>CM026421.1:13617116-14254596 GCA_014871385.1 Ceratodon purpureus | reverse complement strand
AGTATATGTTTCACTACGCCAAACTCCGTATCCTGGGAGTTGGGCGGGGAGCTGAGGATCCAGTTCCCGGGAGCGGGCTCCCCTTGTCACTCCCCTTCGTCAGGGGTAACCGGGGTATGCGATTCTTTTTTACCTTGTCCATCTTTTACCTGACTCCGTCGTTACTGATCTCCCTTTGCCAAGTGGTTGTCTGTCCGCTGTAACTCCGTGGGTTCTGGACTGCGAAGTTTCACTGGCTTGTGGGCAGGTGTCCTTTGTATTCTGCTTCAGAACGGATCTCTCTTCCCTGATCGAAGGTATAGAGTTTAGCCACGTGTGAGGCTGTTGTCTTGAACGAGCTATTTGTCCTGGATTTTCGTGTCGCTCCGTCCGCTGCCGTCTGTCACTGCTGTGTTCTCTGATACAATCTGATATGTTCTGATACAGTCTGGTACGGTTTAGGAAAATTTTATTAATAAATAAAATAGTTGATATTTACGGCCATACAGAAAACAATGTCGATAGTCTCAGAATATAAAAAAACCCCATAAGTTTATTAATTACAAAGAGGTCTTATACAGTACACGAATCAAAAGTTCCGGTAATGCTACGAATGCTCTGGAACTTCAGAGTCCCCTTTTACTCCCATACTACTATTTCGCGGGACGCTAGCATTCTCAATGCATTCCGATCTATTATTTATATACTTCAAAAAACACATTATACGAAGAAAATACTTAGCCAACACGACGAAAGGAGGAAAAGAGTCGATAGCTTCTTCACTTGATCCATCGTCTTTGTCGAAGTTACAGAAGCAGGTTGTCTTCTCTTCTTTTCATCATATAGCACTCAAACGCAGATGGACACACACCTTGAACACTAAACTCTGAGTATGTACAATACTTCTCTTCTCGGTTATGTAGTACTTGCAATCCAATTTGCCAAACGGATCTGCAAAATATGGATTCAGAGTTTGTAAAATAACATGATCATCAGTAATCAATATGGAGGCTTTCAAAAGTAAACACAAATCGAACTATAGAGAGTATTAGTTAAGCGTTTCGGGTGGAAATAACGATCAGTATCGAATGTCAAATACAACACAGTAAGCGAGGAATTAATTAAATAACAACGTCTGATGATCACGTTTTCTTCACTGACCCCTACCAGAGACAGAGCACATGGAAACGGATATACAATGTGTGTTACAAGGTATTTGGAGTATATACTTACCCAACACAAAAACATTCACAAGAGGTTTTGAAATCAATCCGAATATCCTACTTCATCTTCAACTTCGCCTTCCCTGTGTTGCTGGGGATCTCGACAACATACTCTGATCCCCACATTATGAGAGCATCGTCAGCGTAGTCTGACTCTCGCACGTCATCCAGTGTCTTGATTGCCTTGTTAGGTTGCTTGCTGGGATACATGACTTTCACTCCAGGCTCGAACACCTTCTTTATCTCAACGAGTTGCATGCCGACCTCCCATTTAATCGCACGCCAAGGAGAAGACTGTAGTTTTGACTTAGTTGTTTTGAAGCTGTAACCGGTCCTTCCCAGTGCGACTGGACCACCTTTTCGAGTTGGGTGTAGTACCCAACACTCTTTCCTCGCTCCGATGGGATACATTTTCTAATCACTCAGCAGCGTTGTGGTCAGATATGGAGCACACATGTGACGTTGCATTGCTCATCGAGTCCATCGAAATGTTTTTGGAAAGGATAATACATTGAGGACTTTGAAACAAATCGAGAGTGAAAAGAATTTACGTTTTCATGGTAGGGTGTACCTGGTCTCCTATTGGTGCCAACTGAGCTGGAGGCACACGCTCGTTAAGTTTATTCCTCTTCTTCACTGGTTTGTCATTGCAAGCGTTGGAGCGCGCCTTACTCTTGACTGTTGATTCTTGAACGAGGGTGCCCTCGTTTTGGAAATTCGTTACTGTAGCATGGGGTACTTGATGTGGAGGCACGTCCTCTGTCTCCATAACATCACCTGAATCAACAGCTTCATTTGTTATCCGCGGCTGCTCCATTGTAGGCTCCTGAGGAGACCTTTGAAGTACGTTCTTCCCTATGTGGTCATGGAAAAAAAAAATTAATCTCGATAAATAAATGAAGCAATCGTTACAGCATAGTCATCGACGTTTATGGAGATACATTCTGCAATACAGTGCCGCTGCCAGCGTAGAGGTTAGTGGTTAACGAATGGCAGTCATTTTATAACTGTCACCTGGAGACATGTTATTCAAAACATTATCATGTACCCACTTCCCCTCATTTTTCGACACAACACATGACATTCATTCTCATGTACCTGCGTCTATCGGAGGCTGGTCATTTTGTATCGGGTGAGAAGGTGATCCTGAAGCTTCATCATCCGATACGGTTGCTTTTCTAGACAAACTCTCCATTTGACCTGCCCAAGCCACTGATCCTTCTGGCACCCCTTCAGGTTGGCGGTAAGACACACGTTGCTCCTTAGAATCTGCGCCCTCCATTTGAAGTTTGTTAGCTGAAATCGTGTTCTCGTTATGCAAGTCATAGATTTCCTTACCGACCTCGACAACAGGCTGAGTCGGGTGGCGCATGTCCTTCCCTCCAACTTCTGCAAACATTGCGTCACCGAATTCATAGTTTTGAAGGTTAGTATCAACTGTCCAAGAGGATTCATTGGAAAGTTTAGGAACCGGGTCAGACGTCTTCTCCCGACCACTGAGCATTTCCTGCATCTTCTCTAGGATTACAGGGACTTTTTCATATCCTCTCAGTCGTTCAAGGATCTCGAAGACGTTACTCTTCAAAACAGCGACGTCTCTCTCGACTTGATCTTGTCGAGTACTCTTTGCCAGCTCGGATCCAGAGCCAGATGCGTGTTGACTTGACGACCCCACCTTGTTCAGAGGAAACAAAACACAAAACTTAATAAGCAAAAGCATTGGACTCATGATCATGCACGGAATCAGAGATATTGCAAACATGGTAGGTCAGGTTTACATACCTTTAATGTTGTAATTACATTCTTGAAATCAAAGCAACATACCTCCATCACTGGTTCGTCGTTAAATTGCTGCTGCAGACTTTGCTCACTCGACAGGTTGGGAGCATCCGCGTCTTCGGAGTAGGGTAACGCTCCCCCTCCACCATGACTTTGCTGTGCATACAAATTAAAATAAAGTGTCTCATAAGCAGTTAGTAAGATGTATTCGCGTGCACCACATCCCATGCGAATGGAATGTTTGCGTCGGAAGATCGAAATTCAAAGAGTACTTACAGATTACCGATGTTCGCAGATGCCTAACATCGAATACACATCGTTATTTGTTTGTAATTATTGAAGGTTAACGACCCCCGTACTAAGACAAACTTGTTACGTATAAGAGTACCTGCGGTGAGCCAGATTGATGCTCTCTCTGGACTCCTCCGTAAGAGAGCGAAAGCCGTCTCGTAGATTTATTTGCGTTCATCTGCTTCATGCGACCGGATCTGCTGCTTCCTGCCGGGCTTTTCCACCACGCAACAAGGGCCGAGTGCTTGTCCTTATTGCACTCTGGGTGCATGCCCCCTGTATCATCATGGTGCTTCCGAAACACTGATCTTGACTTTTCTAACTTCTTTCGCATGTAGTCGGGGAACCAATTTTTCTTCAACGGAGGGTCAAAATCAAATTGATCTCTTACAAGACTCTCAACAAGAACAAACCTGTCGTCGTCGTCTTCGTAATGGATCTGCGCTATGTCCACAAAACGTGCCATCCAACTATTCACAGCTGACGTTACTCGCAGTTTGTTGGTTATTATGTTCCCTGCTTCGTCGCATTTTATAATGAACTTCGATCCGTCGCCTGCCTTCTTGTGATTCGCAAAATTAGTTTCGGCACGACGCTGAAGAGCCCGTCTCGCACTATCTCTATTTCCACTCCCCCAAACAGTAAGTGCAGATGGAGTAACAACTCCGTCTCCTTCCGCTAGCGTAGGTGCCGGGGTGTCATCTTGCACCGGCTCTGGAGGAACGGGTACTAAAGATGTATCAGGGGGGGTAATCAACGGCGAGTCCAACGGTGACCACGTCGGCCGTGGGTGGCCTCCCATAGCACTTCCGGTGTTCTCCACTGCTGGGGGGTAAGCCGGAGCACCTACCGGGGATGGGTGGGGAATACGACGTAACGAGTTAGGGTCAGACGGACGTGGCCTGATGTCCGTCCCTCGACTCTGCCGCATCAAAATCTGCAAGTGTTCGAGGGCTGCTTCATATCCCGCTTCATAAGGTGGACAAATCCGGGATGGGAGGGTGCCTCTTCCATCTGAGCTAAGAAATCCAGCTTCTGTCGGCATCGCTCCGGTGAGGACACTTTGTTCCATTGCAGGCGCGACCCTAGGAATCTCAGCTCTCCCTGATGAATTCTGTGAAAGCACGGCACTCACATTCACCGATGCAGAATAATGTCGAAGGTCCTCGGAAGAAATGCTCCTTAGTCTACCCTCTTCGTACTCTGGTCGCTGTAACGTAGTTTCTTCTCGGTTGATCGCCATTGTTGGAGCAGTGTAACCTTGAGCATGCGTCCTATCCATGTCGTTCTGCTAATCAGGCATGCCAAGTCCATGTACGTTAAATACTTTGAGAATAAAACAAACAGTGTTGACCAAAGTATAGTCGTTGTACATGACATAGGCATTTGGATACTGCATAGTAAATGTCTACTTCAAACTGACGGTTTATCAAAAATGTTCCATAACACTATGTGCATGTGCCTCATAGAGGAAACGGAAACGATCTAAGTGTAATTTTATTTCGGACCTTAATCTTACTTAGTCCACAGTAAAATTACAAAGTGACGGTGAATTTCCGTGAAAGGAAACCATCGGTAGTTTTATATTGACTTTATGTTTGCTAAGAACGATACGAATAGAACAACTAAGTATTGCAGATTTTTTACTCACAGTATCCGACGGTACAAGGTGGTACAGGGTATTGCACCGCCAAGTCAAATTTTCAGGTCACCACAGTTGATTTCTGCACATACGAGCATGGAAAATGAAGGGTTGTGAGTAACCTGACAGATTAAGATTACTAGTTTGAGCATGCACATTGACCATGTCGACAAAACCCTATTCATGTACACAAGGAGATAAACCTTCTCGAAAACCAAACAAATTTGGTTGCATGTGGGTTCGTCGCATGCACCGTTACATCATGCGCAGGAACCCGGGTCCCTGACTGGAACGTAACAAAAACGATTTAAATATTCCTACAATCAGTACCCCAAGTCCCATCCTTTTTTAAATAAACAATCCCGACAAGTAACAGACAAACTATGCCTTTTTTTGGGTTACCCAATAAATACAAGCACAAGACTGTCGAGGCGAATATAATAAAATGATATTCTTACTGAAAAAAGTAATTAACAAAATGCATTGAAAACGAAAGCAGATCAAGAACGTTCTTACAAGAGTATTTCAGAGCCTTAGCAAAGAACGCGGTGTTGTCATCGTCCAGATCGCGCCGTGGAGGCAGACAATAGAGATTGCTGAGAATCAAACGCGGCGCAGCATTCCCATGTCTTCGTAAAACCCTAAGGTTTTCATACCAGGTACTTTTCCATCGAACTGGCAGTTTATGTGAAACCTTTTTAGAAAGTTGATATGTACATTATCGAGTTATCCCGCTCGCCCTCAGTGCACAATTGAGCGCGAAATTCAATCCAAATTGCTAGTCAGCAAAACATGAAGTGTTTTTTCCCGCGAAATCTCTCAGAAACTGGGGCGGATTCCATGTTTTGTGAAAGACCCAGCTCCGATGTGCATCTTCTACTTACATCGACGCTGCACCTGCGCAGTGAATACCTTCGTATTTTGGAGCAGTTTGGCATAGATTAATTTGACGGAACATCTGCCACTCACGGCTTTTCGCGACTTGAATTCGTTGGGTAAGATCAATTGATCCGGCATTTGGTTGTTTGTATTACGAGAGAGAGAGGTGGAGTGAGCAATACCGTATAGATTTAAGTGGAATTTGGTGTAAAGACATCGTTTGAGTTGCTTTGCTGTCATTAGTAGGGACTCGTACAGTCACTTGATCGGTTTCAGAAGTGCATAAACGATGAACGAACAGAATTTTTTTGTATTTAGGAATTGCATATGCGGAATTCGGTGTACATAGGAAACTCCGTCACAGTAGGTACAGCCGTCACTTTGGCAATAGCTTAAAACACACTTCTGGGAGTCGGACACAATGTCCGCGTGTATGTATCGTCTCATTGGTTGTTTGAGAGATTGGCACTGTGGTATTATTTGGCAGTTTACGAACGACAGACTCGCCGTCGACTCTACAGCACTGTTTGGTACATGCGGAAACACTCTATCTCACATTTTCGCTGCTCCATCATCGGATTCGATAGGTATGGTAATCTTCTCCAAACTCTGGAGCTTATGGCATTTAACCTCCCGTGTACGTCGTCCATTCCAGCATTTCTTGGTGTAATCTGTTCGCATTTTTATCATAGCACTCATAGCTTTCGATGTTTCGCGGAATCCATCTCGACATTAGATACTTCCTTCTACAATTTTTTTTTCCTCATGTGGTGGTTGTTATCTATTTCTAAACGTGATTGCTTACCTGTCCTTGATTAGGGTTTGAATATTTCTGCTACTTTCAAGGCGTATGTACAAGAGAACATCATCCTGCACGCCTCCTCTGGTGAGTTTACACTATCTGAACTCTACGATGTCAGTTCCGCTTTGATTTAGGGTTCTGGGTGGGATTGCTCATGTTCTACTCATCCCCCCTTCGTATCAGCATCTCTCATTGAGAACTTTGAGACTTAAAGACCATACATGTCAATCAGATTCTTAGTACCTATCGACTTAGGCGTCCTCAAGTGGTTCTTGGTTTTTATATTTCCTACAGATTGTGAATGTGTAGATACATGTGTTCCTCATGTGTTGTACTTGGCTGCCATGTTAATGAGCATTACTGTGTCTGGTTGAAACGTGTGTTCATCTTCTGCGTGATTTAAACATCGTTTATGGCTTCTTGTGACATCCACTTGCGACTGACTATCTGCCCTGTTCTAATGTCAGACGTCTTCGTACTCTTTCGAGACGTTCTTCCTATGAGCTCATCGTCTTATTCAACTGTTGATGGAAGTTCACATTATCTACACTCTACGATGTAAGTGCACTTCTCTTTCAACGTTCTTGAAGACTTTGTTTGATTTTTACCTCATCTCTACATCATATCGACGTCTCACTTCCAGAAGAAGAAGTCGAAGAGAGATAAAGCTTTCTAAAACTTTTCAGCTTACCCAGTGGTCCCTCTGCCGCCACCGATTGGTTTCTTTTACCATCTCACCTCCATATTCACGTGTCACACTGTATGTGTTTAGCACGTGTCAGAGATATTTGGCATTTTGTCCTTCGTCGACAGAGTTCTCCGTGAATATTATCATCTTAGAGTTCACATAGTCTATCGTCTTTCTTGTTTCAGAGATTGGCACTAAATGCTTTCTCTCGCAAACCTTATTTTTTATATGTTTTTTATATGTTTTTTTTTTTTGTTTGTTATGTTTGTTGAAGAGTATGGTCATTTATTTTTTCTGTTTATTTGGTTCCGAACAAATTACCCAGACTGATGACATGTTCATTTTTATCGTTGTAGAATACATATAGTCTGGAGGTCTTCTACAAAGAAACTATTCGTCTTGTGCCACCGATCATGTCAGTTATCGTTACCTACCTCTCAGATCAGTTTTGCATGAATTTAAATGTTGAAACGTCGGTTTTCTCTTCTGTCTCCTGATTATTATTGAAATAATTAACATCTCTCGTGCGAAGCATGACATCCGGAAGTCTGTGAAATCTGAAGCGATTTTTAAATACATAACGATTTGGATGTTTTCAGGGAATGGTTTAGTTCATTAATTGAATCTGGCTTGTCCGTGTGAATGTTTATTGGGATGTTATCGAGCCAAAGAGTCTCTAGTTACAATGCAACACATAACTTTGGTTCTAATGTTTGTCAGAGAACCTCTTTTACCTGGTTTCAGAAAGTGCGAATATGGAGAGACGTGCTCGTCTTCCGCTTACGGATCCGAGGAGAATCGAGGCTCGTGAGAAAAAACTACTGGCCAGAGAAATCTCATACGCGATTCAGGAACAAATTCGAACGGGTCAGCCTGAGTTAAAGATTTCTTGTCCCTGTAAATTGTGCAATCGGGGGTGGAGGCAGGAGAAGTTTGTAGCCACTGTCGTGAAGCACCTTGACTCGGAAAAGATGTATGGCCGAGATCCGTCTAACTATGGGTCTTCTAAGGTACGTTGTGTGTCCATTTTTATGTATTGACTACGTTTTATCTTTTTTAAAAAACTTGCATTACAGTGGTGTCACATGATTCTTTGAACGTCATGTGCATGACGAGATCCAGTAACTACTGTTGCGAGTCATAGTCCATTGCCTCATCTGACAATGCGTGTTGGAAATTTCAATTTGCTCTTGCTCATACCACAAGTATACTCAGTGCACTTGCTCATTGTTTTCAGAACATACAGAAAAAAATACTATTGTATTCGCAATGAAGTTGACATTTATTTGTTACCACGCAGGGATATCCCCCTGATGACTCCGATGATGAGTGGGACGCCGACATTCTTCGCTCTTATGGAGAGAGAGCGTTGAGACGTCCAGAGGAAGAACCTCTGCGTGAGGATGCTGACGACTTCGACTTAACTGATTCAGTTGTAGGTTCCTTCCAGATGTACGACCGTCTGTTCGGAGAACGACTCCCTGGTGCGAGCTCCCAAGCCGAAGAGATACATCAGCAAGAAGACATTGTTGACAATACCGGTACTGCCGCTGATTTGCATAGAGGCGTATCGGATACTCCAATCAATGATTCGAATACGGGACAAGGAGAGCCGAACAATGGGCAGGAACCACCTCAGACACATGTCCCTGCAGACGAAGAAGACGCTCCCATTAGAGGAAATGAAGAAGACGCTCCCTATAGAGGAAACGAGGCAGCGGAGCACATGTCGTCGAGTTCAGAGGATGAAGACGCTGGTGAAAATTTTGAAGACGCCTTACAAGATGACTCAGACGACAATGCTATTCCACCATGGAACGAAGGCATCAATACCCCGATCAGTCCTGAAGAGATGTATCTTCGAGACGCGGCTCGAACCCCCCTGTACCGTGACTCCAGGTTGACCGTTCTTAGCACGGTCATTCTATTGTTGAATTGTGTGAGAATGCATGGGGCACCCTCTGTACTCATTGATGAACTTTTTACCCTACTGTCCAAGGAAATCCTACCGAGAGTGAATGGTTTACCCACTTCTGAATACGAGGCATCCAAAATGTTGAAGAAACTTGGGATGACATACGACATCATTGATGTGTGTCCCAATCATTGTGTTCTATTCAGGAATGAGTATGCAGATTTGGACATGTGCCCGAAATGTGGAGCTAGCAGACGTCGGAGATGTGGCAAGAGTTGGGTAGCACGGCGAGTCCTTAGATACTTTCCTTTGATACCTAGACTGGTCCGTATCTTTAGAAATCCGATGCTTGCTGCTGCCATGTCGTATGCAGCGCTGCACCAGAGCTTGGATTCGAAAATGCGGAGCGTAGCTGATTCAGAGATCTGGAAATTTATTGACAGAACCTATCCACAGTTTTCACGTGATCCCAGAAACGTGAGACTGGCATTGGCCACTGATGGCGTGAACCCGTTTTCGGAAAAGCGCAGCACTTACTCCATATGGCCAGTTATGCTTCTCAACTACAACGTGGCGCCATGGCTGACTCTGAAAAAATTCTTTGTGATGCTGTCAATGATCATACCCGGGAAAAATTCAGTCAAAGGAGAGCACTTTGACATGTACCTTGAGCCTCTATTGGAGGAACTGAGGCTGCTATGGAGCACAGGGACACTAATTCGAGACGCGTCAAAGCCATATGAGGAGTCTTTCCATTACTTGAGAGCTATGTTGATGTTTTGTATTCATGATTATCCCGCGTATGGTATCGTTGCGGGACTGGTTACCAAAGGGTACAAAGGTTGTGTTTGTTGTGGTCCAAATAACATCTGCAGACGTTCAAAGTTCCTTGGTAAAAACGTTTGGGACAACCAGCATCGAAGGTGGCTTCCTATATCTCATCCCTTGAGAGATAATGAAGCTCAGTTTCGGGGAGCTTCAGAGCATCGAAGCGCGCCTAGAAGACTATCTGGCACTGAGACAAAAAGGTGCGGGGAGGAGCGGGAGCAATGGCTGCGCGATGGTGGAGTCCCAGGTGCTCCAGATGACCCGGTCAGAGTGCATGGTGTGAAGCGAAAGTCTGCCCTTTTCACGCTCCCTTACTGGGAGGTAATATTCACATCCTCCGTACTTAGTTTATCAGTGTCTGTATAGATGATGTGGAATTTTATTCATATAGTCTACTGCATGTTGAATCGTTGTCGCAGTTGATGTAACGGTCTGGAGCAGTCTAGGTCGTCATCTCACATTAATTTAAGTTGGCTCGAGTATTTTTATTGCCATCTGTTTACCTCAATGGAGGAATCTAGTTCATCTTCTTCATTCGGTGAGATCAAATCCAGCTTATACACGCAGTCTCGGCTCCATAAGGATTAGATGCAGTATTGTTGTAAGACAAATGAGTGAAAGGGATAAGTCTGGAGCTATGTATGTCGCATACACTGACACGAATTTAAATTGTTGGTTTTTTGTTCATTGTACACAGCATTTGCCGATACGGCACTCGTTGGACCCGATGCATTGTGAGAAGAATGTGATCCACGACCTTCTCGGGTTCATTCTGGGAGAGAAAGACACAGTAGCAATACGGAGAGACATGGAGGATATTGGCTCTCCCTCATCTCCAGATGAGCCTCGAGATCCTCGACTACAGCACACTCCGGAGCTGCATCTGCGACCAATAGGAGAGACGGGTCGGTATTTCAAGCCCCAAGCTCCGTACGCATTGACAACCGCCGATCGGGGAAGATTTATCAACCTCATCTCTTCCATCAAAACTCCGACTGGCTACGCTGGTCAGCTGGGAAAGCACATCGGACAGAAGCGACTTGGCGGGCTGAAAAGCCATGACTTTCATGTCCTTGGTCAACAGATAATTCCAGCATGTATACGTCGGTTTTTGCATCCAGGGGCTCGGGATGCTGTTATCCGGACCGGTAATGTGTTCAAGAGACTCTGTGCCAAGGTCATTGACACTGAAGAGTTGGATGATCTGATGACCTACACGGCAGAGACTTTGAGTCTTCTTGAGATCTGGTTTCCTCCCGGGTTTTTCAATACGATGCCCCATTCAATGCCCCATTTAGTAGAGGACCTACGTTTGCTAGGTCCGGTTCATAGTAGGTGGTGCTATGGGGTGGAGAGGTATTTGTTCACCTTGAAGAAGTATGTCAGAAACCGCAACCAGCCAGAAGCAAGCATGGCGACTGGTTACTTGGCGGATGAGGCACTTGGGTTCGTTACGGATTACACGAACCTATCGACCTACATCAAAAGAAGGATGTGGGATATGGAAGATGATGAAAAAGACTACGGCGAGGTTCTAGAGGGAGCAATCCGCAAGTTCAAACTAAGTGACCGGGAGAGAATGGAAATCCACAAGTACATTGTGTGGAACTCAGTTCCCACACAAGATCTACGGAGGTGAGACTCATCTATTGCCACATGTACGTATATTTGAGTCGGATGTTCGTGAACATCATTAGACTGTTTGCATCTTACATGTGTTTAATTTTCCATTTGACGACACTGATCGAAAGCACACTGGATGTATAATATACCATCATCATAACTGTTGCATGTATATTCACATGCTCTGATTACAGCAAACCATATCCGATGTCTACTGGTATTTCCACAAAATTCTGTTCTGAATTCTTTTAATGTTTCGTTTCCACAAATTATGCAGTGAATACGAAGCGCTGCAAAGAGAAAGGTTAGGGAGACGAAGACACCGGTTACCACCCTTGCCAGAATTCGTAGACTGGATGCGAGAAAAAGTGGAATCAATGGTAGCGGCCGGAGAGGTTGTGGACGCTGACCTTGCAATGCTATCGAGGTTGCCCTCCGTCGAAGCCGAAGAATACCCTTCAATGTGGGCATACGGTAATCACTACCGATGCCTACCCGAAGACGAGTCCGTTACCAACGAAACATTCGATTCCGGAGTCTTCGTTATGTCACCGCAAGGTTGCCGAGCGTCTGCGCAAGACAGGAACATAGTCGACGCAGATCTCCCATACATTGGGATCTTGAAAAGGATAATTGTTGTTACTTATTGCGGAAGGCCTATCAACATTATGCAGTGCTCTTGGATTCGCCCGAACCTGGCAAGAAATCCGACAATCCGTCAAGATGAGCATGGTTTCTGGCTCGTGAAGTATAACTCCAGGCAAGATCCGACCCGAGAGAATCCATTCGTCTTCCCCTACTCAGTGTCTCAGGTGAGATCTCTATTGGTGAACTCAATATAGTTTCGTTACTCACGTTTATTTAGTTCTCTCTCATTCCGGCTTTCACGAGTATAACACGTGAACGTGGAACATGTCTAGCTAATGTATCACATCCGTGGATCGTTGTCAGGTCTTTTTCGTGAACGACCCAGACGATGATGAATGGAAAGTTGTTGAAGAAAAACAACCGCGATCCAAACGACATAGACGGGAAGACGACGATCCACAGCGACCAGAAAGCGCAGAGCACGTTTTCAACGCACCAGGTCTTGCCACACCGCTGACAGAAGATCTACAGCGACAGGCACGTCGGCCGACTGGAGGATTCCGGCCGCAGCCAACAGGAGAAGATACTGCGTACACAACTACCGACGCTGTGGGACAAAACTTAAGCGACGCAGAAGTGCGAGCAGCCAACCGGGAGATGGAAGAAGAAGATGATATGGCGGCGTGGATGGAAGAGGACTACGCAGACGAGGAGGACACTTTGCCACTCGCCGACACCATGGCGGACTAAATACTTCTGGTACGTAAAATATTAGATTGATTAACAACAGCATAAACGATATAATTTTATTACATATTCGTGGCATGAAACGTTATCCCATGCGTTACACCACATAAAGGATTTTCCTCGCAGTCTACGTCGTTCTGGTAGTGGATCCACTATTAAACATGTTTATGTTATTCGAGTTGGCATGTCTCCGGTTCACTCCTCTGATCTGTGTCTATATCTTCCAGTTTGCATGAGTGAGAAATGCACGTATATGGTACATTCATAATGCTTTTGCATTGTGCACATAAAACATGTGGCGGTTGGGAAATGTGGACTGAAGTCTGGTTGCATGCGCATGGAGACACTGAGTCATTCTTGATTTAGTACCTGTGGCACTGAGACTTAATGGACTGTTGTTCCTCGTAAACATCGTGATTCGTTGTGGATCATATGTCGAGGTTCACATATAGCGTCGAAAACATAGTCCTCCTCTGATAAGTGTATTCTTCGGTTTTTACTTATGTATTTATATTTTCAGACTCATATCAGTTTTGTACTAACACGCCATGGCTAGTGGGGAGCGAGGAGACGGCTCATCGGATGGAGCCAGTGCTCCTGTAGTACGAGGCGTAGATGTGGAGAAGGATATAGAAGACGATGGTGTAGCAAAGAAAGGCTTAACAGACGACAGAAACGTCACCGGAGGTTTAAACATTGAGGGAACTTCAGAGGTTAGAGAGGTGAATCCTTACTGTATATTCAGCTTTCCACCCTCTGTTTGGGGACCTCGCTATGACGGTAGACATTTTGTTCAAAGGAGGTGGGCAATGAGGCGTTTCCGGAAGAGAATGAGTGATATGCGACAGCGTAATCTAGCTGAAGAAACAGCGAAGGAAGAGGCCGTTGGTAGCAACGACATCATTCACGATGCAGGGGCAGTGAGTACGACTTCCGATATTGATACATCATCGGTAACCGTCACACGCGATGGGGGTGCCATAACACCCATATTAACTGACCAATCGTCACCCAAGGGTAGACATGTTGACCTCCATCCGGTGGAATGTCAACAAGTAACGGAGAATAGAGACCAACCTCGAAAGAAATTTTCTCTGAGGAGAGAGTTCGGAAAGTTTTTGGATCAAGCGAAGCGTGATAGAGGCTGATCCCATAAGGTTTTGGTATCCGATTGTGATCTATTCAAACTGTAAGTGCCTGACCTGTAATTTCCTTTATTGCAATTGGTGCCCAGAATATTTTGCCACAATTTTAACGTGGAATAGATGGTTCATGAACAATTCTTTTGCATTGCCGTGAACATTTCCCTCATGTGACGAAGTGTAGATGGAACACACTGGTTAATCACTGGTAGTTTTGTAAGGTTGTTGTTATTATTGTTGTCTTATTTATCTAGCATTTTTTTATTTCATTTTCTGGTTATTTGGATTGTTTTATGTCAAATGTGAGTGCTGGAAGGATAACTTTGGCAGTGTAGTGCCTTTTTCCTAAATCCAAATATGATAAACCCCGCTCCTTTGATTTGACAGACTATACGAACGCAGAGTCGAGGAAATACATTGAATTCCTTTTAGCAACAAGGTTCTGAGTTTTTTACATATATTTCTTTTTAATATTTTTTTTTTCTTTCTTCATCTCCATGGGACAAATTGAGAACATCTATGTGCGAACTACAGTGTCTTCATTTTTGAGTTTCTGCAGAAACAGATAATATTCGTATTAGACGGTTGAACATGAGATGAGTATAGTTTGAGCATGACACTTAGTCTGTACATCATTCATGTGGCGGAACAAATAGAAGGCAACTATTCCTTGGTTTACAATCATCATATCTGGTGTGATTTTAATTTTAACATGTTTTACCAAGTATAGTAATAGTTATGATTTGTGAGATCGTATGTCAACCAGGAAAAGTTCATATGTTTCGTATCTTATGCTACTTTGTTGGGATACCAAGTTTCCGAACATAAGAGTTGCACTTTAGCGGGTTTTCTTCCTTTCATTCTATTTTTTTTTTTTTGTTTTTTTTTTTTTTAATTTTTTTTTTTTAATGAAAAACATTAATTGTTTTTTAAAAATTTAATTTTTTTAGCTTTATGTTTTTTTTTATTGATATTTCCTTAGATTTTTCAGATTTATATTAATTTTTTAATTTATTTCTTTAAATTGTTTTATTTTTTTCAAATTTTTGGGCATGTTATCATTGCATTAGCTTTTCAACAGTGCACGCGACCTTCTGCAGTTTAAATGGAGTTCATAAACTACCCTATCAGTAAGAGATACCTTCATTGTTTTTGATTTATTTATTTGTGTTTGTACGTGCGTATGTTTTTGGGAAGAAACTGATTTCGAACTGCAGACATATCCATTTTCTCCTATTGTTTCTCATTCTCCTATACTAACTCTAGACCGTGACGAGACCCCCCAATGGATGCGTGATGGACTGAGGTAATATCTTCCCAGGCTCTAACTCCTATTTGGAACAGATGTGTATACAGGAGTGATCATATTCACTGAATACGTTTTATCTAAATCATTCCATTCACGTCTTGTCAAAATCATATCTCAAGATTTCACTCTTCAATGTCATAAATATGCAGTTATTGTTTGATACATTTCAGATAATCTGAGTAGACGGCCGCGTTGCGACAATCATGTGGTCTGGGAGTAACATGTCACTTCACTTTCAACATTTCACACCGAATCATGACAGCTACGCGACTTGCAACATTTCACACCGAATCATGACACCTACGCGATTTTCCCAGATCGACAAGACAGGTGAGGAACTCCCGGCCCACTCCCTGGATCGTCTAATGTCATGATTATGAGCTTGACGCTATGGAACAGGGATCGTGGGGTCGCATAACCAAGGGTTTTCATGTGACATCAGATGTCTCCAGTCCCTTCCCCATGCAGACACATCGAACGCATCGCCCACCTTCTGCCTCATGGACACATACAAAGCCAACCTCAGAGAAGACGACGTTGTCTTCGCATTTTCATTTCTGTTTTCTGCTCTCATCCGATACGAACTTCTGCTGCTGTTGGTTGTGGGAGCGGAGGAACCCCGCGCATCGTACGTTGAGAAGGCGCTTGTTTGAGAACTCCGTAATCCCTGAGCGCGAGATCGTTCTACTTGCTTGAAAACTCGAGCTCCTGCCTGAGGTTAGCTCTCTAAAACTGCGCTCGACTCTGCGTTTATGAGACCGTTTTTTCCCGCAACACATGATCGTCTCAGACTGTAGATGTGTACCATCACTCCTCTCGCTCCAGAGTTTTCTTGCTGAATTGTTGGATAATGATCAGCGCGTCTTAGGCACACACTCGTTCTTCTCTATGTCGCTCGTGCTTTGCACAGTCGATGTGTTAGTGTCAGCTTCGTTGCTGCCAGAGTTTTGGTTTGATCTGATTTGTATGCGCCGTAGTTGCAAAAATGCGTGTGTTATTTCCGGATATAACTTTGCCTGGCATTTCTATTACTTTTCTAGCTTGATAGAGGAGGAAGACGAATAGAACAACAATGGGTTTCAATTGATGCATCAGACTGACTTCTGGAGTGGGCTCTTCCGAATACATGCAGAGACACCCAAATTTTCCAAATACCTCTATCCGAAGGGAGCATCGTCGTTGAAGTACACACCAACTGGGTCTGAACTCGCAATTGATGTAAGTGTTTTAGGTATGTGAGTGAATAAGTTGTATCTGTAGTCGATTGCGCTGCTCGCTGATGGAGACAACGACCGAGCGTTTCCAAGGTAACCGTGCTGATTACTTCATCTTTGGCTGGTAATTTCAGGCGCGTCTGCTCCGTTACCACCGCACCTCGTTTTGGAACGATTCGTCACCACCCTTTTCAGTATTGGACTTGACGAATTCATTGTTGACAACGTTCAATTGTGCTTTGAAGGTGAGTTTTTTGCTTCATTCCACTCACATTGCGCTCAGTGCGATCGATGTTTTAACGTGCATTGTAGAGGCATTACATGGGTGTCACAAGTACTATGGCTGCGTTCTGATCTGTCGCAGCTTTAGTAATTGTTTGTTGTATTTGTCGAAGGATTAAAATTTCGTGACACTATCTTGAAGTGGAAGTGTGATCTGTACTGATGTTTTTTTACGGAATGTGGTTAGCAATGAAACACCTCCAACCCTCGGTGTTTGTAGATTTGGTTGTCCTTCGTTTCGGTGTAGATACAGAACTAAACTTTCTGACTCGAAATTATGAGCTCACCCTTTTTAAAACTTGAAATCTTAAAATATAAATAGTCGATTGTAAACTGAAATCATACTATTGGAATGTTACCATGTCGGGTACTCACCCTGTTTCCTCCCATTGTGTGTGCTATGAAATGTAAGGATCAGAGCCGTTCGAAGACAGTTTCAATTTTATCACAACAGTTTTCATTTCGTGGCTCATCGACAACTCCGGGAAGTATCCAAAGCTGACACGTACTCAGGTTAGTCATCGTGCGTCTGTGAATGTGTGCTGAATGCCTGGCGGTAAAATAAATTGAAAAATCTATATACATTTTCTTCATTGATTACCACAATTTTAGTCCCAACTGTTCACAGAAAACGTAGCCAAATTTTTAATTCATTTCAGTAGACTGTCCTGCTTTGAAAGTTTGATCTCACATTTTATGCAAGATGTTCTGCCGTTGTTCTCGCATGGTCTACCCTCTACAACAACATCACAGACATAAACATTTTCTTTGTTTTGTTTTTGGGAGTCAGGATGGAGAGAGCGGTTGCTAAGGGACAAAGGAAATGGTTCAAGACAAAGATGGGCCTACCGCATCGAGGCTTCTTGCCCAGTCCGGGTGGCCTTCCTGAGTCGGTGGCCTCAGAGAAGGATTGTACGGAGAGATGGGGCGAAAGGAAAGGGAAAAACGGATACAACATATCTAAGAAGTATATTCACTACGACGCGATGAAAAAACGATACGAACAGGTACACCAGAGGCCAATGGGAAGCAGTGTTCCGTTGTTCTTCGCGTTGGGATGGGTGGCCGAAGAAAAACATGGATCAGATATCATAGATTGGGCTACCTTCGCTACTTGGAAAGCGAACAATCATGATGGGCCTTTCGAAGAGTTGCAGGATAGAGAGGTTCGACTGGCAGAAGAAGAGCACAACCGAATAGTTCGTGGATGCTCAAAATCACGTGGTCGTCCCAGCAGGGAGACGAGGGGGAAAGGTTGCGGAGAGCAAAAAGAACCTGCGTCTTCATCACATCAGGCTAAAACCAAGGACAACAATCTTGCCGAGTCAAACACGGATATGCAGGTATTTTGACTTGCTGAACCGCGTCCTCCTGAATGACTATTTTCATAACCAAATGGTTAATATGAATGACGTTTGTGAAACCTCGATCTGTTCAGGAACACACTCTCTTAAACGACATGACTGCTCCTTCACGGAAAAGAAGAGCTCCAAAACCTCTGAAAAAGGCTGGGGGACACGTGATCGGTAGAAAACTTAGAAGGAACCCGCCTCGCCAATGCACCACAGGGACTACAGAGTTTCCAAGACAAACTCGGCAGTCGACATCTGGTATGTTTCCTAGAGTAGATTGACATAGAGAAATGCACTGTGCTTGCAACACTTCATCGGGTTTGGTGTTTGATTCCCGTCTTCAATGTCAGATTTTGTGAACTACATCTATTTTTCATTTTTCTGAAAGTTTATTGACGTTGTTCCATCAAAACACATGATGTAGACAGCGCAGAGAACGAAGCTGAAGTAGCTGTGGATGACAATCAAACTGACCCTAGAACCGAGAAAAGCTGGAAGGGATTGTTCTACCCGAATGGTTCTCCTGACAGTAAGAGTACATGATCAAAACCGACTCTTTAACTCATTCCTCGCTAATTCTATGAAACAGACATATCCGATTCGGGCTGACAGATAATTGATCACATTATGTTATTGAGCTCATTGATCACAGTATGTTATTGAGCTATTATAGACATACATTTGCAGATTGTTAATTTTATTTGAACACACTCTGTTTTTTCTCTGTTTTATTTCTTTCCATATATCTCATGTTCGAAGTTACCATGCACTAATCTCCTATGTATTTCGGGCCTTTCAGACACAGTGTCTGTGGATGCTGGTGATGACGATGACGTCGACCAGAGGCAGGAAGGAAGAATCACTGGAGACGCAGAAGTCGATTCGGACAATGGGGGGGACGAGAATATCAAGATCGGAGACTCAAGAGATGAGACGGAGGGCAATCGAACTGCTCCTAGATCCGAGAAAAGCTGGAGAAGGTTGTTCTATCCGAATGGTTCTCCTGACAGTAAGAAAAGGATTCAGACCCGACTCAGTTCCTCCATTTTCTCTTATTATATGAAACAAACATATCTGATTCGGACTGACCGATACTTGATCACAGGATGTTATGTGTATATTGATGATCTGTCCCTATGGTATCTTACAAATACATTTGGAAATTATTATTTTCATTTGAGCTCACTCCGTTTTTTTTTTGTGTTGTTTCTTTTTCAAATAATTAATGCTAGAAGTTACCATGTACTAATGTCTTATGTATCACGGGCCTTTCAGACACAACGACTCTGGAAGATGATGACGACGATGACGTCGACTACAGGCCGGAAGGAAGAATCACTCTGGACACAGAAGTCGATTCGGACAATGGGGGGGACGAGAATATCAAGGTCGGAGACCCAGGAGATGAGACCGAGGGCAATCGAACTGCTCGTAGAATCGAGAAAAGCTGGAGGGGGTTGTTCTATCCGAATGGTTCTCCTGACAGTAAGAAAAGGATCTAAACCCGATTGAATCTATCCATTACAATCTCACTTCTTGAAACATGTTATCTAGGAGTGAGGTTAGAAAAATAATTGGTCCGAAGAGTCCACATAGAGTTGTGTACTTCGTCCATATGCTATCATTTAAATATATTCGGGTTTTGAAGTTCTTTGTTTGATACTCTGAGCTCATTTTATGTTGGGCGTTTTCATATTTTACTTCGAATATTTGCAATGTAGATGTTAGCGTGCATCGTTCTTATATATCAACCGGGCCTTTTTGAAACAGAGTCCCTGGATGATGACGATAACTACGTCTCCTTACCGCCAGAAAGAATCTCCGCATATATGCAACCGGGTTCGGACAATGAGGAAACTGAAAATACCAAAGTCAAAGACGGAAGACATGTCTCTGAGGACAATCGAATTGCTCGTATGCCTGAAAAAAGTTGGAGGGGATTGTTCTACCCCAATGGATCTCCTGACCACAAGGAAACGGACTCACCTAAGACTGGTACACGACATGCCCATCGTTCTCATGTGATCGTTTTCCTTGACTGCGATCTCCATTCTGCAATACTGTGGAGCTATGCCCTGATGTCATCCAATATGCAGTACAAATCCCGTGATATATACTTTTTTGATTCTTCCACTGTTGATGTTTTGCGTACTACACATTTATTTTTTTATTATTTGCATTTTACCACTGTATTTCATTAACATGGACCACATGGCGTTGTTCTGATTTAGTTTAATGCACATTTGAATCTCAGCTTCGGAGGATGGAGACGATAACGAGGAAAACAAGACGCATGGACGAGCAGAGGACGACATAAACGGAGAAGATGACGTCGATGGAAATGTTCCCGGCGAGTTCGAAGATGGTGACGACCCAATGGACATAGACGACTGGACAATTCTTGAACCCACTGGGATCAGAAATGACGATCAATCGTTTCCACAATGTATTTTGAACTCCCAGGAGGAACACCTTGACGGACCAGAGAACAAAGAAGATGAAGGCAATGCAAAGAAGGTTACACAGATGGAGCAATCTAAGCATGTGCCTACTATCACTCCGCTTGTGAAATGGGAGATGAGTAGAGGATCGTGCAGGACGTCGGCCTCAACGGGCACATCAGCAAGAGGGGACAGCTCCCCAACTAAGTGGAGTGGAACAGTGTTTGAAATGCCTCTGTCGCCGGATGCGCAGGTTACAGAAACAACAGCGGATGACAAAGGAAAGAAAGCGTCGACGCCGTCTGAGAAGGGGGACTCTAAAGCATTCGAAGAGGCCTGTCTTTTTTGGAGGGTCGTGATGCTCGGGGAAGCCTCGCCTACAACATCATCTGATTAGGAGTGTTTGAGAATGTCCAACCGTTACCACTTCTGGTTACATTCTACACGCTCTTTGTTGTCACTTTACTGTTTCTCTTAAAGTTTGTTAAGGGTGTCTGCGGAGACTGTTTACGTCAGTCCATAGGATTCGGAAATAATCATACGATGGTTCTTTTTTTAAATTTTTTTTTTTCTATACACTGTACAGAGTCAGTAGTTTTTTTGGCAAAGTCCATTTAAAATGACCAGGCGGTAGCATGATCTAGCTCATGTCGATGGAGTACCTCGTAAACATTGAACTTTAGTCGGAAGTGTACTCTCTAGGTATGAACAACGATCTAGTTGTATGAACCATTGATGGCTGTCAGTATTCGACCTCGATGCATTTGCCAGCTTACGGTATTTCAATATCACAATAGAAATGTGTATTTGTCTTTATGAAAAAATATGCTTCAGTTGTCTTCGTCTGGTCATCCCTTTTTATCATCAGTAGCAATAGACTCGACGTTGCTTGCTCGCAAAGACTTGGTGAATACATGTCGCATTGGTAATGAGGGTTTTTTCGAAGTTTACACCGAGTAGACGGAATCTCAGCTAATGCTCAGTGTCTGTTGATAAACGCTACCAGTATTCGCAGGCCAGCTGAACATGACATTCTGGTAGAAACGAAAACCACAACAGAAGAAACTGTCATTGCAGCTACGTGTCACTTCGTAGATCAGCACCCACCGGACTGTCTCACTTTAAATAATAAAAAAATTAGTTAAAGGCTAGTCAGATAAAAAAATTCGAAGTACCGGCCACACTTAAGAAGAAAAACACACAGAGTTTTCCGGAGAGAATGCCACGGCATCGCCTGCAGGTAAAAGACTTCCCACTGTTACTTCCTCTCAGTTCCCGGGAGCAAAGCCCACAAATCGTGGAGAAACCAAGCCACCCCATTGGTGGACACTTCCCCCGGTTGTAGGAACCCCTGACCCCTGGGAGTGCCACCCCCACAGGCACCCCCGCCCAACTCCCAGGATACGGAGTTTGGCGTAGTGCAACCAAGACCTACTCTACAGTTTAGACCACATTGCATTCAATACCATATTGTGAAGTTTCTGAGAGAAGAGTGGTTATACCATATTGTGACCTAACTTAGCTGGGTCAATGCCTCAGGCAGCTGGAAGCTGGAGCTAGACTAGTCCTAGTCCTGGTCGATACAGAATCTTAATGTTTGTAATGTTGGTGATGTTGGGAATGCTGGAATGTTGGTGAGTCATGTGCGGAATCTCATTCAACGAACTGTTGATTTTCGGCACCACATATGCCCTCGATCGTACCAAAGAATTCTTGAAATACTTTCAAAGTGCCTAATTGATCCACTGAAGCGTTCTCAATATTTTCTTCGGTTTACTACCAGATTACAGTCAACAATCGAATTGACTAAAGAGTTTACCTTTAACCTGGATTTAATTTATGCTCTAAAACTTATAAAATACGTAATTCTGAGGACTTTTTCATGCAACATTCCTTCCTCCATAGGATTACCAGCTCCAACTCACTCCCATTCTATAGTATTTGAAAGATTAAAGGAATACCATATCATATATTAGTAGTAGTGACCAAACCCAGTCAACACCGCACTAGGCAGCTGGAGCATGGTATGTATGCATCATGGTCCATATGGAGCAATCTTTTGAAGGAGTCACCATCTCCACAGTGCAACAGCGCGAGCTCACCAACCTTTCCTTTGGATATCATTGCTGTCCATGGCCCGACCTTCGTTCATTCGGGAACTGTGAGTGCCAGTTTGCACCGTGTGGAAAAGTGTACCATGCCGGATCCCACCCATGCCATTTCTTCTACAATTAATGGTAACGTTGCTCCTATATATCAAACTCTCCACTCCCAGCTCAACATCAACACACCTTCAACTTCATCTTCATCGCACCTCAGAAGCCCAAGTCGTTTCAACATCAGAATTATTTCTAGTTCATAGCCGAGAGAAGTTATTCTTTCCCACCACTGACAGTAAGGCCTAGCTGCGTCCGGTGATCCCTTCAAGATGGCGAAGCAATCTCAGCGAATGATACTAGCGGTGTTGGCTGCACTCCTCCTTGTTTGCATGTCCATGACAGCCCAAGTGAATGCCGCACGGCCTGCTCCGGCGCCCATTGTCATCATCTATGAGCCATCTCCAGCTCCGTTTTTGGCTCCAGAAGGTGCTCCAGAAGGTGCTCCAGTGGGGGCCCTCATGGTTAGTAGCGGGGGCGGCACAATCTACTCTCCGGCCGTGGCCGGTGAAGCGCCTAGCTCCTCCGAATCTCCAGCTTATGCTCCGGTTGCTCCTGGGCCCATGTCTGGCCTGTGATTTTAATCACACCTGAATTGCTGGCATGAGGCTGATCAATTGATGAATCCAGGTCACTGTGCATTGATGGTGACCTGAATTCATCAATTTACACCTTGTGGGAATTTCGTATGCGCATTTTTTGATTGATATCTATACAATTTTTACGTGATATTGGAGTGATTCTCGCTTGATATTGAAGCAGGCATCTGGCTAAATGTACCGTGGGAAGCATGTTTGGGCTCTTGTGTTTAGATGAACTTGGCATTGTTCCTAATAAAACAGAACATCAGTGACGTTGCAGGTGTTCAATGTTTAGAGCACTCCTATTTATTAGATTGCATATAGGCAGATAATTTTTCATGGTTCTGTACAATCATGAATGTCACCGTTGAGGTGATTAGTAGTGAGCTCACAATTCAGTTTCTTCCGAAGAAACATGGAATAAAACTACCAACTGGCTTCTAGAAATGCTGTACGGAGGGTATAGCATGTAATAAAGAATTTTTTTAAGTTTATTGTTCAGAGCGTTCTTATGGTTTCTGTCATTTAATGGAAGTACCGTATGTGGCTTCAATGATTCCACTTCGACAAATGTTCTCACGTTGAGAGTGTTTACACTGTGAACGATAACAATAAGATTGGTGACCTGAATTCATCAATTTACACCTTGGAGGAATCCTCTGCCCGCAGTTTTGATTGATATCTACACTATTTTAAAGTGATACTGAAGTGATTATACGTCCTGCTTGAATCTCAAGCACTCATTTTGTTAAATGCATCACAACGTTGGAAGCCTGTTGAGTGGGCTCTTGTGTTTGGAGTGAATGGACGATGACTCAATTTTGAGAAGTTTTGGCATTCTTCGTCTAGTAAAATAAACAACAGTGCAGTTTTTGCAGCTGTTCAATTGTTTGGAGTTTGAATTCTTTTAGATTAATGTTATGCATTAATGTTATGCATATTTTTATGTGGCCACTCTTAACATTTTTATTTTATTTTATTTTTAATTCATGTGTTCAATTAAAAGACGTTTCATCATTTACCTAATTTTATTTCATGCTTTTCCGGCAAATAGACATTGGACAGCATGATATTTTTTTAAATTAAAAAATTTTATTCGGAATTAATTTTTGCCAAAGCGGTGTTTAAAGACAATTTACAAATTGACCATTAAGTTTTTGAGGGTTTACTATGACCTCGATGTGCTAAAGTTTATTTACAATACAACATTTATGAAGTTTTTTAGAATATGAGGGTTAATGTATGTGACAATTAGATATAATCTATATCATAGTTGATTTGTCTAAAAAATAGTTTCATATAAAAAATAAATAAATAATTTGAAAAATTGAAAAATTATGTAGGTTTCTTGTTGGTCAGTTTTTGCCCTGTGAAACTTTGTTTGGGTTTGCAAATTTTGATAATGAGCCATTACCAGGGTAGACTCAATTTTGGATTCCTTACGGTTTAACAATTAAAATTGTTGGCAATTTAGGAAGCTTGGAAGGGGAGTAGGTGCGGGATTGAGGTGTACAACGCAGGGATTTTTGTTTGCAAGCATTTGAATTGCAACAACATATATCGTCATGGCGGAGTGCATGACCTGGCTATCTGTCTATGGGGACTTAGACTCAGAGGAAGACAAGCAAGTAGCTTCCAAGGTAAAAGAAACGATTGATTGTAAACATAGTGGAAGTGTTTGTTTATAATGTTCCTATTGACCTCAAGGGTGTGCTTGTTAAGTTGTGCTCACATGAATTGCAAGCAAATGCTAAACCTCCGATGGACTTGCACATGTAGAATTAGAGGTGAACGAGCGAGCACCTTTCAAGATAAAATAAATGATTGATTAAAAATAGAGTGGAAGTTTATAATAGTAGTTTTTCTAGCAGTCATCCTCCACATTTAAACGATTGCTCTACTCTGTCAACAATACAAAAATTTACAATTTGAGTATCTTAAGCACATACAGAATTAGAGTTTTTCGGAGACAAAGATGTATTGCGTTCCAGATTGATGTTCCATCTGAAATTGTACAATGAATGTCTGAGTTGTCTGACTCCTGCAATTCTATTGAGTACTTCCTTTGAGCAAAAGAGAGTCCTTGAAGAAAGAGATAAAACCAAAATAAGAAGTACAAGTTCTTACTTTGTATATTATTTCAAATTTAGATATAGGATTCTAAAGATAAAATGGAAGCCTCATAGAGATCTTGGGGTTTAAAAAACAACGTTGGTGACAACATCAGTGTTGCTTATCATGTACCTACATTGTGTATCATTAAATTTATGGGTGAATATTGAATTCCAGACAATGTATAGTGCATGGAAAGCACGGTTGCATACAATCTTTTTTTTCAATAATTTGTCAAATCTAACTTAAATAAAGCAACAACATATACACCTTTCACTTGATAAAAAAGAGGTGCATTGACAGTTTTTTAGGCGACAGTTAAATATGTTGGTGACAAGCTTGAGAATTTTATCATGACATATCTGGCTAAATCAACATAACTGTGCTTGTCAAAGCTTATACATATGTTGACGATGTGCTTGCTAAGTTCTTCATGTGATTGTAGGTTCCAAAGTTCCTCAAGTATAAAGGAGGCTAGATGTTTTCATGAATAGAAGAACTTAGGGAGACAACACAAGCTTCGTGGAGGATTTCATTGAGAGTGTTCGTGCTAATAAAAGTCGACGAACTATTTTTCTTGGATTCCTTAGTTCAACCCTTGCCGGTCTTGAAGATAATGACGGTTGCTTCTCTATTTCATCTACAATTTCTTTTGAATTTTTGGAGGGTTTAAAAAAATTGAATTAACTACAGTTAATGATTTTTATCAGTTTTAAATCCACTAATCCCTAATCCACCAGTTTTTACCCCTAATCCACTAGTTTTAAATTAGATAGGGATGATAAGAAACTAAAATTATATATTATGAAGCGAATTGAGGAACAAAAATATAATATCCTATTTAATCAACTATGCGCATACTTATGTATAAAACTATGATTGTATAGAACGTAACTCCATTTATTGATCCTTATCCTATACTAGCGCCTTGATTCCTAGAGTTCAAGGTTAGAGCTGGATTAGTGAGGTTTAGAGTTGGATAAGTGGGGGTTTAATAAGTGATTAGTAGGTGATTAGTATGTGATTAGTAAGTTGTCCAAGAGGTGATTAGTTGGGGGGTTAGGGGTACAGTGATGACGGCGGAATAATAATGAGGGAGGGAGTGGGAGGTTACACTGGATTGGATGGAAGTTGGGGGGAGTAATAATGAAGCAGGGAGTGGGGAGTTACACTGCATTGGATGGCAGTTGGGGGGAGCGCGGGAAGAGGGCGGGGAGCGAGATGCTTTGGGTTTGAATGTTGGACATGTACTGAACTCTTGGTAGGTATGCTTCGTTTGGTATGCTTTATTGCTAGAATTTTAGGTTGTAAGTGGGCTGTGGTGTCTTAGGTTTTAGAGGGACTCTTCGCAAATGAAAACAAGGCGTCCATTGCCTGCGCTCTCCCTGCGCTCTCCCTGCGCTCTCCCTGCGCTCTCCCTGCGCTCTCCATCGCTTAAGTGGAAAAAATGAGCGCTTCTTTTAGTCTCTTAGTGCCAATCCAAAACCTCCTCTCATTTTCTGATTTGTGCAATACTAGTTTAATTTCATGTTTTTTATATAGATTTTTATTCAAAATAGATATAATCATTGCAAGAATACCTTAGAACATTACATGAATTTTTTGTTTTTAAGTTTATATTTTTCACAAAAATTATGTCATGACAATCACTAATGTCCATTTTAAAATATATTTTTAATGTAATGAAGAATGATTTTAAATTTCATTTTTTAATTGAAATCTAAATTCTTTAGATGCAATTACAACTTTTTTGATGTAAAGATGCATTATGATAGTAGATGTGTAATGTTTTTACTATATATGTTTATTTATAATAACCTGATTTGTTTTATATATATTTATTATATAATCATCAATAGCAATTGTAATTACCTTTGATTGGCATTGGAGGTGCTTATATCATGCGATGGCCAATATGCCACTACATAATCTAGTCCAAATAAAATTGAATTAGTCTTTCTTATTCAAAGTTCAATTATTTTTTAATTATTTTTTTTAAATTATATTTCAAATGAATTATGACTTCAAACCATGTATATAAAATAATAAAACCGGCGACACTCGCATACAAGTATGGATCCATACTTGTGCAGATCTTGGCGAAGCAAAACGGAAGATATAGCCGGGTTTCCGAGAGCTAAAATAAAAGATCAAGACGCGCACATGTCTTGACTCCTCTGCTCTAAGATGCAAAATTGCAAGTCACATGTACAAGAATCACTCACACAACAATAATAAATTCTCATAGTTCACAAAGATTATGAATAGTGGCATGCCCGTCCTCCAATGTCGTATTTGCATTGATCAACATTTGACTTGTCAAGTGAAGTGAAGTAAAGTAGACTTTATTAGAGTTGGCGTCCGTGGGCGTTGACGTAGGGACACGGATTTACTGTGGGTCTGGACTCGTTGTCTGTGCGGCCAAAAGCATGAGTATGACACACAATTGAGGGATATCCGGATGGAGGAGATACTGATCACTCCACGAAATCGCTTTGAGCGTGATGAATAAGGCCGTCGTTGATTTTTAAGTTTTCAATTTCAAGCAGTGGAAGTGCAATATGACCATCATGGCTCCATATCTAAAGGTGCTATAATTGATGTATACTTTTGACAAACTGCCAAAGACCACTTCTTCTTATTATTGGTACTCGAAGCTTGTAGTATGTTTGGCTTACAAAGCATTCAAGGTCAATGCTGATGTATCTTGGTTGAAGGAGAACCTTAAGCCTTACAAGTGTGAAGAACTTATAGAGAACTTAGAAGGCTGTTTATATTCAGTAAAGGTCCATTTAATAATTAAAATTTATTTGTAAGATCTACCTACATTACAAGAAAAACCATATCTATTCATCTAAGAAACTTGGTGTAAAATTTTAATCATATATCTTTTCAAAATATACAACTTTATTTTACTAAAGGATTGATTATTTGTCACCTAAAACTCTTAAAAAAATTCCTTACTATCTTTTGAAAAAATCTACAATTTATATGTATGTATGTTTTTACACAATATGTGTATGATTTCTTTCCAATTTCTTGGAATCTTTTTCAAAAAAATAAATTAGCTTTAAATTTCATATTTTTGAATATATATTTTTATTTAAAACAAATATAGTCATTGCATAAATACTTAAAAATATTACATAGATGTTTTTTATTTTTATTTTGTATTTTTCACTAAAGGTGCCTTTTAAGTTTTGACTTACACCTATGTTCATTTTTAAAAAGAAATTTAATGTAACAAAAGTTTACTTTAAATTTTATTTTTAAACTGAAATCTAAATTCTTTAGAAGCGATAACTACTTTTTTGATACAAGAATGCCTAATGATAATAAATTTATAATGTTTTTACTATATATGTTTATTTATAATCAACTAAAACTTTCTATATATATATATTAACTATATAATCATCAATAGCAATTGTGATTGCCTTTGATTGGCATTTCAAGTATCTATACATTTGGGATGGCCGATAGGCCACTACATAATCTAGTTTAAATAAAATTGAATTAGTCTTTCTAATTCAAAGTTCAATCAATTTTTTAAAAATAAATTATTTTAAAATAACTTAAAATCCAATAAATTAAATAATCACTATTTTCAACTATATAATCATTGTTCTTCTAAATCCGTATTTTAAAATTTGTAACTTTTTTGGCCAAGTTTATTAAAATGTTGGGATTAAAAATATATATTTGATATCAATTTTAAATGATTCATATAGATTCATAAAAAGAAATTAAAAAATCTTTACATATGAATAAAAATTAATATTTTTGACTAATGGCAAAGATAAGCAATTATCAATCTAATTTTGACTTTGATTCTAGTGTGATTTTTTCTCCTATTATACATTAATTTTTTTTAAGAGTTAATATGGATTTAGAATATAATTTAATAAAGACACATTTGTTATTAGTGTGAAATTCAAGGGGCAATCGCAACTCGATGAACCAATTATCGTCAAGCACATGTCCAATCTCTTCTGCCACTCTCTCCTCCTTCCCTAGTCTGAAATGAGCCCAATACCCTCAGCGACCTGTGCACGGTCTTGGGCCCCGGACTTCTGGTTTAACTCTTCACACACCTACTACTACACTCTCTTCCTGGAAGCCACCAGGTACACTCCAACATTGAACAACCCTGATAAAAAGTCAAAGAAGAACACGGAGACTGACTCCCACACAAAATGAAGCCCCCAAAGCAAAAACCTCAATTCCAATTCAATCCAAGCATGCTTGATCTCCACTTCACCAAGTTGAACTCATTCAATCCAAATCAGCACCCTTCCACAGTTCCTGCAACAAAATTAGAATCCACCTCACGCACTTCAAGTTTATAAATTCAACTCAAGCATCCTCGAACTTCCACCCATGCGACCGCAACTTCTGACCGCGTTACATGACTCATGACACTGTATTAATATCCAAATTCTAGTACTAATATCTAGAAACTAGTACTTTTGTAACAGTGTTCCCACTTTTCCATGTCATGTGCTTTGAATTGGATTCCACCTGATTCCGGCTCTTTTGAATCGACATGCATTTGCCTAGTGAGTCGTTGCACATCTTCTCGTGTCGTCTGGAACTGTTATTTTGGAGGTTTGGTCATATGTTACGTATCGTAATTCAAGATGTTTTTTGAAGCTAGAGCGTCGAAGAACCAACCACGATGATCGAACCGACCTCGTCATGGCAAGACGATGTTGAGTTGGATGACGCGTTTTGTGATCTTTGTCTGCCCGGTTGCCAGTTTGTGGATGCTATATAGTTCAGCTTGGTTGTTGTAGATTTCAATCATCTCCAGCAAGGTTCACTAGTAACAAAGTGAGGTTTTGAGTAGTTGCGAAATCTGAGATTTGGATCGAGAAAGGAGGTTGGCGATTGCTTGATATCGACCAAGTGGTGAAATATAATTGCGTGGAGTTGATCTTGGAGGAGTTGTGTTTGTTGTGAAGAAGGTTTAGGAAGACCCAAGTGGAGGTTGGCTGTTGTAATGGCAGGAATGGTTGGGCAGACGCAGCGGATGGCTGGAGTGATGGCGGTGATGCTCATTTGTGTTTCTATGGCGATGGCTGTGAGTGCCAGGCAGGCACCGGGACCTTATCAGTCGGATGCTCCTTTCATGGCTCCGACGCCGTTAGCTTCGGCTCCCGCATACTCACCTCACAGTCCGTTAGCTTCGTCTCCCGCATACTCACCTGACAGTCCTGTTCCGTCTCCCGCATACTCGCCAGACGGTGCTCCGTTGTCTTCTCCAGTGGTTTCGTCTCCGGCTTACGCTCCTGCCCCTTATGAAGGCGACTCGCCGGCTTCTGCCCCTGCTCCTGTCAATGGGTAAGCCGTCGATCGGACAAGTGAGGCCGATTGGGATGGCTCTACCTCAGACAGAGTAGAGAGAGTAGAGGCCCAGTTGTGCACATTTGACTCTAATTTTGCTGGAAATTCTATTGCAACAGCGACCTTAGATTTAGAATTCAAGCAGACATCGACACAGTAGCAATTGAGCTAATTGTTAGGAGACTCTGTTGATCCAACCACCTCAACAGGTTGCCTCTTTTATAGATTTATTTGAATAATACAAAACGCTTGTCAATAGCGTCAGCAATCTAAGAGATGTGAAGGGAAGAGTATACTCAAGAATTCCACTTCTGTTGCATCCTGGTTGCGATTCATACAACTCAGCTTGTTTGAAATAAAAACTCTTGAATTTGCAAACTATCAGCATCACACTCGTTGGATATGTGTCCGGTGTTTGCACTTTTCTTTCTAAACTCAGTATTTGTGGTACATGTGTTTCAAAGTTCATCCTTCTATCAATGGTGTGTATGTAAACAGGGTCTTAATCAGCTTTTGTTGTTCAATTTGCCACTCTCCATGTTTGATGTCCTCCAAATGGCATGCATATAATTTAGTTAAAGATCAAAACCTAATATCCGAGCAATGTACTAAATGACAGTACTATATTTGTTGCCTCCGGTAATGTTAACGATCTAGCTAAGAAATGGACACATTCAGAGGAAGGAACGAATTCATCTGCAGTGTAATACGCTCAGTTTGTAAGAGGCTGAAATGATGAGATTGCATCACATTAGAGCAACGTCCACTCTGCAACCTCGAGAATCAGAAACATCCGCCATTAGTTTTTGCAATGTCTCACAAGCATAATTGTGGTAAGTTAGAACTTGGGATTTTCTGAGTACCATCTCTCGTGTCAGATTCCTGAAGCTGTGCAAACAGGAGCCACAAAATTGTCGACTGAATAGATTTTTATTTTTATTTTTACTTCCCAGCTTGGTTAGGGTTTGCTCTAGACTGGTGATAACGTAGATGGCATTTTACACCCAAACCCTGGGTTTAATGTAACTCTAAAAAGGTAAAAACAAAAATTCCTAGCGTGCAGAGCAGGAACTTTCTTTGAAGGGGGGCAGATGAAAGTTGAATTAGTGTGTAGTAAATTAGTACGTGAATCAGCCTCAAGGTCCAATAAAGCAACTAGATTCAAAAAACGATAAGCCTAACACAACTTGAATTCCTATAAATTTAGCTGATCGGTAGCAAAAACAGTGTTTTTGCAGTGCTTTGTGTTGACTAACATGGCCTCGAAGCAACCTCGACATCACAAGTCAAAAGGATAGCCAGACATGGTTGCCACCTCTCCAGGATAGTTTACATCCCAAGCTTTGTTTGGCCCTAGTGATTCACACCGCAGTTTGACCTCGCCTGCTCGCCGCATCGATATCCGGGCAACAGGAACACTGAAATATTATTCTAAGTTGAATCACTGTAGGAGGCAAGCGGGTTAAACATGTTACTCAGATCCAGTTCCCGCTTGTTTCCAAATCCAGTCTCCACCGACTCCCGAATTAGCACTGCTCGATTGTTTCAGCGTTGCTACTGTTGCATTGCAATTTGCTGTTCATCATGTGAAAATTTCCATTCTAGCTGGAATGCAGACATTTACTGGTGCCAGGATTGACGTTCGGGCACATGCACCACGTTTCGTACAATTCGAGATGCATGTAGTATTACCTCGTTCGAAGTGAAAAAATTGGAACCCAAATGCTCACAGCCGAGCTGAAAGTCAGTTACTATATGGTAGCAAAAAGCTGCACGTGCATGCTCATGTTCGAGGAGGACAACAATTTGGGTCCTTTATATACAAGAGCAATCTGCACTTGAGGGTACTTCACCGGCCGGTTCGATCACTGGTCGCACATTGCAGGTACTCTAGTGAAGGTCGTACTTGTGGTGAAGTCCACACGGGAAGGAAGATTCAAGGCAGTCAATTAGCGCGGCATTGGAGGTCAAGTTCCGAGATGGCCATCAGTCGAGAAGCAATCGTGTTTGTAGTCGTTAGCTGCATTGTAGCAACCGTTGCAGGCTTCGGCGAAGATGGACTGCCTCGACCCACGAACTTCCCCGACACTCCGACGACATGGTTCGGCCCGGAGCCATTGATCATGACCCCGGACGGCAAATTCGTCGATTGCTCATGGTATGGATTCGCAAACGAGCAATACGATGCCAGCGTTGGAGAGAAGTGCCTCGACGATTTGTGGGCGGGGCTGACGAATGCCACTGCAGACGTCACATTGGAGCCCTTTGTGTACTATTTCTCCGCAGGACCGACCGGATCCGACCCGGCGACTCTAGAGCCATATTGTTATGAAGGATGTTTCAATATGGACACCGGAGCTCTGGCGCCAGATTCAGGGCTATTTCCTCCGAGCGTCGCCCCTGCTCCGGGTCCTGATTGTTACATCCGGGGACCAACCCTGGCTCCTAACTACTGGCCCGGTACTCCCCCTTCTGCTGTAGCTCCTGCCCCCACGTCAGGCGCTTAGGTTGTTTCACAAAGGGTTAGCGGTGTTTTGCTGGTGGATTGAAAGGCGAGTCTGCGCTTGGAAGATCTTTAATGATGATGGGAGTTCAACATTGCTTGTTTGTTCTATCCGGCGAGCTTCAATAAAACAGTGATCATTCAGCAGGGATTTCGACGCCGCAAATCTTCGAAGGATGGCGTAGGTTTACATCTACGGACGCGATTTGGAGACTCTGCTCAAGAGCTTTAGGCGGAGGTTCAGTCACTTGTTCACGGGGTTGGTCATTTTGATGTGGTTTCGCGAGTAGCGCAGATTCACTTGTTGAAAGTACTCAGCAATTATTTGAGAGGGTTTAGAGTGGGTATTCATCCTGTGCATAAAGGCTACGATTGATTCATCGCAGCTGCACAAGAACAGTTGTACTTACATTTGATCGCTGGAGTTACAAGCTCGGCAGTTTCTAAACACTTGTCGAACATGTACTGTTGTTGATCCACTTAACATTGCTTTGTCTTCGTTTCTTGAAACATTTGTTTTGTTGACGCCAGAGTGAGCCATTCATAAACTAAAGGAATACTCCACCTGCTTGTCGCTATACATATCGGCGTCAATATTCTTCAGATCGACAAGAGAATCTGTCTTCATAACTCAAACTTCACCTCCAACGATGAAGAACTTAGCAGAACCTTCGGCACGTGGTGTGTCGGTATGTAGTGAAGATAACAGCCAACTGCGGCAACTATGGCGTTTTTGTACCTTGTGGCGCAGCCGCCTCAATACCTTTGCAAACAAACGCTAGGCAATTTCAAGGTCCCCTAGAGTGTGGCATCTAAAAATCTGCCTCTTCTATGCTCTGTCTTCCAGTTGAAGTACCTGCTTCCTTCTCTCATTCTGCAATCTCCAGGTCTCTTCCCATACGAAACCTGCTTGCTTACCGATCCAATTGGCATATTCTCATCATGCACAGCAGCTAAATTATCAATTCTTCTAGGTGATCCTTAATCACTACTGTTTGCCCATGACATTGTGATGTAATTGCGTAAGATTGAGATCAAGATGTTTCCCTCGGCATGAATTGTGCTGCATTTGACTGCAACTTAGATAATGATGATTGGAAGTCATATGATCTTTTCTAAAAGGCACCTTCCAGAAGAGTAGACCAGATATCCACAGAAACTTTTTACCCAAAGTTCCTCAGGATTACTGATCATTCCCTCTTGTTTGTCCTCGATCTCTTCACTTTCTGCGTTGATTCAATGCGTGCACAACGGACGAACCCAGCACATTGTGATGCTCTTGCATGAATTGAGTAGTCCCCAAATGTTTCCATCAACATTTCCTCACCCACTTAGAATGCAAATGTGCATTCGAATGTAATTTGACTAATGATTATTCAAATGATGGCATTTCGACTCAACAAAGCACCAACCAAACGGACCGCCTGTCACAATTTTGATGCGGGACCTGTCATGATAGTCTTGATCCGGTCCACAGTTTCAGAGCAGTATAAATGGACATGAAACAGTCCATTCAGAACACAACCAGTACACACTCCTCAGTGTGGTTCAGATGCCATCCTCCTTGCCTGGAACCATGACGACCAGAGCGAGCGTCTCCTGAGCTTTTACTTCTACTTTAGAGCCTCCAGCTAACCCCGCAACATTACCATGGTCCACCTTCCTCATCGAATCTAACGTTTCCTCGGTTTTCTACGGTGGTGGATCCAAGGTAAGTATATCCTCGAACGCAAATACTGAACATATTTGTCCTTCCCATACATACATGCAATATATTGTTTCATATCATGTTAGAGAAGAAACTTCAACCCTCCCAGCTGCATTCCATCTTCATGTATACATACAGCAATTGAAATACACCTAATCTCTGAAATACCTGCCATGCCCGCCATATCCATCTCTGTCCGTCCGACTCTGCTCCCCTCTGAATTCATGCTTTCTCAATGTTTCCAAGCCCTGCAAAATCAGCGCTGACCAAACTAGATGTAGAATCAACATGTGATGTCAAGACGCGAAAAAACAGAAAAATCCAAATAAAATTCTAATCAATGGCAATTGTCCAATTCCGACATCTGATCTCATATTCGTTGGTATTTGTTGTGCCAGGTAAAATTCGGCTTCTCGCTCACACCACCATCACTCCGGTATGGCGACCACGAAGTCCCCAAGAGCGAAGATGACACTGACGATGGCAGCCGCCATGATGCTGCTGCTCTGCGCCTCCTTGGCCACTCTCGCCAGTGCTAGGCCCTCTCGCTCCCTGTTCAACTACGGCGCTAGCTCCCAACCGGAAACTTCAGACAAAACATCTGCTGCGCTCGCCGCTACCGATGCCTTCACTGAGGAATCAAACCCCCCTCGCCACACCGAAGCCGCCCACGCTGCAAGCTCCGACGCCGTGGCGCAGCAGTCCGGCTCGGATCCCGTTCCGGATGATCTGATCCGTTATGTGCGTCTGTTGGGCGCCACCGGAGCCGGAGCCTCCAAGGGTGGCGGCATCGCCAGTGGCAGCGGAGTCGCTGCGAAATCGAAGAAGAAGAAGAAATCGGGCAAGTGGTTGTCCGGCAAATGCAACTGCGACGACGACGATGACGATGACGACGATGACGATGACGATGATGACGATGACGATGACGATGATGACGACGACGACGTTGCTGCGTCTCCGGCTTCAACACAGGCAGATGACGACGACGATGACGACGATGACGATGACGATGATGACGACGATGACGACGATGAGGAGGATGGAAAGAGTTGCAAATGTAAGGATGATGACGACGATGATGACGACGACGATGAGGACGATGATGACGATGATGACGATGATGATGACGACGATGACGATGATGATGACGATGACGATGACGATGACGATGACGATGACGATGAGGATGAGGATAGTCACTCGAAATGTGATGACGATGATGATGACGACGATGATGACGAGGACGACGATGATGATGATGACGACGAGGATGACGACGATGACGACGATGACGACGACGATGATGATGATGATGATGATGGTAAGAGTAAGGGTAAGTCAAAACATTGTTCATCCCACGACGATGACGACGACGACGATGACGACGACGACGATGACGACGACGATGATGACGATGACGACGATGACGATGAGGGAGATGATGGTGATGATGTTGCCGTATCACCAGCTTCATCTCCAAGTTCAAGCAATGTGGGAGTTAGTACAGCAGCAGCTCCATCTCCAAGCTCAAGCAGTGTGGAAGTTAGCAGTTCAGCAGCTCCGTCTCCGAGCTCAAGCAGTGTGGAAGTTAGCACAGCAGCAGCGCCAGCTCCAAGCTCAAGCAATGTCGAAGTTGGCACTACACCGACTCCATCTCCAAGCTCAAGCAGCGTTGAAGTTAGCACATCTCCAACTTCAAGTGACAATGCTGAAGATTTATCAGCTGCTTCTCCATCAGCAAATGCACCGATGGAGCCTGAATCTGGTGAATGAAATTAAGCCATTCATTAAGCACTCTCAAATAAATGTTGGTTAATGAAGCAATTTAGGGAATTTCTTATAAGAATCCAATCACTCTACTAGAATAAATTTGCTTAATTTTGTTGATTTTATGGATATTGAACAATATAAAGTTACAATATCCATTAGATTTTGCAAAAGAGTTGAAATATTTTATAGATATCATTAGAAATAAATTGACTAATGGATTCGCAGTCATACATGCAAAGTTGCATGCGTGTGATTGGCATGTTGTGCCAAATATCAATTGAGTTCTGCAATAAACTTATTTAAAAAAATTGTATTTGAATTTTAAATTTTCAAAATATGTCAGAATAAATATATCAATTTTTTTTAAAAGGATGGTATTTGAATCCAAATTACTAATGAAATAAATTTATTTAAATTTTTTGAATCTATCATTTTACAATTATTGTGGATCACTTCCACTAAAAAATTCACATAAATGAAGCTTCATTATGACCCACATTATTTTACAGATTAAATTCAAGCTTGTCCTTGTAAGTAATGAATGACTATATACCGGTAGTAGTTTAGAAACCTACATCATAAGCAGATTAAATGTGGGTTTTTTGGTAATTGCACAGCTTATAATTCAAAACCATAGTAATTAGAATTAAAAATGGCTGAGGCCCTATTCGGGATTTTACAACATAGTAATTCTTGTTCTTTATCCTTCATGAGCATTCAAGCAATGTCAGTGACTTGCAAAACTAAAATATATTTTCATCTGTACAAGATAGAGTGCCACAAGTTTTGTAATAAGTTTCAAAGCAGACTTCTAATTTGAATCTTGTCAATTCAAGGATTAACTAGGCTTATGACACGAATTTCCTACATCAGGAGTGGGCTCTTCAATTGCCAAAGACCAAGTTGCTCGCAAAGAGAGTGGCTTTTGTCATGATGATTTCATTAAGTGCTACATGAAATACATTGTTGGGTGTTTAAAATTTGTGTCACAATGTTGTATTAAAAAGCCAATCAAAAATAGTACGCTTACAGTAGTAGCATAGCAGGTTTGTCCAAAAATAATTCTAAAAATTAAAAACATAAAAATTAAAAAAAATTGAAGGCAAAAATTATGAAAATATAATAAATTTGTTTTTGCAATATTTTGTTCTTTCTAATCCATTTAAGGTCATTTTTACTAATTTTTGCTAAAAACCTAAAATTGAGAAATTTAGTTTTTGAGAGGCACATATTATTTTTTCTAAATAAATAAATATTTGTTTGCCAAGTGCTATGGTATTACCATAATTCTAAGCTTTGATTTTTTTTCATGTACATTCTTCACTTGATTGCCTTAATACTCATATTTATTTTAAATATTCTTTTTAAGTTAAAGCATTTCAAAGCTACAATATGGACTTTGGTCAACGGGAAATGCAATCTAGTTTGGACCATTTTTATTGTTCAAATACTACAGTATTGTAATTTTGACCTACTATAAATTGAATTATACTCCCTCCGTCTCACTAAGAGACTATTGTTTGCTAATGATATCAAATTTAAGGGCAATTCTAAATTTAGAAATAAGTGGTCAAATTTAGGAATAAGTTGGCCAGATTTAAAAACCACTATCTTATTTTTAGACAAATTATTTTACCAAACCAAGGTCTTTTAGTGAGACGGAGGGAGTATAATTTAAAAAATAAATATGATTTAAAAAGTGTAACTATGGACTTTTAAAGGGCTCTAATTTGAGACATTATCAAAATATTTGTAAAATGGCAACATACCATAGTAGGGTAGCTACTACTGTAGCTGTTTTGTACACTTTCAAACAAATATGTATTTTTTTGTGAAAATGAAGTTTGTTTATGAGAAAGTGAATTTATTGGTTTTTATATTTTCATTAAAACAATTCTAACCATTGCTTCAAAAAAAAATTAAAAATCAACCCAATATTAGTAAAAATATTATATTCTATCTTAATTTCTTCGTCCTTAGATTTTAATTTTATATATTTCTTAATTAGACTCATTATTTTGGACAAACTAGCTACTATAATTCTTCATTTATGACCCTTATCTAAGGACACATGAATTTCAGCTTATGATTCTTAAATTTTGGATGTGAAAAACATATTCTCATCTATAAATTTTACTTTTCATTTTTTTTTTTCATTTTGAAAATTAAAAAAATCAAATCACTAAATTTAGTATTTATGAAATTAAATTCCTATATCGTTTTTTAAAATTTAGATAAATCAAATGATGACACATAGAATGAAACAAAAAAGGAAATGTTGTACAAGTGTGTAAAACATGATAAAACTATATTTTATTTAATAAAAAAATTGTGAGTTATTAAATAAATAACGAATGACACTATGTTATTTAAAATATAAATTTTATGATAATTTACTCATCTATATAGTATTTGTTTTGTTTTATGATAATTTTACTCATCAATGTGCCATCATATGATTGATTTCACCTGTAAAAAATGATGTACAGGACAAATTTCATATTTAAAATCTTGAAATTAGTAAAAATTTATGACATTAGTAGGGAAATAATGTTTTTGCATGTTATATCATGTGATATAAATTGTACGTAATATAGATCAAAGTTAATACAATAATTTTCTAAAAATTCTCAAATTGTTTTTCAAAAATATCTTAAAAAATAGAGTGAGATTTTATAGGTTTTGATGAATGTACAAAAATTTGAATCATTGCACTTTGATAAGTCCAATTGATGATACAAAAAGCCATGTTTTGTGGCCCGTGGGCACTTGCAAAAATTCTAATTTTTTTTTTGAAGTTTCATCTTGTACTTTAATTTATCATTTTGCAAAAAATGAAGAAGAAAAATGTTAGAATTGATTCCTACAACATTTTCACCATTGAGATTAACTTAATAAAGTTTTATAAATCATAAACCAAATCCACTATGTTCCCTTGATTTTAAGGGGCTAATTTGATAATAAGCATGGATGCAACTAAAGAGCATTTGAATTACAGATGAGAATTTTCATTGTATAGTAACAAAGTTTGAGAAGCATATTCATGAAAAATTGTAATAAATAAAGTTTTCAAAACACAACAATTGAATTGGTAGAAATAAATTTCGAAAATTTAAAAATCGAGTAAAAAACAAAGAACTTTTGATACCAAAATTAACATATTAGATGAATTTATAAATAATATTACTAACAAATATAATGAATAAGATATTTGTATAAATCCATTCATATTAAAATGTCTTTGAATCCATTCAAATTACTCCCTCCGTCTCACTAAAAGACCATTGTTTGCTCAAAAAATCTGTCTCTGAATAAGATCATTATTTCTAAATTGGGTCAACTTATTTCTAAATTTGGCTAACTTATTTCTAAATTTTGTTATTTGATCCTAAATTTGGCAACTTATTTCTAAATTTAGAATTGCCCTTAAATTTGATATTAATAGCAAACAATGGTCTTTTAGTGAGACGGAGGGAGTATAAGATTTCCACATGTATTGGCCTTATACTTATTTTTGAAAATGACTTATAGAATAGAAGTGCAACTTCTTGAATCCATATCAATTGAATCCACCAAATAGCAGTTATTGCATTTCAAAGTCTTGTTTAATATAATATTATAATAAATAAATACAAAACATGACAGTTGTTTTTTTGTAGGGTATATAGGTTTATAATATTTATAATATTCATGTTTTTTATTACGTATATATAATACGTTATATAGTTTGGAATTCATACTTAAATATTGACTTATGGAAAATTTCATGTTTTGTGAATAAAATAAACTATCATATTTTTACACCATTGAACTAAGGTATACCTATTAACTCGCCATAAGTTTCATGTTGACTATAAGTTGACTTTCACTTACTTATGAAGTAGCTTTTAATTCATGTATATTTCTAAAAAATAATGTTAAAATTTAACATTTGATAGAAATGATATAATAGAAATGTAGCACTTTGATGATAGGTCATACTAAACTAGTAATACTTAAAATAATCATTATTGTATATTAGTGAGGATTTAGTAACTTAATAATACTAAGTTACTATGTACTACTCCAATACCACAATACTAGTTGTAAGTTTGCAACACTATACTGTAGGACACTATAATACACTACAAAAACAATACCAGATACTTTAATTAGGGATTTTATTAAACATGACACCCACAACACACTTCCTTCTAAATCATGCAAGACATCCTCCAAACAGCAGAACAACCCTAGAAACCATGCAAAATAACTTCAAAAGCAAACAATACAGGGGGAAGCACAATAAAGTGGACCAAAAAGTGCTTAACTATTTGACAATTTTAGCCTGTTGTGTGAACACGTGAGAAAGTGGCATCTAAAACTTCTTGATGGGAAATTAAGTTTGGAATACGGAAAGTAGACTTGATGTACTACAACTTCCGAAATTTGCGTTGGTAGTTGTTGAGTTGAGACACCTCTACGAACACCACAAAGTTGAACAAAGTGAATGCAGTCATTTGGAAAAGTGACCGTATTACATTGTAGTTTTGACAGAAATCACTTTTGACTTTGCGGGGCCCTTCATTTGTACATTACGCTTGTAGAAATGATCCGGGTGGCCGTGTTTGCAATCCTAGATTGGCGAGAAGTACCGCAGGAACATTTTTAAAACAGTGTTTTCCGCGAAACTTTTAGTGAGTTTTTTTCACCAAACATTGTTTTTTAAATTGAAAAAAACATCCCCTAAAGACAATAGAGGGCCCCAAATGAAGAAATTAAGACTTTGAAAAAGTTCATTTTCATGATTTAGAACTAGTGGTCAAATTAAGTTTCAATTGAAGATGTTTTTTTTATGAAGATGTATATAAGATATCTTGTGACACCCTAAAAAGTGACTAAAATGCTCAAAAACTACACCAAAATGCTCAAAATCAGCTTGGAGCTTTAAAAAACAGCACACTTCATATTCACTTCCTAGTGATCACATGTTGCACTTTGTGGTCCACTTTATTGTGCTCTCACCCTACAACCAAAAGACCCCACCGGGGTAAAAGAAACGCACACGGCGCGGGAAGAAAAACACGGCCAACGGCCCGAGAAAAGGACGGCCACAGGCCCGACAGCAAAAGCCGTCGCAGAGGGAACCGGTCCCCGTGTACCCCGACCAACCTGACGGTGAGGCCACTACCAAGTTGGGGAGGGTACACGAGGAAGTAATAAACCTGTTCTAACAAAACTAGCACCAGGCAGGGCCCTCGCTCGAAAGCTAAGTCTCTACCTAACAGCCGAGAGAAAAACTCATCAGCCCAGAACTAGTCGCTAGAACTAAAGCTGAAGCCAGTACAAGCTAACTGCCTGATGGAAGGACTAATTCCTGCAAAGCTGAATCAAGCCTAACTACCAGCCAGAGGCTGTCTCAACTAGTCAGACTGCAAGTCTAAAATCCAGGCCCTGAGTATTAACTACAAAACAGAGCAAAGATTATCAAGCTAAATCTGTCTAACATGAAGCGACTAGTAATCAGCCAGATCTCCACCTTGAAGTCCCAGAACCTTGAGAAACAAGCCCATAGCTTGAAACAAAAGGGAGTAAGGGAAAAAGGGGTGGAGGGGTGGGTAGCCAGAGCTACCCGGGTGAAATATGAGTGAGCACCCAAGAGGCTTTGCAACCCCTCGGGCGCTCTGGCACAACTTGAGCCGCGCGTGTCTTGTCACAATTGTTAGCTTTCAGGTGGGGCTAGCGCCTGTTGGTTGGTTTACAACACACTTTCCTGCCTGTATCTCACAGGGCTTTGCCAGACCCTGATGTATCTCCGCCCTGCTCAGACGGGGTCATCGCGGTTCGAACCCGGACCGGTTCGAAAATACGCGCTCATTAACCAACCAACAGATGAGCTCACGATCTGGCGGTAAGTGTGTTAACATAAAACCAATATATACCCCAGGCTTACCTCCCCCTGAGAGCAACAATTGATTGTCTCCATGAATCCCAAGCCGTATTGGGGGCCTCTTGTTGAATATGTACCTGTTGTGTACAGGTGATCTCCTGAGTGCTGAAAACTTGGGCCTGAACTGGGGTCACCAACGTGTGTTCCATGCAAATTCGTATATGGTTGTTCCCTTGATAAATTTTGGTGATCTGCCATCATTGCTGCTCGATTCAACTGTCGTATCCACCTCTATTGCCTCTTGATGTTGGATCTCCGAGCAATCTCGGGGGATTGCTTATGTTGTCGGGGGTGATCGCCATGGCTCGGGGACGAGGCGTGCTCCTCCTATGGATGTCTGCCGTGTATGCTTGCCGAGAGCAGCGTCGTTCACGCCTGCCTGATCGCCGGATGCTATGGCTGGAGTGACTCGCCTCCTCTGTCTAGATGCTCCGCCTGAAGTGATTCCGCCTCCCGAGAGCTCATCTGTTCCTATCCGACTAAAACCTACGGGGTTTCCGAGAAGAGTCGGAGGGCATGAAGGAAGAGGAGGAGGTTCCTACCAGTGCTATTCCTCTAGCGGCTGTAGTCGGGAAAAACAAACAATGCTCTAATATACAATTAAAAATAAATGGAAGAGTTAAAAAAAAAACAAATATTAATATTGAAAGATAAAGAGATAAAAAAAATAAAAAATAGTATAGAGTGGAACAAGGTTGGAAGAGAAATAAATAAATGAATCATTACAGAGGGAAGTATGCACAAAACATTAAGAGATGAAACATTAATATTGGAAGAGAAAGGGGATTATAATATAAAATTTAGAGTTCCAGGATGGAGCAATCTAATGCATTTTTGGTAGGCTATTTGGCAAAGATGATATGGAGGGACGAACAATGCCCATACCTCTTCAAGGATACAATGTCAATGATTGCATTCTCAACGAAGTTGAATGGCTTGCTTAACGAAGACCCCACGATGAGGCTATCACTTGCAAGAGTTGTGGATGATTTGATGAGTCCCCCTTACAACTTCAAAGCTCCCGATAGTTGTTTTAGAGGCACATTGTAGTACCATAGTGAATTGCATATGTAACATTTTGATTGCCTATATGGCTTTGTTTACACGTTTGCAAAATCGTAATAAATCTTTTTTTGACAGCTATGTACTCTTGTGGAGAATAAAATTTTATTGCTATTTTTGTAATGGAACGGAAAAAAATAAAATATTAATTGTATGCCCCGTTCTCCAGAATCACCTTAAACCCATAACCTCGCGCCCCCCCTCCCGGAAGCTCTGGCCTCCCCTCCAAGAAGCTCTAGCCCCCCCTCCCAGAAGCTCTAGCCCCCCTTAGAAGCTCGCGCCCCCCTCCAAGAAGCTTGCGCCCCCGCCCCCGCCCCAAGAAGCTCTGGCCCCCCCCATCCCTCCTAGAAGCGTTGGCCCCCCCTCCTTGAAGCACTTGCCCCCCCCCCCCCCCCCCCCCCCCCCCCCCCGCCCCGTAGAAGCTCGCGCCCCCCCCAGAAGCTCGCGCCCCCCCCCCCCCCCCCCCCCTCAGAAGCTCGCGCCCCCCCCCCTTGAAGCTCGCGCCCCCCCTAGAAGCGCCCCCCCCCCTCCTCCCAAGAAGCTCGCGCCCCTCCAAGAAGCTCTGCCCCCCCTCCCAAAAGCTCTGGCCCCCTTCTCAGAAGCTCGCGCCCCCTTTGAACCCGCTCGCGCACCCCTTTGCATATGTGGAATTCCCCGTCATCGTTCGTTGTCCATGTCATCAATATGTTTCCCCTATAGGGAAGTTGTAAAAAAAAAAACTAACCCAGTAATTTTCCTCCTCCCCTCAATGTCCGATTATGTCCGGGGACCGACCGGTCCGTCCGTCCGTCCGTCCATGTCCGGAAATTTTGCCCATGTCCGTCCAATAAGACAACCCTATATACACCTCATGAGACACTCTAAGATGCCCATGACACTCCTGGACACCTCGGTCCTCTAGAGAGACAATGCAAGATAGCCCGTGACAGTGCAGGACACCTCCAAAACATTCTAGGACACCTCCAAAACAACGTAGGACACCTCCGTAACATTGTAAGACACCTCCGTAACATTGTAGGACACCTCCGTAACATTGTAGGACACCTCCGTAACATGGTAGGACACCTCCGAAACATTGTAGGACACCTCCGAAACAATACATGACACCTCCGTAACATCATTAGGACACCTCCGTAACATTGTAGGACACCTCCAAAACAATACATGACACCTCCGTAACATTGTAGGACACCTCTGAAACATTGTAGGACACCTCCGAAACAATACATGACACCTCCGAAACATTGTAGGACACCTCTGAAACAGTGCACGACACCTCCGAAACATTGTACGACACCTTCGAGACATTGTAGGACACCTCCAAAACAGTGCACGACACCTCCAGAACATTGTAGGACACCTCCGAAACACCCTAGGACACCTCCGAAACGGCGTAAGACACCTTAAGAGACAATTCAGGACAACTTTGTGACACTGCAGGACACCCCAAGAGTACTGCATGACAGCCCGCGACACTCTGTAACAACCCCGCAAAAGTGCGAGACAGCCCGTCACGCTGCATGATAACCTCCGAGACACTGCAAGACCCTACAGGATGCTCCGAGACACTCCCAGGACAGTGCAAGACACGACACTGCACAACATTCTGCACTAAGACCCCGCGGAGCAATGCTAGTGTCTCGTGTACACTCTGATTGCAAGTTCACACGAAACCACTTGACGGCGTCTGAGTATGTTAATTCATTCAAGTCTTCAGCAACCATCGATAAGGATCCCAAACCACCGGGCAAATTGAGCTCAGCTACCTCTTGTATTACCTCTTGGATCATGCGCAGCATCCAGAAACTCCACTTGAAGCATCATGATACAAAATCTCTGGACTTGTTTAAGTTGTGATGATCACATCTTCATGATCAGTTTTGTGCTGCATGTGTTCATGAAATAGCTACTGTCTCGCAGTGTCTCGCAGTGTCTCGCAGTGTCTCGCAGTGTCTCGTAGTGTCTCGCAGTGTCTCGCTGTCCTGTGCCGAGTCTGTCCTGTGTTGCAAACAAGGGTTTCGCGAAGCCAGTGTCACGAACGGCTAACTCGTGAAGCAAAATTTCAAATTAAAGTTCGGGGGCGGCGCTTCGACTTTGGCGGCGGGCCTTTACTGCTTGCGATGCGATGGGATCAGGTTTGGACGTCTTTATATTGATCTCTATCTCTGATTCTCACTTCTCTTCATCTTCGCATCGTACGCCTTCTGGTCTGTTCACGCCTTCGGAGGCTGGAGGTTGCTGCGTGTCTAGTGGAGGTGTTGGTTGACGACTTCGGTTCCGGTGGTGTGAGTCGACAGAGCTTCGTTGAGCAGTCACGAGGTGAGCGCCTTTCGATTTGAAACTTGTGGGCGGTGTGGCTGAGCTTAGCGATTTCCGTGATTTATGGATCAAGCTAGGTCCAGTTTTGCGCTAGATCTCTGCATTAATTTGTGAGTGTTTGTGGCGTTCAAGTTGAATCTTGGTTCTGAAGCAGTTGGGTTGGAGTGAGTGGTGTGCTATCTAGGAAGGATTTGTGCAAGAAGTGGGTAAGACTGTGGATCTTGATTTGGCGGAGGAATGCATGATCATGCTCACGTTGAGTAATCTTGAACGTTAGATAAATCGATTTGGGTTTCTAAGTAAGCAACGACGTGCTGTAGAAGAGTGAGTTTTTGTGGTGGAAGTGGTGCGATCAAAACTCAAAAGTGATTGAGTGGTATTTCGGTTGGTCTCTTTAATCTTGATTGAATGAATGCCCGGCATGGGTTTAGGGTTTTAGGAGGTAGCAGTAAATTTGTTGGGTTATGTTCTGCTTGTGGTTTTGGGTTTGGTTTCATTTGAGTTTTGCTTGGAGAAGATCTTCCAGATTGTACTTCTTAAATTTCTTCATCCTGCTTGAAATGCGTCTGCATTAGCAATAAACTTACGTGTACCCAGTTAGCGCAGGTTTGCCACAAGCGACTAGTCACAGTATGGGTGATCATTTGAAAGCTTTGGAGAATGTGGAATTAGGCGATGAACCTCGTGTCCTCCTGGAAAATCCTGTGACAGATGACGAGTATGGCTCATCCGATCAAGACTCAGAATCAGATCATGAGGAGTACTCGGAGTCAGATGAGTGCTCTGAGTCCGATGAGGAGTACTCGGAGTCAGATGAGTGCTCTGAGTCCGATGAGGAGTACTCGGGTTCAGATGTGGAGTACTCAGCTGAGGAGTTTGCTCTGAAGGTCTCGCAGTTTGATGACTGGGACAAAGCTTTTATAGAGAGGTACCTTGGTCAGCCATACAAACACGTGCTGGAAAGTCTCTTCAGTGTCCAACAGGAAAGCTCAGCTACTCAGGAGGCACATGTTTCCGGAAGCAGAACCATAGCGAGGAGAGTCCTTCCAATGCAACCGGGGAATGAGATGGAACCTACCGAAAGCCCTTTGTACGGATCATGTTTTAAACTTCTTTTTGAGATGACTGAGGGAGCATACCGGGTTAGTTGCCCGGATCCTATGGAATACCTTGCTGATGAACTCAACCAAGTTCTATATCGGCAAAAGGTGTTGATCAAAGTTGGAAAAGATGCTGGCTATGACAGTCCCTTGTTTCAAAAAGCGGTGGTGGCGTGGAGGGAGGCTCTGGCGCGTATGGCCACAGACCCTGTTCATGCGGCAGAGCAATCGAAGTATGTATCAGGAGCTGCAAACTTTGAGAAGACTTTGGAGAGACTTCGCAATCTGCAGCCTGAGGAAGCAGAACCGAAGACTTCATTTGAGTTGCCACTGGAAAAGGCTGAAGAACGAAGTGCTCATATCAAGTTTAAGAGTGCACCAAAGTGGAAACGTTCAAATCTGCCATCGGCAGATGTTTACAGAAAGGACTGTGAGAGACTTACAAGGGAATTGATGTGTGATGCTGCATATTCTCGTGAACGACCATTTTTGCTCTTGGAGTTACTGATAGAGGATTTGCAGCATGTGCAAAGACGACAACAGGCCTTTTTCAGAGCTGAATTGGCCGCTGCTACGGGTCCTCAAACGCAGAAGGTGGAGCGACTCCCCTCTGATGATTTAACAAGGGGTTTTAAAGGTGAGAAGAATGCTATTGTTAGATAGTCATAAGAAAATTGCAAGGCAGAGTTGGCAGTACATGCAATTTTGTACACATGCTGGCCAGAGAATTTATTTTGTCTTAAATCTCATGAGCTCTAGCTGTAGGAACCGAATATTGTTATCTGTTTCTTCCAAGGTTGCTCGATTTAGTAGTTACATTGAAGAAATTTATACAGTAGAAGCACATCATTATTTATTTTATGTTTCAGTCGTGACTATTTTATCTCTTGCCATAGCGTGAGTTTCTTCTCAAATGTTGTTATCTTAATGTTGAGCCTGATTCTACGCGATGAAATCTTTCATATTTGCTTCAATGCAGCCTACTGTCCGCTCAAGTAATGTTTGCAAGCATTCTTAAATCGTAGCATCGGAGTCCCCATGGTAGCTTGTCAAGGGTTGCTTCGAGTGTACGCACGGGTGTCTATGCTAGAAATCAAAACAGGCTTTTCACTTGACACGCTTCTCACGTTGTATTGTCACTTGCTTAAATGTGTTTGTACGCAGGCGTCCACCTCTCGAAGGGAAGGGAAAGCATGAACCCCATTCATGCAATATCGGTAGTACCGAATCCCACAAGTGGCGCACGGTCTCCATTCTCCACCAACCAGCTGGTGGAATTTAAGCAGCAAGCAGAGATCTTCAAGCACATGAAGGCGGGTGTGCACATGAACGTTTCCAATGAGATCTTGGATCCAATTCGCAAGAGCGTTGCATCCATGAACGGAATCGCCAGCCCTCACGCCGCAAATAGTGAGCCTCTAACCTGATCCCTCTTCCCCTCACAATGCGGCCAATTATAGTGACGCGCACCCGCAATTGGGGCACATAACCATTTGAATTGGCTGATTAATGTACAGGTTTGATTTTTTCACATGGATCCCCTGTTTCTAACACAATGTTTCGGATTAGGTTTCGCAGTTGACTTGGGTGCATTCCACCCTGGCGTGGTGAACACCACTGACACAGAGCCAAATCGGTGCCGGCGATCCGACGGAAAGAAGTGGCGGTGCGCACGCAATGTAGTCCCAGGTCAGAAGCACTGCGAGCGTCACATGTACCGCGGGCGTCAACGCTCCTCACTAGCGACATCGACCTCGGCCCACTACTAGCTCCCAAACTTGCAGTGAATTTCGCAGTGAGGCTTCTTCGATTTCAATCCGACATCACTATTTCTCAGGGTCTCAATGGTGAGAGCTTCTCCGCACTGCCCCGGAAATGCCTCGGAATCCAGATCTACTAATGTTTTCACGATAACGCTATATCTCATAGCTTTGAACATAGCTGTGCAGGTGATTCTGGCCCTGCTAGAATTTTGTGTATCAGCTGTTCCCTATGAGACAGTGTCTGTGACGCTGTATAACAGTACTGAGTGCCTTTTAATACACCTTACAAGTTTCATTGAGACCACTTGCATACAAAGTGCCGTGTGCCGTAATTATTGAGAATTGGCATATTGGTGCTCCGCTTTGAGATTCCAATTCACTTCATTGTGTGATTGTCATCACCTAGCTAATACTAGACTTAACGTTGGTCGCTTGAGAAGGTCGCTGAGTAGTTGTCCACAAATGAGTGTACTTTGTCAGTCTACAAGTCCCTCTATTATACTAGGTATGGGCACATTAGGCTTTAATTTCATGGCCAAAGAGCACTAACACAACAGCAGATTGAGAGTAGTGATAGAGAACGTTGCAAATTGGAAGTGGCAGCTGCAATTATATATATGCTCATGATTAGCTTGCCGGTTATGCAATTTGAAGAGAAACTGCGGTCCTGCTGGCTCGTCCGTTTCAGTCCGCTCACAGCTATTGTAAATTCGCAGATGTAGTTTCAATTGGTTTCTGATATGAATGCTGGAGACCCAGGTGCATGTCACATTTTTCTAAATTTCTGAAAGTAACCAAGTGCAACGAATAGATAATTTACAAACTCACTGTCGATCCAATACGTGGGCTGCCGTCTTGATAAAGTCTTGACTCTTCACAAAGTTACTCGCTGGGTCACCATCCAGCCATGACTCGTGATCGAGAGTCACTTCCACTGAGTGACTAATGACGCCAGCTCTATACCCCACAATTATTTTTAAAGGTTCACTAACAATGGACTTCATCTCCGAGAGCCTTGTGAGATATTTTGACATCTTTCATAGTGAAGTGTAGAGACAGAACATTCGACAAGTGTAGTCGCATAGTACGAACAAGTTAGATGTTAAAAGCTGGAACTGATAAGCACTGGTTGAGATCCGCACAGAAAATAACAAAGACAAGTCTGGTACTTTCAAAGCTGGAAATGATGAAGCTCTAACTTTTATGGACGTAAAGGCTCTGCTCAATTGGCACACTGTAAAGCAAGACATACAATAGTTTAGTGACACCTTCGACGTTCTAAGTTTGCACGGGAATAAAATCCTAATAAAATCTATCAAGAGCACTGTCATAAAACAAAGAGGAGTGTACGATTGTAGCCATCTTAGCCAAATTGCTAACCGCATGTGTAAAAGCATCGACATATGCGATGATTTCATTGCATTCAATCCACCTGTGCTGGAGTACTGTGACTTAGATGCCAACAAATTGCAGAAGGGAACTGAGGACATCTCTCAAAGGTGATGACAAATAATCAAAAGAGCTCTGATCTATCAACTCACCATATCTCAGCATCTGGCAAGCCTCCTCTTCCAACTTAAAATCTTACGACTTCACAGCGAGTAAAACACAAGTGAACCAAAAACACTGCTAGCAAACCTGTCGTTCCTCACTTACTATATCAAGCAATTTCGAAGTTGGCGAGTCACTGGAGTCACAAAAGACAAGAAAAAGTGCCCTTTTCCACCTTCTCCGTCAGTGAAGGGCGACACTTTTTGAGTGAGGAACGACAGGTCTGCTTCTAGTGAAAGCAAATCATACCCAAAAACCACAGGCAAATCATAACAAAATATATCTTAAAGCAAAACATCACATGTGATGTGTTATATATAAGACCCCCAGAATTACTTCACATTAAAAATTGTCTGTTATACACCCACTTTGGATACCAAGTTTAATAAAAATCGCTGTTACTCCTTCCAACTAAAGTTTAAATAAAAAAGAAAAAAGAAAAACTAAAGAAACAAAGATCCACACACATGTGCAATTAGAACTCAAGAAACCAAAACCAAGTTCCACCGAAACTGAAGGGCCAAATCATCCATGTTGTTCATGAAAACCACCCTACCAAGTGTGAAATGAAACAGATTCCTCATGCCAAAAGTTTAAATCCCATGTCCAGAATCTACGTGCCTTGATGCACAGTGACAGATTCCGGCCTCACACGTCGAATAAATTCCGTTTCTAAAGCGACGCTCCGGACCTCCAGTTGCCGGAGGAAATCAGGCTCTTTCCGAATAAAGCTCTCCGAAGAACAGGTCCTCTTTCCAGACTTTCAAGGTGGATGTCCAGACTTCATGTTCATCGATCCATGAATCGACGGCTCAAGCAATGTGCACACGGCACTCCATATGCTCTACAGTGCTCCATGTGCACGGATCTAGAGCCGGTATTATCCTTAAATTAGACCAAAGCGCTCCCGCATCTTTGGACGCTAGGCACAAAATAAAACAACTAAACAAAAAATATTGAATGAATTCTAACACTAGTGGAAGAGACACCCTGTCTGACCGAATTGGATAACCAAAACATTTGTGGTCATGTTGTGTTCTCTGGTTTATAACTTTCATTGACTGAGACGTAAGCATTTAAATTATATATTATCGGTGAAGTAAAATTGAATTTTCAACTGGGGATGCGGGGACTTGAGTGGAGAAATTCTTACCCTTGAGTGAGTGAGGGACCACAATGGAGTGTTTTTTCTACCATGTGCGGCGTCTGGTTGAATTTGAAATCTGAAGGCCCTGTGCGGCCTCTCAAGAAGGTGAATGCACCGCCATGCCGGTGACTGTAGCATGTTATATATTCGTCACGCAACTCTGGATGGATTCTCGCCTTTTCTAGTACAGGAAATGCTGCCTGATGGTTGGGGGCGTAAGTGCAGTGCACATGAGAATCTTACTTGGTGGGATGTGCAGCTGCATGTTGGTTGTCGTTGGTTATTATGTTTGGGGCAGCGAACTACTCGTGTGGAGTTAATGAATCAGTCTGAGCACGTTGCCTATTGTTTCGTGTTGCCGTTGCTGCGTGGATCGAGCTGTAGCCAGTTTGGCATCAACCTAGGAGAGAGGGAGGTTGGGTTGATCGATTGAGTCTGCATATGGGTTTGGAGTTCTGGATGGGTTGCAGATGAGCGCTTGCTTCGATCACTTCTAGAGTGGTGGTGGCTGAGTCTCTGCGTTTGTGTTGAGTTACCAGTTTGTTCTTTCGGGTTTCGTCAACAGGTACTTGAATCGTGTGGATTATTCTGCATTTATTTGCATTATTAGGATGTCTCGGAATAGACGCAAGGTACTGCTTTTCATTCTGCGAGTCGGAGAGAGTTGGAGATCATTTGGTGCTTGTGGCGCATTAGGTCTCTCTCGGTTTCTCCTTGTGCTTGTGAGAAGGGGTACGGAATATAGCTGGTTTGAGGAGTTTGGTAGAGCGCATGTCATGTCTGACGAGGAAGAGACGTCTCTTCTTCGTGGGACAGGTGAAGCTCTATCCGTCAACTGGCCATGGCCAGTGCTGTTGTCTTTGGAGTGTAGTAGTTCGGTATTTCGTCTTCTGTTTGAAGGGGTGGTGCGTCGAGAGTTTTTTTAAAGGTTTCGTGGGTTGTTGTTGGGTTGCAGAAATGATGGGCTTGAAATCGGAGACCAACGGTACCATGGATTCTGGGCAGCAGAGACTGCATGAGCTCGGATACAAGCAAGAACTCAAACGCGACCTCTCGTAAGTTGATCCTTTCTCTCCCAAAGCAAATTGATCTTCACATGTTCCACAACCCTCCCAAGTGGAAGTATCATACGCTTCATTCTGGTCCTTTTGTCCGTTCTTTTACGCTAGTCCGGACCTAGTATTTTCAAATCTTTCTAAACGTTCAGGATACTGTAGACGGAGATATTCGTGTGTGGAGATGAGGGCCTAGTTTTTTCCCAACGCATCTTGTCACCTTCATTTTAGGTCATGTGCCATCGCAACCACATCGTTAGTCTCACTCTCACTATCCAGATCTTGAGTTGGTTTCATACGGGAAAGAAGCACGGCAAATGCCATATTGGAGAAAGTAGTTAGGATGGATCTTCTTTGAGATTCACTTTGAACATCTATGATTGGAACTAATCACAGCTATGAGGATGTTTACCTTATTCTAGTTTGTTTGTCCTCACAATTTTCTATTTTTGTGTTAATTTTTTAATATATAAAATTTAGTTTTGAGCGAACCTGCTGTAGTGCTACGTTGCTACGGTAGATGAAAGGCGAATTTCCAATTTTTGAGACTCATGGGTACAGAGTGAAGTGATGTTTCGAATGCCTGATGATTATGTTTCAAAACAGATTTGAAAGCAGCAATTTTGTACTAACTTCAAGCGAAATTGAATTTAGTTCATCCTGCAGCGTCTTTTTTCTAGAGCAAGAACTCCGACAAGATCCTCATAGTGCACATCAGATTGAAATTCCATAGTAGGTAGTCCCTGTACCTAGCCAGCTCAATTATCTCTAACAACTCTTGTACTTGATGTTAATCCACAGAGTACTATCAAACTTTGCATTCTCCTTCGCCATCATCTCCATCCTCACAGGAATCACGACGCTGTTCAACACGGGGCTCACATATGGAGGAACAATCTCCATGGTCTATGGGTGGCTGATAGTTGGCGTGTTTACCTTGTTTGTTGGCGCTTCCATGGCAGAGATTTGCTCAGCTTTTCCAACATCCGGCGGGCTTTATTACTGGAGCTCTCAGCTGGCCGGCCCAAGATGGGGCCCTTTCGCATCTTGGATTACTGGCTGGTATATACAATGCCAGCCCTTTTTTATGCTAATGGTTTAACTAATCACGATTGCCAATGTCTTTTAGGCGAATATTACCCCTCGTCACTATAATAGTACTTACAATCCTTTTGGCGTTTTCAGGTATAATGTTGTTGGGCAGTGGGCAGTGACGACCAGCGTCGACTTCTCTTTGGCCCAGCTGATAGCAGTCATGGTTCTCCTCGCCACCGGTGGGGCAAATGGTGGTGGATACGTTGCAAACAAATACGTTGTCATTGGAATTCACGGGGGCATTCTGATTTCACACGCACTCGTAAACAGCTTCAGCATTCACTGGGTGTCGTACTTGGGCACGCTCGCTGCTTTCTGGAATATTCTCGGTACGTCAATCTAGTCACAAGGCCTTGGTACGACTACCCTGAGGCTTTAGAGGAAGTTCACGAGTTCCATTCACTGACGTCCTTCCGTGAGAATCTTGGTTGTTTTGTATGTTGGAACTCTCGATCTCACCTTACAAACAGCATACCTCTATAGTATCCAAGTCTTATGCAATGGTAGGTCATGTGCAATGTACTGTACATTTCATCGTGATGTTCCTGATCTCTGTGAGCTTAATTTATAGTCAGATTTAGAAATGAGCCTTATGCACACTTCATGGTAAATTTAGCACATAATTTGTTCAGTGCAGGGATCACTGAGTACCCTCACTCGAGCTCATGCTTATTGACGATCCTCGTTTAATTTGATGACGAAGATGAAGTGGGATTTCTTCTCCGCAGGGGTCTTTGTGTTGATTATACTCATTCCAGCAGTTGCCCACGAGCGCCAGACGTTCAAAGCGGTTTTCACGACGTTCAATAAACCAACTGAGGCAACTGGCATTAGCAGCAGCCCCTACATTTTTCTTCTGGGTTTGCTCGTGAGCCAATACACCGTTACTGGCTATGACGCCTCAGCTCACATGGTGAGCGCTTCCATCACAATTGGTACAGTATCTTGCTAAGCAGTGTCTTGTTTTTAAGGTCAGTCTGGATATTGAGATTCATCATGTTCGCCAAATCTGACACTCGTGAATCATGCCTGTCTGTCTGCAGTCCGAAGAGACAAAATCCTCAGACAAGAACGGAGCATATGGCATTCTTAGCGCGATTATTATTTCTCTCGTCGTGGGATGGGGGTACCTCCTAGGACTCTGTTTCGTAGTGATCGACCCAGCGGCGCTCCTCGACACAGCGAATGATGCCGGAGGATATGCTGTTGCTCAAATTTTCTATAATGTCTTCAGAGATCGATATGGCAGCGGTACAGGCGGCATTGTGTGCTTGGGTATTGTAGCGGTTGCAATTTGGTTCTGCGGAATGAGCTCCATCACCAGCAATTCAAGGTTAGGTTTAAATCTTTTTTAAACAAGTCATAAATATTCCACTAGACACGTATCACAGTTCTTGTTTACGTTATTGGTAGGTAATTCAGCCGCCGTAAACCACGACAATTTCAAATCATGGTAATGTCAGAATATATCTGCACGTCACCTAATAATTGCCCTTGTTAAAATGCAGGATGGTGTACGCATTTTCCAGAGACGGAGCCATGCCGTTGTCGAAATTGTGGCACTTGGTGGACAAGCGAGAAGTGCCCTTAAACGCCGTCTGGTTGTCAGCTACCATTGCCTTCTGCATGGCACTTACGGTAAGAATCAGAATAAGCATCCCCTATCTTCATCGATCCACCATCTCTCTTAGGCTCAAATGATTTGAAACTCTAGAATTGACAAGGTTCTTTCTACATTTCTTTTCTTGTTGGGAAAACATATTGAATTTTCTGTTGCATGAAAGAGAGTATTACCAGAGCTAGTACTGCCACAAAATATTCTCCTATGCACCGTCAAGCGCTCAATAACCAAACTGACAGCTTTGACCCTTGGAGTGCAGTCACTGGGGAGTCTGGTGGCATTCCAAGCCATGGTGTCGATTGCAACCATCGGCCTGTACATATCATACGCACTACCAATTCTGTTCCGCATTACCATCGCACGCAGCACGTTCCGCCGAGGGCCGTGGAACCTGGGCCGTTACGGGGAGTTCGTGGGCTGGGTGGCGGTGCTATGGGTGGCGACCATCACCGTGCTCTTCTGCCTGCCCGTGGTGTACCCGGTGACTAAGCTGACGCTGAACTATGCGCCAGTAGCCGTGGGTGGTGTCTTCATCTTGGTCATGGCTGCCTGGCTCCTGAGCGCTCGCAAGTGGTTCAAGGGGCCTCTGTTCAACCTCAGTCCTTCCCATCCTTCCCAGGATGCCAAGAGCTTCTACCCCTAAACTATATGTTGATTATTATCTATTTCATAAAAGTAAGTACCGTAGTCTAGTTCATTCTTAATAGTCTGCAATTCTCATTTTTGTTCACAGGTAATTAAACTTGACTTTCTCAGTCATGTTACACAATGTGCAGTCTTTTTCTTTTAGCATGGTTGTATGCACATGCTTACAACCACATCAATTGGAGTCATGCACTCCACATTAGAAATTCGAAATGCGCTCCCGAAGAGTGAATGTAACATCTGGTGTTTTTATCCCTTGGTGGGGATTTAAATGTTTTTTCCTATACAGGAAGAATTTTCTTCCTACTGGGTGAAGAAAAGCAATTTGTTGTACCTCTTAAGCTATGTAGGAGTACATATTATGTTTGATGAATGTCTCTGGTGAATTCAGTTCGTGCAACCAATGAGAACGACAAGGTGTAAATCGGAAGGTAGTTATCTTCAACACATCTTGAGTGGATTACATTCAAGGACGACCAGCAAGTAACAATAAATTTTTCATTTCATCTGAAACGGCGTAACCTGGTATCCAACGTGCAAAACTTCCAATAGCTTCGTAGAGAATACCAATGTGTAATTTGGTTCTGAAAAGTACCCACAAGCTTACTCTTTTCATTCTGTCTACAACCAAATCCTGTGTATTCAGTGAATTGTCCAGCTATGATATGTAAATCAGCCACCGCATCACCACATCAGTCTAGCAATCCCCTACCTTGCCTATCATTTCCTCCCACTTTTCTCAGATCCAGCAACATTCAACATAAGTTAGCTTCTATTCTGCATGTCCTACAAGGTGAGTTTCTAGATGAGAATCTCTAGACAAGGTACCTGAAACGCACGATATGGATGCAGACAAAAAGAGATGAACTGAGCGAAGTCTAATAGCTCGTCAGTCAGTGATCGACCCTAGTGATCCCCTATTCAAATGACTTCAGCCAAAGACGACTCTGCTTGTCGACAATGGTACGACACCAAAAAAATAAAAATCACAAGGCTTCTCCAGGACGAAAGCGTGAGTCGATTCAATCATGTTCCACTCCAGTGAATTTCTTTGTGGTACAGTCAGCTCTGAAATAGATCAGCAAAGTAGTACGGCATAGAGAAAGAACATGGTAATGCTAATTTCTGGGAACTACTCATCATTGCACGTGCAGTCCAGAGTATGTCATGGACGCTGGGGTCGATATGATCCTCTGATACTGTACTAAGATAATCCCTTCCCGTCGTGGAATATTCTCTGAAACTGAAAACAACTCAAGTGATTTCTATTCAAACAATAGAAAATGTTATATCATAATTCCAAAGCAAGTGTTAATATTAAACGTCGCACTGAATATCGTTCTCTGATTCCCTCCAGGTGGTAATAAAATTCTCCAAGCGTTCAAAAAATTTGCACACTGATGTTACCGAAGGGATCACCATAGCCGACGATAAAATACAATACCATCCAATAAAGGGGATATTTCAAACCAAAAACTCAATAAACCACCCTCTGTCGATGGAAGCAGCAGCAATTACGGTCATATAGAGTGCACAATATTCAGACAACAGACACACATAAAATCAAAGACAAGTAATGCTTCGTATCAATGAGACAAACTGTACTTCAATTTAGATAGAAATTCTGAAATGCATTACGGACTATAGCCTTCGTTTCCTGGACATCCTTCGGATATCTCCGGAAGCGAAACCGTATTATCTTGCTTGCAATCATTCCTTGCAAGCAATCATTTCACCGTGAATACTTCAGCGAACTATGTATCTACCTAAGTTCACCACCTCTCGACTTCCTACTGAATGATGTGGGGCATCTCGGAGATACAACTCAAACTGAACTTGAAGTTGCACACGGAAGCCGGTAATTCAAATTATGCAACAATGTAACTAAATGTTATCTTCACTGCGAGGCGGCAGACAATCAGCGCTGCTCAGCCATCTACTATACAGTCTTCCACGCAGCAGAATTGGTACCGCGTCTTATTTGATCCAGAAATAGAGAAATCTGATTTGAAGTAACAATCCCATATATCGTATCAGGAGCACCAAAAAATGCTCCATCCCAGTCTCCATCCGTTAACACATCCAAGACGCTGCTCCACGCGGCCTACTCTTGACACAAATGCGCTCATAAGCACATCACAGATCACCACCTTGAATAGTGCAAAGAATCCATCGACGAAGATAGATTGCAGTTACAACCACAACTCATCTATCTGAATTGGGCACCGCATTCCCACGTTTGCCCGAACTTCCAGTACTTCCCAACCGCGTTCCGCGCCACCACACTCCGTCCGTCGGAGGTCGTGATCAGGAACGACAGCTGCCCTCTCATCTGCCGACGCACAGTCCACAGAGCCCCCCAGTTGCGGTACATCGGCACCCACCCTGTATACGGGCACCCGATCTTCACTGACCGCACGTCGCCCGCGCCGCCCACGTTGTGAATCAGGATCATGAAGAACCACGGGTTGCCGCCCACCGTGAACCGGATCCCACCCCTCTTCCTGCACGGCACGCGACGCCATGTCACCGGAGCCACGCCCCCTTCACGCTTCGCCAGTGACAAGTACGCCGGGTATGGCAGATCGAAGTGGTTCCGGGGAGGGTTGCACCATCCGTCCCTGGACCCGGGCGGGCACAGGTTGGTGGCGGTGACGGTGATGGACCGCGAGTAGCTCCAGCACCAGTTCTTCGCAGTCTTGGTCTCGCGGATGCGCATGCACGTGAGCTGGAAGCACGCCCCGCACGCCGCTCCGCCCTGGTACAGAGGAGAGCTGAGCGCGGCCGTCATGGAGCCGTAGCCGAGCGCGTACGTGTTCTGGTAGCCGCACGCTCCTCGCGACGCCTGGCCGCCGCCATTGGGAGTGCCATAGAACGTGATGTGGCCGGTGCCGGATCCTCCCCCTCCAAGCGCCGAAGGCAGAGCACACAGCGCCACCATGAGCACGGCCAACACGAGCTGTTTCTGCATCGTCCCAGTTGTCGCGGCCATCTTCATCATGATTCTAGCTCCTGCAAGATGATCACACGAAGCCTTCAATTCAAGAACAATGAAAAGGAGAAACAGTGAATCGATCTCCTGGTTTGAAGTCGGTCAAGCATTTTTAAACAAATCCACCCATGCACCTAAGCGAATCAGGATGACGCCATTTAGGGAAATTGATCGATCGAGATCCTTGTGTGATATGCTGAATGCGAACATATCACACAATGCGCTAGAGATACACCACCCATCCTATTCAGTAACTCATCGTGAGTTGGACTCACTGTAAATTGGTCAATGCTACTGCGGATCGATCCTTCAAAAGTATCAAAATGACAATCCCAGATTCACATCCCCCCAGTGGCACTATCGTTATTACAAATTTCAACAAGTTAATGGTTGATACACAAAACTCTATTCCTCAACCCATTTATTGACACACTGAGCTCTATGACACATTGGCACATGCCTGTACTACCCCATCGATTTCGAACTAAAGGAACTCAGAGAAGTCAAAAGAAAACCACCGTGAGTCCATCTTTGAAAGAGAACTTACAAGAAACAGATGCTTAGGATCGAAGACGGTACGTGGGAAGAGATCCACAAACTAGTGTCCGCTCATGAGGAAATGATACACATAAGCGTGACTTCTAGAATATTTATGAATGACTCAGCTGCAACACAGAGGACGATGAGAGCTGGAGATGTGAAAGCACTTATGTAGTCCCCTTCCTTCCATAGTGACAACCGCCATGCGCGCGAATCGGAGAAAATAGAGGGGTGGTCTTTTTTTACACAAATCATCTGCTTAAAAAATAGTCTGATGCTCAGCGACATATAAGTATTTTACAGGTTGGCTTGGAGGCAGGCCTCGCGCGGGCAGAATTCCTTGCACATGGGGTGACGGGGTCTATGCAGCATTCAGAAATATAAGTTACCTTCGTCGCATCAGCCGCAGTAGTGATATTGCCTCTCCTGGTTTCTCTCATTTGGCGTTGAAGGTGATTTGTTAAGGCAGTCATTTTGTCGTTGAATAGGCCAAATATAAAAGACCTAGTGAGAGCCACAATTCTAACCGTGCAATTGTTATGCTGACTTAAGGGGATTCAGAGAAAATTTACTGAATTCGGAGCTCCGGCAGACATAGAAAGTCGCCATGTCAATCAGACCGGCGATATCATGGGCAGTTGACGCGGAGAAACCATATTTCTCAAATAATTCAAAACAAAAACAAATAAAAGAATAGAAGATTTTCAACGCGAATGTCAGCCACGAAGTAATGGATTTTGAAAAAATCATATCGACTTGGGAGTATTCCATAAAATCAACTTCATACTGTAAAGTTCCATTTGATTTTTATAAACAAATAACCAAACAACAGTTGCTCTTAGTTACAGCCTCTGCCAAACAACATTTGAAACGAGAACTCGTACTGTAATATCACAATGCACTTGCTGCCGATCTTGCTGAAGTGGTTTGAACTTTCTAGTTCCTAGGGGCAAGAAAACCCGGGAAAAAGCTCATCTTGAGAACATGGACATCCAGGAATTCAAAGTACCCAGGGCCAACTCAATATTGGTGCAAATTCAAAGTGATGAAATGTTCTTAGATCCATGAACATAAAAAAATTGAATTGGTGAGATATAGAGCTCCATCGTGTAACAAAGTGTCTCTGTTCACTTTTTCTTTTGTGTCGAAACAGGAACATGTCGACCGCCCATAATAGCTTACAATTATGAATTTATGAATTTCAGGTCCTTGCGTCGCACCTCAATCAGCAACTGTTTGCTCAACGATTAGCCCTGAGGCCCTGATGTCAGCAAAGCCAGTACAGTGAATAGAGTCGGCTTCAAGGGTTCCCGTATATTTGGCCACATCAGCGATTAAACCGGTGACTTAACTTCACGCCAAATGCAAAGGACCAGGTGAGGCAATCCACCACCGCAACACTATTTCTAAATATTCACTAGCATCACCCCGCATTTTTCAAACGCAAGGAATTTTGCCTTCTCCAGGCCAGCCTTCAGATCATGCCACCCGGGAAATTTTCGAAAAAACCTGAATCTCGCTGACTTGAACACTGTTTGATAATGTGATGATTGGGGTAAAAAAAGTCGGGCCCCCCTCTATTTGCTCCGATTCCCGCGTGGCGGTATGTCTCGATTCTAGGGAAGTAAGGCAAGCAAGGGAGCTACAGTATATATTATCTTCCTGAACTCTTCAAGTCATTGTCCTCGCATTGCAGCAGCGTCCATTTCGGGCCTTCGCATAGTTCCAAGAGTGCTTACCATTGCGTCTCCCTCATGAGAGGACACTAGTGTGCAGATTTCTTCCTCAACCTCTTCGATCCTGCTACGCATCTAGTCGTGTAAGTTGTTGAAATTTCAATGCAATTTTCTTTTCAATTCAATCCACTGTATTTCCTGACGCATATTCTAGCTAGTCATGGGTCAATGTACACCAGCACAGATCAATGATATGTAGCCTCTTGGGAGAACTTTCACATAGCTTTCGCGATTCAACCACTGATCGAGAGGACTCGTGGATTATTTCAAGGATAACTAGGTTCTGTGCGTGTTTGTGAATTTGGGAACTTAGAAACCCAAGAGATTAGTAAGAGCATCGATCCATATCGGCAATGGTCAAACAGGAACATTTATCATCAATTAAGACAGCTTGGTCGTACAGAGTGTGGTTTATCAATCTATTCAATAGGTCTAAAAACCTTCGTGTGCATGATACGATCCTCAATTGGTGCGGATCATTTGGGTTGAGCATACGAGATTTTTCACAATTTCTTATGCAATGACTAAAAACAAAAACATGCCCAAGGTTTGGAAATATCTTGATGTTCTGATACGAGTAAAGACTGATCGTGCAGGACAATGATGAACATGGGCGCGACATCTGGAACGATGCAGAAACAGCTCGTGTTGGCCGTGCTCATGGTGGCGCTGTGTGCTCTGCCTTCGGCGCTTGGACGGGGAGGATCCGGCACCGGCCACATCACGTTCTACGGCACTCCCAATGGTGGCGGCCAAGCGTCACGAGGAGCGTGCGGTTACCAGAACACATACGCGCTCGGCTACGGCTCCATGACGGCCGCTCTCAGCTCTCCTCTGTACCAGGGCGGAGCGGCGTGCGGGGCGTGCTTCCAGCTCACGTGCATGCGCATCCGCGAGACCAAGACTGCGAAGAACTGGTGCTGGAGCTACTCGCGGTCCATCACCGTCACCGCCACCAACCTGTGCCCGCCCGGGTCCAGGGACGGATGGTGCAACCCTCCCCGGAACCACTTCGACCTGCCATACCCGGCGTACTTGTCACTGGCGAAGCGTGAAGGGGGCGTGGCTCCGGTGACATGGCGTCGCGTGCCGTGCAGGAAGAGGGGTGGGATCCGGTTCACTGTGGGCGGCAACCCGTGGTTCTTCATGATCCTGATCCACAACGTGGGCGGCGCGGGCGACGTGCGATCGGTGAAGATCGGGTGCCCGTATACAGGGTGGGTGCCGATGTACCGCAACTGGGGGGCTCTGTGGACTGTGCGTCGGCAGATGAGAGGGCAGCTGTCGTTCCTGATCACGACCTCCGACGGACGGAGTGTGGTGGCGCGGAACGCGGTTGGGAAGTACTGGAAGTTCGGGCAAACGTGGGAATGCGGTGCCCAATTCAGATAGATGAGCTGTGATTGTAGCGTCGTCGATCCATGTTCGATGGATTCTTTGCAACGAGATCGGCCTGAGTTACGATGGCTGCGTTTATAAGCGCATTTGCGGTGATCAGAGCACTGCGTTTATGAGCGCATCTGTGGTGAGATCTTGTTAGGAGGAGAACAATTCTTGAGTTATTTCAGAACAGAACGATCTCGACTGGGATGGAACATTTCTTGGCCCATGTTGTAGTCGAGGTGATTTATTTTGGTTTGATTAATTTGTTGGATTTCGATTAAATAAGACGAGCTAGCTGGAGGAGATGATGTATCATAGATGGCTGAGCAGCGCTGATTGTCTGCCGCCTTTCAGTGGACGTGATGAAATTTGAATGGTTGCACAAGCAATCACCAGTTTTGTCTAACATGGGTGTTGGAGTCCAATTATGATATGTCACACGCCTCTAGCGTACTCATTTGTTCCTTGTTCAATATCTTGACTCGTATGTTCTAATCCATATTCATTGTACTTTCATTTTCAAGATTTCTGAGTATTTGGTAATGAGTTGATATACAGTGGAGAATTTAGTCTAGTTTCTGTTCGTGAGCATGTTGGGCAGTGATTGATGCGATTTCACTTTGACCCCTGAGCACATCAGTTTAAAATGATTATGATTGATTTCCACTATATTGACGGATCCTGACTGAATAAGTTAGAAAGCAACTTTCTAGTGCCTCTTGAGGCCGCCTGGGATCTCCGGGAACCGGTAACTTGTAACTAGAATCGACTTCTTCATTTCCCGACAAGGTCGCCGAGTTCGACGAGTTCGTAATGGATTTCGGGGAATGCACGTGGTTACCAAATTTGGAGGTATGCTGTCCGGAATGGCTTGAACTGTTAACTTGTATTCAGAGATTATGAAAGCGTTGATCTGTTACCGAGCTTCCAGCGCTGGTACTACAGAGTTCGATTTTTCGGTTCGGTTGACAAACTTGAACTTGTTAATTTCCACAGCAAGACACTGCTAGAATAAGTGTCGTTATTGTTTCCCGGATATAGTATAAAGTGATCAAACGGCGCCATATTTCGTGAGAACGCTGGTTCCGGGAGGGGCGGGCATTCCCGTTCGAAAGCGTCACAACAGACAAGATGTCTCGCCTGCTGCAGCGGGAGGGGCGGCGGTCCTTGGCATCGTCGATGACCTTACGCAAAGGTCCATTGAAGGGCTTCGATTACCTCAGGTGCCATCGCTCTAGTACTCACGCTTCTTCGCTGTACCTGGTAAATTCGGATGCTTGGATTTACTTTCAAATCGGGTCGTTCAATTGAGGGCTTGCTGTGTGCACGTCCTCGTAGCCTCCTTCCGATTAGTCATCGGTGATTGGATGGCGAGGTGATTCCAAGTTGGGCCGTGGCAAAGACTTCAATGTTTTAAGACCTGGTTTACGGTTTAGGCAACGGATTCGGGATTCTGACATGTGTCCTGTTTATTTGTATATATCTAACGGTGCACGACATATCAGTTGATGCGGGGGAATATACTTTGGATTCAGTAATCTGTCAACATGAATGATATGGTGGATGAACCTGTAATGAACAACAGTATTCTCATCTCTGTCCACGTGGAATGTTGCACCACGGGTTTTAGGGTTTAGGCGACAGATATGCCAGCGTGGAATATTCTCTGAGTACAAAAATGATTACCCACCACATTTCCCGCGATAAAGAACTTACAATATAAAATCAGAAGGACATGCCATTAGCAATCGACAAATGTCGGAATCAGTTATTCCCATCTAATCCCGGCAGAGATACGGAATACTGTCATTACAGCAACACCGAAGTTGTCAAAAAAGAAAACCACAGTTTATGAGTAGCTCTGAATTACATGGATTCCGTGAGAATTTTGATATCCTTCTTACGAGTCTATGTGTGTCTCAAATTATAGAGAACTGGACTACAAACAAGTATTACAACTGCCCGTACTGCCATGCCAATGTCCGTCAATAAATCTCCCTTCGTCGACTTCCTCATTGAATATGCTCCAATTCAGTAGCCATGCATTTAGCGTCCCCAGAACTCCACCAGCGCCTCAGTCGGTTCAGATTCTCCGACAGAGACCCTGCAAATGATAATGGTCTTCATTGTGTCCGACGTAACGGTTGCTACGCACGTCGTCAAGGAAACTACGTCTACCTCCGAGAGAGAACAGAGTTCTGGTCTGCCATGATACCGAGCTCTGTCACTTCTTGGCGACTTGCACATAATTTAAAAACCTCGTCTTCCACAATATGGTTGAGTCCTCGGCATAATCCCCTTTCAAAACGTCCCCCATGCTGCGAAGTCCTTCACGCTGTTGGTCAGGATAGAGCGGTACCACATTACTCCACTGTGGATATACGTGTTCCACAGTCACCTGTTGCATTCCAGTCTCCCAGAGCACACCACTAACATTTGGAACGTACTTCGTTTTGTTCGATTTCCAATGTGAGGCTGTTTGTCCGAGAGCTAAAGTCTCGTTAGGATGATCTGGATGGAGAAGCCAAACGTATCGCTTCGGGTGCAAGGGTCCTGCCTGTGTAATTAAAAATACGATTGTCAAAATTCTTACAGTGCAGCACACATTCATTTTCCACCGATCAATTACAAAGACTGTGGCGGCATGGTTATATGACTGATATCTGGTAAGAAGTAGTCGGTCATACATAGAGAACTACATGTCAAACACACGACGGCTTCATTGCAACGATATGGTACCTTCTCGCCCCGTGGTCGATTCTCTGCGGGGGGTGTATACTCTAAGAACTTGGAAGGTTTTTTCGTAGGTCTTTTGCTCTTCTCCCGCATCGGTGCTTTCAACTTTCCTTGTAATTGAACATCTCCAGCGACCTCCCCGGCCTTCCCTTTCGGAGGTTGCATGGTAATCCTTTCACTCCCGCTTTCACCTACACAGTTCGTGCAATCCATTCCAAAATATATTAGATTCGATTTTCAGATACAGAGATTTGAAGATGTCACTGAACAACAATAGACATAGCGGCACTTACCAGTACCACAGTGCTGACGTTTCCTTTTCGCGGACTGCTGAACTTGCTGTAATTCCTCTGTAAAATAGAAGCAAAGTTAAATGAATTAAGTACTCCGTAAACGAGTGTCCCCGTTCAATTTTCAGTTATGAACACATGTGCTTCCATGATTTCGTACGACGACAACGACAATGAGAATCCAGTGTCACCTGTTTCCGTCTGCAAACTCGGCCTCTGCGTGCACAGGATCTCGTCGTCGAATGATCCGAAGGCGACTTGCATTGCGTTATACTGGCCTCGGCCATTGGCATCGTTCATCGGAGTAGTCAGTGTTCCAGCGCCTGTGTCTACGTCCTTTGCACCAACTCCTTGTACAATTTCGGAACTTCCAAGCGGATGCTCCGCACTCCGTGAATGTCCACGGATGGTCAACACTTTACGACTGTTGCAGTCGCCACCATCACCTGCAAATTGGATGTCACTGCCAATTTCATGAGACACCACAGACGCCGAGCAAGCCTTCTCTGTAGTCCCTTCAACGCAGACATTCGTGGGTGGGCGCTGCTGTTGTTCTGGAGCAGTGTCGGCTGGGAGCCCTTGCAGATCCGGTGAAACGTTATTTCCACCTAAAGATCCTTTTGCCATTACACTCTGGATAAGAAAATCGATTTTTTTGCTCAAGGTTGAGACCTCCGTTGCGGTGGTTGCAAATTTTCTCTCCATCTCTCCCCGCCAATCCGACGTGGTTTGGACTGAGGCTGTTGCGGAATCCTGGCCACTACCAGGGGTTCCGTCACCATTGACTTGATACTGTATCTCAGGTGCTCGAGTCCGGCTATGGAGAGGACTTCCAGCAATTCCTAACCCAGGGGCACTCTGCACATGGTATAACTAAATGTTCAGTTCAGTTCATAAAGAAATCAAACTAACAGAGATGAATTCGTTCTCTTACCCGGCTGGCAGAGAGTACACCATCGTCAGCCCTGGGGGAAGACGACCTTCCAACCTGATGCGGTAAAATGGATAAACTTTCATTAAAAATTCCTCAATAATACAGTCTTTACGATTATCGATTCATTTCTGTTGAAACTGCTCCAGATTGTCTAAATGAAAAAACTTCGGCGCCTATTACTAGTCATACTATCCTTATACTGGAGATGCTCCACCCACGACTCTACGTAATCCCTGTATTCGGGGACTGCGGATATCCACTCTCTCCATTCACGGCAGACATGTCTTGCAGTGGCGATAGTCTTGCATTTCTCTGTGAATGTATTCTTCGATGCCATTACCCTTGGCCAGATACACATAATGATAACGTCGTCCGGGATGGAGGAGAACGAAGTTGCCTCGGTAGTTTCACTTCCTCGAAGCCAAGCAGGTTCGATGAGTGTGTTCATTCCTATCAAAGGAGGGTCATTCAAGGTCTCTAATCTACATACTCCGTCGACGCTGACTTCTCCTCTGAAGTGTGTTACGACCCACCGAACGATATACAGTGCTACGGCCACAACGAACAAAAGTGCACCCATCGTAGAAGGCAAGGTTGAGAATACAACAGAGCAGATGCAAGCAGTCTCCAGTAAAACCCTCGTAGCGCTGGCCATAAGGAGCTTCAAGGAGAAGCGGCCGATGGTTGCGGGTTAAAATAAGTCTGAAGTCGTCCAACTGAACTGTGACAACATAGTCCCGACGACGGCGTTCCTTTCGAAGGAATAGTAAACCCGTTCATCGACGTAGACCGAATTGCCCCGTCGAATGAACGAGAATCATTATAACGACCAAGCTTTAAAGAAGGAGATATGCATTCAAAACTGTTGTGAAAATCCATCAAACGTGAAAACCAACGCCATCTACAGATACTCCTATATATTTGAGATGCTCTACCATACGCACCTGCAGTTTACGAGAAATGTTTCCATTCATGTGTTGTTGCCCCAGTACTGTCTCGGACTCCGACGTCAGGTCCAGGTCGTTCCACAGGATAGAGTCATGGCAGTCGTCCTCTACAAGTGGCTGCAACATGTTATCCAGCACTCCACATATCCGTCAGGAAGAAACAGAACAGAGTTGGCAAAACACGGCTTCTCCACATTCTGTATCATTGAATAACCGTATTGTACATATGGTCGACCGTCTTTGTCACTCATGAGCGGTATATCGAAGGCACACAAATCGTAATGAACAGAGTTTAGAATCTGAGGGACCAATCATGTAGAGAATAGTACTTACGTCCCACGTGTCTGCACTAAGTGATTGCGACGTCTCGAGCTGCGCATTGTTTAATTTACGAGCAGCCCGGGCTTCTTTCCTCTCCTCCTCCAAAGCCCGGCTTTCTTCCTCGGACTCCACCGTATGCCAGTATTTCACTAGATAAGGAAAGGATTCGGCCGGACATTGCTCGTGCTTTTGCCCCCTCCCAGTGCTTTGCCAGTACTTCTTCCATTGGTAACGGCATGCACTCATGTCTTTCTGTAAATAATCGCATATTACTTGGTCTGATAGTGGAGGACTGAATTCAAACTGCATTCGAATTAGCTCTAGCGTTGTCTTCACGTCTTCCGGAGGGTGTTCTGCGAATGTAATGACTTCAATCTTCAAAAACCTTCTTGCTTGGGCTCTGAACATCCTGTGAACATATACCCGGTATCCTTCATCAATATCACCAGACGCAGTGCATGGCACTTTCATTGGGCTGTCCCCCACCTTCAACTTGAAATTGCTCTTCGCCAAACGCTGTAACTTCCTCTGAAGGGTCCGCTTTGAATCTTGTCCTACATCAAGTTGATTTGCAGTATTCTCTATCGGCACGGCATGTACTGCAAAAATTCGCGGAGCATCAGTGACGGCTGCGACGGCGCCTGCATTCTTGTAAGGAGGTGTCGTACAGAAATCGGATGGTACACTCGCATTCGCCATCCACGCTGGCCATCGTATTCCATCCGTGATTGACTTCGACATCACAACCGGGATCGAACTGCTGGAAGGGGTTCCTACCATCCCACTTTGTCCTCCACTGTGAGTGCTGCTACTGTCCTTTGACATTGCACTTGGCGCCGCTCCTGATATAAATTGAGGCACCTGTGGTAAGAATCCTGCGGAGCCCACGAAGGGCATGGGAACATTTCTGTGGGAAATGGGAGATGCTCCCATCGATTGCGTCCCCATGCTCTGGGAATGGCCACGGAGATGTTCAGATGGGTGATACTGCATCGGTGATGGAGAATATGCAGGGTAAACAAATTGGACGGGGTTATCTGACTCCGCAGTCCCGGAGGGCGAGGCGTTACCCGAGTACATAATAGGGCCAGGCCACTGCTGTACATATAATGGTCGCTGTCGGTATGGAGGAGTGACAGGCATACTACAGGCGTTCTGTGTCTGTGGAAACATCATACATGAAAACGGAACGACGGTTACCGGCGTCACTGTCATGGTTAGTGACACTTTCAGATGCAAGGAGTGTAAACTTTCTACATTAATGGAAGAAAAACATGAAAGAAATATTTACAATTCATCAATTGTACATGGAGGCAGCGGTGGTAGGAACCTGGCTAGATGTGCTCGGAGGTGGATAACCATTGGAATCCATGTTCACAGGGTGCTGACAGACTGTGTAAAGTAGGGTAGACGCTTCCAAACAAACGTTCTGCGCGTACTGCTGCTAGAGCACACACCTCGCACGGGTTATATACCATCAAAATCAATGTCGGTTTGTGAATATGTCTTCCATAGAAAGAAGTATAATGCATACAAACTGAAATAAGATACGTAGCATGTCCACAGAACGTTGATTAAGTAGATTGCGTAATGCAATGTATTAAAAGGATATACTGTAAATCCATGCTGCATTCTCAGCTTGTCCGAATGCAAGGTGGTTTCCTTCACAGAAACGTCCCGGTATGCTCTTATATCCTTCTATAGGAGCGGATATGGTATTCGAATCTACTGTCAGACTTCTGTCTAAGTAATCCGGAATACTAACACCGGATAGAACAGAGGTTGACATTTGCACAGTAAGGTTCTCACAATTAGACCGCTAAGCTTCTATTACATTCTGGAGTACATACTGCTCTCCACGCGGCCGACATTTGGCGCTCATACTTAACTGTCTGAGTCAGAGGAGGAGTCGCTATCACGGTGAAACAAGTACAGGTTAAACGCGTCCATTCCGTCTACCCACTCCGTCCTCTCGTCGATGAAGTTATACCAAGCTGTGCAGACTCCCCTCAGCGACGAGCAGATCATGAAGTTCTCTATGATGTTCTCTCCCCGCATAAGACGAGGCCATATCTCCCCTATAACAATACTGTCAGGAAATTCTCCGAAAAATGATTCCTGAAGAACGGGCTCACTCTCGACTGGGTGCATGAAGAGAGCTCCATTTATCCCTTCGACGGGATTCTTATCCTCGTCCAAGTCCATTATGACGCACCAGATTTCAGGGTTATTGAACCCACGAAAAGGCATGGTCTCGCAGTGGTACGTTATCTACACACAGTGATAGAAAATGAAGTTCGAAGTTATAAGTGTAGGCTCAGGTTTACGGAGTGTACCTGAGGCAGAATGTCCGAGGGTCCTGATGGAGAATGGAAGTTTGAGCCAACGCAAACCGGTAAGGCCTCGTCCTTCACGCACAAAGAATGCAGTCGTAGGTCGGGATAGGTCCTCCATGCCTGCATGATTGGATTCGCTGATTCCTCACCACTTCCAGTAAAAAGACCACGCGGATGAGGGCAACTCCGTCAGGATTCCAGCCACCTAGCATCAAATTTTCTGTCCGCACTTATTAGGGGCGGCTATGTAAACCAAAATCGTCCGTGATATGAAAAATCTGCAAGTGTTAAACACGACCTCTTGTTGAATATAGAAACCCCAATTTTGCAAGAGTTAAGTTAAGAATCTAGAGAAACTGTGGAATTCCAAACGATGGCGGCTACGAAGTGTAGTAGGATATTATTGAAAGAATGTGGAGACACACGTCCCGAGTTGCATGTTTAAATTTAGGACTCTGTAACCCTAATGTCCCTTGCATCCACAGAGGAGTAGGTCGGTCGAGAGTCGGCTCATTTAAGGATTTTGTCTTACTCGTACTACTTGCCCAGAACTAGCCACGTAATCTGATTCCCAATCCACAGAGTTCCAGGAATCGCAAGGGCGGTCCACCAAGGGTTTGACATACAATTTCAACTTCAGGAAGTCTGTTCTTTATCTAGCTCCATACCATGTACTTGTTCCTAACTTTCTGCGTGTGTAGCCAGAAGGACATTCTTTTCCCCAATGCAGTGTATCATTAGAATTGCGACCTATTACAGCAGAGATGAGCGAGTTCTGTATAACTTACCAGAATGTGCTGTACGGGGAGCGTACTTTGCAAAGAGATCGCTTCGACGGTGATCCCCGCTGGATTGAGTCCTCCATCATGGAGTACGAGCAGGGCTTTCACGGGCCACGACACAACTGTTACGGCGGTTGTGGATGTCTCTCTTGCTCCAGATTACAATGGCTGAACGACCGTGCTTGCACCTGTAAGTTGGTGATGCGGTGGGGGGAGGCTCTGACCCTGGACGCCGCAATGAGAGAGAAGTGGTGGAGATGCAATTGCAAGCCAGCCGTAGATCGTTTCCCACCGAGCCTCGAGTGCAAATGCCCTCTGATATATCCCACGCAAGAAACAGACGTTAGTGACCTAGAACAAGTAGATAGTCGTCTCCTGAACCTCGACTACTACCCCGACGGTACAGACAGCGAGGGCATGAGTGCCGAGGAGTTGGAGGGGATGTAACCTTGGATATCGCTAGGTGATTATTACGAGAACTGTGAAATTAGCAGTAAAGGTACAAAGCACGTCACGACGGATTCAGAATTGCAACAAACCCATGTGGGCATAGGAAATACCCCCGTCACTGTGCTCGTCGCAGACATTGTACACGTCAGCACCGACCTTCTCCTCGTCAAAGTGGAAGTCGATTTGGTCGAAGGTGCTTCCTCGACAAATCCGAAACAAACACGACCAGACGAATATGTACTACAGTGACAGAACAGACTGTCGTAATGAAATAGTTCTGTAGAATGCGACCAGTCTCAATGTCTATTGGATTATCAGCAGGGGAACATAGTGTGGAACAAGTCCAGGACTCTCTCAGTTTGAGATGTCCATATTCTTGCCAAAGGCGCAGTAGTAGGTTTCCCACTGCCATTACCATTTCTGTATCAATAAAGCTGTGTCAATTTAAACGACAATCATGTGTTTATAGTCACCGTCCGCAATTTAGGGTTTCACTGAGTTCTAAAACACGGTGAAACATTAAGTACTACTGGCCGTCTGCGGATAGATGTACCGGTCTATCTGCGGAACTTGATGTCTCTGTATACTATGCGTCGGTTTAGGGTATATCGCCCGGGAGTGTAATGTCGATTATGCGTTCACCCCAATGACAAACTCTGATATAGTGGACACTACAATGCTACTCCTAGTCTTCGGTGGAACGCGTCGCTGCTGCGTGTCGTAATGTGAGTTCTTTCCCTCTGTTAGTCGGATGCGAATTTGGATACCCATACTGACAAATTGTTTAGTATAGAGTGCAATCTGTAATATGAACGCGTGGTCCCTCTGAGCGGTGATAGAGTACGCCATCGCATACGTTGCTTAGCTTCTCTTCCAGACGTTGTCACTTTGTAATCCGCTGAGTCAATCATTGCTTCGAATCGTCACGGCTTTTATAAACTGCGCCCATTGTGTAAGTTTTGGCCAGGTGAGATGGAGGGCAGCATAAGGCGCTCGCGACCCAGCGAAAGCAGAATTCGAGCGCGAGAGGCAAAGCTACTGGAAAGAGAGGTTTCTCACGCACAGAGAGAGGGGCTAACCAAGCTCTACTGTCCTTGTAAGTGGTGCATGAAGGAGCAACATTCTCGAAAAATTTTGCCCAACTACAGGAGATGCCTTACAACGAACAGGCGGCATCCATGGTTCTTCGGTTCCTCGGAGGTTAGTGTTACTTTACTCCCCTTTGTACAGTTCCGCCCCAATTGAGGATAATTCCATACCGTTACAGAATGTATACCCCAACATGTATGAGGAATTGTGTGAATCGTTTTCATATGGACGTTACCTAGAGCCGGGATCTTTATAATTGTTCTCGACTTCTCTTCTGCTAGGGTTTCGACGCTGACGAGTCCGATCAAGAATGGGATGAGCACATTCTCTGGTACTATGGAGCTCAGTCTACGGATCCGGCGAATAGGCGGCAATTGCACGAATTAGACCCCGGCATAGACATCCAGCAGATGGTAATCGAGACAATCGGTCTCGGTGACCGGATACGAGAGGAGGCAGCCATAGAACGAGATAATCATGTACGAGAAGGATTCGGTGGAGGTGAGCCGCGACGGCAGCTATCAGAGGAAGAGGAGGAAGGTTTCGCTTGCCGTCCTCAAAATGATGCGGGCGGTGCCGATGGGACAGGAGGTACTGCAGAGGACTCCGCATTTCCAGAAACTAATCAAAATAATTCTGATGTTCATGCCCCAAGTCATCTTCCATATGACCCAGAAATCGGAACAAGCACGGGCGTTCCGAATGTTGGGCAATCAAACGACCCAGCCTCGCATGCTCAGGGTCCAACGGCTGAAACGGTAGAGATGGGAGACCAACCGCCTCAGTCACCAGTGAGGCCTGCTACGCCTGAGGTGGTCGAGGTTGATTCAGACGAGGAGTCCCTGTCTTGGGGTGACGGTGATGACGATGACGCGGCGGCTTTCAGTGCCCTCGAGGAAGCGGCTGCGACCCCTCTTTTCCCAGGAGCGGAGCACTCCATGATGGGCGCCACATACCTGCTACTGAGTTCTGGTAAACTCCATAAGTGTAGCGACACCTTCATGGACGAGTTGTTCAGAACTCTTAGCCTCACCATCCTACCCCAACCGAACTCCCTTCCTCGATCATATCACGATGCCTCACAGTATCTGAAAAAACTAGGTCATTCATACAAGAGTATTGATGCCTGCGTAAACAACTGCGTTTTGTTTCGAAACGAACTGAGTGAAGCCCGTGTTTGCCCCAAGTGCCGGGCTCCAAGAAAGAGGCGTGCAGGACGGTCGGAGGTCCCACAGAAGGTTGCAAGGTACTTCCCGGTTACTCCTCGTCTGAAAAGAATGTTTGGTAGTGTGGAACAGGCTTTAGCAATGACATGGCATGCAGTTCAGAACTTCGATGGAAACCTTATGAGGCATGTGTCCCAGTCGAAGCAGTGGGAGTTTATAAACGCCCGATTCAGACACGAATTCGGTTATGAAGACCGTAACGTCAGAATGGCCCTGGTTGCGGACGGAATAAATCCTTTCGGTGACAAGCGGAATGTGTACTCAATGTGGCCTGTTCTATTGTTGAATTACAACCTTCCGCCTTGGCTTTCGACCAAAAAATATTTCATGATGTTGGCTATTCTTATACCGGGGCCTAAGTCTGTTACTGGGGAGCAGTTTGACGTATACCTGGATCCCCTAATAGACGAACTCCTCGACGTGTGGAATTACGGAGTGTACTGCATGGATGCAGCCTGTTATAAGGAGTCTTCGCATTTCGTGATGAAGGCAATGCTCATCTGGACAATAGGTGATTTCCCTGCCTATGGTATGATGGCAGGTTGTGTGACTAAAGGTTTCGTGGGATGCCCGGTATGTGGTGAGGGATTCCGTTCTAGGCGTTCCAAGTCTTTGCATAAAAATGTGTTCTGTGGATGTGCGAGGCGATGGTTATTTGAAGGCCACCATATGCGAGACGATGAAGCGAGGTTTGGTTCTAGGGAGGACCGTCCAGCACCTCCACCGGTGACTGGCTTGCAAGTTAAGGCATGGGGCGAGGAAAGAGAGAGGTGGATGAGCGAAGGTGGCCACAGACCTGAGACAGACCCCGTAAGGCGAACCGGAATCAAACGGGTCACCGGCCTGTTTAGACTCCCTTATTGGCAGGTGCGATTATCCATCCACCGTCACTCGGAAAATCAGTTCTTGCAATGTGTTTTTTTCATAGAATGTCTGTTCGTTTAGGATGTCGAATTCCAAATTGCTGTACTGCTTCAAGTCATGAAGTAATGGATGTATCTGGTGTCATGTATTGCCTCGTTGCCGCCTATGTAAGTGTGGCTCTACAGTTTCGACAATTGCATCTGAATTGTACGTATACTGTGGTCAAAGAAAATCATGTTTTCTTTGGATTTGGCTATATTCGGCTCTCTACTGTGAACGTTAAGTGGACAGTTTAGTCTCCCATAGAATCATACGCCTCATATGGGCAGTGGACTGAACTGAAATTACTCACGTACAGTTCATATCCGATTCTCTGAGTTCTTTGTGTTTCCTTCTTCTGATTTAAATTCCTAGTTGTTTTTAAAATTTAAAACGAAAAATGAAATTCAAGGCCATCTGAAGCTGTAAGCACAGGGCACACTCGACAGGTTTCAAGGAATACCATGGTTGGTGAATGCCCCTACGTACATAGGAACATTGGCTTTATAGACAGGTTTCTTCGTCATTTGGAAATTGCATCCTAAAGCATATTATAGATAACATACGTTCATCTGTAGGACCATGGTTAAACAATTCATGGCGTCTCATATCAGGAGTGTACTTTTCTTCACTTCTGTTGAAGGACACAGCGTAATTGTTTCCTAACTCTTTGGTAATCGTCAGGATCAGTACATAAACTCTATTGCATTTAGGAATATCTTATGTACATCTTATGTTAATGAAGTGCAGTCATGATCGGTGAAAGTTTGAGGACTCTGTAATATTCTCTGGATAGCACCGTATGAGCGTTGCTGTTCAGATTTCCCAGAGTTAAATGCAAAGTACATGGTGCGAGGAGTTTATGAAACGAAGAAGGTATACAGCAGGGTACGTACGGAAGTCGCTATATTCTGGGCTGAAATCATCAATGAGATTTTCTAACTTGTCACTATTTAATTGTTCTGTTTTTTTTTCTAGGATCTGCCTGTGAGGCATACTCTCGATGTGATGCACATCGAGAAAAATATTGCTGCTACTACGATGGGGTTCTTAATGGGCGAACTGGACACGGTGGCAGTGCGACGAGATGCGGAAGCTGCAGGCGTCATGGAGGAGATACACATGGTTAGGCAAGGGGATAGCGATAATTATTTGAAACCGCATGCTCCTTATGTACTCCTTCCGGAAGAGAGGAAACAGGTGCTGCAGACCATACGCGATATTAGAACACCAACCGGGCACTGTGGAAATTTTGAGAAATTGGTGAATTTGGACAAAGAGAAGTTACAATTTATGAAAAGTCACGACTGGCATGTCCTGCTTCAGGAGATTCTACCCGTGGCATTGCGGTCTTCACTTCCTGAGGGTGCTCGAGTTGCCATTATTAGGCTTGCCCACTGTTTTAAAAGGTTCTGTGAAAAAGTCATTGATAGGAGAGACATGACGAATCTCCAGAATTACGTTGCAGAGACTCTGGCATTGCTGGAACTCCATTTCCCACCCGGGTATTGGAATGTAATGCCGCACTTAACACTGCATATCCCTCGTGAACTGTATTGGTGTGGTCCAGTACATTCACGATGGATGTACGGGGTTGAAAGAAATCTTGGACATTTGAAGACACTCATTCGGAACAAAGCTAGACCAGAAGGTTCCATAGCAATGGGGTATATGTATGAAGAGGCATTGGGATTTGTGACGGAGCACTTTCGATTATATCCCGGAATGGCTCGAGTTATCTGGGACATGGAGGAGGACGAGAAGGACTGCGGCGAGGTCCTGGAAGGCAAACCGAGAGAGAGAGTATGGGAGCATGGAGAACTTCTTCAGGTGCATGACTTCATAATTAGACACAACACTGTAACTGCCCCATTATACACGTAAGTGTCTATTTGCACATATGAACTTATATAGTTCCTATTAGACTCAGTACATGAACTTATTTATATTTCTGAATGTAGGAAACACTGTACTCGCACATACCCTCCATGACGGAGTGGACTGCCCCGGTGAATGCTCGAAAGAGTAATAGTTTCGTACGTCCAAATCCCATGTGCATTTGAATTTGCTCTCCTTACAACATTGTTCTGTCGTGCTCTGCAACACTGTGCCGCAGTGAATACAGTCGTGCCCGCGACGCACACGACGCAAGGAGGGGAAGGCGATTTCCCAGTTTCAGTGACTGGCTGAAGGATCGCGTGACCTCCATGGTCCGTGATGGATTAAACCCGGGACTATCACTACAGACTCTGTCAAGGTTGCCAACTCCCACGGTGAAGCACTATAATTCTATGTGGGCCTATGGTTACCATCTGAGAACCGACGATGAGCAAGGAAGATCTCATGTATCATTTGACTCTGGTGTGGCGGCCATAATTACACAGGTGTGTGTATCCTCACGAGCAGATCGGAACCCCGTTGAGGCCTCCTTACATTATGTTGGTATTATTCGAGACATTGTGCAAGTGGACTACGGAGCTCACAAGTTCGCAGCACTGAAGTGCTCCTGGGTGAAACCGAATGAAGAGGGAGCTAGAACCATGCGTAGGGACGAACACGGTTTCTGGTCCCTCAAATACAATGCCCGCCAGAGCCCCGACATAGAGCCATATGTATTTCCGAATCACATCCAGCAGGTACGGTACTGACATAGCTCTTCTAGACTGGAAAGTTTGTGGTTACCACAGCTGAACCGTGTACTGGATTATCCTCATGTACTCGTAGACAATATTCGCTGAACAGGTATACTTCGTCAGTGATGTCAATCACAATGACTGGAAGGTCGTGCGCCAACGGGAACCTCGATCAAGACGAGTGACCTCCGAGTATGAGGGGCAGACTCTTAGTGCATCGGGCAGGGTGGATGCTACAGTAATGTCCGACGTCGAAGGCCGAACCAATCCCAATCGGGTTCCGAATTTTTCTGCTGAACCTGTGTCAAGAGCAGAGGTTGAAGATGTTCTCGCGGGAGAGGAAGGCGAGGGAGACAACGCACCTTACGAGGACACAGACTTCATTGACGGATTGGAGGATGATGATGCGGATATCGGTGATGATACTGTAATCTGAACCCGGCGTCAGGGCATTGGTTCCACTGGAAGATACGGATAGAAGCACTCGTGATTGAAGGTAATGTACAAAATCTTTGTCTTCAAAGTCGGAATTTTAAATACAATCAGATTATGGCATTGCTGTTTTCATTTCAGAATGTCCGGAAGTAAATGACGAAGACAAATGCGTAGTTAACATCTAAATGGGAAAATTACAAAAATAAGTTTCTGGACATATATAAAAACCTCTAAGTCGAAGTCGGTGTTGGATCTGATCCTGGTAAATGTTTCGAATACCGTGTAATATGTTTGTTTTTTAATCTCCTGCTTACCATAAATCGATAACGTAATTCAACGGTAATTGTTGGGAGAGGGGGCCACTTTGGTTTTCATACGGTGCTTGACTGTGGTGAGTCTGATGGTAGCCGTTTTCACGAATCCTGTCATGCCCTACACACATTCGTAAACATTAATGGATTATAAGACGATCCCCAATTAGGTGGCCATTGACAAAGGTGAAGGAAGTGAAGGTGCAATGTGTGCTGGGTTTGTAGTATACTGGACATGGTTTCTGTAATCTTTTACTGAATCAGTAGATCTCAGAAGAGAATAATTGTATTCGTCTGATCCACACGGAATTGGATATGTAAAGCGAAAATAATTGTAGAACCCTAGGAACCGGAAGGGCCGTAGAGAAGCCTTCAACCCCCCTGTGGAAGCGGCTGTGCAGAGAGGCTTCTTACGGTCGTATATGTTTAGTAATTTGTCGAGGAATACCGACGGTCTAAAAAGAAGAAACGCCATGTAATGGAACTTCACAGTTGAAGACATTTGACTTTGACGAGGGCGCAGTCTGGTTTGCACTCTGTTTGCATAACGTTATAATCTATCATTTTACTGAAATGCAAATACTGTCTTTCCTGTAACTGAGTTAAGGGATCTGATGAATAATGTAAGACATGATATGATCTGATGTACAGGTACTATAAAACTCTGAAGTTACTAGGATGAGTCTCCCGAATTCGCCCCTCTTACAACGTAGTATCTCAAATTCTATCACACTTAATATTTACACATAAAGTGTAGGGTATGTCTTCTTAATTTGATATGAAACAGTACACGTCATTATTTGTACTATGTACTATCAGACAGGAGTGTCAACATTTATTGATGATTTATCCTGCACAACACATACTAATCATCGATGAACACGAACATGACGGTAGAATATGTTAAAACGTAGTTTGCTCTCTGTTTCAACAGATATAATATGCGACGTATGATTAACAAGCTCGAAGTAATGCTTTTGAAGTTTTCATGTGTTTGCAGAAATAGAGAGTGAGTTCGGAAAAAACTAGTGGCGATTGACACTGCCGACCAGTTGTTCTTGTAGCAGAAGAAGAATATATATCGAGCATTATGACAAGCAGAACGATGAAGAGGTCCGTCCCCAGACATGCATGTCTGCCCCCACACAGTAGATGTTGTGTACGGGAAAGCATCTTCGTGAGGGACATACGTCGGGAGTCAGTGAATGAGCACGTCCTCATGCCCGTTTTTTTGTACAAGTTCTGTAATCAATTCTCTCCTCCGACTGATATCTGCATTATCATGCAGATATCAGAATTTCAAATATTAAACAGACAGCATCGCTGCCTCAATCAGAGACCTTGCTGATCGGTGGAGTAACCTTTGGATGATATGCAGAGGGAAAGATCAAAGGGAATGAATGTGCGGAAACACTTACAGGAATGCATTGAATTTGAGGACGGGGGTGCCTGTAAGCTATGCATAAACATTTTATATCGCATGAATGGAGGCCGCAGCCATGGATCGGTCTGGGAGAATTTCATGGAGTTTTTACCCGACGACTTCTAGGGCTTTCCACGAAATTTCACCGTGGACATGTCCAGCCAGCTTCAGCCTCTCTACGTAAACCTCTGAAGAGACATTGCCAGGTGAGTCATCTTCGTCAGAATGACCAAGCTGAGAATGTTAAGATGAAATGAATACGTGAGTTTTCAATGAACAAAATATGATAATATATAATGCGTTTAATAGACTTCAATAAACATGGTTATCTGTAACAATGATCATTACGCTAAAACAGTTCAAGTAATGTCCGTGGTTACCTCCGTAAATACGCCGTGACATTGCAGTGCGATATCACCACTTGAGTTTGCCACGGCAAACCAGGACTTCTCCGTCGCACATCACTCTGCAACAGAGATGCAAGGTAGAAGAGGAATTCATTATAAACATACGTCATGCGCTTAAATCCAGTATATTCAGACACTCCAGGTATCCCGAATTGATTCAAGCCTATAACAATTCTCACTCTATGACAGCGAACTTTGTATCTGTAAACCCTAACATTTGTATCTGTCCTGGATTTTCAGGAGCAGCAGGACTATGAGGGGCGTATCAATTTGTGAGGAACGTTTTCAGGGTGAGTGGACGTAATCGAGGTGTAGAAGAAATCCAGTGATGAATAAAGGACTGGAGCATGTGAAGTGTGCGTCGGAACCCTAAACCTAGGTCGGTATCCCCACCGTCAACTAAGCGCCCATCCTGGATTTCTGGAGGACATGCAAGGGTACAGACATGAAGGCACCGCAGCTTCGTCTCTTGTTAGTTGATTCTCCAATTAGGACGTCCGCAACAACACGGCATTCCCGTTGATCGTTATCTGTGTATACGGTATGGTACCACCAATGTTTCGAGTACCTGCACATGGTATGCACTGAACTTCAACCTCTGTATGCTTCTGTATGCGTAGCTTTTTCGGGAAACAGTAGAAATGTGTATTGAGTAGAGCACACGTTCAGGGTTGCTGTGTCGGTTGACAGCCCTCATTTCCGTGTGTACTTAAGGTTTGTGGGTCGCTCTGGGATTCTAAGTGTGTGCGGGAGCTCCTGCAGGTGCCTCAGAAATTGGACGCACTCGGAGGTGCCATGACCTAACCATGGACTGCCGGAATTGCGCACGGTCGCGCATTGTAGTCACTGTTGGAATTAAATACTCACAGGTTTAGAGGCAGCGGTCACGTCTTCGATGTTACGAAGGATGTCAGTGACATCTTCGCGAGCCCAGTATGTCGAACATCACAGGATGGCTGGGAGTGGGTGATATCTCATCTCTCCAATACTGTGCTATTCTTAACATTTCATGATTTGCCAACCGTAGTGGAGAACCACCTCGATGGATTGCAGTCCATATCGTACTCAGTAGAAGGTCTGTGACAGTCAGGAACAATCAAAATCCCTCATTTCCTTTACATTGTGCTCCCTGTATCATGAATGTCATATCTCTATACATCATGGCTGTCATTGCGATTGAAGTTATCCTTATACTGGCGATGTTTCCTAGGATTGCTCGTTCATGGAGAGTATAAGAGGCACGCAGGCATTGAAGCTCCGGGCATTTCCTGGAGAGCAGGGACAACTCCTCCGCAATCTCGCAGTGCATTGTGTTGTATTGTGAGCCCCCTCCCCTTTGTTTTGCGTTACTCTCTATCACTCGCTCTGTCTCTCTCTCTCTGCTACTGCTGTGCTGTTGTCCGGGTTCTATTTCTCGCTACCTCAGAGTTTGTATCTGTCTCTCTCTGTCCATAGCTTTCGGTTCTCCACTTTCGATTGGAAGTTTTTCTACGTCGTTTGCAGTATGAGATGGTCACAATTACATATCTCTGCGTATTGATCGTGTTCAGTTGAGGGATTGTAGAATCGAAGGTGATTACCGGGAACTGTAATGGAGGGGATCCCCGTGTCAGAGATTGGAATGTCTGTTTTGTTGGATTGTTGGAATGTGGTCCTCCAGCCTGTGTTGTTTTCCGTGTGTTCAGTTCTTTATGATCTCAGAGGTAGCTTTTGGTCATATTAGGAAGCTGTTGGGGGTATGATTTATTTCGTGCCATTAGAAAGTGAGGAAGCGTGGGTTTAGGGGATCCGATGCAGTAATGAAGTTATGGTATACGTAAAGCTATCCTCCGGGATGGAGTCCTGTTCCAGCGTCTGTGTCAGTAAATGAAATCCTTAAGTGACACTGTTAGTACATAACGAAGTGTATGTTTCCGCTACTTCTCCCTCTGTCGATATGATTGTGAATTCAACATGTCCGAATCCCTGTTTGATTGTTCGACTCAGGTATACTTGATGTGTCGAAGAGATGAAATGCTAACGCCAACATTGTCTGCTATATGGGCTATGATTCTAATGAAGGGGGAAATGGTTTACAGGTCTGGTGGCCAGTACCTCTCCAGAAGAACGATGGCTTCTCTTCGGGAAAAGGAGTACCCCGTCATCACTTATGGAACTGTCCCCTGGTTTCACCACGACCAAGGATTAAATGACCAAGGTTACATCCCCGGGATTCGTGAGACAGAGAAATGTTGCTTGCCGAAGATACTCGCCAACGAAGCAGATTGCCTTCGCCGCTGGGGGAAGAAGACACACGGAGGGTTCAAGTTCAACCGTCGAGGATGGAGCGAAAGCCCAAGGATGTGCCGCAGAATCGAAGCTCTGTATAGGGCAACGCACCAGCGCCCTCTTCCACGAACAAGGGTGGTGGGACTTGCTTTCGCTCGTGGACTCATCGCTGAGAAGAAAGGTTACCTTGTCAATTGGGCAGTCTTCGCTTTTAAGCAGTGCCATCAGGGGAAGTACGACGTCTACAATTGGAGAAGCAAACTGCCAGAAGGCGATGGGGCTTCAAGCGGGGACACTGGAGACGATGACCTCGAAGGAGCAGAGGATGACTGGGATATTAATCGGCAGTACAAGGCATTTCCAGGGCACCATGTTCCTGAATTTGACATCCGCCGGGACCTGAATCCGAAGCCAAGCAGCATCATTGAGCGTCCCATCTACGGCAAGTCCCAGCGCATTCCAGGTATGCAACAGTTCTTCTGATTTCAAACGTATTCATTTGGCATCACTGAAGAGTATTAGTCCTCTAACCCTAAACCTGAAGACATGTTTGAGAAGTATTCCACTTTGAGAACAGTGTGTAGGATAAGTGTCAGAAAATCATAGCATACACTGTTATTTCCTGAGTCACACCACCGGAAGGGGGGATTGAAGGACAGGCCATTGTTTCGGCTAAGAGATGTGTCTTCAATTGTATGCTGTGAGTTCGGTTGCGTATTGAAAAATTAACAAACTCTCTTGCTCCGTCGGTGTAGGTCCCTCGAAGAGGAAGACCGGGAGCGGCTCCGGAAATCCAAGCAACGTAGCTGCCACATTCGGAACAGGTACTGTCTCTACTAAATTCATTCCAGAGATTAATAAATCGAATGGAAATTCTCCACTTGCAATGCCTGATGTATTGTGAATTATGAAAACTAACGGTTGACATTGCGGGCACTGCAGATCGCACCTCCAATGAGGACGATGCCCCTACAGCGTCGGCAGGGGAGGTTGACAAGCCATAGATGATGATACGAGAAGACAAGGGGGGCATTCAAGAATCGGTGTCACCTAGCACTGTGGATATGCGATCTGGCATTGATAGTTTTTAAACTAGAACCACATTCTAGCGGTACATACTCAGTAGTAGTTCTAGAGTACGGTGCTAAACTTTTAAGACAGTGGCATTCTAAATCCTTACTTCGATGTCGACATACACTTGCATCATATCCAGGACTTGTTGTGTTGGTGGTGACAAATTTTGAAATCTAATACCTAATTTCCGGATTATCTTCTGCTTTCCTGTATGCACAGTCGTTGTGAATGAAGTTCATGTTCATGAACAGTGCTTCTGAACTTCACTTTAGAGTCTTCCATTTCTGTCTGCCTGTTCCACTGAATAGTGTAGGTCCAAGTCCAGAACGACCCAAGTGTCGACCATCTCGACATCCTCTTTATCACATAATTGAGGTTCCTTATCGCCGTTCAACACACGTGGCCCTTCCGTCACTGCAATCCTCCTCGGAGTTACGCTGAAACAGAAGAGTAAAAAAAACACTGACAGTGTACCCTTAGAATATTTAAAAAGTTTTCAACTTACTAGGCCCCGCCGTAGACCTAGAAGGAGGCATTATGCCGCGAAGCAATATCAGTGGACAAACACCGTGGCCCCACGAAGCATTCACCTCGGGCGAGAGCCCATGGACTAATTTAAGGACCTCTGAATCAAAGGCTTCAGAAATCCGCATTACCAGGGATTAGAAACGACACTTCTGCTACCAGTGAGAGTGTACTCAAGACGCAGCAGTAACAACATTAGAGTTTGATTAGAGATGCATGTTGTGAGGTACAGACTGAGAATTGAGAACTCTGCTGCATAGATTAATGTGTAGCCAATATCTGAACTACAAAGAAAGCTGAGGAGTGTCTCATTTATTGAAGTGTAGTGGAGATGAGCTCAGCTGGGTGGTCTTCATTTTGGCGAATCTCATTGATCATGATCACATGATGAGGATGCCATTTACATGATCTAGGTTCTCTCTGATCATCTTTGCTGTAACTGAACCTGGTGTACTTGGAGGGGGAGGCGTACTCGGACATTGGATGGCAAATGTTTAACAAGTCTGCTCAGCCCATTATCGAAGCAATCAAGGTAATATTCATTAGTACAAAGCTTTTAGTATATAGCTATTAAAACAAGGGATTATTGCTGAACTATCAGTAATTAAGATTCATGGAGAGAAAACAAATTCAACTCTCATCAGCTTGGAATAGAAGACCTGGAAGTCGTCAGCAGTCGCTACTTTGGGTTTCCCTTCAGGAAAAAAATAAAATAGGGAAAAGATTCCTAGTGTAGGAGGAATAGCGATACTCTATGACCTCTTTACAGGTTCTGCGTCGGCCCGTTTCCCCTGCGCAACAGGTTATGGTTCTCGAATCTTCGCAGGCGGTTTAGGGGGTGCCTTTATCCTCGACTTTCCTGTTGGTTCAACAATCTCGAAGTCAGAGTTTGAGTCTGTGCCGTCAGCTTCGATGTCCGAGTCTAAATCTATTTGCTCGTCTTCAGAACTTTCCTCACTAGAGCTGAAGCGTGCACCACCATAAGTCCTCGAAGATGATACCACTGGCCGTATCGATGGCCTTCCGAGCGCAGAAGCTAAGATTGCAGATTTACTAGGCGGAGCATTCAACACAATTTTCGTTGATGGTGGTGTGATTTGAAGCTGCGGAGCATCAGGTTGAAACTTCTTGGATGAACTATCCATAAAATCTTTTAGCTTGCCTGTGACATGAGTAACTTGCTCGTCAGTAGTCGCTCTCAGTATCGCCACTTGATCTGCAGGAAAACATCTTCTCTCACCACTAGCAGGAGAAGGCATAGAGTTGCACAAAGCCTCAATATTTGAAAGTTTCTCCTTCGTCGACAGTTGCTTCGCAGGTAGAGCGAGCTCAGACTCATCCCCACTGAAGGAGGTAATCGAATTGAATCGTTCAGCTGAGAAGAAACGTGCCGCACCTCGTCTCTCATGGTCAGGAGAAGTGGCGTACCCAAGATCTGTATCAGGACTTAAAGGTCCCTGATTAGGGGTCTTAGGTGGTATACTAATCGGCTGCATTGAACTTCTCCCCACTGGAAGCGAGATCGCACTACTCAAGGCATAAGACTGTTGCGCTGGTTCTTGTACATCGTCAGGAAGCGATTTATCAGATTGAGTGAGATCTTCATGAGCTGTGGCCAAATCTGCAGTATATGCGGCTGCAAGGCTTCCCACAACTGGAAGTGACATGGACCTGTCAATGGAGTGATGTGGCTCCACCGAAACATCTTTGAGAGCAGAGGGCACCTCCGGTTCATTGTGAAGTTCCTTACTGGTAGTGGCATGATCTGTGGGAACTTCTAGCACATGGCTGGCAGGAACATCACCAGGTTCTACATCTGTGTCGAAGTGGTCCCCAGAATGAGACTCTGCTACGAACTCTCTCCAGGTCGAACTCTCTCCTGCTGCAACAGGAGTTTCAGGTCTTTCTTTCTCCACAAGAAGATCATCCTCTAACTCTGGAATATCGTGAACCTCGACATCCTTGTTGAGCACCAAGCTCTCCTCATGACCTGCTGTTGGAAGAGGATGACTGTCTAAATCAATCTTCTGTGCTGGAATAGGTCGTTCTTCGTCTAGAATATCAGCTGAAGGAGAACGCTCTTCAAAGACATCCTTTGAATGAGGTGCACTAATTTCGTGACTCTCCAGAGCACCTGCTGGCTGCTGTTCATGCAAGTCAGTGTCGCAATTGTGAACCTCACCATACATCGTTGAAAGAGATGATTCCGTCGCCCTATCTCCTTGATGCCAGTCTGTTAAGTAACGGCATTCCTCATCACTATCACTAGAGGAAGGCAAGTCTTCCTCTTGCACTGTGAATGGAGATGGCTGGTCATAAGTACCATTAGTTACCGGTAACTTGTCCTGTGAAAGAGAATCTGCATCCAATGACCTCTCTCCAACTTCGAGATGCATATGCTCATCATGATCGCTGTGATGATGATCATACTTATCATCGCTGTCTATGTCATCTTCAAAAGATCTAAAAAGAGGAGCCGTGACCGAGGCAGGACCAGTTATTAAGGGTGGCATATCGTGTTCAATGGGGGGAGGCTCGAAATTCTCGAACAGAGGAGTACCAGAGTCGTGTCTTCTAGAGAAACTTGGGTGAGGTGAAAAAAAGTCGTGAGAAAGGTCTCGGGTGTTAGTTCCTACACTTTCAAAGCTTCTGTCAGGAGAGTGCGAAGACTTCCAAGAACCAGAATTCAATAAATCAGGAACGTCTTGCCTTCGAAATGAGTGCTCCTGGGTAACTCTCTCCTCCTCAGCAGGAATCCTTCTAGGTATTAATTTCATCATCATGTGAGGCTTCTCCTCAACTCTGTTAGCAAAAGCTTCCTGCAGAATGGAAACATTCTCATCATTCAATGACGATGCCCTCCAATTGTCGTTTCGAAATAATTTCTGTTCCATCCACGCTATCCCAGACTCTTTGCAAGACTTGATCCAATCACTCGGAGAAAAATGAATACCCTTGCCAGAATTCGTTGTCTTTACATCCCTCCTCCCATCTCCTGCTCTATAATTCACTTCAGCATCAATTTCTAAGGACCTCTGAAGGTCGCCCTCCTGATCAGAAGGATCTTCAAACTGAGGACCCATTGTCACTAACGCCACTATAAACAAGGCTGTGGAGATCAATAGGGGTGAGAAGAACTTGAGAATTGGAAAAAACGGAGGTGTCAGAAAAATCAATAGACTGCAGGAAATGTATGGATGATCCTTTATGAGAGTACCCATCTCAGAAATAACACTCGTACCCATTTCTTCTAGGCACTAAATCCCCTCCTCGCGACTGAGATTCGTGATGTATAATTTCGACGCGAAGTCTATGTCCGGCACAATACTTTAAGTAAAGATTTCAGTGTCGTGATGCTGCTTCCCAAGCCACATGCTACAAACAATAGTGCTTCTCCAAGAAAAAGCGCGAGGGTCTGAGGAATCAGAACTCACACGATCTGCTTGACCAAGCATGCAGGTAAGGTCCATTTCCAGTACAGCATGCTCCCCATTCGAACTCACTGATAATGACCGTCAATCAACAACCCCAGATGAGAGGATTAGGATACTTCTATTGAGACAGGGCCTTATCCAAATGGCGATCTAGCACCAAAGTCAATTGAAGAGAATTTTGTCCGTAAAATTAAAAAGGCTTTGCGCTTGGTCCTTCTCTCTGTAGATTAAAAGCTGAATGTGTAAGTGAAACATTCTATCCAGCGTGCAACCAGTGGATTTCAGTAAAAAAACGGAGACAAATGCTCTTGTGCCACACATTCAGCATCAACCATCCGAAACGAATATAACAGGCAAGAATTACAAACAAATGAAAGCTGCCATGATTAAATTCAGCAGAACAGGTAGATAAAGCCCACCTGAGACCACGCACAATCGGGAAGACCATCGGGGGTTTCAAATGCAGCTAGAAAAGTCAACTGAATATTAGCGGCTAGTAGCAAAATTGCCAAAGTTTTCTGAAGTTGACACAGCTAGCCAGTTCCCCAAAAACGAGCTAAATTTTACCTGGAAAAATCGACAGAAAATCCATCTTAGACCAAAATGCAAGAATATTAATCAAACAACATATCTTTCAAAGAAATACAATTACCAGGAGGTAGGAGTTAACAGCCCCAGCAAATGAAAGGTCATAAGCCAAACTGGCAGCTATCAACCTTACACCTATCAGAGACGACAGAAACCTCTTAAGACTACAGTACGAGCTTAATTGTGATCTCACATATCAACAGAGCCAAAACCTCCTAAAAACAAACTCTATAAAATATTCATCAATTCGGTGTCTCACGTTGCACAGAGCAATTCGACCTGTAAAAGCAAGTAGAAACCCTCTCAGAAGTACTATTTCAGTCCATATCCCTAGGAAAATAAAGTTTTAAAATACCAATGATTCGCTTGTTTCATATCAACTAGACCTAAAGAACCTTCACAACAGACACCTGAATTGTAGCTGAGATTAGGTCATCTACCTATCGCTCCACCAAAAACAAATCCAATGCTCTACGGGAAGATTCCCAAAAATTCCTCCTTTCGCTAAGTTATCTCCGTCAATTTGCCCATTCAAAGAACCCTGTAATCGGTTCCTCAAAGTCATCAGACTCTAGTGGTAATGACCTGCCCAATTTCAATCCAAGCCTCCACTCACTGATCTAAAAGAGAACAACAATCCACTGTAAAACACCTAGAAGAAACCGCAAGAAACAAGTAAACAGACGCACTAAACCAAGCCAACAAAAAAACCAAACGAACCACGAAGCCGATCCACTGAACCAAAAAAGCTTCGCAGGTTGTGACTATCCAAGGAATCCAAAACTTACACGCACTCCACTTCCCACTACACATCCACCAGAGCACCCTCTTTCACCAATCCCAACCAAAACGAACAAAAGCTCACTCAAATCAAAACCTCTCTAACCACCGAACGACTCTAGGAAACAACACACACGACTACTCAACCTCCAAAATCACAGAGCCTCGATTCAAGCCTCTTCTTCCAAAGTTGGAATCCAGTGTAATCTCAATCACTCACCTCAGAATGCCCTCCTGCAACCTGACCAGCTCCTGCCGCTGCTCCCTCCCTAACTGCTCCAAAAGCTTGTGTTTTAAGGGGATCTGATTGTCACGCTTCTGCACTGAGGTATACACACCCATGAGGGTTAATGAACCCTTGACTGATTCGTACGCTTCCCCATTGCAGTGCAATGGAAAACCAGTAACCGATAATTGATGAACAGTAGATTTAGGATGCATCCTCCAATAGAATGCCTCTGTGAGTGTGACGGAATCTAGTAGTCATTTGTTTGTTTACTAATCTGAGGGCCGGTTCAGACTATGGACAAGTCGAGAGGAGAAGCCCAAGTCAACTGTCCCGAACTTGGTCCATAGGACAAGGTTTTGGGCTGAAAAGTAATCTTAAAATAATGAAGTTGGGGGCTTGGGCCGGGCATAGTGTGAAGGCCCAAAGGAGAAGGCCAAAGCCCAAGACCCATGATCCGAATATTCAGACATTTATAGAAAATCTAAAAAAAATCTAAAAAATCTGAAAAAATTAGGGAAGGTGTAAAAACTAATGAAGAATGTGTGGAAAAAATTTCAGCAAATTCTACATTGTTTTGACAAAGTTATGAGTGATTGAAGTTTAGCTTATTTTTGGACAGCATTGGTATAAACCCAATGATTGTCAAAAGGTTCATTAAATAGAACATGACAAGCCAAGTGGAGCATGACCAGCTCTTATTAGCCCATGAGCCTTCTCTTCTTGTGCATATTTTAATGAAAAAAAAGTTTGGCCTCTCGACAGGAGTTTGGGTCGAGCATGTTGCTCGACCCAAACTTTGGTCGAGAGGAGAAACTCTTGGCGCCAAAACGGCCTAAAAGTGCTGCCACCTAGGCTCCTTTGGTGGTGACGGCCTTTGCACTTGGGCCTCTAGTGTGAAGGGCGAGAGGAGGAACTTTGGCCATTCCTGCGTTTTCATTGGTTGGGGCCCTTCTCCTCTCGAAGTTCGGCCATAGTCTGAACCGCCCCTGAGTATCGTCGGTCATTGGTACATCTATATGTCGGTTGTGTGTAAACCTAACTTTTGATACACTACGGTATACACTCCTATGACCAATAACTTAAGCAATCCAGCATAGTAAGGCTTGGGTTCTTTGGGTGTTACACCTTCGATTTTTGGTGTCTTATTTTTACATATTCTTGGGCTTGCTATGTAAAATCCTAATACTGTCACTTCTCGATAAGAGATTCCTCCTTGAGGATGGTCGTTGATAATTCACAACTACGGTGATTTCCCTTTGAGAGAGACCGTTGTTGTGGAAGATACACTGTAGGAGGCTTACAATGAGTGTTAAGAATTAAAATTAAGAATAAGAAAAAAAACAAAAATGTTTTCGCCCGGGTTCGAACCGGAGACCTTCAGTGTGTTAGACTGATGTGATCACCAACTACACCACGAAAACCTTTGGGGGAAACAACTTTCCAGGCTGTCTGGCTGACAGCCAATCCAAGCCCCGAAAACCGAAACCCCACAACTGTGTCCGAAAAGGTGTCAGTCATTCTATTTAATGAAAATTACCGACACGAATTTCACCTATTTTCAAGAATTATGTTGAGCTATTCGTGGACCCATTCTGACATGTTAATGAAAAAGTATGTATGACAGGACGCGTTCTACTGTAGGTGCTTGACTTCAACCTTGAAACGCAGTTAGCAAAACCTTCCTAATTCCAAAGTTTCTCCACATGTTTGGCAAAGGTGCAACGCAAACAGGAAACCATAGACCATGTTGACACACAGAAACAAACGAACAATGCACAGAAGACAAGAACAAATGAATTACCAAAACTGCCACAATGGAGATGTAGATTGCACATGTGAGCGACAAACGAATAGAATCAAATTTCAAATGACTGAAATATTTCCCAAATTCAAGGGTATTGTACATGTCAAATAGCTTCTGTACAGTCCAAGATACTTTGCATCACTACCTACACCATAGGTGCCTGTCTTCCAATCTCATACATGTGAAACTCCATACTTTCTATGTGTAGCAGAGTAGGCTAGTAGCGCAACAATTATGCATGTCAAATCGCATATCAAATGTGAACCTTACCAGCCATACCAGTAGCAGCTTTGAGATGCGTATGTCAGCGAAAAACACCTGTGGAGGATTCAGAGCTTTTCAGACTTTCCTTCAAAAAAGAGTTCACTAAAACCTAGAACAATCTCATGATTCACCTACCAAAGCATCAGAACTCAAAGCTCAGACTTACATGATGTTGGACATCAAGAAAAAAAATCTCCGCTCTTCGCATATGTACACCCGCAAGCTCCTCAGCGCCAGCCGATTGTGAGATGCATCACAAGAAAATCACCACAGATCAAGTGAACATGATCATGTACACCAATAAGACCAATGATAAGCTCAACTGTGAAAGCAAGATTTCTAATCATCGCTCTCATCGCTCTCATCAAAGTCAATACAGTTTTGCCCTTCTTGTAATCTTCGCCTAAGCTCGTTCAATTCTTGCTGCATCAAAGAAAGACGGTCTTTCAAGACCAGATTCTCGTTTTCCATGTACTGTATGTGACTGTCCTGTCTCGCCACCCGAAGCTCCGCAAACTCATGTGGCGCAGGATGAGTCATCTCAAACCGACTTACACCACGGTCCAGTCGCTGCTCCATCTGCTCTGCGGAATCCGCACTGGAAAGGACTGAAGGGTGCTCCACACACACGTTCTCATCGCCACTGTTGTTCTCAACGGTACTGCAACCGCTCGACTGATCACCATCGTCACCACGTCGAAGACGGATGAGCCCTGTCATAGACCCATAACCGTAATCCTCATGATCAACAAAATCTTCGTAAGTGTCCAACTTGTAACTGGAATCCTTAGGGGACGACATAAACGAAGTAGGCGTAAGAGACACAACACTCGACTCCAAACCTCCTAACCTCTTCACTCTCATCAGAAAAGAACTATCATTATAAGGCGCTCTAGGTACACTCCTAGGCACTCTCCTCTTAGCATAAAACTTCCTCCTCTTCACATGACTCTCCTTTTGCACACCATCTAACCTGCGTTTACCAAGACCCAAACCCTGACCCTGGCTCTCTACCACCACACGATTCATGTTAGTATACCTTTGTTTGCTCTGTCCCACACCCTGGCCACTCCACTTGCGCTTCGCGCCTGGAAGCACCCAAGGGTATCCAACATGCTGTCCCGTTGCATCCATCGTTGCAGCCATAGCCATCACAGGATAGCTTTTCCACAACACTCTGGGAAAATCCACAGAAAACAAGCAGCGGAAGAAAACGGCCACGAGAAAGCAAAGCAATCCAACTCAAAGACGACGAGCAAGACTGAATAAAACACAAACCCTAGCAGTGAAACCCTAGCAAAGCAAACCCTAAGCACGCTGGAACAAAGCGTGAAAACAAAGCGTAGACGAAAATGATGACAGTTTGTGGGGGTCGGGCTTTGAAGGGGCGCGGGGAAGCTTGCAGAGCACTTCACTTTGCGGACTTGGCTTCCACTGCACGATACTCGCAGCGGTCACCGGTCGCCGCGGTTGCGGTGGAGGGATGAATACCCCAAAAACCGACATTTGAGTTCTCCCCAAGTCTCCCGAAGTCTTTCGAAGTCTTTCGAAGTCTTCAGAAAGAGGGACTTTTATGGAACTTTTAGCTTTGGCAACTGAATGTGGTTGATATTATTAGAATTCAACTAAGAAAAGTTCTTGTAGCGATTTTTAAGGGGTTTTTACAAACTTTATGATATATTATTTTGATATTGGATGAATAAGATATGATTTATTTACTTTCACTATTCTAAAGGTTTAGTTTTTATTGATAGTATGTGTTAAGCGTAGAAGATGAATAACTTTTTATTGGCTACAAATTTAATTCTATTGCGACATTGAAGGCCTTAAAATAAAATAATAACAATAATAAAATAAAACAAAAATTATTGACTTTTAAATTTATTGATAAATGTCAATTTTTAGGAAAAAAATGATTTTTAGAGGTTCTGCCTTTTCTGATATAGCAGCAACAAATGGTATTTAAATTCTATTTATTCGTGGAACAACAATAGCCTTTTAAATAATCTTATAATATAATTTTACATTGAATTAAAGGTTCATCACTATTATGTTAGTATATAGTTTTTGAAAACAAATGGTAATGTAAGATAATCCATCACCCCCAATTATTTATAGAGTCCGTTTATTATAAAAACATCTATATTTGCCAAAATTTTGCATAAGCATTCTATAATTTTGCAATGCTTAGATATGTCATAATTTTATCAAGTAGATGGATCTAGAAGTGAAAAAATGAAGACGAATAAGAATGTCGTGTAGAGTTGTTATTATGTACGTATAGAATCAAAACTATTAGAAGCTACACAATTTTAGAATAAATTCAACTTTCAAGATCATACATCTACAAAGCAATTGTAAACATAACCATAAAAAGACTTTGTGTATTTTTACTTTATGTAAAATTATTAATTAATGTATTTTTTAATTTTCTTAAAGACTATTTTTATTCAATACTTGATTTCAACCTTTTAATGACCAAATTTTACTTTTATATTTTTTACTTGACTTGTTTATCAAAAGATGGAAAATAAATATTTAGTTTTGTTCAAACATTATACTTTTAAACTAATGATTATTTTATTTGTACTTCTTATTTTTAGATGGAAATAAGACACCTCCTAGCTCATCCTTCATGCAAAATTTTGGCAATGATACGTTGTTTTATAATAAAAATAACCAAAAAAACTTAAGCAAATAACACAAATAAATTAAATATTTGTTATTCTTAATGATTTAAGTTCATGATGTGATTTGTCATGTGTATTTCCTACATTTACCATCTTCAATTATCTTAACTCAACTAAAGAAACAATTTCAATTTCAATAAGACTTATTTTCCAATATACTTACTATTACATATTTATCTAATACATAAAAATACATTTTATTTTTATTTCATAAAAATACATTTTATTTTTATTTCATAAAAATACATTTTATTTTTTATTTTTTAAAAACCCTTTAAATTGTATATCACCCATTATTGTTGACAATGCTCCATTATATGTCATATGTGTTATTTCAAGGCTTTACTATATAATAAAATAAATGCAATTGTTCTTGATGCGTCTCTTACAATTGATGTGTAAAAAATACACATAATAACACATGTTCCAATTGTGTACCTTAGTTAAAAGACTTTTGAATATTTTGAATAAAGTGGTTTAAACTCTTTATCAAATTTTTCACAATATGATCTCCCTACAAACACATATCTTTGTTGCTAAAGTCTTCAAAACAAACTCTAAATCATAATCTACATAAATAAATAAATAAATAAAATTGTCTTAGAATTATAATGAAATACTAAAAAATTGAATCAAATATATAAATATAAATATGAGAAACATTTAAAACTTGTGAATTATATTTTTATCCAATTACGACTCATTTTTAAAATTATAAAAAAAAATTATTTCTTTTGAAAGATAATAAAAAATTATTTAAGAAGAATTCTTATTAGGCTCAAAAAAATTATTTCTATCTAACTTAAAGTCTAATTCAATACTTCAAGATTCTATTATTAAAATAAAAGCTTAAACATTTTGATACTCATTAATTGAAGCAAAAACATTTGGAATGGGAACATTTTGAACTTTACTATTAGTAAATGATTCAACAAAAACAAATGAACTTTAAAGTTGGCTATTGATACTTGTTTCAATAAGCCTAACTACAATTAATATCTAACATTGGATCAATAAATGACCTTGTTTGTTCCACCTTCAATCTTTTTCTTTTTCTTACATTTTATTTTATTTGAGCGTTCAATCTATCTATACAACAATCAACAACCTGATTTTTATCCTTTCTATATGGTTTTATCCTTTCTATATTGATAATTGTTGTAAACATTTGAAATATTATGATTTTGAAAATTTGAAATTGTGATTTATAAATTATTTTTATCTATCAATTAACTTAAAAATCTGAAGAATGTTGTCTAGTATAAAAGTCATAAGTAAATCTAAAAATTTTAAATTAAGAAATAATCATTAACTTATGAATTGATCCCTATAATAATGTATTCAAATGTTCTATAAAGGATTGTCATTTATTTTGTACAAAATGCATTGTTCAAATTTATTAAGTATTTTATTAATTTTTAGAAAGAAGAACATTAGGTTAAATGTTTAAATATTGATTATATATTATTTTTTTGATTACAAATTAAAGACAAACAATTGGTTTCTAAGATTTTAGATGAAAATTTGGAGGAGAAACAATCTTAAGTCATGTCCATTAGAAAATATCTAACATTCTTTGAAGATTTTCATTGTCAAAATCACCATTTTTAATTGGATGTTGCACATAGCAATCACAAAGGGAGTGTATAGGATTTTTTCAACACCATTGACAACCATTGAAACCAATGACTCCAATTTTCTATATTGTACTCTTCTAAAACTTTTGTCTATAGTGTATGCTTTTGCCTATACTTCTTTGTCAATAATGGTTTTATTCTCTTCACTCTAGTCTATAGCTTTTGCCTCCAAAAACTTTGATGGATAGTCTCATCACACAAATAAAGACTATAGGCTCTTAAATTATGCCCTACAAGTATTATAGTCCCTAATTTTAATTGTTTGAAAGTCCTCACAACAAGTTTATTATCTTGACTACTCATAAGATGTAGTGTGATTGACTTGAAACTAAGCAAAACTAATTTATTTTCTTTAAATCAAGGTAAAATGTGACCAATTGTGCCAAGATTTTTTTTGAGATGGTCAGCTATGAAACTTTGTAAAAACCTTTTTTCACTCAATGCTTTGACTCGGGAACGTTCTTTAACATTTGTTTTTTTTTCATAATTGCGACTAATAAATACATGAAGAATCTCAACTTAAGACTTTTGGAAGCCCTCAAAGATCTATATCCACAACAAAAACACAAATGAAAGATGAAGTTGTTGTAATCAACATATGTAGTTGGCCACCTTTGAGATGAATTGAACCTTTACCACAAAAATGTACCACTCGAATTGTCCAAACGAAGCAACTTCATATAGAATTAAATGATGTTAAGTAATTATTCTATTTAATTTGATAAGCAAATTCATTAAATTATCTTTCAATTTCATACCAAGTAGATTTACAAAGATTGGCTAAGTACTTTTGTAGGTCATTGTATATATAGAGATAGTAGAAATGAAAACTCAACTTTCATATGGTAACAATACAAAAAGCTGCCAATCCTTTAGCCTTTAATTTTTGTTAAATGACACAATTGTTGTAAAAAATACAAATATATTAAACAATTACACAAAATATGGACAAAAATCTTTATTTCTCTTGCAATTGTATTAAAAATTCATGTGAATTTTTAGTGGTCTACAAACAAAAATTTTAACAACCAATATTAGGAGGCTAATAAAAACCATGTACAAATGTAGCATAAACCAAAAATGAGTTCTATTCATTTGAACTACTTCTACTCCTACTTTACATCCAAATGTTATTACCGTAGGTTCTTAGCAAGTTAGGCAAAAAATAATTAACTACAAGTCTGCCCAAATTTTCTAGAACTCTTAACTTTGTTTGTTCTAAAAATTAAATTAAATTAAGGGACTGCCCAAAATTGAATGACTACAATTGACATGTGGCAAAATCCAAAATGCAAAATACACTTTAATTTTCTACAATAATCACACAAATGAGATAACTCACAAAATCTTCGATCTACAAACAAAAAATTGTTGAAACACGACAAAACCTTTGCATACAACAATATGTTTGCTTAAATTTACTAATGCGAGAAAATAAGGTAAACTTAAAGGTAGGATTAGCCGCCATTCCTAATGAAAGTAATCTAAACATTTATGAAACTAAATGAATGCCTAAGTTATATTTAATCTCAATTTAAAACTACGCGACTTTGAGATATTATTTTTTGAATTGTCTAGCTGCTTTTTGCACTTTAATTAATTATTATACAAAATGGTGTCTAAGCCGCTTCTTAAATGGTAGTATTTACATATAAAGATAGTTGGAAGAAAAATCTCACCTCTATAATGGCCTAAACAATAAACCTCGCCTTCAACTTAATAACTAAGCGGATCCTCCTCTTACTCCCCTCCGTGATTCTATTTTAAGGGAGTATGTGGCCCTGTTTTAGTAATTTGTATATATTTTATGAAATTTTAAACCCCAAATTAGTCTAAGGCAATTAACTTGTTTAATTTTAGATAGTTTACAATTTTCACAAATTTTTTTAATTTTTTTTTTCATAAACAAATATCTTTCATCAACAAAATATTTTGAGGGAGCTTTTGCCTCTCCAATGGGAACCCTGGTTGGGGGCCTCGTCAATAAGACGAGGGTGAGGTTTATCACCGGGGCTATACGTTAGAGGTGCCCATGATAGCACCCAGGAAAGGCCCCTTGTGAAAAGTCGTCCAAAGCCAATTGGGGACCTCAAAGTGAGGAGATAAACACCCCCACTGCCAGGCATGCCCTTACCGTGCACACTGTGCAGTAGCATAGGGCCGCTTGTGAGAGGGGCCAAAGAAGACTAGAAAGGCAGGGGGCACAAGTGAGCGAGGAGTGGGGCCTGGCCCAAGTGGAGGGGATTCCCTTCGCTGCCCTGTCACGTGCGCAACGCCCATCGGAATACCCCCACATTCCCCTCCTCTTCTATATTCCCTCCCATCCCCCCTGCATGCATGCGGGGATAGATCCCCCTCTCCCTAATCCACCACCATCTACCATGCGATTACATACGAGAATGCATAATGTACACATATTGTAGATGAGATGGGTTTTGGGATATAGATCCACCATGCAATGCTTGCCAGGCTGCAGTTTACTGCACACTCCACTGCGCTGATGATGATGATGGAGATCCACTTCTGCCACTGGCCTCGTGATGCACAACGTTGGGACCCCAACGCCGGGACTACAGCATGGCTCTCACCATAGCCACCACTTTGGTGCTCTGCTGATCCCATTTTTATGGGAGCCAGGTCTCTCTTCAAACCACACCAGTTTCAAGGATTTCTCTCAGCTGGTTGGAGTTGGAGTTGGGAAGAATTCTGGCTCTTTTGGAAGGGCCGGCGTGAATTGAGTGTTTGTTTGTGTGTTAGTATCTGACTATCAGAAACTAGAAGTAGAAGAATGTGTTATCCTAGAAGGAGGTAGACTCTGTACCACTAAAAATACAGAATTAAATTTAGTGCCCATAGTACTGATACATACAAAGCAAATCATCTTCATAAGATTGGGTTTTTTGTTAGGAAAGAGGGATTTAGTTTTAGCCTTTTTTTTTTGGTTGGGTTTTGTGAGAGATTCGTTTTTTGGGTTGGGTTTTGGGGGGTGGTTTTTGAAGATAGTGTTTTGGGGGGATTAGCTGGGCTCTATGTGTGTGGGAATTGGGTCAAGGGTAAGGGCGTCCCGGGAGGATTTTGTGGCGGGGATTGGGTTGTTGTTGTTGGATTGGTTTGCGGATTTTGGGGAGAGAGATGTGAGTTAGGAGACTGGGAGAAGCTCCGGAGGACAGCAATGCCAATGAATGGAGATGCCAAGGATGGCGACTACAGCTACAAGGGTGGGCGGACTAGTCTGTCCACGAGAGGGAAGAGAGCTCTGGAGCCTTTCTCTCCGTATATTAAAGCTGTCAACGAGGCGAAGAAGAATCCGTGGAGCCTCACTAACTCCGATGGCTATTTTGTGGTAATCTTCCTCTCATTTGCCATAGAAGATTCGGGAGATATTTGTAAGAGTTTGTTCCTGGCAGCTCTTGTTTCGATGTGGCTGAGGTTCACTTCGAGATGGCCTCGATTCCATTTCTTTGATTCGAATTATTAGAGAAGGGTTGAGCGAAGTTTGCATACTATGTGGTGCTCTTTGAAATAGACTCAGAGGCCATTCTTACAGTTTTGAATCATGCAGAGTGGTTGCAATACTTCTACACTGTCTAGAATTTTGTGTATCTTTTAGGTCAGGCGATTCATACATGTATACGTGGTATTTACGGGTTTCTACTTGTGACGAATTTATAGCGAGGCTTAGGTCAATTCCTATAGACTATGTGTTATGAGTAGGTAGATTACTGTGTTTTGATGCAAATGTAATGTGGTGTATTGGGATGGACAGATGGCCACCGCCGAAAGTATTCTGTCGTTTGATCTGGTGCATGATAAGATACGGTAATCACACTACGTGCCCTTTTTTAGGTTTGAATGATGTTTAGAGGTCATTGTTAAAGTAGGGTTGAGGTGGAGGGCGAAAATGATATACTAGGGGTTCGTGTTGCTCTTCAGACTTCACTGTTGTGACTGGTTTGACATGATTTTTGATGCTTTGAAAATTATCGAGTGCAGGGGCTGTAGGGAAGTTCCAGCCACAGTTGGTTTGTATGGAAATTTCCGAGGAGGTGAGAGACTGCGAAATGCCATTTCTCGAATGATGGAGAGGACGTTCATGGGCGTTGAGGTATTTTCAGTATACCTTAGGGAAAATGATTTTAGACTTTTTGATGCATGATCACTGAAATCCTTGCAAATTGGGATTCAAATGCTAATTCATCCAAATACTACATCATTCGATGATAGGGATCGTCGGGTGAGAAAGTAATTTGCCGTCTCAGGTTTAAATCGTTTATGTTCACTTTTCTGCAACCATAGACTGGCTCCTCAGGAGCTTAATTTTTCGATTCTGGTAGAGGCAGAAAGCTTTGTGACAGTTTCCGGCAAGTGAATTTACGAAGTTCCTAGTTTGTAGTTGAGTCAATAATTCTTGAGTAAGAGCCCTCGGATTAACCAAAAATGATTAGATTTTGAAGCTGATACACGCTGCTTCATTCTCTGCAGGTTGACCCGAGCCATATATGCATCTCTAGTGGTGTCACAGCGTAAGCACTTTCATCTCGTTCTGGTGATTTGGGGATCTGATGAATTTCTCGCAGCAAGTATCTCCTTCAATGTTTTGTTATATCTCCATGTCAGTTTGTATCACAATGTACCTGAAGATCCTTGCATAAAAACCGAGTAGTATTACACAGATATCCTGACGTGGATTTTTGTTGATCTCACGTAAGATCAGTGTGCTGGACCTCTTCTTTTTCGCAACTTGTAATCCCGGCGATGGGTGCTTGATACCGGCACCGTACTTCCCTGCGTTTGATAATGATATGTCTATTCGGGTGAGTTGTCGACCCTGCTCATACTTTTAGCATTGTCAGGTTTTTCACCATTTCATTACTTCCTGTTTTGTGCTCAGTAGCTCGTCTTTCACAACACGTCCTGGCCTTTTTCATCATCCCTCTGCTCTTGCTGCTGTCTTGTGTTGTAATGAAATGTATTTTCACGTTGTTGTTGCAGAACGAGGTCATTCCAATCCCAGTCCAGCCAACCGACACTCGAACATACATCCCAACCGCACAAGAGATGGAAGAGGCTGTACTGGCCGCAGAATCGAAAGGCATACGTTCTCGGATGCTGCTAGTGACAAATCCTGGGAACCCACTGGGCACTCTCTACCCAGAGGCAACTCTTAAGGTAATGGCTTAAATTGGGTCTTTGCTCAATTCCCTGTTTATAAGCGAGAGCCTTGTATTATAAGAGGGATAGCACGTATTCCATTGCTCACTGCAAGCTTGTCTCTATGCGCAGGAGCTACTTCTTTGGGCTGTCAAACGAGGTCTACACGTGCTCTCAGATGAGATCTATGCGAACTCCAAATTTGGGTTAGTACTTAACCCCCTAAACTGTTACATCACGTTTAATAGCGTTTAATTTATATTTAGTGTATATTTATCACATAGGAACGGAAGAAACTAAAAGCATTTGGATCTGACAGATTAGCCTGTTGTTCAGAATTCTCAATCCCCAAAACGTTGTTGGTCTAGGCCCTCGGTGGACGAATTCGTGAGTATGGAAAAGGTGACCAAGAATGCAGTAGCAGAGGGTCTTCTATCTGCTGACACTGCAGCGGAGCTTGTCCATACTGCTTATGGCATGAGCAAAGACTTTGGGATGAACGGATTTCGAGTTGGCTGTCTTCACACAAAGAACAAGGATTTGCTTGAGGTAGGGTTACCTCTTTGAATGTTGAAATTCTTAAAGCACGTCCATCAATCATATATATCATGGGCTGGACGAAGTCAAGACTGATTGGCTCCTTGAGCCGATAAAGGGTTATATTAAACCCTTCTAACCTGTTTCGTGTTTGCTTGTTATCACTTGTTTCCTGCGTGAGCATGAAAAATCTGATTTATGTTTTTGGTGTATTGGAGTACAGTTTTGGCAGAACATGGGCATGTTTGCAGCAGTTTCAAACGACACTCAGCATGCTCTAGCCATCATGTTGGAAGACGAAAGTTTTGTCGATAGATACGTTCAGGAGAACAACAAGTTAGTGTCTCGACAATTCAAATGCATTTCTCTTATCAGTGTTGAAGTTTTGAAGCGTGGATTTTCAGTGTTGAATGGTTGATGTCCAGTTACTATTGTAGTGAAAAATTCACCTGCATCTGCTGTAACACTTGGCGTTGTGAATTCAATTTCAGGCGGTTGAAGAAGTCATATGACGTCCTGACGAAGTCTTTTGAGGCAGCGAATCTTCGTTACATGCCTGCTTGTGCAGCCATGTTTTGCTGGCTTGACTTGAGAAACCTTCTGACTGAGGTATGCGAACTTCTTAACAGGGACTCCGCATTAGTGCTACTCAAACATCGACTTTGATGATTATGCTGTAGTACGACGACTGACAGAATGGGCCAGGTTCACATTAGCGAGGTTTCTGGTTTCACTATGCTATATGGGAATCTGTGAAGTTGATATTTTGAGCAGATTTATGAAGTGTCATTGTGATATGTTTACAGTCCACATTTGCGGCAGAAGATTGTCTCTGGAAGGAGATTCTCGATGAAGCTCGAATAGTTCTCACGCCAGGTATGAACTATTAATGCTCTACCACTGGGTTGTAGATATGCAACATGAAAGAAATGTTTAGCTTTTATGTATGGTTGGAATTTTGTGGAGCTGCTTGTAATACATGTATCTTGATACCATGGTTCAGACTTGTGGAAGCAAACTGACGTGTTTACATTGGCATTCAGGTCAAGCGTGCCATTATGTAGAACCAGGTTTCTTTCGAGTCTGCTACGCCTCAATGGCACCATCGAGTCTCGAAATAGCATGCGCACGTCTGACTAGATTTGCAGAGAAGAAGCGCCGGAAAAGGAAATCTCGAGGAGGCGAAGTTGAGATTGATATCATAGTGCGCAATACCCATTGACTAATAAATGTAGATGCTGTGTTTATGGTTATTTTTACAATGTAGTAATTTGCATGCTCAATAGTGACAGAAGCCGTAAGAGTTAGCAATAAATAATGGAAAAGTGGCTACCTCTGCCACTCAGTCCACCATTGTACTTCTTAGCGAGGCTTCAAATGTCAGATCACGTCAATGAATGCTTGACCACTAGAGATATAGAGATGGAACTGTATATTGTTGACAATGGTGCATATCCACGACAAAGTATACCATTATGAGATTGTAAAATATTTTAGTGGAATTTCAGTCGAGCAACTTTCTGTACATTTCAGCTTAGAATGTGCGTGATTCTGGGCAAAGGTATTCTGAGTAAATTTGCAGTGGACAAACATGACAATAGTTGAAAGATGAAACTCAATATGAAATAGTGAACATCACAACACCAGTTTCATCGTGCAAAAGTAGAATCACCATCAAATGATCGAAACTGCATGAGGGAGTAAATGTGGGAGCACATATACTGATTAATTGAATGTATATTTGAGTGATCAAGTGAACAAATTGATGTAAAAACTAGCGAAAATTCCCTAAAGCATTCAAAAGCTCTGCAATAGAAAGATCTGATTGATTGGTGTTCGATTCTACAAAAACCACCAGTAATTGTGTGGCTTACAAGAATGTCTACGCTTGTCCCTGCACAGCAAAAACCATAGAACGGAGGTTGAGTTTCTCAGCAGAACGAGACTCGTTCAAAGACCAACACTAACATGTCCGTGACATGAGTCATACAGAACAAATTTTGCCGAATTCTAAAATGTAGCAAAAAAGCTCTGAATGCTGTAGACAACATTTTCAGTGCTTGGGTTCACAACTACCCTAACATCCATAACCATGAGAAATATCCACAGGTGATACATCCGAACGCAAACATAGAACGCAGAGGAGTAACTCACCTAGTAGGTACAGTATCTCACTATACAGCCCCAACAATAATGTTGTTAATGGGTATGAAGATGAGCTTTACAAAGAAGCCGATGAAGCCCATTACTACAAAGCCTAGCCCGGTCCTCAAGGCAACCTTCGAAAATTCTGCTCAGCAATAAAACACCAAATTTACCGTCAGGTCACTAAATGCACTCGACCATATTCGACGGTACCCAAAACAAAGTGAATCGGCTACATTAATGACTAGTGACTACGATCGGCTAGAGGGCACCAGCGACCAGTAGTCACCGATCCCGCTACTGAATAGCAAGATCACCATTAAACCAGACTTGGATCATGCACCCTTCTGAAAGGAAAACACAACGTAGACAGAGCTCGATCCCACACCAAGAGCCTCAACTTAACTAGCCTCCGAAACATCAAAACAAAACCACGCGATTCAAAAAGAAAGCTGAGCTGCAAACCTTTCCGATCAGGCTTGTGGCACCTCTTGACAAGGCGAATGCTGTCCTTGGCGAAATCCTTCATGGGCCTCACCACTGTGTCGACGGCCTCCATCGCGGCAGCTAGATATCAAAACTAGAACTCCAAACTTGAACCTGGAAGCGTCAAGAGCTTGGACAGGTGAAACAGAAGTAGACGACGCTGTGTACAAGCTTCGATTCTAGATCGCAAAGTGCGTTGCAAATGTTGAGAGCTCGACGACAGTGTCTGAGCGAAGGAGATGGTCTTCCTCTGCGGAAGCTCTCTTGCCCAGGTTCGGCGGGAGGTGGAGGGGTGGTGGGAGGCTCGGGGAGGAGGTGATTGGGTGGGTGACGAGGGTTGGGGTAGGGGGGAGGTTCGGGGTTTGGCTTGGGGAGTGGGATGTCCAGCGTGGCATTGTTGGTCACTGGGGAGAGGCGATTGGCGGATGAGGTGGGCGTCTTTTGGGACCGCGTGGGTGAGTTGACATCATGTGATGGCCTCGTTTTAGTTGGAATGCAAAGTTATGTACCCTGTGACCGCTGGCTTTTCGGATTAAGAAGGAGCACCTATATTCAACATAATTATATGTACATATGAATTGGGTAAGTGTTGAATTTAAATGGATTACGTTATTTATGCATGATTTTTTAAAGAAAAATAAAAATAGAATATTAAAAAAATAGTACATGTTTGACAATAACAAGTCAATACTACAAAAAGAAAAAAAATAAATTTAAATTTAAGTGTTGGTATTTAAATCGTGATTTTAACTATGGGCTTGTCAGTTCGAAGTCAATTTCACAAAATCTAATTTATGTGTTTTTTCATAACATGCAACCTTTTTGAATTTTTGAATTACTTTCAATACATTTTTTAGCACAATCTTCTTATTACATACTTTGTATAACTTCACACACTGTACGTTATGAATGCATTTATGTTTTTTCTTGGACTCTCAAAAGTATTGAAAATTAAAAAATCACCCAAAATTTTATGTATTTTAAAAATGTAAAATTTTAATCTAAAACTAATAATCATTGCAAAAGTTTTTTAGCACACCATAATTTATTTTTTATACTTGTGTGTATTATTACAATTATACAATTTAAGATGATCATATGTTTTATTTTTAATCATATTAATTTTTTTAATGTAAAATTAATTTAAAATCTAAAATTTAAATTTATTATTCCTATAATATAAAAAATTACATATAACAACTATTTCTCTAGTGAAATATACCTCAATATAATGAATTTATGATTTTATTATTATATTTTTTAATAATGATCTAAAGAAATGAATTTGCATTGGCATTATATTTGCTAATGATTTGTACTCTTCATAGCGCACCGATAAATATGATACTTTGAATGAAATTTCATACACAATTTTTTTACATACAACGTTTAAGTAGAAATACTAAAGAATTTTATGTAAAACTATTTAGGTAATTACACCAAAAAATAGAAATTACTTTTAGTTTAGAATATGGAGATAAATAGATAGATAGATAGATAGATAGATAGATAGATAGATAGATAGATAGATAGATAGATAGATAGATAGATAGATAGATAGATAGATAGATAGATAGATAGATAGATAGATAGATAGATAGATAGATAGATAGATAGATAGATAGATAGATAGATAGATAGATAGATAGATAGATAGATAGATAGATAGATAGATAGATAGATATTTCCTCCAAAATTATGCAAAAAGGAGTTCACTTTCTTTCTAGAAACTCAAAATAAAGAAGAACCGAAAAGGAAGTGGGGGTAGGTGTTTCCCAAGTCTGATGACGCTGTTTTCCAAGTCTAGTAACGCTGTTTCCAAGTCTGGTTGACGGCGTCTTCTTCGTGGTGAAGTATTGGACCGTGGGACTCAATGCAACTTCCGAATGGGTCGGTCTCTCCCCCTGTTCCAACTTATGGAGCACATACACAAAACCGTCACTACATGGTGTTCATAAACCGAAGATTTTGTTCCCTCAAATGCAAGCCTTTGGTAGAATCTGATGGTTTTCGGTAGAGTGACGGTTATGGACATTGTCTAGAAACCATGATCCCGACCACACCGCGTCCTCTCGCCCACCGTGTTCAAAGGAGTCTTTCGTCACTCGGCTTCACTCGTCTTCACTCGTCGTCATTGCCGCACTACTGCTCGTTACTTAAGGCCCAGTTGCTAACCTCCATTCTCATCAACTCACAACTTCCAGCTTTCCCAAGCTCATCAACTGATCAAGTCATCGATCAGTATCTCAGTTCTATTGGAAATCGATTCGGTCCAGGGTGATCTCATTTCAGGAAGAAGAATTGTGATCAGGTTTTGGGAGTAGAGAGTGTAGATTTCTTCGACACACAGGTGATTTGTTTACTGGGATCGACTTAGTTTCGTGTGCAGATCTTACTTGAGAGGTAATCGGCTGAATCTGATCTGATCGAAAGGCGATTTATTTGATCAAGATGGCCAGGCAAAGTGTCGCAGTGTTGGTTGCGATGATGGTGATGTGTGTCTTCATGGCTGCCCAAGTGAGTGCTCAGAGCTGGCCTGCTCCGGCTCCCTACATGCGAGGATATGAGCCGTCCTCGGCTCCTAGCTATGCCCCGGCTTGGTCTCCCAGCTATGCTCCTGCTGGGGCACCACAGGGCTCGCCTATGTCTGCTCCCGTGGTGGCGTCGCCTGCTTATGCTCCTGCCTCAGGCCCTAGTGTTGCCGAAGGCCCATCGTGGGCACATGCTCCCGCGCCCATGTCAGGCATGTAATTTCGCTCGACTGATGGCGTCGAAGTTTCTTCTTCAGCTGAAAGTTGGATGCCAAGAGGAGGAACCAGTTCCTCAGATTGGGATGCAACTGGCTGAAATTAGCCTTGCGAATTATCGGCCTCGACGGGGCTGGTTTGAAAACTATTGGCGGAAGAATGATCGATTTGGGTTGGGCCGGCAGTCAGGCGTGGATAGAAAACTGTAAACACGACCATTTTTGTAGCAACTCATTCTTTGGAACTGCTCACACAATAAGAGTAGTTCCCATAGTAGCAACAATTTTGTTATTTGTTTGCTCCATTACATTATTATAGTATTGTGTGGAGGATCGTGGCCATATATATTCTTTGCTCTACAATTGCAGAGCTCGTGTACAGATCAGTTATAAATCAGTGAAATGAAACACCTTGAAATCGATTCACTCTATCATCTTAACTCAGGTCCATTATGGGATTGTTTTTATGTGTACTTATCATGTCAATGTCTGGAAGTGTCAAATGGCTCGGCTTGTGCTCGGCTTAGGTGGAAAGGAAGGACTTGAAACAATTTTGTGAGTCATATTGGTGCCTTCCTTCACAACTATCTTCTTTCAAGAGTAAATGACAAGCCCCAGGCTCAATTCTTGCCGAAAGCACTTCAAAATTGTTAATCTCCCTCTTCCGGTTGCGCATCCATCTCTCTTGCCTCGGTGTGGGCTTGGTGTTTGAGTTGGCTTTTGAGTATTCATTTGTCAGATTCCCTTGGTGAAGCAGTTGACTGAAAATGACTGCTTCATCTTTAGCGGAATACAAGTATCACCAGAAATGAACGTGGTCTATAAACAATGCACATTGTGATTGACTCTTGGACCACAAAAGTAAAAAACGTCTTGATAGCGTGCACTTGAGATGAAAGTCAAGAGTCTCACAGTGTGCATTGTCCGTAATTGACTTAAGATGCAATGCAATTTCTTGGAAACACTAGCATCCAAGTACAACCTTATTTTGGTAGCAGGGTCACAGGAGATCTTCGCAGTGATGCTCACTTACATAACTTTCCAGAATCATCTTCCAGTATACTATTGACTAAGTGTTGCGATCCCCGATAACATTCGTAACCTTCCGAAGCATGATATCCTAAGAGATTTGCATTGACCAGTAATCTTTTTTCAATGACAATAACCTGTACATTGGCTTTGTAGGAAGAACTATCTGACCCTCCACTAAGACCTGTAATCGAAACCACCCATTCCACCACAATTCGTCTTAATTTTGGATGATACACAATGTTCATATCGAAGTGTTTATTTCTCCAAAGTACACATTACAATCTCCATTGGTAAGCAACAATGCTTCAATGTCTGAATCCCTCTAATCTCTCAAATCCCAGAAAGAACATCTAGTCTATGGTCTGCTAGTGCATCTTGACTCAACTACACCTATTCCCTTACAAAAATGTCCTATGATTCTAGTCCGGGCAAGTGGCTCTGCACAATCTTGCAAGCAGAATGCAGGCTGAGTGCAAAATGCCGCTCGCTTGTGCTCAGCCACATTGAATTTTCCATGTTATACATGCTTCCACACCGCAGTACGAGCCATTTCGTACCATCTTTGATGATAGCCAGAAGTTCCTAGAGATCATCTCTTGATAGCTCGCACTGCGGTACACCCATACCATTAGCCGAAGCCTGTACCAGATCAATTAGGTCAGAATCTATGTCCACATAATTTTTTTTCAGATCCCAGACATAGGTCCCGGAGCATAAGCTGGGGATTCAAACGAGCTGGGTCCCGAGCTAGGAGAATAAGCTGGAGAAGCAACGATTGGAGCAGAAATGGGCGAGCCCTCTGGAGCCCCAATAGGGGCGTATTCAGGAGCCCAAGCAGGGGCATATTCGGGAGCCCAGGCAGGGGCATAGCTGGGGGAGAATTCAGGAGCATAGCCTGGGGCGGAGGATGGCGAGCCTCGCATGTAGGGAGCTGGAGCAGGCCAGCTCTCGGCCGGGCCCTGAGCACTGGACGGGGCAGCCATCATGGACACACAGAATACCACCATCGCAAGCAGCACTGCCACGCTTTGGTGGGAAAACTTAGCCATCTTGGGTACCTTGATCTCGGAAGCTCTCGAAGACGCCTATCGGAGTAATAGACTGAAGAACCTACAATTGTGGATTCTGAATCCCGGTGTGAGAGGCCTCGCCAAGCTGGTTAATGATCGAAGCCAATGTCGAATCCAATACACTTCCTCTCAGCCAATCTAGGATGCAGGAAACTCAGGTATTGAAGGGCTCTAAACGCTATGAGAGAGGTGCGACCGACTTGTTGAGACTGTCGGTTTGATGTTCCTCTATATAATACCTGCAAACTGAGTGACAAGACACGTGAGTCGTCAGCTGGCAACCGAGGAAGGGTGCAACGGAACACGGTGTGGCCTCGAAGGCTCGAACCTTCGGACTTGGCCAGTAAAGATCCGAGAATCAAGAGTAGTTGAACATTTCTGTTTCCAGGAAGGAGCTAATATCAACTGGCAGCCAGCCTACAATGCAAAAGTCGTGCACAAAAATCATGGATTCATGCCCCTGTCAGTCGACTTTGCTTAGTTGCAAAGATTACCGTTTACTTTACGAGATACACCGAATTGACTTTCACTGCCATGAACGCCTCCACGAGGCGCATCGACTCCATGTGGAAGGCTTCAACACCAGGTCTTCTGGAACCTTTGCTGTTTATAGGTAATGCTTGGATTCCACTGTAGAGCACGTCATGGTAAATTTAGGGCTCAGCCTCAACGGCTTCCGGGTTAGTAACGGTGCACATCGACGCTTCTGTTTGCTAGGCTCCTCCGCGTCCCGTTGAAGCTGCTACTATAAACAATCTCCTAACAATGTTACTCGTACTTCCACATCTACTCCCAGTTCTATCAGTGCATTGTCAATCTCTAGCGTCTCAATCTTAATCAGTAATTGTTGTTGTAGTCACTCGATCGTGTAGAAGTTAGAACCATCACTAGCTCATTAGCAAGTCAGAGTTCCTTTGAGGTGCTCCGTTGTCTTAGACCGGAGCCTGCATTCTGATCGGTGACACTAAGGTTTTAGACCAAATTATCCAAGATGGCGAAGCAATCCAGGCAGAGTGTGGCAGTGCTGCTTGCAGTTTTGGTATTGTGCGTGTCCGTGACTACCCAAGTCAGTGCTCTTACCTGGCCGCCTGCTCCGGCTCCCTACATGCGAGGCTCACCATCCTCCACCCCAATCTATGCTCCTGAATATGCACCTGAGTACGCACCTGTGTACGCACCTGAGTACGCTCCTGAATATGCACCTGCATATGCTCCGGAGTACGCACCTGCATACACACCTGAATATGCACCGGAGTACGCACCAACCTGGGCTCCTGAGTACGCCCCTGCTGGGTCTCCAATGGGCTCGCCCATGTCTGCTCCACCACCATATGTATTTACTCCCAGTCCCAGCGTTATCATCACTGAGCCAAATTCTGCTCCTGGACCCATGTCCGCTTGATGATTCATGCGCCTTACTTTAACACGTATGGTATGTGGATCTTTTTCCAGTGATCCTTGATAGGCTACTATACATATCTCTGATGGAGAGAGCATGGAAGAGAGGGATGCAATGTGATTGAATATGATTACTTTGTGTTTCAAGTAATTGTCTTGGAAATAGCGTGTTACGATTATGTACAAGTGAGTTCTGTAAGAGCATTCCATTGTAGAACCATTTTTTGTAGCATAGGGTTTCATCTTTGGATCTTTCATAGTCGACGTGAGAGCAGGTCCTCGAGTGAGTAGATAATAGATCTGCCAGTTAGTTAATATGGTATCTTGGATCTGAATACTGTAAATGCAGCCAGGAATGTGTTCGCTTGCTGTATTGTAGCACTTCTTGCTCTGGGAGTGAAGCTTACAATGAATAACTATTTGAGAGAATAATAAAAGCCTTGGAATAAATTCCTTTGGACGTTCTCAGAATTTCTTGTTTCTTCAGACACAATGCATTGATTCTGTAGACCACTCGTAACATTCTAGAAATTAGCGTGCCGGTAAGTGTGCACTATTGGCACTCCCTTGTCAGTCGAGCCTGGACGTCTGAACCAGTGTGCTTGCATTGTGAGAATGCTTAAATGGTATTGCTTCAATAACCTGCTTCTTCTCCAATTCCCAATTTTCCAAGACTGTCAACATGTAGTAATCAATATCCTTAGCGGTTGTGAATTGCTGCCGGTTCCTGTGCTTACAGGTGCTGTTTTATGGTACTGGAAACTTCCTAAAAGTTGCATGAATTCTCTCAATCACTTGTACCACAAAGGACAGGAGTACTAACTGCAAATGTGAATACCGGCACTGAATGAATCGAACAAATGATAAATGCATGAGCAAGCGTAATTCTCCAGAAGCTGAGGGATTTTGGTTACCCAAATGCTGTGTCAGGGGTAAGTAAACCTTTCTCAGTCACCCAAGAAATATGTCAAGGTCAGTGCAGTAAGCTAACTTGTGAGCTGGAGAGAATTCATACCCACACCCAGGCAAATAGTGAGATGATGCATGTCAAGAAGCTGCCTGTATTCCTTTGTTGGATCTGGAGTCAAAAATCTAATTTCATGGCTTACCACATAATGGTCTCTGAATTCCTCACAAATATCCAAACACAGTTTTAAGTTCTTGCCTTTCACCTGCACAGACCAATTCTAACAACGATGATGAATTTTCCACACATTCTTTTTGAGACGAAAGCCTTGAATATTTCAAGTATCCCAATGTCTGCTTGAATTCATAAAATTTACATGAAGCTCAATGGAGCAAAGAATCAATTGATGTGGAAACCACTAATCAATGTAAGTATTTCAAAGAATGAGATATTGCTACAAAATTGTCCTACAACTAAACTGACGGTTCAAGTCTCCATGGAGTTCACAACAGAGTTCTTCCATAGGGCTCGCTTTTCCAAACTGGCTCCAGACTCCAGTGTCCGAAACGTTTGCCTAGCTAATTTCAGCTAGCTGCCTTTAGAAATTCTGAGGTAGCTATTCCTCCTTATGGCATCCGACTCGAGAAGAACTTTCAACGCAATCAGTTGAACGAAATCATCTGCCTGACTCGGCTGAGAGCACGGGAGCATAAGCCCACGACGGGCCTTCTGCAACGCTTGGTCCTGAGCTGGGAGAATAAGCTGGAGAAGCCACCACCGAAGCAGACATGGGCGATCCCTCTGGGGCTTCTCCAGGGGCGTAGCGTGGGGCGTATTCAGGAGCACCATTGCGTGGGGCATTGGCTGGTTCATAACCTCGTATGTAAGGAGCTGGCGCAGGTTTTAAAGCATCCACTTGGGCGATCATGGACACTATCAATACAACCACTCCAACCAACGCTACAATGATTTGCTGGAATTGCTTTGCCATCGAGAATAAAGATCATACAAACTTGAACACTACGGATCAGGAGCTCCAATCTCTGTAAAATGAAGGTAGATTCAATTGTGATGAGCCTGTACATTCTAATATGATTCATAGCACTTGGATACCTAGTATCGCCCTAACTTTAGTTCCAACATAACCTATCATAGTGAACGAGAAAGCAAGTATGTTTTCGGAGTTTGAAGTTATTTTCATGGAAGTAAGAGTGGATTGCTTGATTGTTTATAGTCTCGCGGTGCTCATCGGACGCCACAAGCACACTAAATGAGTTTTTGCACGGAAAAGGCCTTGACTCCATCTCAACCCCAACTAAACTCTACTCTAGATTTGCAATGGACGCGCATTGCTCTTGAAGATGTGGAGAACTATTCCACATGGCCGTGGGCAACCATAGCAGCCGTCCACAAGGTGGCGACTACAGAACATGATCATCAACTTCGAGGTAGAATCTAGTAGACTGTGCACAATTACACGTAGCCATACATTGAGGAGGTCATAACTCAAGTTGATTCGAGGCAAATCGGTGGGCAGAGAGCTAAATCTAGCTCCGACTTCCTACAATGCTCATGTTCCTCGAATCTTTTGGGGCCGAGTCTGATGGTTCGATGTCCGCACACCGTGTTACCGCTGGACATAATCCTGCCTGGGTTACCAGCTGACGAGTGATGCCACTCATCTTGCCGGAACTACATAGGGCACCACCCTAGTGCCAGTCTTGACAAGTCATCCCCACCTCCCAAGCTTCAACTTTCGTTCATCAACAACTCAATATGCTTCAACCTTGCGGCACTTGTTTGGGATTGGGACGAACTGTGCAGTTGTCTTTTTCACTTACAGCTCGCCGCATTTTAGACTGGAGGTAAGCTTAGTGGGGCCGAATCCTTCACCGAAGACAAGGACTTTGAGCAACCGAGCAAAACCTTGTAAAAATACGCGACATTGTTTGGGGAAAAGGCAAGTTGAGAAGTTGGCCATGCAAAAATGCGTCTGCCGGGAGTCGAACCCGGGTCCATTGCTTGGAAGGCAATTATCCTAACCGTTGGACTACAAACGCTTGCTGACGTGGCAGATGTCCAAAAGCTTTTTCGGATCCAATTCCTTTACTACGAATTCCTTCAAAGCACAAAACCACGAATTTTGAATCAACTACACCAAAGAAAACACCACGTGATCTCAACTCTAGATTTGCAATGGACGCGCATTGCTCTTGAAGATGTGGAGAACTATTCCACATGGCCGTGGGCAACCATAGCAGCCGTCCACAAGGTGGCGACTACAGAACATGATCATCAACTTCGAGGTAGAATCTAGTAGACTGTGCACAATTACGCGTAGCCATACATTGAGGAGGTCATAACTCAAGTTGATTCGAGGCAAATCGGTGGGCAGAGAGCTAAATCTAGCTCCGACTTCCTACAATGCTCATGTTCCTCGAATCTTTTGGGGCCGAGTCTGATGGTTCGATGTCCGCACACCGTGTTACCGCTGGACATAATCCTGCCTGGGTTACCAGCTGACGAGTGATGCCACTCATCTTGCCGGAACTACATAGGGCACCACCCTAGTGCCAGTCTTGACAAGTCATCCCCACCTCCCAAGCTTCAACTTTCGTTCATCAACAACTCAATATGCTTCAACCTTGCGGCACTTGTTTGGGATTGGGACGAACTGTGCAGTTGTCTTTTTCACTTACAGCTCGCCGCATTTTAGACTGGAGGTAAGCTTAGTGGGGCCGAATCCTTCACCGAAGACAAGGACTTTGAGCAACCGAGCAAAACCTTGTAAAAATACGCGACATTGTTTGGGGAAAAGGCAAGTTGAGAAGTTGGCCATGCAAAAATGCGTCTGCCGGGAGTCGAACCCGGGTCCATTGCTTGGAAGGCAATTATCCTAACCGTTGGACTACAAACGCTTGCTGACGTGGCAGATGTCCAAAAGCTTTTTCGGATCCAATTCCTTTACTACGAATTCCTTCAAAGCACAAAACCACGAATTTTGAATCAACTACACCAAAGAAAACACCACGTGATCTCAACTCTAGATTTGCAATGGACGCGCATTGCTCTTGAAGATGTGGAGAACTATTCCACATGGCCGTGGGCAACCATAGCAGCCGTCCACAAGGTGGCGACTACAGAACATGATCATCAACTTCGAGGTAGAATCTAGTAGACTGTGCACAATTACGCGTAGCCATACATTGAGGAGGTCATAACTCAAGTTGATTCGAGGCAAATCGGTGGGCAGAGAGCTAAATCTAGCTCCGACTTCCTACAATGCTCATGTTCCTCGAATCTTTTGGGGCCGAGTCTGATGGTTCGATGTCCGCACACCGTGTTACCGCTGGACATAATCCTGCCTGGGTTACCAGCTGACGAGTGATGCCACTCATCTTGCCGGAACTACATAGGGCACCACCCTAGTGCCAGTCTTGACAAGTCATCCCCACCTCCCAAGCTTCAACTTTCGTTCATCAACAACTCAATATGCTTCAACCTTGCGGCACTTGTTTGGGATTGGGACGAACTGTGCAGTTGTCTTTTTCACTTACAGCTCGCCGCATTTTAGACTGGAGGTAAGCTTAGTGGGGCCGAATCCTTCACCGAAGACAAGGACTTTGAGCAACCGAGCAAAACCTTGTAAAAATACGCGACATTGTTTGGGGAAAAGGCAAGTTGAGAAGTTGGCCATGCAAAAATGCGTCTGCCGGGAGTCGAACCCGGGTCCATTGCTTGGAAGGCAATTATCCTAACCGTTGGACTACAAACGCTTGCTGACGTGGCAGATGTCCAAAAGCTTTTTCGGATCCAATTCCTTTACTACGAATTCCTTCAAAGCACAAAACCACGAATTTTGAATCAACTACACCAAAGAAAACACCACGTGATCTCAACTCTAGATTTGCAATGGACGCGCATTGCTCTTGAAGATGTGGAGAACTATTCCACATGGCCGTGGGCAACCATAGCAGCCGTCCACAAGGTGGCGACTACAGAACATGATCATCAACTTCGAGGTAGAATCTAGTAGACTGTGCACAATTACGCGTAGCCATACATTGAGGAGGTCATAACTCAAGTTGATTCGAGGCAAATCGGTGGGCAGAGAGCTAAATCTAGCTCCGACTTCCTACAATGCTCATGTTCCTCGAATCTTTTGGGGCCGAGTCTGATGGTTCGATGTCCGCACACCGTGTTACCGCTGGACATAATCCTGCCTGGGTTACCAGCTGACGAGTGATGCCACTCATCTTGCCGGAACTACATAGGGCACCACCCTAGTGCCAGTCTTGACAAGTCATCCCCACCTCCCAAGCTTCAACTTTCGTTCATCAACAACTCAATATGCTTCAACCTTGCGGCACTTGTTTGGGATTGGGACGAACTGTGCAGTTGTCTTTTTCACTTACAGCTCGCCGCATTTTAGACTGGAGGTAAGCTTAGTGGGGCCGAATCCTTCACCGAAGACAAGGACTTTGAGCAACCGAGCAAAACCTTGTAAAAATACGCGACATTGTTTGGGGAAAAGGCAAGTTGAGAAGTTGGCCATGCAAAAATGCGTCTGCCGGGAGTCGAACCCGGGTCCATTGCTTGGAAGGCAATTATCCTAACCGTTGGACTACAAACGCTTGCTGACGTGGCAGATGTCCAAAAGCTTTTTCGGATCCAATTCCTTTACTACGAATTCCTTCAAAGCACAAAACCACGAATTTTGAATCAACTACACCAAAGAAAACACCACGTGATCTCAACTCTAGATTTGCAATGGACGCGCATTGCTCTTGAAGATGTGGAGAACTATTCCACATGGCCGTGGGCAACCATAGCAGCCGTCCACAAGGTGGCGACTACAGAACATGATCATCAACTTCGAGGTAGAATCTAGTAGACTGTGCACAATTACGCGTAGCCATACATTGAGGAGGTCATAACTCAAGTTGATTCGAGGCAAATCGGTGGGCAGAGAGCTAAATCTAGCTCCGACTTCCTACAATGCTCATGTTCCTCGAATCTTTTGGGGCCGAGTCTGATGGTTCGATGTCCGCACACCGTGTTACCGCTGGACATAATCCTGCCTGGGTTACCAGCTGACGAGTGATGCCACTCATCTTGCCGGAACTACATAGGGCACCACCCTAGTGCCAGTCTTGACAAGTCATCCCCACCTCCCAAGCTTCAACTTTCGTTCATCAACAACTCAATATGCTTCAACCTTGCGGCACTTGTTTGGGATTGGGACGAACTGTGCAGTTGTCTTTTTCACTTACAGCTCGCCGCATTTTAGACTGGAGGTAAGCTTAGTGGGGCCGAATCCTTCACCGAAGACAAGGACTTTGAGCAACCGAGCAAAACCTTGTAAAAATACGCGACATTGTTTGGGGAAAAGGCAAGTTGAGAAGTTGGCCATGCAAAAATGCGTCTGCCGGGAGTCGAACCCGGGTCCATTGCTTGGAAGGCAATTATCCTAACCGTTGGACTACAAACGCTTGCTGACGTGGCAGATGTCCAAAAGCTTTTTCGGATCCAATTCCTTTACTACGAATTCCTTCAAAGCACAAAACCACGAATTTTGAATCAACTACACCAAAGAAAACACCACGTGATCTCAACTCTAGATTTGCAATGGACGCGCATTGCTCTTGAAGATGTGGAGAACTATTCCACATGGCCGTGGGCAACCATAGCAGCCGTCCACAAGGTGGCGACTACAGAACATGATCATCAACTTCGAGGTAGAATCTAGTAGACTGTGCACAATTACGCGTAGCCATACATTGAGGAGGTCATAACTCAAGTTGATTCGAGGCAAATCGGTGGGCAGAGAGCTAAATCTAGCTCCGACTTCCTACAATGCTCATGTTCCTCGAATCTTTTGGGGCCGAGTCTGATGGTTCGATGTCCGCACACCGTGTTACCGCTGGACATAATCCTGCCTGGGTTACCAGCTGACGAGTGATGCCACTCATCTTGCCGGAACTACATAGGGCACCACCCTAGTGCCAGTCTTGACAAGTCATCCCCACCTCCCAAGCTTCAACTTTCGTTCATCAACAACTCAATATGCTTCAACCTTGCGGCACTTGTTTGGGATTGGGACGAACTGTGCAGTTGTCTTTTTCACTTACAGCTCGCCGCATTTTAGACTGGAGGTAAGCTTAGTGGGGCCGAATCCTTCACCGAAGACAAGGACTTTGAGCAACCGAGCAAAACCTTGTAAAAATACGCGACATTGTTTGGGGAAAAGGCAAGTTGAGAAGTTGGCCATGCAAAAATGCGTCTGCCGGGAGTCGAACCCGGGTCCATTGCTTGGAAGGCAATTATCCTAACCGTTGGACTACAAACGCTTGCTGACGTGGCAGATGTCCAAAAGCTTTTTCGGATCCAATTCCTTTACTACGAATTCCTTCAAAGCACAAAACCACGAATTTTGAATCAACTACACCAAAGAAAACACCACGTGATCTCAACTCTAGATTTGCAATGGACGCGCATTGCTCTTGAAGATGTGGAGAACTATTCCACATGGCCGTGGGCAACCATAGCAGCCGTCCACAAGGTGGCGACTACAGAACATGATCATCAACTTCGAGGTAGAATCTAGTAGACTGTGCACAATTACGCGTAGCCATACATTGAGGAGGTCATAACTCAAGTTGATTCGAGGCAAATCGGTGGGCAGAGAGCTAAATCTAGCTCCGACTTCCTACAATGCTCATGTTCCTCGAATCTTTTGGGGCCGAGTCTGATGGTTCGATGTCCGCACACCGTGTTACCGCTGGACATAATCCTGCCTGGGTTACCAGCTGACGAGTGATGCCACTCATCTTGCCGGAACTACATAGGGCACCACCCTAGTGCCAGTCTTGACAAGTCATCCCCACCTCCCAAGCTTCAACTTTCGTTCATCAACAACTCAATATGCTTCAACCTTGCGGCACTTGTTTGGGATTGGGACGAACTGTGCAGTTGTCTTTTTCACTTACAGCTCGCCGCATTTTAGACTGGAGGTAAGCTTAGTGGGGCCGAATCCTTCACCGAAGACAAGGACTTTGAGCAACCGAGCAAAACCTTGTAAAAATACGCGACATTGTTTGGGGAAAAGGCAAGTTGAGAAGTTGGCCATGCAAAAATGCATCTGTCGAACCTGGGTCCATTGCTTGGAAGGCAATTATCCTAACCGTTGGACTACAAACGCTTGCTGACGTGGCAGATGTCCAAAAGCTTTTTCGGATCCAATTCCTTTACTACGAATTCCTTCAAAGCACAAAACCACGAATTTTGAATCAACTACACCAAAGAAAACACCACGTGATCTCAACTCTAGATTTGCAATGGACGCGCATTGCTCTTGAAGATGTGGAGAACTATTCCACATGGCCGTGGGCAACCATAGCAGCCGTCCACAAGGTGGCGACTACAGAACATGATCATCAACTTCGAGGTAGAATCTAGTAGACTGTGCACAATTACGCGTAGCCATACATTGAGGAGGTCATAACTCAAGTTGATTCGAGGCAAATCGGTGGGCAGAGAGCTAAATCTAGCTCCGACTTCCTACAATGCTCATGTTCCTCGAATCTTTTGGGGCCGAGTCTGATGGTTCGATGTCCGCACACCGTGTTACCGCTGGACATAATCCTGCCTGGGTTACCAGCTGACGAGTGATGCCACTCATCTTGCCGGAACTACATAGGGCACCACCCTAGTGCCAGTCTTGACAAGTCATCCCCACCTCCCAAGCTTCAACTTTCGTTCATCAACAACTCAATATGCTTCAACCTTGCGGCACTTGTTTGGGATTGGGACGAACTGTGCAGTTGTCTTTTTCACTTACAGCTCGCCGCATTTTAGACTGGAGGTAAGCTTAGTGGGGCCGAATCCTTCACCGAAGACAAGGACTTTGAGCAACCGAGCAAAACCTTGTAAAAATACGCGACATTGTTTGGGGAAAAGGCAAGTTGAGAAGTTGGCCATGCAAAAATGCGTCTGCCGGGAGTCGAACCCGGGTCCATTGCTTGGAAGGCAATTATCCTAACCGTTGGACTACAAACGCTTGCTGACGTGGCAGATGTCCAAAAGCTTTTTCGGATCCAATTCCTTTACTACGAATTCCTTCAAAGCACAAAACCACGAATTTTGAATCAACTACACCAAAGAAAACACCACGTGATCTCAACTCTAGATTTGCAATGGACGCGCATTGCTCTTGAAGATGTGGAGAACTATTCCACATGGCCGTGGGCAACCATAGCAGCCGTCCACAAGGTGGCGACTACAGAACATGATCATCAACTTCGAGGTAGAATCTAGTAGACTGTGCACAATTACGCGTAGCCATACATTGAGGAGGTCATAACTCAAGTTGATTCGAGGCAAATCGGTGGGCAGAGAGCTAAATCTAGCTCCGACTTCCTACAATGCTCATGTTCCTCGAATCTTTTGGGGCCGAGTCTGATGGTTCGATGTCCGCACACCGTGTTACCGCTGGACATAATCCTGCCTGGGTTACCAGCTGACGAGTGATGCCACTCATCTTGCCGGAACTACATAGGGCACCACCCTAGTGCCAGTCTTGACAAGTCATCCCCACCTCCCAAGCTTCAACTTTCGTTCATCAACAACTCAATATGCTTCAACCTTGCGGCACTTGTTTGGGATTGGGACGAACTGTGCAGTTGTCTTTTTCACTTACAGCTCGCCGCATTTTAGACTGGAGGTAAGCTTAGTGGGGCCGAATCCTTCACCGAAGACAAGGACTTTGAGCAACCGAGCAAAACCTTGTAAAAATACGCGACATTGTTTGGGGAAAAGGCAAGTTGAGAAGTTGGCCATGCAAAAATGCGTCTGCCGGGAGTCGAACCCGGGTCCATTGCTTGGAAGGCAATTATCCTAACCGTTGGACTACAAACGCTTGCTGACGTGGCAGATGTCCAAAAGCTTTTTCGGATCCAATTCCTTTACTACGAATTCCTTCAAAGCACAAAACCACGAATTTTGAATCAACTACACCAAAGAAAACACCACGTGATCTCAACTCTAGATTTGCAATGGACGCGCATTGCTCTTGAAGATGTGGAGAACTATTCCACATGGCCGTGGGCAACCATAGCAGCCGTCCACAAGGTGGCGACTACAGAACATGATCATCAACTTCGAGGTAGAATCTAGTAGACTGTGCACAATTACGCGTAGCCATACATTGAGGAGGTCATAACTCAAGTTGATTCGAGGCAAATCGGTGGGCAGAGAGCTAAATCTAGCTCCGACTTCCTACAATGCTCATGTTCCTCGAATCTTTTGGGGCCGAGTCTGATGGTTCGATGTCCGCACACCGTGTTACCGCTGGACATAATCCTGCCTGGGTTACCAGCTGACGAGTGATGCCACTCATCTTGCCGGAACTACATAGGGCACCACCCTAGTGCCAGTCTTGACAAGTCATCCCCACCTCCCAAGCTTCAACTTTCGTTCATCAACAACTCAATATGCTTCAACCTTGCGGCACTTGTTTGGGATTGGGACGAACTGTGCAGTTGTCTTTTTCACTTACAGCTCGCCGCATTTTAGACTGGAGGTAAAGCTTAGTGGGGCCGAATCCTTCACCGAAGACAAGGACTTTGAGCAACCGAGCAAAACCTTGTAAAAATACGCGACATTGTTTGGGGAAAAGGCAAGTTGAGAAGTTGGCCATGCAAAAATGCGTCTGCCGGGAGTCGAACCCGGGTCCATTGCTTGGAAGGCAATTATCCTAACCGTTGGACTACAAACGCTTGCTGACGTGGCAGATGTCCAAAAGCTTTTTCGGATCCAATTCCTTTACTACGAATTCCTTCAAAGCACAAAACCACGAATTTTGAATCAACTACACCAAAGAAAACACCACGTGATCTCAACTCTAGATTTGCAATGGACGCGCATTGCTCTTGAAGATGTGGAGAACTATTCCACATGGCCGTGGGCAACCATAGCAGCCGTCCACAAGGTGGCGACTACAGAACATGATCATCAACTTCGAGGTAGAATCTAGTAGACTGTGCACAATTACGCGTAGCCATACATTGAGGAGGTCATAACTCAAGTTGATTCGAGGCAAATCGGTGGGCAGAGAGCTAAATCTAGCTCCGACTTCCTACAATGCTCATGTTCCTCGAATCTTTTGGGGCCGAGTCTGATGGTTCGATGTCCGCACACCGTGTTACCGCTGGACATAATCCTGCCTGGGTTACCAGCTGACGAGTGATGCCACTCATCTTGCCGGAACTACATAGGGCACCACCCTAGTGCCAGTCTTGACAAGTCATCCCCACCTCCCAAGCTTCAACTTTCGTTCATCAACAACTCAATATGCTTCAACCTTGCGGCACTTGTTTGGGATTGGGACGAACTGTGCAGTTGTCTTTTTCACTTACAGCTCGCCGCATTTTAGACTGGAGGTAAGCTTAGTGGGGCCGAATCCTTCACCGAAGACAAGGACTTTGAGCAACCGAGCAAAACCTTGTAAAAATACGCGACATTGTTTGGGGAAAAGGCAAGTTGAGAAGTTGGCCATGCAAAAATGCGTCTGCCGGGAGTCGAACCCGGGTCCATTGCTTGGAAGGCAATTATCCTAACCGTTGGACTACAAACGCTTGCTGACGTGGCAGATGTCCAAAAGCTTTTTCGGATCCAATTCCTTTACTACGAATTCCTTCAAAGCACAAAACCACGAATTTTGAATCAACTACACCAAAGAAAACACCACGTGATCTCAACTCTAGATTTGCAATGGACGCGCATTGCTCTTGAAGATGTGGAGAACTATTCCACATGGCCGTGGGCAACCATAGCAGCCGTCCACAAGGTGGCGACTACAGAACATGATCATCAACTTCGAGGTAGAATCTAGTAGACTGTGCACAATTACGCGTAGCCATACATTGAGGAGGTCATAACTCAAGTTGATTCGAGGCAAATCGGTGGGCAGAGAGCTAAATCTAGCTCCGACTTCCTACAATGCTCATGTTCCTCGAATCTTTTGGGGCCGAGTCTGATGGTTCGATGTCCGCACACCGTGTTACCGCTGGACATAATCCTGCCTGGGTTACCAGCTGACGAGTGATGCCACTCATCTTGCCGGAACTACATAGGGCACCACCCTAGTGCCAGTCTTGACAAGTCATCCCCACCTCCCAAGCTTCAACTTTCGTTCATCAACAACTCAATATGCTTCAACCTTGCGGCACTTGTTTGGGATTGGGACGAACTGTGCAGTTGTCTTTTTCACTTACAGCTCGCCGCATTTTAGACTGGAGGTAAGCTTAGTGGGGCCGAATCCTTCACCGAAGACAAGGACTTTGAGCAACCGAGCAAAACCTTGTAAAAATACGCGACATTGTTTGGGGAAAAGGCAAGTTGAGAAGTTGGCCATGCAAAAATGCGTCTGCCGGGAGTCGAACCCGGGTCCATTGCTTGGAAGGCAATTATCCTAACCGTTGGACTACAAACGCTTGCTGACGTGGCAGATGTCCAAAAGCTTTTTCGGATCCAATTCCTTTACTACGAATTCCTTCAAAGCACAAAACCACGAATTTTGAATCAACTACACCAAAGAAAACACCACGTGATCTCAACTCTAGATTTGCAATGGACGCGCATTGCTCTTGAAGATGTGGAGAACTATTCCACATGGCCGTGGGCAACCATAGCAGCCGTCCACAAGGTGGCGACTACAGAACATGATCATCAACTTCGAGGTAGAATCTAGTAGACTGTGCACAATTACGCGTAGCCATACATTGAGGAGGTCATAACTCAAGTTGATTCGAGGCAAATCGGTGGGCAGAGAGCTAAATCTAGCTCCGACTTCCTACAATGCTCATGTTCCTCGAATCTTTTGGGGCCGAGTCTGATGGTTCGATGTCCGCACACCGTGTTACCGCTGGACATAATCCTGCCTGGGTTACCAGCTGACGAGTGATGCCACTCATCTTGCCGGAACTACATAGGGCACCACCCTAGTGCCAGTCTTGACAAGTCATCCCCACCTCCCAAGCTTCAACTTTCGTTCATCAACAACTCAATATGCTTCAACCTTGCGGCACTTGTTTGGGATTGGGACGAACTGTGCAGTTGTCTTTTTCACTTACAGCTCGCCGCATTTTAGACTGGAGGTAAGCTTAGTGGGGCCGAATCCTTCACCGAAGACAAGGACTTTGAGCAACCGAGCAAAACCTTGTAAAAATACGCGACATTGTTTGGGGAAAAGGCAAGTTGAGAAGTTGGCCATGCAAAAATGCGTCTGCCGGGAGTCGAACCCGGGTCCATTGCTTGGAAGGCAATTATCCTAACCGTTGGACTACAAACGCTTGCTGACGTGGCAGATGTCCAAAAGCTTTTTCGGATCCAATTCCTTTACTACGAATTCCTTCAAAGCACAAAACCACGAATTTTGAATCAACTACACCAAAGAAAACACCACGTGATCTCAACTCTAGATTTGCAATGGACGCGCATTGCTCTTGAAGATGTGGAGAACTATTCCACATGGCCGTGGGCAACCATAGCAGCCGTCCACAAGGTGGCGACTACAGAACATGATCATCAACTTCGAGGTAGAATCTAGTAGACTGTGCACAATTACGCGTAGCCATACATTGAGGAGGTCATAACTCAAGTTGATTCGAGGCAAATCGGTGGGCAGAGAGCTAAATCTAGCTCCGACTTCCTACAATGCTCATGTTCCTCGAATCTTTTGGGGCCGAGTCTGATGGTTCGATGTCCGCACACCGTGTTACCGCTGGACATAATCCTGCCTGGGTTACCAGCTGACGAGTGATGCCACTCATCTTGCCGGAACTACATAGGGCACCACCCTAGTGCCAGTCTTGACAAGTCATCCCCACCTCCCAAGCTTCAACTTTCGTTCATCAACAACTCAATATGCTTCAACCTTGCGGCACTTGTTTGGGATTGGGACGAACTGTGCAGTTGTCTTTTTCACTTACAGCTCGCCGCATTTTAGACTGGAGGTAAAGCTTAGTGGGGCCGAATCCTTCACCGAAGACAAGGACTTTGAGCAACCGAGCAAAACCTTGTAAAAATACGCGACATTGTTTGGGGAAAAGGCAAGTTGAGAAGTTGGCCATGCAAAAATGCGTCTGCCGGGAGTCGAACCCGGGTCCATTGCTTGGAAGGCAATTATCCTAACCGTTGGACTACAAACGCTTGCTGACGTGGCAGATGTCCAAAAGCTTTTTCGGATCCAATTCCTTTACTACGAATTCCTTCAAAGCACAAAACCACGAATTTTGAATCAACTACACCAAAGAAAACACCACGTGATCTCAACTCTAGATTTGCAATGGACGCGCATTGCTCTTGAAGATGTGGAGAACTATTCCACATGGCCGTGGGCAACCATAGCAGCCGTCCACAAGGTGGCGACTACAGAACATGATCATCAACTTCGAGGTAGAATCTAGTAGACTGTGCACAATTACGCGTAGCCATACATTGAGGAGGTCATAACTCAAGTTGATTCGAGGCAAATCGGTGGGCAGAGAGCTAAATCTAGCTCCGACTTCCTACAATGCTCATGTTCCTCGAATCTTTTGGGGCTGAGTCTGATGGTTCGATGTCCGCACACCGTGTTACCGCTGGACATAATCCTGCCTGGGTTACCAGCTGACGAGTGATGCCACTCATCTTGCCGGAACTACATAGGGCACCACCCTAGTGCCAGTCTTGACAAGTCATCCCCACCTCCCAAGCTTCAACTTTCGTTCATCAACAACTCAATATGCTTCAACCTTGCGGCACTTGTTTGGGATTGGGACGAACTGTGCAGTTGTCTTTTTCACTTACAGCTCGCCGCATTTTAGACTGGAGGTAAGCTTAGTGGGGCCGAATCCTTCACCGAAGACAAGGACTTTGAGCAACCGAGCAAAACCTTGTAAAAATACGCGACATTGTTTGGGGAAAAGGCAAGTTGAGAAGTTGGCCATGCAAAAATGCGTCTGCCGGGAGTCGAACCCGGGTCCATTGCTTGGAAGGCAATTATCCTAACCGTTGGACTACAAACGCTTGCTGACGTGGCAGATGTCCAAAAGCTTTTTCGGATCCAATTCCTTTACTACGAATTCCTTCAAAGCACAAAACCACGAATTTTGAATCAACTACACCAAAGAAAACACCACGTGATCTCAACTCTAGATTTGCAATGGACGCGCATTGCTCTTGAAGATGTGGAGAACTATTCCACATGGCCGTGGGCAACCATAGCAGCCGTCCACAAGGTGGCGACTACAGAACATGATCATCAACTTCGAGGTAGAATCTAGTAGACTGTGCACAATTACGCGTAGCCATACATTGAGGAGGTCATAACTCAAGTTGATTCGAGGCAAATCGGTGGGCAGAGAGCTAAATCTAGCTCCGACTTCCTACAATGCTCATGTTCCTCGAATCTTTTGGGGCCGAGTCTGATGGTTCGATGTCCGCACACCGTGTTACCGCTGGACATAATCCTGCCTGGGTTACCAGCTGACGAGTGATGCCACTCATCTTGCCGGAACTACATAGGGCACCACCCTAGTGCCAGTCTTGACAAGTCATCCCCACCTCCCAAGCTTCAACTTTCGTTCATCAACAACTCAATATGCTTCAACCTTGCGGCACTTGTTTGGGATTGGGACGAACTGTGCAGTTGTCTTTTTCACTTACAGCTCGCCGCATTTTAGACTGGAGGTAAGCTTAGTGGGGCCGAATCCTTCACCGAAGACAAGGACTTTGAGCAACCGAGCAAAACCTTGTAAAAATACGCGACATTGTTTGGGGAAAAGGCAAGTTGAGAAGTTGGCCATGCAAAAATGCGTCTGCCGGGAGTCAAACCCGGGTCCATTGCTTGGAAGGCAATTATCCTAACCGTTGGACTACAAACGCTTGCTGACGTGGCAGATGTCCAAAAGCTTTTTCGGATCCAATTCCTTTACTACGAATTCCTTCAAAGCACAAAACCACGAATTTTGAATCAACTACACCAAAGAAAACACCACGTGATCTCAACTCTAGATTTGCAATGGACGCGCATTGCTCTTGAAGATGTGGAGAACTATTCCACATGGCCGTGGGCAACCATAGCAGCCGTCCACAAGGTGGCGACTACAGAACATGATCATCAACTTCGAGGTAGAATCTAGTAGACTGTGCACAATTACGCGTAGCCATACATTGAGGAGGTCATAACTCAAGTTGATTCGAGGCAAATCGGTGGGCAGAGAGCTAAATCTAGCTCCGACTTCCTACAATGCTCATGTTCCTCGAATCTTTTGGGGCTGAGTCTGATGGTTCGATGTCCGCACACCGTGTTACCGCTGGACATAATCCTGCCTGGGTTACCAGCTGACGAGTGATGCCACTCATCTTGCCGGAACTACATAGGGCACCACCCTAGTGCCAGTCTTGACAAGTCATCCCCACCTCCCAAGCTTCAACTTTCGTTCATCAACAACTCAATATGCTTCAACCTTGCGGCACTTGTTTGGGATTGGGACGAACTGTGCAGTTGTCTTTTTCACTTACAGCTCGCCGCATTTTAGACTGGAGGTAAGCTTAGTGGGGCCGAATCCTTCACCGAAGACAAGGACTTTGAGCAACCGAGCAAAACCTTGTAAAAATACGCGACATTGTTTGGGGAAAAGGCAAGTTGAGAAGTTGGCCATGCAAAAATGCGTCTGCCGGGAGTCGAACCCGGGTCCATTGCTTGGAAGGCAATTATCCTAACCGTTGGACTACAAACGCTTGCTGACGTGGCAGATGTCCAAAAGCTTTTTCGGATCCAATTCCTTTACTACGAATTCCTTCAAAGCACAAAACCACGAATTTTGAATCAACTACACCAAAGAAAACACCACGTGATCTCAACTCTAGATTTGCAATGGACGCGCATTGCTCTTGAAGATGTGGAGAACTATTCCACATGGCCGTGGGCAACCATAGCAGCCGTCCACAAGGTGGCGACTACAGAACATGATCATCAACTTCGAGGTAGAATCTAGTAGACTGTGCACAATTACGCGTAGCCATACATTGAGGAGGTCATAACTCAAGTTGATTCGAGGCAAATCGGTGGGCAGAGAGCTAAATCTAGCTCCGACTTCCTACAATGCTCATGTTCCTCGAATCTTTTGGGGCCGAGTCTGATGGTTCGATGTCCGCACACCGTGTTACCGCTGGACATAATCCTGCCTGGGTTACCAGCTGACGAGTGATGCCACTCATCTTGCCGGAACTACATAGGGCACCACCCTAGTGCCAGTCTTGACAAGTCATCCCCACCTCCCAAGCTTCAACTTTCGTTCATCAACAACTCAATATGCTTCAACCTTGCGGCACTTGTTTGGGATTGGGACGAACTGTGCAGTTGTCTTTTTCACTTACAGCTCGCCGCATTTTAGACTGGAGGTAAGCTTAGTGGGGCCGAATCCTTCACCGAAGACAAGGACTTTGAGCAACCGAGCAAAACCTTGTAAAAATACGCGACATTGTTTGGGGAAAAGGCAAGTTGAGAAGTTGGCCATGCAAAAATGCGTCTGCCGGGAGTCAAACCCGGGTCCATTGCTTGGAAGGCAATTATCCTAACCGTTGGACTACAAACGCTTGCTGACGTGGCAGATGTCCAAAAGCTTTTTCGGATCCAATTCCTTTACTACGAATTCCTTCAAAGCACAAAACCACGAATTTTGAATCAACTACACCAAAGAAAACACCACGTGATCTCAACTCTAGATTTGCAATGGACGCGCATTGCTCTTGAAGATGTGGAGAACTATTCCACATGGCCGTGGGCAACCATAGCAGCCGTCCACAAGGTGGCGACTACAGAACATGATCATCAACTTCGAGGTAGAATCTAGTAGACTGTGCACAATTACGCGTAGCCATACATTGAGGAGGTCATAACTCAAGTTGATTCGAGGCAAATCGGTGGGCAGAGAGCTAAATCTAGCTCCGACTTCCTACAATGCTCATGTTCCTCGAATCTTTTGGGGCCGAGTCTGATGGTTCGATGTCCGCACACCGTGTTACCGCTGGACATAATCCTGCCTGGGTTACCAGCTGACGAGTGATGCCACTCATCTTGCCGGAACTACATAGGGCACCACCCTAGTGCCAGTCTTGACAAGTCATCCCCACCTCCCAAGCTTCAACTTTCGTTCATCAACAACTCAATATGCTTCAACCTTGCGGCACTTGTTTGGGATTGGGACGAACTGTGCAGTTGTCTTTTTCACTTACAGCTCGCCGCATTTTAGACTGGAGGTAAAGCTTAGTGGGGCCGAATCCTTCACCGAAGACAAGGACTTTGAGCAACCGAGCAAAACCTTGTAAAAATACGCGACATTGTTTGGGGAAAAGGCAAGTTGAGAAGTTGGCCATGCAAAAATGCGTCTGCCGGGAGTCGAACCCGGGTCCATTGCTTGGAAGGCAATTATCCTAACCGTTGGACTACAAACGCTTGCTGACGTGGCAGATGTCCAAAAGCTTTTTCGGATCCAATTCCTTTACTACGAATTCCTTCAAAGCACAAAACCACGAATTTTGAATCAACTACACCAAAGAAAACACCACGTGATCTCAACTCTAGATTTGCAATGGACGCGCATTGCTCTTGAAGATGTGGAGAACTATTCCACATGGCCGTGGGCAACCATAGCAGCCGTCCACAAGGTGGCGACTACAGAACATGATCATCAACTTCGAGGTAGAATCTAGTAGACTGTGCACAATTACGCGTAGCCATACATTGAGGAGGTCATAACTCAAGTTGATTCGAGGCAAATCGGTGGGCAGAGAGCTAAATCTAGCTCCGACTTCCTACAATGCTCATGTTCCTCGAATCTTTTGGGGCCGAGTCTGATGGTTCGATGTCCGCACACCGTGTTACCGCTGGACATAATCCTGCCTGGGTTACCAGCTGACGAGTGATGCCACTCATCTTGCCGGAACTACATAGGGCACCACCCTAGTGCCAGTCTTGACAAGTCATCCCCACCTCCCAAGCTTCAACTTTCGTTCATCAACAACTCAATATGCTTCAACCTTGCGGCACTTGTTTGGGATTGGGACGAACTGTGCAGTTGTCTTTTTCACTTACAGCTCGCCGCATTTTAGACTGGAGGTAAGCTTAGTGGGGCCGAATCCTTCACCGAAGACAAGGACTTTGAGCAACCGAGCAAAACCTTGTAAAAATACGCGACATTGTTTGGGGAAAAGGCAAGTTGAGAAGTTGGCCATGCAAAAATGCGTCTGCCGGGAGTCGAACCCGGGTCCATTGCTTGGAAGGCAATTATCCTAACCGTTGGACTACAAACGCTTGCTGACGTGGCAGATGTCCAAAAGCTTTTTCGGATCCAATTCCTTTACTACGAATTCCTTCAAAGCACAAAACCACGAATTTTGAATCAACTACACCAAAGAAAACACCACGTGATCTCAACTCTAGATTTGCAATGGACGCGCATTGCTCTTGAAGATGTGGAGAACTATTCCACATGGCCGTGGGCAACCATAGCAGCCGTCCACAAGGTGGCGACTACAGAACATGATCATCAACTTCGAGGTAGAATCTAGTAGACTGTGCACAATTACGCGTAGCCATACATTGAGGAGGTCATAACTCAAGTTGATTCGAGGCAAATCGGTGGGCAGAGAGCTAAATCTAGCTCCGACTTCCTACAATGCTCATGTTCCTCGAATCTTTTGGGGCCGAGTCTGATGGTTCGATGTCCGCACACCGTGTTACCGCTGGACATAATCCTGCCTGGGTTACCAGCTGACGAGTGATGCCACTCATCTTGCCGGAACTACATAGGGCACCACCCTAGTGCCAGTCTTGACAAGTCATCCCCACCTCCCAAGCTTCAACTTTCGTTCATCAACAACTCAATATGCTTCAACCTTGCGGCACTTGTTTGGGATTGGGACGAACTGTGCAGTTGTCTTTTTCACTTACAGCTCGCCGCATTTTAGACTGGAGGTAAAGCTTAGTGGGGCCGAATCCTTCACCGAAGACAAGGACTTTGAGCAACCGAGCAAAACCTTGTAAAAATACGCGACATTGTTTGGGGAAAAGGCAAGTTGAGAAGTTGGCCATGCAAAAATGCGTCTGCCGGGAGTCGAACCCGGGTCCATTGCTTGGAAGGCAATTATCCTAACCGTTGGACTTGAAAATCCCCACCGGGGTTTGAGAGAAAAAGAAAGTAACAAGACCACAAGGGCCGGGGGCGGGAACCAACCACACAGGCCGGAACCCAGCCGCAAAGCAACCGTCATTTTGGAAACGAAAAAGTCAAAATGACCCAGAAGGAGGAAAACCCCTGAGGAGAGCAAAGCTCGGGAGAGGTCAAAGGAAAATCCAAAATCACTGCAAAACAGTGACCAAAGATACCAAAAGAGCACCACGAAACACTAGCTGCAGCGGAAATCCAAAAATTCCCAACGAAGGGTCTCCAAACAAATACACAAGGAGACCCAACACGCAGTCAGGTGTAACAAGTGTCTAAAGGAAAACAGCTGGACGCCTAAGAGACCTAATTACAGGGGAAGCAAACCAGGACAATTCTAAAAAGTGTATTTGAAAGGCAGACATCAATAGAACCTAGACTGAAGCTAAATAGAACTCAAAACTAGTTCTAAAAAACTAAGCTCCGTCTAAAAGATGTCACGTTTAAACACCTGCGAGTCGAAGGAGTCCCACAATTGAAAAGGATTCGGAGTAGCCCTTCGAGGATGAGAAATCACATTGATAAAGCAGAGAATCCGAGTAGGGGGAATTATCGACGACCAGGTGGATAGAGTTCCTTGTGAGAGGGAACCATAAAATCCGGGCCCAAATATGGCATCGATCTCCAGCAGTCACGATATTCCTCTGACTCGGTTGTTAATTCCCACTCCGATCCATCTTCTTTGGAAGAAGCCTGTTCGATGAACTCCAGGTTGAAATTGTCGGGGTCAGGGGTCTTGGAGCTTGATGTCGTTGAGATAACAGTGTGCGCCTCCTGAGATACAAGCGGGGTAGATGCAATTGTGGCTCCAACTACAGTAAGGTCGACTTGTACATCTTCAACCTTCGGTGCCACCTTTGCAGGTATAATAAGCCTCTTCTTACACGTCCCTGAAGCTCCTGTCTTCCTGTCCCGAGGTAAATGCACTTTATCCAGCGCCGTTCCTCCTGGAAGTACGTCAGTCGCAGAGTCGAGCTCAATCGGTATCGCCCAACTGGAGCCTGCCATGCCCCTGTAGTGTGGTATTGTGCTCGTGTAAACTTGAAATTGTAATCCAGAGGCTTGACCAAGTTGTCGTAGCTCTTGATAGCATTGCTCCGTCCATGTATGATTTCCAGGGCTGGTGATCAAGCGTCCCAACTCTGCAATTTCCGGAAGAGGTGAACCTTCCTTGGGCTGACGTTCATAGATAACTGAGAGCCAGGCAAGTAGTGCACTCTTAAGAGCAGGAGTGAGTTGCAATTGCTCCACAGGCTGTTTGCGTTTCATTGTCGGAGGAGAGTAGAACGAGGAAGTGTATCGAAGCTCGAAGACAGCGTGAAGTTGATTCTGAAATCCTTCAACCTGAGTGAGCTTGATGAACACAATTAAAAAGGAGGTTGTTAGTGGCAACAGAGAGCCCTTTATAGGAGGCATGGCAAAATCCCTCCCGTATCCTAGTGATCGAGGGAGATTAGGTAATGATGAATAATCATTACTTTTAACGATTTTCCATGAGCTCACTGATCCTGAAGAGAAAGGCTCATTTAAAGAGTCTCCTTTCGATGCAAATCATCATCCCAGTACTCAAACATGAATTGATAGCTTAGTAATGACCAAGTTGTCAAGTAATCAATGTGAGTAGTAAGAAGTGATAAGCAGGGCATGTACTAGTAACTGAGTAAATTAAGTTATTTGCTGCTTTTTAAGTTAAAAACAAAAGTCGAATTTAATCAGATAGGGTTAGAGTAACGTTTCTCCGGAGCAGCCATTGTGTTGATCTCTCGTAACAGATTCTGGAGTTCCAAGTCGTCTGTTGTTTCCTTGTCTGTCGAGGCTGAAGAAAGGGCCGTAACTTCAAACAGTCCCGCACTGACTCTGGAAAGCTTAGAAGATGGTGTAGTCAGAGATTCCGAGCCGGAGATTGTAGTTGGTCCAGAGGGGTTACCGTAGGGGGGGAAGTAGTATAAAGGTTCAGAAGAGACCATTTCTTCCGCAAGTTGATCTGAATCCTCAACCGGGACAGCACTCGGAGTGGAATGGAAAATCTGGGGAAACGTTGCTGAATTGGAGTGTCGAGGCATCTTCGACACCGAGCAGGTACCTCGATTGTCCCCATCCTCGTCTTCTTCTGTTATGTAACCTTGTGGTTGAGTCCCAGAGAAATTGGGGGGTTCAAAGTTATTGAAATCTGAATAAAAAATACCCTTTGATTCCATGAAAAGCCTGACTTCTTCTTCCTCTTCCCATGTTGCGGGACTAGGTTCCGGGTGATCTCCTTGAGTACCTGGCTTATAGAAGTGTAGCGGGCTGAAGCGAGGATTAACTTCTTGAGGAATTTCTTCTGCTCGAAAAGTGTGAGTCGAGGAAGATGGTGTATCGTTAACTTCTGGAGTGCTAATTGAGGTAGTCTGTTTTTCCTTCAAAGAGGTGGTTCCGCTTGTGGTACTTACTGGAACCGATGTGTCATTCAGATGTTGTTGCCTCAGTTCGTCTGGCTCCATGTCTTCCTCTTCGGTTATATACCCTTGAGGCTGTGGACTCTCAAAGTTGGGGGGTTCAAAATTATTGAAATCAGAATAGAAAATACCACATGACTCCATGAAACGGCGTACTTCTTCTTGTTCCTCGAAAGTTGCAGGTTCACAGTCAGGATGACTACCTTGAACCCCTGGCTTATAAAAATGAAGCGGACTAAAAAGTCGATTGGGTGGTTGTAGGTCGGGTGGAACCTGATTCTCACGATTCTCTGACGAATCTGCTTGTGGCTGATCCCTACAATCCATGGAGAATGTGTCTGCTGAATTTGGGAGGGGGCCCTGTTGACGCTGTCGCTGCCGCTGAGAAGTTGATCGTGATGAAGACTCATTTCCAAGAGTTGGAGCAGAGACTTCTGCCCAGTTGGAGGGGCCAGCTTCATGGTCATGCGTTCCTCGAGAAGGGAGGTGTGTTGAAGACGGGGCCTTTGGCTTGCGTGAGGCTGCAGAACGGTACTTCGCCGATGAAAGCCGGACCGAGGCAAAAAGAGATTCGATTGCTGCTTGAAGTTCATCATCCTGTTGAGGAGCTTGACTGTTTATTGGATTTTCCTCTTCGTCACCGTCAATGTCATCTGGTAAGGTTTCAGCTGAGTGTGTAGCCATGCCCTGGGGTAATAGCAAAACTGGGGGGACAAATTGCCAAATCATCCGATCCTGTTCTAATTTAGCAAAGAGATTGTCCCTTGTCCAGATAGATTGAAAAGTTTTGCGTTTCTCCACACAATCCTCAGGGTTCCTGTGATGTCTGTAAATGTCATTTAGGGCTTCCATGCCACAGAGAACCGTAGATCTCCAGGCATGAAAGATTGCAGCTCCGACATGGAATGATTTATGTCCTAATTCAAAACTGCACCGTTGACACCATAGGTGCCAAAGTAAGTTTGATCTTAATAAATCCCATGGGGTATTGACATCAATTTTTGTTTTGGCCACAGCACTCCAGGAGACAGGCTTATAACGCGGTTTATCGGCAGGTCCTTCCATTAGTCCTGTAAGTTGTTCAGGCCAATCCACGCAATACGGTCCCAGGGTCGTAGAGTTTCTTAGAACTTGAAAACGGGTCCATGCCACAGAAAGGTGTTGACACTCTACCAAGGAATGGCGAATTGTGTCTAAAATATCTTGGTTGCAAAGTCGACAGAATCCGTCTCCTCCTATTCTAATCCTCCATTCCCCTGTAGGTAGACCACCGACTAAAGCTAGCCAGTTCATCAAGGACACCTTTCGCTGTTTCCAGTCATGCCACACCCGACGATAGAATAGAGCACAATGGTCACGAGTAAAACCACGGGCAAGTAATTCTGAAGTCAACCAGGCGTCCTCTTGTTTGATATGTAAACCGAGTTGATAGCCCTTCTTAACTGTATAATTGTAGAATGGAATAGTAGGGCTCTTAAAAAAAGGCTTCCATTGCCATTGTTTAGGATCCCAGGGTAAGTCTACCAAGAAGTCAGTACCAATGAGCCATATCGTGTGACCCTGGGATGGGCAGTCCGGAGGATTAAAGGTCTTAAAGTCTCCTAGTAAGCCCTCCCTAATCCCCACTCTAACTTCTTGGTATGGTTTCCTAACCGTTGGACTACAAACGCTTGCTGACGTGGCAGATGTCCAAAAGCTTTTTCGGATCCAATTCCTTTACTACGAATTCCTTCAAAGCACAAAACCACGATTGAGATGTGATAAGTTTCATGTCAGTAGTGCAGAGTCGATAAGTAGAGAATGTACTGATGTACTTATGAATCTGTGTGGAGTCGATGAGCACTTGCGAGTGTGAACTGTTTCCTCTGCTTGTTGGACATTATTTTAATGAATTGGCGGGAGTACATTTCAACAAATGCTGCCATTCTACGGAGTCCAAGTACTGATCTATGACTGCGGACGATGGGCAGCGCTCAGTGGATCGGTCGATATTCGGGCATTGCCTCACGCTCGCTCGGAGTCTGCTAGGCCAATGTCCTCGTTAATTGTGCCCCCAAATGCTGTGTATCATGCATGACGGAATTCATCATAATGTTTATGATTATTATATCAACATGCCATCTGTAAAACCATGTAAGTTTTGTAATTTTCTGATAATTTTTTCATTTCCGGAAGGACATTTTTTTAAAGTCCGTTCAGTCCGGGAAGGGATACCCTGATCAGACCTGTACCCTATGATAAACTGCGCTGTTCATTATTCATCTCCAGAGCACCGCTAATTTGTTTTCGATATCGTTTCCATGAGATGAAGATGGGAGACTAGTTGGCACGGTGACAGTACGTCGATGTGGTGATGTCGTGAACGTAACTTCAGAAGTATCCTTCAACAACACAGCATTTCTCAACCTCATTCTAGTTGCAGTGTAACCTCTCTCTAGTCTTTCAGTTAATCCTTGCTAGAGCTCATCTCTGGTCGAAGCACATGGTGGCGATTCCAAAGTTACTCAATGGTGTTTTTCTTATCAACTTGAAGGAAATTAGTTAGACGGAACGATATTCCACTTTTCATTTTCCGACACTTGTCATGAGAGAGACTCGATCCAACTCAGCTTATAATTTGTCGCGAAACTGTCTCGCTCCCGGGCAGTATTGTGCAGTGAATATGTGTCAATGAAGCGATTGGGCTACAAGAGAGCTCAACTCATCTATCTGCTGTGGTGGTACTGGAATGCAACATATTGCATTTCATCTCGTTCCCATTTCGTTCTCTGAAACACTCAACATTGACATGGTAGTAGTTTTCGCATGAGTATGTCATGTCTACAATAGTGGGACTTGGTACATGTGTGACATGTAGAAAGGAAGCAAAACATGAATTTTGTTGGCGGCATGAAATTCGAAGCATTGTTGACCCTGTAGAGCTTAATGTATATTTTAGTAAACAAGATTTTTTTTAATCAAAAGCTTTGATTTGTTTGAATGTAAGGTTTGTGGAAGAGTATTGTCCGGCATAGCGCCATAGCACGTCTGGTTGAGTTACCAAACTGTTCGGTGATATATAATTCATAGTCCTATGGTGTGTGTTAAATGTGTCAAAAGGTGCACTGTTCGTGTATGGTTTGCATATCCATAGCACTGACAAGCAAACTAGGAAAACCAGTAGATCCAGCAAGTTGTGCTCTCTGGAGTTATGAGAGGAATGGTTTCTGTAATTGGTACCTTGTATGACATGTGCTGGAGTACACAGGAAGTTCTAGAATTGTTATCATTGACACTATTGTAACTGCAGCTAGTGCTGCTGCACCGATCCATCCATTGTAATTTCTTCCCTCTTTTGCAATGTTGATGTCTTGAAACCTCGCCCAGTTTCTCCAACTGAACCATTCAAATCGACTGGCTATGGAGTTCTGCAGCAAACACCCAGCCTAGGTATGAAGCAGCTTGCATACAATCCAAGAAAAAAATAGATCCCAGAGTTAACGTGTGTTAGACCATTTCTGAGTAAATCTTTGCAATCTATGAGGAACAATGACCGGTGGTAAGTATATTTGTCTTACAGTACCTTCGGTGATTCATATCCAATTGCTAAGTTCTGTGGAGGAGAGTACTACTTGGGCTGAGTAATATTGTCGCCAAGATTGCACGGAGTTGTTTCCCAGATTCAGAGCCCATTGTGTGAGCATGTAGTCAAGGCGATTAGTAAATAACCCATGGCAGAGTACATCAGCTATATTTTCTGTAACTTCCTGATTCCATCTGAGACTAGGATTTAATACGTTCGTGATTCCATCTGAGTCAATTGCATCAACACACAATTAATAAACCCGAAATTATTTCAAGTCTGTCATGGATACTTCACTTGCACAGAATTTGCAACTCAATTGCACGTTAACAGCAATGTGGTCAATCAGCTGATCATGATATAAATCATCAACAAGTCTTGGTTGCATAATTTCCAGATCAAGTTTAGCCAATCTTTATGAAATCAAACTTACTGCCGTAGCAGTTAGTTTAAACCGGCTTCTTCCTGTTCCTCCATGGCACACACTAAAGAGATGTAACACACCAAAAATTTGAATGTGACTGCTGATTGTTTCTTGGTCTTAGCTTCTAACTTGACTCTCTACCTTATACTGCACTATAAACGCCCCACTCTGTATGACTGCCAAATTATGCACTGATCACCAGATGTCATTCACCATATGGACCTGGTTCATTCGTGCATTCCCAATAGAGCATTCCATGGTTGTTAATTCTTCGGTTACGGGTGCATTGACACAATATTAAAACTACCAATCAGCACAAATAGTGTGCGAGGAGCCTCCGGCAGCTGGGGCCTGCGATCGGAGAGTAAAATGGCGACATCAGCACCGGAGACAACGTTGGTGAGCCTTCTTAAGTCCAAGCAGGGGCGTGGCAAGGAGCGGAGCATGCTTCAGAACCTCGCATGTAGGGAGCCGGAGCAGGTTTTGCAGCATATACTTGGGCAGCCATGAACACACAGTACACCCTTCCGAAAATTCAAAAAGGACACTAGTAGAGATACCGGCCTTCTCTAGGTCTAATCGATACCGGCGAAGTGGTGGTACATGACCTCTCCATTGAGATGGAAAGGACGTCGCAGTCTGCAGCCCCGTGTGACTGGTTCCGATAAGACAACGAACAATTCTTTACCTCGCGGTTCAACAGGCGGCCTTCGCGTTCACTTCCCTCGGCCGTTTACCTCGCTTTACCCGTGCCTGTAATTTTTTTTAAAGATTTTTTTTTTCTTGACCCGCTAACCTGCCCGCTCACTGATGTTAAAAAGGAAAATCCCCCCTGCCACTTACAGTGACACGTGTCAGTAGCCAGCGTATATGACCGGGCCCCGCAGTAAATCATTTCAGTACCGTTCGATGTTGTTCGTCACAAGCGTTGGATGCTTCTTCGTAGAGCCCCACGATTGACTTTACTGTGTCCGTCAGATTTAATACAGCACAACCGTTGGATCTGAAATTCATTAACCGTCGGATACATGTCATTTGGACCCCACCATTTAGGGTCTCTTAACCGTTGGATATATGCGCTGACACCCGTCGGATTTTTTAATGTAGATCCCCACGATTGAACACTTCCTAGACGTTGGATTTATTCTTTCGGAAGCGTAGGATTTATTTTCTTACAGCCGTCGATCCGGTTTCGACGCAGCCACTCTCTGCTTCGTCGTCGAATGGCGTTCCACCACTCGGCATTGCAATCTCGGCAGTCTACAAAGGCGGCAACAGTTCAGGGAGATGTGGAATCGTCCTGTTCGCATGGATCGTCTTCTCTACGAATATTATGGCGGCACGGGTGAGGTATCGTCCAGTCCAAACGCGGTGGCACTCAAGTTAGACTGACCGTTAACCAACAACCCGCCAATCAAAAGCGGCGCTGTTGATCCGGAAATTAGTGAATGTCGTGAAACGATTGGGTACCGCGATTTCTTCAATGATTTCCACATTTGTTTCCGCCTACCGTATCAATTGTATTCCCCTCTTTGTGCGGGTTATTGCCCCACGTACGTTCGATTCGGGGGCGCCGACATGCGGGGTGTGATGTCGCGCCAAAATTGGATTTATTTATCGAGCGTGTCAGTATATTTGGCCATCAATGATTGTGGAAAAACAGAACGACACTTTTGGTAGTGCACGTACGAACAATTCACATCAAACTGATTCGAGTATGTCTTTTGACAATACGCTTTTTCGGTAAACATTGGCATATCCACGCCATATCAGTCTTTTATGATGACAGATGTGCGGAAGTATTAAACAACATATTGGAATGGCCGTGGCGACACCTTCACGACCAGATCTATGATGCGTTGGTAGCGTATGATACCATACTATGCAGGTCCAGCTACATGCTCCCGGATAAGAAAGCAATATAGACTGCATCCGACGGAACTAGCAAGTTACACAACCTCTAGAAGATAATCTGCATTCCATAGTACCCAGCCCCCACATTCATTATCTGATGAGATTGCATCCTCCACTATGCGGATGTTTTTCTGCTTTGCCGCATACATGGGAGTGACCCCTGGTACGAATACGTTTTGAACATGAACCCACTGTGTCCCCACCTCGCATGGCATGTCCGATGGAATTTTCGACTTGGCCATTTTGTAGTGTACTCCAGACCTCCCCTGAGCAATTGCAGACCCGTGGTGCTCCGGGTGCAGTATCCACACATCCTTGTGGAGGCGAATGGGGTCCTGCGTCGTCAGACAACATAACTCTGTGAGATTTGGGATGCGTGTGTTAATTGCACCGACGTCCCTAGCAAACTATGGTATAATATAAATGTAACAAACGTGACGCGCTACCTGTCCAGACCGAGGGCTTAGACTTTGTGTAGGCATCCCCTCAGTCAACCTCCGTGGACAGCGTTTCTGTCTCGCTATTTTCTGTTTAAGCACTTTCCCCGCCTCAAGCAACGCCTCTTTGTCGATAGCCATACTCAGGAGCAGTCCTGAATCGATGTCCGCCGAAGAAGCCTCTTGCCTCCTTTTTGTGCCCCTACCTTCTGTATCATTCCGAGGCCGCCCTCTCCTCTTCGTGGCGGGGGGAGCATCATCTGAAATCTCATGTAATCGGAAGTGAGTAAGCAACCATCAATACTATACTGGTTTCTACTTTGTGCGACACTGCATGTAACACGGTGAGTAGTATGTCCTTACCAATTTTGGATTTCCCTTTATCAGCCCTAGCCAGTGCCTCTGTACGAACGATGTCGTCCACGCTTACATCGTCCTCCGCCGTGTAAGCTAGAACGGGCGTCTCTGTTCCTCCGATGGGGATTGGAGTGTCTACCTCTTCTGCGCGGTCAGACGTCTCTAAATCTACCTTCTCAGTTGCGTTTTCCACAGAAAAAGCGGCCATAGATGTCGTATCTCCACGGCGTTTTCCAAAGCGACTTGACATAGTGAGGTTCTTCACCGTGTCCGTGAGAAGCTCTACCTGCTTTTTAAAGGCATCGCCGATATCGATCTTCTTGGACACTACAGCCTTGGTGATTTCTGATTCTCTCTCAAGCGCTGCTAACTTGGTCTTAGTCCGATGAAGGTCGACGACGACGTCCTTCAGTTCGCTCTGGAGGGACTCCAGGAGGCTTGTGAGGGACTCAGGAGCCATGTCCCGTATCACCGTCTCTGGCGCTGCTGATGGAGACCCTGGACTCGGCGGTAGCGTAGTCGGCTCCTGGAATTCTCCGCCCCCGGATATGACGAAGCTCGATTTGCGCTCGGGGCTGCGCGGCTCGGGTATCGCTTCCTCTATCTGCACGTCCATACGGTCAATCCGATAAGGGTACAATCCACCGTCTCCCTGTTGTGTCGCAGTCAGGTTGTATCTCAGCCGTTCTTTAATATAACGTCATGGTATCCAGATATATCGTTTGCCTTTTATTCCCAACAAACTAATGAACACGTTCAATACGACATCATCATCATATATGCATGATTACTTTACTTTTATAAATGTAGGATGTTGCTATTCTCTAAATCAAGAGTGCCTACGGTTCCTCTTTGTACCATGCAAATCTTACATAGGGCATGAACGCCGTCTACCACGACACTTACCTCTTCTGGAAGGTCGTTCTCTGCCTGTCGCTGCATTTGAGGCGCTGCATCGGACCTCCTCGCACTCCGTTGCAGCCGCAGTGCGCGCATCCTCTGGCTCTCGCCGTCGGCCTCATCGGTAGTCCATTGTGCCACGAGCGCCGGGAATCTCTTCGCGGGGCACTGTGGATGATGTCCACCGTGTTTTCTCCAGTAGCAGCGCCATTGGTACCGCGTCCACGACAATGCCTCCTGCAGGTATTCCCTTATATATCCAGATCGAAGAGGAGGGTCGAAAGTGAACTGGTTGCTCAGGTCCTGCTCAATGAGCTCGAATGACAAGTCTGGGTGTTGGTTGAATTCCTTCACGCTTACGTCGAGGACTTTGCCAGCAATGTCGCGTATGGCTCTATTCAATACTGTCTTCAGAGCCGTGACATTTCCAGATGCATCAGTCGGAATGTGAGTTCTCCCCCCTAGACCATGATTGCGCTGTCTCCTAAGGTACTCTGATCTCTGACGTCGCATGAAGTTCCGCCTCTCGCTCGGTGATGCTGACGACCCTGGACTACGAAACGGCACTGCTGAGGCCGCGAACAGTCCACCGCGCATCGGTGACACTACATCTCTGGGTATGTTGTTCACGTTTGGGGACTGAGCATGCGCCGTTCCAGCGTCTGATGCTGATCCAGCGCAAAGAATAGGGACTCGACGAGACCCACCACCGATATGAACGGCTGACATGCAGGGGCTCTCAGGGGGAGTAATTCTGCTGTTTGGAGGTGTCCTAGTGTCGACAGGAACGTTTCGACCTTCATCAACGGCAGTGTTACCTTCCGACTGGCTTGGCCCAGCTCCTCCGGTTATTGTTGCGTTGTGGCCTAAGGAGTGCACACCCGGTAGAGTGGCATCTGGAGTCATGACCCCGATGTGAGAGCGAGGACGTGGTACTCTCCCTACGTCGGTCTGCGCCGTGCGCTGGGCCACAGTGTAGAACTCGAACATTTGCTGCAGCAAAGGGTGCGATAGGAGCTCCGAGGGCAATCCGGCGCCCACCTGCGAAGATGCATTGACGTCGCTGCGGGCCATGTGATTTGGGTCGGTGGTGCTTCTCTGTGCTGCAGCGGTCATGGATGCCTCCTGTGTGAGAACTCCGGTGTCCATGTTCCCGTAACCTGCGTCAACAAGAGAGCCCTACACAGTGTCAACAAACCCGATGGAGGCGGATGCAACACGCTGCGCGGCTATCTCTACAACGTTAGCAAGATGTTCTAAGATCCCCGGAGGTTACTTTCAGAGCAGAGGCCAGTACTCATTCAGCTGCGTACCTTAACAACTCAGAAGATGTCGAACTCCGTGAAATGGCTCACAGTGACGTGATGAAGAAAATAGTCGCCAACCAATGCATTTTAGGATATGCGACACGTGTGCATTTGAGGATATGTCACCTCCTCGTGGATATTTGAGAAGACGAGTCACCGGAGACGAAGTAGTAGCTTACGCTGACTTGAGGCAGAGGTGGTTAGATGGCGGTGGTGTCCCAGGTTCTCAAGCTGATCCAGTGAGGCTCACCGGTATTAAAAGACGATCTATTCTTTATCGCCTGCCCTACTGGTCGGTAAGGAAAACTACAATACACTGGCATTCTAACCTATGTTTATGTGTTCTACTTTATGGATGCTGTTGTAGTCGAGGACGGGAAGATATTGAAATTAAGATGTAATCTATTTTTTTTTTTTTACGTCTTGGGTATGCATCAGCTTTTTACTAGTACTCATTTAAGGTGCCTTCTACAGAGTCTTCATATCCGCCACAGCATCGATGTGATGCATGTGGAGAAAAATATCTCAGCGTCAATTCTTGGCTTCATTCTCGGGGATAAAGATACCATAGCTGTCCGGAAAGACATGGAGGATGTTGGTATTCGCGGCAATCTGCATCTGCGTGCACGGCCTGGGCGGGCCGACTACTTAAAGCCACAGGCACCTTACTCTCTACGACCATCGGAGACCGCGACATTCTTACAGCGTGTCGGTTCCATCAAAGTGCCGACTGGCTACAGTTCTTCCATGTTGAAGCATCTGACCGACAGGAATCTTCACGGGCTGAAAAGCCATGATCATCACATCATCCTTCAGGACATCCTGCCAGCCTGCATTTGAGGTCTCTTGCATCCTGGCGCATGCGACGCGGTTATAAGACTGGGCCACTGTTTTAAAATGCTGTGTCAGAAAACTATCGACCCTACCCAAATCGGTTCACTACAGGAGTACGTAGCTGAGACCATGTGTCTTCTCGAAATATGGTTTCCACCTTCGTTCTTTGATATGATGCCTCACCTCCTCCATCATCTTGTGGAAGAGTTGGACTGGCTGGGTCCAGTACACTCTAGATGGTGCTACGGTCAAGAGCGTTACCTGTTCGTCTTGAAGAAGTATGTTCGAAACAGGGCTAAACCGGAGGCTTCAATAGCCACGGGCTATATGTATGCGGAGGCATTGGGGTTCATGGAGGAGCACTTATCCCTCTACCCGAATTACAAGCGTATTTGGGATCCCGCAGATGACGACAGGGTTAACGGTGAGGTACTCGAGGGAGCACCGACGTACAGGCAGTTAACAGACTCTGAGTTACGATTAATCCATGCCTTCGTCATCGTTAATTCCGTCCATACAGAGGCCCTTCGAAGGTTAGTGAAGACAAGTTTCTTGCTTTCAGATAGTCAACGTGTCACGCTTGATATCGAGTTTGCTTCCTCCCTTTCATTTGTTTGAACTTGGCCTAACTTCACAGGTTGTTATTTTGTCTCTACAGAGAATATGAAGTTGCCCGTCAGGCTCATGAATTAGCGTCACGAAACAGACCGTACGTGCCTTTCGCAGCATGGCTTGACACCCGTGTTGACGGTATGCGCTCTGCTGGGGAAATTGTTAGTCCCGAGCTCAGGCACCTGGCAAATCTGCCGAAGTCAATTGTCGCAGAGCACATTGGTGCTAATGCGTTTGGTAATCATTACAGGGTCGAGGATCCAGTTCGTGGTAATCCTTTCAACACCTTCGACTCTGGCGTCGCATGCCTAGCGGTTACTGAATGTAGGGCCTCTGACTCGGACAGGAGACCAGTCGTGGCGAACCTTAAGTATGTAGGGATCATTCAAAAAATTATTCAGGTGGACTATTCTGTCCTCAAAGTTATAGTTTTCAGCTGCTCCTGGATTAAGCCAAACTTGGCCGGCAATCCCACGATGAGGCAGGACGACCACGGTTTCTGGTTAATTAAAAGAGATGCGTTCCAGCCGCCCACAGCTGATCCGTACATAATGCCCGCGCACTGTTCGCAGGTACCTTTGTTACATCCCTAGTGTTAGCTTTTTACTCCATTCGACTCTGTAACTATCCCGTCATTTCACTTCTAAATGTTAGTGTATTGAAGTCGTCCTACGCGTGTTGGCTGTGTCCTTTCTTGACAGGTATTTTTCGCTCCGGACAGTGCGAATCGCGGGTGGAGCATCGTAATCCAAAAAGAGCCTAGGTCACGGCACGTAGAAGAGGATGAGGACGAACCGGTTATAGGAGCTTCCGGCTTGGCATCTCCGGTCTTGTCAGAGCAGCATGAAGAAAGAAGTCGTACGGCAAGAGGTGTTCACGCAGCAGAGGAGGGCGTTGACGTTCCGGTTCAGGAGGTCAACCTGGTCGATGCTCTAGTGGAGGACATGGACGCAACGGACGAGATCCACGAAATGGAGCACGTAGACGAATACGAAGACGACGGAGTGAACGAAGAGGCCTATGTAGAGGTCGGAGGATTCCGAATGTAGGTGGATGTGATTTAGTATTCCACGCGGTACCGGGCGGAAGGTGGTCCGGTACGGGAAACGGATCTTGCAATTGGATTCAGGTGAAAGTGAATTTCTCTGCAGTCTACATATGTGAAGAACCCGCCTTTTAAATGATGCATGTTAAGATAAATATCATCGTATGGTAACATGTTTTGAAGGCTGCTATTCAAAGGACAAATTATTCTCTGATCGACTATACCTAATTACTTTTGTGGTTATCTCAGACACTGCTAATTGTGAGATCCTACCAGAGCGGTAATAGAGTTTGCTATCTTATGTCTCATAATTTTTTCGTCTGCCTAACGATTTATCGTGGCGTAGCATATAATAATAACAATTTAAAAAAATAGATATGAGTAAATATAAATTTATAAATATTCATAAATATTTATAAATCCTTTTTTTTTATCTACTCAAAGTGAAAAGGCGTACTCGTATAAAACTACTGCCATCTAATATCGGAGTGTTTGAAAATAGTTTCGGTGACATCCGGACTCCAACAGTTGACCCATTGCTATATACATTATCGTGACTTATTATAGCTTTTATATGAGATGGTGGAGATAGTAATTTAACTGAGTAGAGATCCCATTCGAAATGATGCATTGATGGGATATTGGATGCAGTGTTGTATTCTGATACAGTCTGTACAGGGGTGCAATGTCATGGATAACTGTCAAATGAGCGATTGACAGTGTTTTTCGATGTTTTGGATGTTTTTACAAAGGATAGAAATGATTCGCAATTCTGACTACATGTTCGCTGACACCTGGTCCGATTCAGGATTATTGGATTCGGCATCATCGGAGCACTTTATCACCACGACAATTTATGACCTTGCCGAAATCAACGGAGGAACTGGTAGTCAGGTGCGAGTATGTAGAAAATCTTCCGATAAATACTGCTACTACTAGAGAAAAACTAGGCGTCAAACCGGTATTGATGTATAATGGAGACAGGGCAACCTTGCTATGGACGAGTGGAGGAGCCGAGTATACTGAAACGACTCTTCATGTGACCTCAAGTGTTGCAATGTACGTTATGTGGCCTCCGCTTCGAAATCAGTTTACTTAGATGTAAGTCGTTTAATAATTGTGAGTCGCTTTTTGTTCAGCCATATACTTCACTACTTTTGTCCACGTCGTTAGACTCACACTTGTGTAAGTCCAAAACACGTTTGGTTCCGCAGTATGGCTCACCTCTCTGTCTGTAGGACGAGAGCTTCAAGTTCCGAGGACCGTGTCGAGGCGTCCGCAGCCCGTGAACAGATGACGTCTACGACGAACGCCCAGGTGATTACATTTTCTTACTAAGTCCGTTGCCAGTTATCTAAGGCCCGCGTGATTGCCGTATTCCATACATGAGGTTGGAGGAGTATTTGAAAGATCTTTGTTCTATGTCTTGAATAGAAGGTCAGCATCTCCCGTCGTTACACCGTTAACCGAAACAGTAGTTGTTATTTGTGTGATCACCAGAGCGCGAGTTGTAGCTCGGATCAAACTATAAATTGCACCTGTCAGTGCATTGAATGTATACGAAGTAAATGGGGAAGTCCGCGACCTCGTTGCAGATGTCCGTTGATGTGGAAGCGCTCATTAGGCTTCGACTTCGCTGTGCGCAAACAACGACGGCGTTGTTGCTGCGGATGGAAGGATAGCAGGGTACTTCCTAGCTGGATGTGCAAGTGCAGAATTAGAAGGAACTAAGTGTGATGATAGATAACACGACGAATACGGATACGGATTTCGATTATGGAAACCCGCGGTAGACGATAGTAAGTGGGTAATTCAGCAAGGAAGAAAGGCGTTACAGACATGTACCGCACATTGCTTGCAAGGTGGTTACAGGAGACGAGGTTCATAGCCATTCATGGTATTATGTACGAGTCTCCGATTATGTCGGCATCACCTCGAAGCCCGTATGTCCTGTCATTTGATTTCAGTTTAAATAATAAATTGTCTACAACCAACTGGTAAATGTTTGGAGCACTTGTACTCAAGTGAGCATGTAATTGATCATGGCAGATCAACGAGTGCTTTCCTGTAATATGTCTTTCTATCTGTTATGTGTGGTAATGGTCGTATGAACAGGATGGAGTAGCAATCGAAGTATGACACTCTGAAAACGAAGATGAGGCGTCCACATGTAGCGTACTCTTGGAACCCTACAGCGCAAATTCTAGAACAAGGAGGTACGAGATTCCTGGTATAAGCGAACTTTCCTTTTTTAATTGTTTTCTTTTCTTCTTTTTTATATTTTTTTATATTTTTTTTTATTTTTTATTTTTGGTTTAAATTGTCCCAGTCGGGTATTGCTAAGGCTATCAAAAAAGTGGTCAAACCGTGAGAATATACTCTGTCTCGTAAAGGGTATAGTTTTGAAGTGACCAGTTGGATGGATAATAAAGTTCCCACCTTTTATATTCTAAAATCGAGGATCAGTTGTTTAATTTAGAGAGTGCATTGATATGACCTTTCATTCCCTGAGTCTTTAGTGTACATGTCGTAGTATCAGATGGGCGTGCAAAGAACCCACGTGGCAACTGGTAGGGAATCTGATTGTACGCTAGTGCATAAACAAATGTCTGTAAAAAGGTACTGACTATGAATTTGACAGTCTCTACATTGTTTATGGTAACGTACTACATCCTTTGGAATGAACTCACGTAAGCAATTAAAATATTGGGATATGCAGTTTTTGAATGTTCCTTGAAATACTATTATAATGGTCCAAGGATTCCTGAGGAAGGCAGAATGTTCCTTTATCTGCGCAGGACCCCTGGAGCAAGACAGTCTAGTAGAATTCTATGGACTTACGACAATTATACTGGTCGATAATTTGGTTACCGCAATGAACCGATGAGGTGAGTTATACATAACAACCCCCCACCTGTGACAATAATTTTACTACTTTTTTTTTTTCAAAGTACTTATTTAATGAGTAATCTACCGAGCTTTAAAATGTTTTATTATGTGGCGATTTTAAAAGGAAAAGAAATGGGAAACGATTTTTTTTTTTTTTTAATTTTTAATTTTTTTTTTATCTCACTTGATCACCTTATGCGAATACTAGTTATCAGGATACCCATAACCACGTCTGACAATCTGTTGACACAAAAATGCTTTCGGACATGGTACTGTCATAGCCCAGAAGTAGTGGTACCTACAATCAACACTTCCAGGAAGCTTTTTGTCACATACTTGTAGTTCGAAGGGACCTAATGTGACAGATCATAATGCAACCATGGATCACGTCCAAGTCAGATCCAAGACATCGGTGTTCCAAAATGATGAGATGGGACTGCTGTGGGGAGGGGGTGCTGCGAAATCGACTTGGCCACTTGAGACGTGGCTGTCACCAAGTGGACGTGCGTTGGATCAATGATGAACTACCAGTCTCATCTCCGTAGTGGTGGCGGAGCAATGATATTACCCATGACGGCTCGTAGGTGTAATCCCGCACAGTCCAATCCATGTCCCCATTAGAGTGAGTAACATAGGTCATCTGATTGCACCAGTACGTATAACTTGAGATTCTACGGGTGGTGCTCTCTGCAGAGAAGGAGGTACGCACTAGTATAAGAAGGGTGCGGGATTGGCACAGTGTGCACTCTCGGTTTTTTTTATGAGAGGGGTGACGAACTTGTTTTGGTGAGTCGAGTATTCTGTTTCTGCGCGTTGAGCGTCTTTGGGCGAGGGACTTGTGGTTCTGCTGCGCTTCCTCGAACTGGGTAGCTCGTTGTTCAAGTATTGTTTTCGTCCCGCATCTTTTGTGCATGTAGAATTGAACTCCGTGAACATCGTTACAGCGAATTGTTGCTATGATAATCTGCATCGTGTGTCGCCGTTTCTTATTCCCTTGCTGACGGATTGAGAGATCATTGTGCTCGCAGGGTGTAGCATACCACAGATTCGAAGAGCCCGAAAATGGTGGTCACGCGAGGAAAGAGACGGAGAGTGGTCTCCTCGCACACCTCCAGCGAAACACCCAAGGAGGACATGAGCAAGGGGTCGCTATGGTGGTTCCGGGTGATCATGGGATTGAACGCTGTCGGCTTCATTCCCGGCTCTACTCTTCGAGAGGAGCAGGTTTCCCGCGAAGAGTATACTGCGTTTTGGGGCACTAAATCCTCAAACAACGGGTGTAAGTACAAGGGGAAGGTCTCGCCGAAGATGGTGAGGCGTATTCGTTTTCTGTACCAACGTGTTTTCCAGCGGCCCATCGGTTCCGTGGACGCATTGCCGTATCACTTTGGGAGAGGACTACTCGCAGAACGCAAGGGAATCCCTATTGATTGGGCGGGTTACGCAAGGAAGATGACTCACCGGGGTACTGGAGATGTCGCCTACCTCGGCGGCAATGGTGTTTCCCCAACTGAGCTTTCTCGTGGAGGTACGCCTTTTGTTTTCGAGACGATGGAGGAGCGAAGACAGAGGACGGAGCCGTCGAAGTGGCCGAGGAACGAGGTTAACGGGGAAAGCGCAGACGAGGAGGAAGGAAGCGCTGATGATTGGCCGATTAACGTGATTCACGGACGTGATGCAAGAGCGGGGAAAGAGAAACAAAACATGACGAGGGAGGTGACAGTCTATCAAGGTAGCGGAGGAGCGACATCGTCTGGGGCAGGCACTTCCGGAGGTGAGCAATTGTGTATCCTCTCAATCGAGTTTGTGGTAAATTTATGAACGGCATGTTGGTATGAGTGTCGTTTAAATATTACCCCTTGGTGACCACCCGACGTGCATGTAACCGGAGGAACACCTGATCGTGCTTTGCTCAACAGATGGTGGAACCGCTGGGTCCTGCAAAGCGAAGGACGTTGGAACCCAAACAGAGGACCTTCACGAAGACGGGCTGAACAAGGTCGACCAACACGTTGTGTCCGGCAAGTCGACTGTCCATATCAATGGCGGAGGTAGTGAGGACGTTGATCGCATTCCCGTACCGGCATTTACCCGGGGAGAGAATGTTGTTCATGGTACGTATGTCACGGTCACCGGAGTATTGTGTGTCGATGGTTTTGTACTTGACTAATTAGTATCAGGCTGTGTCTTGGTTGGAATCAATTATATATTGATAGGGATGGCTTCTGAACAAAAGAATCCTTTGGAGTTGGAATGTTGCTTACCTAATCTTTCAACGTGGTGAATGTAAGCAGGGGCTGTACTGTCACGGGGAGAGAAGTCGTCAGATGCAGTGAATAAAACGGCCTGTAAGGTGAAGGAAGAAGAGGGCTTCAGCATGGATGTGAAGGTGGAAGTCGGCGCTCAAGGTAGGCATGAAATCAGAGTTCGCGAAAAATATGAATTTGCGTGTAAAAGATCGGATGATGTGATGCTTGAAACGGGGTAGTGTAGTTGTGAATTGGGGTGCAATCGACCTAATAGTTAATCGGTTTACCAAGCATCCCTATGACGTAAACATTCTAATATACAGTACTTGTCTGTGTGCCAGAATTCCCCATTCCAATCTCCAATTCGAATGTGTTGAAGACATGTCGACTTTCCGTAATGCGATTCATCGTGAGGGCGAAGGACCTGATTCTGTTGCAGAACAACGCGCTCGAAGACAAGGAGGCTTTACTCGAGAAGTCGGTACAGAACTTAAGAGTCAGGGAGATGAGGGCGGAGCGGAAGAAGTGGTCCTATCTATCAGAACTGGAGGTGTCGAAGAAACTGCTCACCACCGACAGAACTGCAGTGCTTTTGGCGGACGACCACCGTAGGGAATCCGAGGCTCAGAGGCAGCTTATCGTGGCCGAGGCTGAATGCTCGTCGGCATTCAAATTCGTGAAGGAGTGCCAGGATTCTGTGGCTGAAGCGAAGGCTATCCTCCGGCCTCTGAAACGGATCTGTGACTTCTGGGAGGACAACTTCGATCGAACGGTAGCCGACCTTGCGCGAGAAATGGGGAGAGGAGACATAACGTCCAGGACTGCATTCGTGAATGCAGGCCTGGTCTGTCACTGCGACAATGCGGATTGTGAGTTCCCATTTGTAGTGGACAGCAAACACGCACACCTGTGACGAAGTTCGCTTAATCACCGTACCGCGAGGTAGCTTGACCATGTATTGTCGGAGTAGGTCCTTTTTGTGTGTTTAAGTACGGAGTGATGTCGGTGCAGATGTAGCTCGAGACGCAGCAATCTTGCAGTCGAGACCTTCTAACTGGCGGTGTAGTGATGACATTAAACATGTACATAAAAACAATGGCCTGGCAGGGTTGTGATGCGTTGGTTAGTGTTAGAGGGGAATTGATTTCCCTGGAACCTAAACAGTAAACCTGACATTTTAAGTTGGCTCTTTCTTGAGGAGCACATTTTCCCGAACTCCTTTGTGCAAAACCCTGACTTGGAACGGGATGACATGGCTTACCTGTAAATGTTAGTTGCTGAACGTTCAATGTCAGTGATAGTGCAATGGTATTGAAGTACACTGTTGTGAAGGTTCAGGAAGGTTGCTAACGTGAAGCCTTTTAAAGTTGTAAAAAGTGTGAATGTCTTTGCTTGATGTTAACGGAAAATGTACGACTATGTGAACGGGTGGTACATGATTCCAAATGTGAAATTCTTCAAGGCATAAGTTGTATTGGACTATCTGTGACATTGCATGATTGGCTGGGAATGAACAGTCAAGATTGGAAGAATCGGTTACCGTTGACGAGGAGAGAATACGACAAGGGGGACAGAACGACCGTATTGTGACGGGTTAAATTACACAAATTCGGAGAGGCACATGCGGTAAAATAAAAAATTAACAGATCGAATGAGTAACCAAAAAATAACAAGTAGAATCTGCGTGGGCCTGCTCCCGCAGTAAATCTGAGTGGTCATGGTAACATACGGAGAATACTACAACACAAATGTAAACGAGAAGCACTCGAATAGGTAAATTCCGTGATGGTGCGCGAAGATACAAAGGCAGAGAACCGGAAGATGCAACACGAAACGGCGGGAGACAACGTTAGTGGGCGGAACTTTAGGGGCAGACGGGACGAGACGAAATGTTCCACACTCGCTAGAAAATCCTAGAAACGACCTGGCTCTAGCGCTGGAAAAAACCGGGATCTCCTATAGTGGGATACGATGAGTACACGCCCAAAATACCGAAGAGTACGGTTACACAGACAGGCACGGCCCAATGCCCGAAGGAGCAAGAATCTTCATCTTGTTGCCCCTGACTCGCAACTGTCATCAGAGATTGAACACAAGCACTGAGCTGGTCCGAGCAAGCCTTGCGTGGGCGAGGCCGATCGAGCCCACTCCAGTACTACAATCAACACGAACTTCCATGAACTTGACTCAGCTTCAGTACTACTCGTGATCCAGTCTTCCGGCGTCAAATCCTTGGGAAACATCATGAGTTGACAGAATGTCCATGCATGATTCACTACTTAATTTAACAGACTTTGTATATGAGCATGGATCACTGAGTCTCTCATTTCAACAGCTAGCTGTGGGGTAATGCTCGAGTCTAGCAATGAATGTTTGGAGAGATGTGTAGTGATTTTGTCAATATGTATGACCAAGGTGACGTGATTTCTTCAGTCTAGAGCACGTGACTGTTGTCGAAGAAGGTAGCAGCACCAACCAGGAGCTGCTACTTTCGGAGTCTTTTCCGCTGGTTAAATGGCATAGTTGGTGTGAAAAAAATACACAAAGTTCAAGCAATTGTAGATAGTGTGGACAAAAGAATTCAATGTTTTAGTGCTATATTGATTTATATAGAGGTCTAAACATAAAAGTATTAACGATAGATATTAGGACGCTATTAAAACCTTGTACAAGTACACCTAAAACTAAAAAAGGATCTTGTTGATTTGGGTTATTTTCATTCTGTTACTAGTTGTTACAGTCTCTATTTTCATGCTCAACGTCAAGAATTGGTGCATCTAGTTTGGCTAGTTAATTTTACACAATTACTTTTAATTCTATCTTGACGCTACATAATTTATTATTATATTAATGAGTGTGAGATAATGTGAAACTCTCTTTTTGATCAATTTTTGAATTCTTGACATTTTTATTTGGAAATTCCACTTCTCAAGATAGCACCCACCCTATGCACCACTGTTGGCCAACCTACAATCTTTTGTTTAAATATTCACAAGAAACTATAGACTTATTGGAAATAAAAAATCTTTAGAGATGCCTCTGCACCAACTTTGTAGAGCAAACAAATTTTATATATGTAATTCTTTCTGATTTTTTTTTTTTTTTTTTTTGTGATACATGAATCAAGAACCTCCCATAGCGTGAAGTGGGGTAGGGGGCTCTTGGATTTTTGAGTGTAATTCCCCATGCGAGAAAACCCGCGGGGAGTTGTGCCAGGAGAGCCCTTCCTGGTTGGGCTTCGCGGCCTTGGACTTCGCCTCAGGATCCGTGAGGGGCTGTCCCTTTACTTTTTGCCCCACAGTGCAAAGTGTGGAAACCCGAAATTCAGTTGGGAATTCCTGAAGTCTTTTGTTTGGCAAAAGACTTCAATAGCGCCGGTTGTGAACCGGCTCATACCCGGGCGGTACCCAGAACTCGAGAAGCAACTTCAACTTGTCCAGACTCCCATCCCTGCAGCACCCCCCTCCCAACACGTGTAGGGCTGCCCTCCCCACCCCACCATAGCCCGCCACTTGGTGGGTGCACAATGCCTGCCCTCACCACACTCCCTGTTCACACCATCAGAAAAAACACAAAAATAACTAAACTAATCTTATGTGTTCCCTCCCATCATGGCCAACACCCAATCAACCAATAACTTCACAATTTGCTGCTACAGTACTCATCATTTGCCATCGCCATTATTTGAAACCATCACATGGAATTTCTCATCCACAGCCTCGGACCAAACCTCAATACAACACATCTACTACGGTTGTAGAATCACCAGAAGCATTCTACCATTTCTGCACTTGTATACTCTCTACTCATACATCTCCAACTACAACATCATCTGCACTATGCATCTCTTCACAACCAACCAGCCTCATTGGATACCAAAATTCATAGATCTACGACCACCATATCTGCTGGAATTGAACATCTACGTAAAGCCTTCGCGCAACCAACCTCACACCTCACCCCGAACTCGTAGATCTGACACCAGAATATTCACGCAAAATGTAGATTTAACAAAGGGAGGGGTTGCACAGACAGGCTCAGTGTCCACAACATTCTTCGTCTTTGTCGTCGTCGTTTTCGCAGAGAATCTGCACAGAGCGAGAGCGAGAGAGCTCCGGTGTGTGGTTACGGTGCCAATTAGTGCACATTACTTTAATACAAGTGATTGCCTTAGTTCTGGTTTCTTATGGGATTGAATTTGGTGCTGTATCGAGAGCAGGGGAAGTGAACTGCTGCAGGGGATCAAGTGCAGGGCAAGTGAAGTGCAGGGCATGAGCAAGGGAATTAGCACACATCCGGCATTTGGAAGAAGGTTTCGATCCCGGGAGGTTGCTGTAGTGGGAGTTTTCTGTGCCTGAGAGGGATCGGAACCGCAAATTGGAAGAAATTTCGGGTTATTTCGAAGGAATTGGAGTTTGAGCTGAGTTGAGTTGGATTCAGGAGCGCATTTGGTATTCGGAGCAGAGTTTGATACCGAATGCGTGGTTTAGTGGAGAGATTTCGTGCCTGAGTGAGTGGAATCGGAGTTTTTTGATTTGCAAGGAATTTTCGGGGTTTTTTGGTTTCTGGTATGTTATGAGTTTTTTTCTCGGTTTGAGGCGTTGGATGGGGATGGGAGGAGTGCTGTGATCGCACATTGCGCACATTGGAATCTGTCGGACTGTAGCTGCAGCGATCCTGACCCACGGGAAGATCCTTTGGTGCGTTATTCCAGAATTGGAGTGTCGGAGTTTGATTCTCAAAGGCGAGAGCAATGATGACAACCGTCGCAGTGGCGCCTGCATTGTTCGTTCCCACGCACCGCGCAGGTGGTAAGGAGTGCAAAAAGGTGTGGAGCTCGGGTAGGAGTGAGCTCAAGGCTGGGGCTGTGTCGACATGGAGCCGTTGGACGAGGGGGTCTAGCAACGGGCGAAGCGTGCCTCTCGTTTTCAGGCAGCCTGCGCATTCTCTGTCGCGGTCCAGACACACGGCGTCTGGCATCGCAGTGCAACTGGCGGAGAAGATGGCGGACAATGCCGACGGCGTCGTGCGAACCAAGATTCATTACTACCGGTGTGTGTCTCGGTATTCCTTAACCCTACCTTGCAGAATTCTTTTTTTTTATGTAGAGATGAAGCCTTAGTAGGTTGTAACAAGCCGTTTTCTGTAATGTTTTCTCTGTTGCCGAAGCTTCTCCGGATTGTTGTCTTGGTACTTACGATTGCACCTTAATGATTTTTCTAATCAGTCTCCCCATAAATGCTGCATTTGACTTGAACGATTCGTCAGTTTTGATTTGGTCTGGTTTTTCGCATTTTATAGGAAGAGTGGGAAGTACGAGAAGTGGGGTTTGCACGTCTGGGGTGGTGTGGAAAAGGCAACCGAGTGGGACAGTCCTTTAGTTCCCACCGGAGAAGACGAATATGGAGTATATTGGGAGGTGGATGCTGTAGCGAATGGTCAACTGCGCTTCGTTGTGCATAAAGGAGACGCCAAGGTATGCGAGGGCCACTTCAGGCTCCCATTTCCTGGTCCCATTTCCTGGTCGCATTTTCTGGTCGCACAATGCTGGAGCTAATGAAACCCTAATATTATGTCGCGACAACATTTTCGAACTCACGCGTTGGCTTCTACTGATGTAATCGAGCGTGGATGCAGGACTGTGAGGCATCTATTTCGAGTCAGATGGACTCAGAGATCTGGTTGGTTTCAGGGAGACCGACAGTTTTTACCGAAATGCCTGATCCTCGATCCCTTCCTCAGGTTTGGCAATACTCACAACTATTAGAAATTATGTTGTGGCGCTTTGTTGCAAGCACTTGAAAGTTGAGTTCATTCCATGTGGTCAGCGTGACAAAGGAGCAGCCGCTAGCTCGTAACGTTAGGCTTTGTACAGCGACGTCGCATATGGTTTTTTCTGTCTAGTTATGGATGGGGAAAGGATTTCGAGTGTCTATTTTAATTTTTAATTATCATCGTTTGGGCATCAGCTTAGGAAGCAATGACGGTATCGTAATACAAATTGTTTTAAATCTCTTGTTGCAAATTATTTCCAACGATTTTGCATATGTGTTTTTTTGACGTCGTTGTGAAAAAATTCCGATGGTCACTTAAGGTCCTTATTAAATCAAGGTGGAAATGACAGGGTGATCTCGGAAAATCGCGGGCCTTCTGGGTTGCAAAGGACTTGCTTGCTTGGAATGCTAAAAGCGACAGTTCTCAAATCTATCTTCATTCCAGCGACACTGCCCAATTGGAAATCACCGCGAAAGGTGTTGAAGGTATGGGTTGCTTCTCACTTGCAATATTGGAAGGTGGTCAAAAGCTTGTCCATGCGTTAGAATTGTACTTCACCGATTCATTCAATTAAACATCTGAGAGGCTTTCCTGCTTCAGATTGTTTTTGTGTATCTACTTGACTAGGTGGTTTGAATTGACCAGGGTCGGACATTGCCATAAAGCTGGAAGAAGATTTAAGCGGTTTACCTCAGAAGGTAAGAAAATAGGTTGAAAGTCTTGGAATAACCATATTGGCCATCTTGTGACATTACAGCTGGAATTTCACTTCCACAGCTTTTATGCAATGCAACGTTCAACGCAACTGCGTTTAAGATTTTATCCTGGCTGAAATCTGACGATATGAGCCGGTAATCTCAATCTGTTTTGCCAGGTGCTCAACAGGTTTCCCTATATCACAGGATATCGTGCACTGCGGCTTCCTGCCAATGGCGATGCCAGGAAATTATTGAAATCTCAGTTGGCCTTGTCAGCCACTGATGGTGAGTCTGCCCTGACGCACTCGACCAAGAATCTTAATCTCAAACATTGTAATGAAGGGATCATCCATTTGTTATCACTTTGCCATTTCAACTGATGGGGACCGTGGGTTGTCCTGAACAGAAAATGGACAAGCTACGGATGCTACTGGTATCCAAATTGCTGGAGTTTTGGATGATTTGTTTGCATATGATGGTCCTCTTGGTGCGAATGCCACCAAAGATGGTGTAAAATTTGACATTTGGGCTCCTACGGCACAGGTAACATTCAGAACCGTCCTAGATACAGAATTTAGAATTTTTTTCAATGCATCTTGAAATCACTTGCTGTGTGGACACATCTGAAGTTTTTGACACGAACATTGTCTGTTGTTCTCCCTTGTCGATATATATATATATATATATATATATATATATATATATATATATATATATATATATATATATATATATATATATATATGAATGAAAGAGGTGCTCATTTTTTATCGTGAATAAAAGAAGATTTTTTGTCTACTATATGATGGCCATTAGACAAGTAGATTTTTTGACAAGATAGAAACAATTGCATTCTACTCGCCCTTTATGATGTTGGAGCTGACTGGGATATGTGTAGAATGTGCGTTTGTTTTTATTTTCCACACCAACAGGTGGAGAGCCTGTAGAGAAACTGCAGCTTCAGGAAAACAAAGGTGTTTGGTCTGGTGTTGGACCAAGCTTTTGGAAGGGCAAATATTACCTCTATGAAGTTACAGTTTATCATCCAGCCACTCAACAGATCGAGATTTCTTTGGCAAATGATCCATATTCTCGTGGGTAAGGACACTGATGCTTTTCTCTTTTTGACATATATGCTGGACATTGCAGGGACTTTTTGTAGGTTCGTTACAGTAATGAAGGAAATTCAGAGGTTCTTGTGAGAGAGTTTAGACCTATCTCTTGTTTGTAGGAGTACTCACACGCAGAAATCAGCATTTCAAGTGCCGTCAAATAAAGGTTGACGTCCTAGATCTTGTCTATGCGGATTGGATTCATATTCACCCTCAGCATCTTTCTTAATGATTTGCGCCCACGACCTGTATTTGCAGCCTCTCTGTCAATGGAGACCGGTCTCTTATTATAGACATGGCTGATGCGCATCTTGCACCTGAGGGTTGGGCACATCTTGCATACGAGAAACCCGACCTTGATTCATTTAACGATATTTCTATTTATGAGCTACACATTAGAGATTTCAGGTATGATTTCTCACGAGGAATATCTTATTAAGTATAAGTCCAAATGTCGACCTAAGGGTTATCGTCTTTCTCTTTGGCGGTACTCATGTGGTGCTTGTAGTGTATTTTCATGTAATACCCTCTGAACTATGAATTTTTTCCAGCATATCGGATAAAACCGTTGATCCAGCAGTGGCGGGAGGTTACTTAGCATTTGCACAAAAGGTACAAGATCGATGTGATAATATTTTGTTCTATTATCTTTTCAGGGTAGTGCACCTCCTCGGTTCATTAATATTAGCTGAAGCAAAGGAATATATGCTGATAACCTAGCTTATCATGTGAAGTTTCAGTCTCTTGTTGATACTTGTAAATCACGACGCGGTCCTCTGCCATTTCTGAAAACTTTGACATGCGCAGGACTCTGCAGGAGTCGCTCATTTGAAGAAGCTGGCTGAAGCAGGTCTCACACACATTCATTTGCTCCCCTGTTTCGACTTTTCAAGTGTCGACGAGAGGAAAGAAACTTGGAAATCTGTTGGTAAGTTTCAGCTCTCTTCTTATTACCTTCACTCATCATTAATTTATTTATACTAAATATTACTGTTGACTCAAACAATTGCTAGGCTGCATGTACAGAATGCCTGTGCATATCATTAAGAAAGAAAACTGTTGTGGATGAAAACCAGTCTGCATGTACGAAATGATGTAGTGTTACATATAACATATTTGAAACGTATTACTGTCAACTCCACTATCACAAATAACTTCTAAATGAGTATTTGATATAGCAATACTACTAAAATGCTGTAGTAAAATGGCCTTAATTAACGCCTCAGTTTGAATTGTTCCATCCTGTTAGATGAGGAGAAATTGTCCAAATGCGCACCCGATTCAGAGGAGCAACAAAAAGCTGTAGTAGCGATTCAGGATCAAGATGGCTTCAACTGGGGGTAAGTTAATTTGTGACGTTTGTTACCTTCCCTTCTTGTCATTATCACAGTTCCGACCCAAATACTCTCTATACATGCACTTACGTCCATAATATGCAGTAGGATGTGGGCTCCTTGTATTATTGTGGACAGACATTTGTGGTTATATCAAGACTTGTTGGCAAAGAGACTCTTTGACTTAGTCTGGGTCAAAATGCAAAGCATGTCAAAGTGCAATTGAGTGACGCCAAGGTGTGGGGTGCAGATATGACCCTGTATATTGGGGTGTGCCAGAGGGCAGCTACGCTACTGACCCCAATGGGCCAACTCGCACAGTGGAGTTCCGGACCATGGTGCAGGTAATTATTAAATTGTTTCAAATGTATACTAGTTTTATCTAGGTTGTTTCTTATGCTCCCTGTTATTATTGCACGGTTCTAACCGCTACATTATATATTCAGGCCATCAACAAGATGGGATTACGCGTGGTACTGGATGTCGTGTATAACCATCTCCATGGAAGTGGACCTGTGGGGCATCACTCGTGCTTGGACAAGGTATTGTTCAATATGATGCAGACTCAAATTCCTTGTAGGTCGATGTAACTTGATTGACCTTCTGCTAATCAATTTTGGTTCTATCAAAGTTGCTTTTACATTTTGAGTTGAATGCACGAGATCTGTCATGTAATTTTGTTTTATTGACGTTTCTTGACTGACAGGTAGTGCCAAGATATTACCTTCGGCTGAACCAGGACGGATTTATAGAGAACAGCACGTGCATGAACAACACAGCTTCTGAATATTACATGGTGGATCGTCTTATAGTCGATGACCTTAAGCATTGGGCTGTGAACTACAAGGTAATAAATTTGTTATATGTTTCAGACAATTAGCACGAGGGACACATGTAGCAGAGGTGACCTCCGGCTATGGCCCCGGGGAATTGAAGGGTGGGGGCAGCGGACCCGGCGCTCACTGGGCGGGCAGCCCCATAGAATTTGATTTTTTTTATTTTTTTTATTTTTTATTTTAAAAAAAAAATTGGGAAAAAATAGAGGCAATAAAAACCAAAATTCAATGAGATCAACCCTAGCTACCCCGTGATCGTTGTTTTGAGTGAACCCTAAAATTACTTAACGGGCAACAGGTCCTACCGGACCCGTCGCCCTTATTCAAACCCTTCTCGCTCCGCTCGATGGGTTTGAAAAACCTTATATTATTCATATAAATTTCTGATACAATTTGTCTCCAAAAAATAAAGTTTAAAAAAAAATAAAAAATATGAAAGTTAGGGCTGCCCGGTGAGAGGTGCCCCTGCTGGATGTCGGGTCCTCCTGCCCCCGACCCTCCACTCCGCCGGGTCGAGGAGAGAAGGTCACCTCTGCTACATTCATGCCTTAGCACGAACTATAAACTTACTTTTACTTATATTTCCCTTGAAGTTTTTGTTTCTTGATACTATTATTCGTTGACTGTTAGCTCCTCTGGGTATGGAATGCATCTAATTGTCATCCAATATGATTTGCTACAGGTCGATGGCTTCCGGTTCGACCTTATGGGTCATTTAACGAAGCATACAATGGTAAAATTTTCATTGTCCTTGAAAATACTTGACTGGCAGCTTAGGCAATAGTTGCCTATCTTATTATAGCATTGCTTGATTTATGTTTGAAAGGGCATAAACCAGTACTTCGTTTTCCATTCACTTTCTCATTGACTGAAAAAATTTATGCAGTTGAGAGCGAAAGAGGTATTAAGAAGCTTGACACTTGAGAAGGATGGTGTGGACGGTTCAAAGATCTACATGTGAGTTTGAAAAACTTTCACAATGCTCACCAGTTTCATTCTGATTCCTGCTAATTGCCATACAGTGGAACCATTTCGAGTAGCGGCATACTTCAACAAGCAGATTCTCTAAAGGTCATTCTGTGTTTATCTGTGCAGTTATGGAGAAGGATGGGATTTTGGAGAAGTGGCTAATAATGCACGTGGTGTAAACGCTTGTCAACAGAATTTAGCAGGGACAGGCATTGGCAGGTTGGCTTCTTTTCACTGATGTTCAGCAGTGTTGCTTGGATATGAGTTATCTATTTCATTACCTGAATTTTTGGGTTCTGAGTGCAGCTTCAACGATCGGATACGCGACACTTGTCTTGGCGGTTCACCATTTGGAGATCCCTTGCAACAAGGCTTGTTGACTGGCCTTGCTCTCCAGGTAATACTCTATCCACATGAACGATCCTTTTTTAGGCAATTTTGTTCTGCTGAAGACTCCATTTGTATGAAATGCTTAAGAATGCTCATACGGGGCTTTCAAGTGTGCATTAATTTACATTAAAGGGTTTTAGGTAATAGAGTGGCTACCTGTATTCACATCGTTATTTTTTTAAGGCGAAAGCCAGAAATGCAAGAGAAATATGGAAGCATTTTCGACCTTGACATCCCTCGTGCTTGTGTTTGCAGCCGAATGCTTTGTTCCAGGGTGGTGATGATGCCATGCATAATGCACTTGCAGCAACAACGGACTGGGTGAAGGTAAATTTTGTGGTGCCTCTCTAGTGCTTACTTGTGCCTTTTGGACTTCCTTCGCAGCATGGATGACTGGGTAAAAATTTGATACTTTAGCTTTCACACTATATTAGTTATTAAAACTTGAGATGTGGTTAATGTAACAGTTGGGGTTGGCTGCTAATTTGAAAGATTTCTCATTTGTCTCCTACAAAGGCGATGAGGTATGCCCGATCTGCACCAGTTTTCTTTCTTCTACTTTGGATCGTGGTCTTTGAAGGCGCCCATGGAATTGTGCTTCATCGCTGATAGGTGAACTGTAGCTTGAGGTCATTTTAACTAACAGCATTCTTTCTACGAGTCTATCATTTGTGCATTTGCGAAATCTAAAAGCTCAAGTTGGGCAGGTGAAAGGGGCTGAGGTTCTTACTCATGACGGTAAACCAGTTGCATACGCTTCCAGTCCAGAAGAGCTGGTGTGTGACCTGTTTCTTTCCTGCTTTTTCTTTTCTTTCCCTGTACATTGATTAGGATAAAATCTCCAGTTCTCCTTTCAATCTCAAATTTACGGTATAATCTTACAGGTTGCAATCAAAATAGATTAAACTGAAGATGCTCTCATTCATGTCTGTTCAGGTTAATTACGTCTCCGCCCATGACAATGAGACATTATTTGACGTCGTAATGATGAAGGTTAGCTTTCTATAAGCATCTCGTCTTCAGTTTGTATTTCTGTAGTTCAATATTGAATTGAAGGTCTTTAATCCAAATCGAGCAATGTTGCCAAAGATACTTGTCTGATGTTTTGTATTCGAGTACAGTTGGAGAAGAACTCAGTCTATAACTATTTGTTTTGTAATTGTAGAGCGCAGATGGTGTTACTTTGGAAGAAAGGTGCCGTATTAACCATCTTGCGACCTGTTTGGTTGCTCTTGCTCAGGTTTGTATACAACCTGATGATCTTGTGCCTAAAATGGGTTATCAATGATTTAGCAGTAGGTCACATCTTTATTGTTTATTGAAACAAGTATTGTGCATGGCAGGGAATTCCTTTCTTTCACGCAGGAGACGAACTGCTACGCTCTAAATCTTTGGATCGTGATTCCTACAACTCAGGCGACTGGTTTAATAGGTGTGAACTGCAAATAAGATTTTTTTTGCTTCTATTTTCTTTCCATCTCCTCTATCTTGGATAGGGCACCACTTTTGAACTCAAGAATTTATTGTATTAACCTTCAGTTATTTCGGTGCAAATGCAGGCTAGATTTCACATATGAAACAAACAATTGGGGCGTGGGTCTTCCTCCACAGGGCAAAAATGGCGAAAAGTGGCCTCTGTAAGTGTCTAGCTCTCATCATTGATTAACAATTTTACGTTTCTTAAGTTGATCTAGATCAACTCTTTAATCTTATCAACATAACTGATGCGACATTGTGAATATGGTTATTTAAATTATAAACGACATCTTTATATTTTCTGAAAGCCCACACGTGTCAAGACTTTCACAGTTGTCTCTAACCTACAAGTTTCTATTATTCATATGCCAGCATGCGCTCTTTACTCAGTGACCCATCACTGAAGCCTAGTAAGAAGCACATACTCGCGGCCTTGGCGAACTTCCAAGAGTTTCTGCGCATACGATTCTCATCACCACTATTTCGGTTGAGAAACGCGAATGCCATTCAGGTACTCTCAGAGAGGTTCAACTGCGTTCGTCAAAATTGAAGTTGATTCAATGAATGTTGCTCCGGTGAATATTGCAGATGATGTTCCTCAACTTGTAACGATCCCGAATTTTAAGAATCTATACACGGTGCACTGTATTTCTTCTCATGTTCTGTGGTTGTTCTTTTCAGGCAAGGTTAAAATTTCATAACACGGGACCTGAAAGCATTCCCGCGGTTATTGTTTTCACTTTATCTGATGGTGACGAAGGGATACGCGGCCTTACTCAAATCGATCCCAAGTAAGAACCGATTCGAGTCAAAACTGATTCTTAGTTGATCTTGGTATTACAGTCGTTTTAAGTAACATATCAGGAGGATGGCTTCATTTATGCTTTTGTCTTCTCTAGTGTGCAAATCATGTTGTGTTGTTGAGAGCATTTACATGATGTTTATTTCATTAGTGATTAACTGTGAATATGACATCGCCTCGAGCAAGTTTTCATCGACAGGTAGAAACATTGACGATAATAGATTTCTGTGCTTAAATTTTGCAACAGTTGTGAGGTACTATCGTTTATGGAGTGACCTTATTTTTGCAGCTTTAGACGTATTGCTGTCGTGATCAATGCGAGGCCATTGAAACTTGGTTTGGAGGTCGATGCATTGAAGAATGTTCCTCTAACGCTTCACCCCGTCCAGGTATGAGCTGGTATCATGTTGGACCGTTTCTAGTCCACGAAGGAAACATGATAACCTATGCGTAGACCTACTGCAAATGATATTGTCGTTGTTCCCTGCCCTTGAAGGAAATCTTTCTTTTAAACTGTTTTCTTGACTACCTCTCAATTTCTACAAGATACCGTTGATAATGTTTGGCATGTCCATTTTCTACCTAGTTGGAATGGTTATCTTTCTGCTCCTGAACATCATGTTTTAACAGGAAGCATCTGCGGACGAAGTTGTACGACAATCCAAGTTTGACTCCCACAGCGCATTTTTTGAGGTCCCGCCCCGAACAGCAGTAGTGTTTGTAGAAAAGAGGTGATTGTGACCATGCTCAAATACAATTTAAACATCTTAATGTAAAACCCATTACAGAGTAGTTGTATTATGTCGGTTGTAGCCTGAGACAAATTGTTGATAGCCTAGTAAAAAGAGAAGGTACGAGTTGATGCTTTCCTCATACATTTTGCAACTGCAAATACTGGTGTTTAAAAAAACATCAGGTGTGCTGTTGACCATTGCATGTACTGAACTTCTATTCTTGGATTATTATTTGATCTCTATAAACACTTCTGTACCAAACTTTGAGGGCTCGTGTGATTTATGAATTATATCACGATCATTTCTCCAGATAAGAAATAGTACATAAGTGAGTACAGAACTCTGGATCCCTGGTTAAGAGCCGCTGATCATTGTCAGGTCAGGAGTTGGTTTAAATATTCTTCAAGGGCATGCACATTTTTTTCCTCATGGAATTGCATATTGATGTCGTTTTGTATCCACGGATTACAATGAACTTTGTTGAATTTTTGAGGCGTGAGGCGGTTTAAGAAATCATGGTTTTCATTTAGAATAGCGTTGCGTTCGTGGTTAATTTTGGGTCGCTTCATAAGACCACATTACATTCCCATTTGTGTTGCTGGGAATATCTCTGCATACGTAAGAAATATTCCCCTCTAGACTGGAGTGCCGCAAATAATGTGTTAAACCCTGTGTTTCAAGCAGCTGCAATTAGGGACATGTTCCTTTCATACATCATAGAATACACCATGCCAATCATGAACCTGTTATGTTTCCCAATCCACAAAAGGACCCAATTGTACAGATGGGTGACCTTAATCAATATTCCACGACCATATTATATGCTCCCACTGTTGAATCAGGTGTAATAAAACAGAATCAGGTCACTGCACCGTTGAAAGAGTCTCAGAAGAATTTACTCCATCTATCAAATCCTTCAGATCCCCTGTGGCCTGTATTATCCAAGCACAATTGCTAGCAACATGTAGGATAAGTAAGAAACAAGAAAGGGGCGAAAGGCCCACTCAACGCACAAAGTACACCTTATTGCTATGTGTCAAAAAACTCAAACGTAATACATACTCTGCATCATGCATTGCTTAAGCATTGCACGACTATCCTCGCCTCTAATTATGCAATAAAATCTTCAAAATGTATGTATCTAAACGTTGGCATAATATTGAGTGTTGAATGGCCAACCTGTGTATCAGAGACCGATATTTTTTCTCTCTCCTCCTTCTCTGCAAATTGAGACGTCATTTGAATGTGTTTTTTAAGAAATTCCCACAAGTTATTTAGGTGTCACGAAGACTTGGATGAGGACAACCAAATCTTATGAGCATGAACATTTTTTAAGGATCCCACTCCACCTAAGAATTCAGGACCTTCCAGATGCACATGCCAATCACTTATTACATTATACACTAAGAGGTTAACAAAGCAAGGGTCATCGTCACACGCCTCTCGAAAATCAGTATGGTCTAGAAAGTAATATTCGAAGACGACAGTCCCTGTAACTCTAAAAATCCCGATGGTATAAACTAGACAAATGCTCTCAATGAGGACCAGAAGACATTTGTCAGGCAGGTGATTATTAAATCAGGATCACAATTTCAATGCAAGATTAGAGGTCTGACTAAGTACAATTGAGCGGTTGAATAGCACAATAACTGTCATTACAAACCATACAAAGAATCATTAAAATTATCTACGACTATTCCAGCTCTGAACTTCGATTCTCCAACTACCGTTCACAAATAACGTCAAGATAATACAGCATCACCAACTTCAAGGATAAAGTATCACCAAGCCAGACGCCCGCTTCTGTACGTGCACAACCTTCCCTGGCCTTCTTTAAATAATAGACATGAGTACATAATCACCACAGAGCAAGAATGAATAAACACCACTCTAAACGGATGCTATCGAACACCATTAAAACACCAAGTATCCAAGAATCTTCATCTACTCTAGAGGATAAGCAGCCAAGACTTCATTAAGCTCAGGAGCAAAAGCCGTCGTCAAACCGTATGGCTGAGGCAACCAAGTGCCAACTACATAAATGAGCTCACATGGTACAATAAAATAAGGAATGTCCTACGAAGGTCGCCAGGTAAGAGGGACCTCTCAATCAGCTTTTTCCTGGGAAGAAACTTCAGACTTTCTCCTAGAGGAGCTACCTCTCTTGGAGTAGAACTTTATCAATCCCACCCATAGCTTGTAAACCCAAATCATGCTCCCGAAGATTGCAAACGAGATCTTGAACATCCAACAATACGCTAGCCATCTTGGCATTATCTTGTCCGCATGCCCTCCCAAGTAGAATTTTCCAAGAGTCCATGTCAAGTAGGGCCCAAAGCCTCCCCTGACGAGAGTGAAAAACACTGTGAAAAAAGGAGACAGGTTGGTGTATATTTTCTTGGCCCTTGGAGACGTCTCCCGCGCCATTCGACACAGCGTCCAGATGTTTTGCACTGGACTTGTGACTTCTCCAGCAGCTATCAGACACATAACAGATATCGCCCCATGTCCAGTGAAGTACCGACATGATATCATGTACGTCAAAGTAGCAACATGATGGCCGATGAAGAGATAGTCATCCGGGGCAGTGATGAAATAATTCAGTAAATCTACAATGAAATATGCCATCGAATACTCCATGATTTTATCCTGGAAAGGTGTGTTGGGAGCGTCTAAAACCCATGGTTTGGTAAAGATCTCGTAGCAGGCCAACGCGGCCACCACTGTTCCATGCGTCAAAGAAATTCCACAGCTAGCTGCGTCGTACCGAAGCCGTCCCTTCCAAAGCTTGTGAAACACAAAAAAGTAACCATAGAAATACACGGCAGTAAACAGGCAGACCGACCCGATCAGCACCAGGTTGTTCGTTATGAAGCTCATGATCATTGCAACTTAACAGCTGTTGGCCCCTCAGAGGCAGACACAATCACATCAAGTCGAGCGCCCTAAATTCTCTTCACCATCCACGAGTAATGACGCAACGCTACTCCGCTCTCGGAATCATCGACTAGAATCCAAAGAAACCTGTTGAATCATAACTTCTGCACCCAATCCACAAAACAAGCCATATGAAACCCTGTTTAACGGCAGGGAACAAAATGATAAGTGATGAACAGAACAGGTTGTAAGAAAAGTAAAATAAAATAAAATACACTTCACTCAATTTATAGACATGACGAATCTCCACGAGAAGAACAAAAAACAAAAACCAATAATAACCCTCAACACCGTGCAAGTGGTCCTGAATTTGAGTACTACACATGACGTAACGGAAACGATGCTTGTATATAGTGATTCAAGACAATGAGTAAATTTCACGTCACGCAACACAACTTCCCAGCTGATGCCACAATACGAAATTCTTCATCTTTAACTACTCTAGTACGCTAATTCAACCAACATAACCACGACTCTCAGCAAATGTAAACCCCACTTAGACCTAAAAACCCTGGTTACAAACCTAAGAGCAGGTTTCCAGACCCTAATCTCTCCTGGAGGAGTACGGAACTACCCTCGTATCGACAAACTGATTGACACAATGCAAAAACTGTAGCACTTAATAATGCAACGAGAATATATTACATCTGCAAACATAATTTTGACACCCAAGAAGCTGCTTTTCATCAGCAACAAGTCCGCTAAAAGGCAGAAACCCAATCACGGCCCATAGATGGATACGCGAAGAAAAAGAAAAAAACAAATCTCCCTACTCACCCAGGCCTTCCATAATCCTAGTGTCACATATCAATGCCCTCTACCTCCTCACACACATCAAAATCAAACCTAATTCCCCAACTACCCCCCACCAATAAAAAACAAAACCCGACTGATCCATCAAACCCCACCATCACCCTCCCACCCCCTCCCATCACCAAGATCCATACACAACATGAAAAACACCAGACCTACCAACACCGAATCCAACCAAAACCCCAGCTTCCAAAGACCAGACAATGCAGTCCACCATCCATAACAGAAACCCTAAAAACCACACCATAGAGCACATAAGAAACGAATTCCATACGCAACACCTGCACCCCACCTTGGAGGACACATGGGATTCAACAACAGTGCCCTGCAATGACAACATCCCACGCATCCAGAGGACCAACAAATATACCATGGCATCCCATATCCAACAACCAACACAGCAATGGAGTGGAGCGAGGGCAGGTGAACCTGGAGGGAGACGCTAGAAGGGCGCCGCAAAGGCCATGGCCATGCGAAGAAGGGGAGATGCGCCACAGAATGGAACCCAAGAGATGGGATCCTTGCCACGCCCTCGCCTCGGTATCAACTACCACGGACGGCCGTAGGGGCCACGGCAGTAGGGGCCAGTGCCCTGGCTTCGACGGCACCGATGGCGCTTGGCCCATCGACGGTGGGGGGGTGAGCGTGATGGTCGATATTGGTGGGGCATCGTGGTGCCCGTGTGAACCTGTCCCAGATAAGGTTGTTCAGTTTCACCGTACAGACCAGCGCTGTTTCTGCCATTTGTGCCATCTCAGCGCAGTTTCTGCCAGCTCAGCGCTGTTGTGGTGATGATGTGGCGATGTTGGAGGGTTTCTGCCGACATGGCGGTACAGTCAGCGTGGTCAGAGGAAGTGAAAAAACAATTCTCCGACTGTGATGTCTCACCTCCCAGAGTCCCCACCTTCAGTGTAGTATCCTTCGAGTCTTTTCTATCTGTCCCCAATGAAGGAATTAATAGACTTAAAGATCTATAGATTCGATCTAATTTTGAAATAAAAGTAAAAAGAGGAAAAAGAGACTACTTGTTCTTATGGTGAAGAAACTTAGGATATAAGACTCCTCAACGGGAAGGTAGAAGCTCTCTTTTATTTTCTAAGTTTGAGTGGGTGAGCTAAGACCAACATATTGTTGGTCTATGATTGTATCTAGAGGCTATTTAGAAGACAAGTTAAGTTTTGCACCTCACTTTTTGATTGGTAGTTAATTATTGTGAAGTGTTGTGAGATTTTGTGAGAAAGTTGTAGAAGGATCATTAGGGTTCCTTGTTTTGTTTTCATTCTGTGTCCACGACTTCAATTTTTGAGAGTTTTGTGTCTCAAGCTATTGCATTTGTTTTTGGGTGTATTTTCTATGGTGATGTTGAAGTAGGTGGAGGTTTATGGTGCCACCTTGCAAGTCTCCCGGCTCTCCACATGGCCAAAATTGTGTTATCATCGTGGAAATAATCTAGTGCCGTGAACAGCGACTAGAATTTGAAGTTGGATTTGGACAGATCAAGAATTTGATAGGTGGTGACTTTGTTTTCTTCCTATTGATTCTAAAGGTTTTAAGAAGTTGTGTTCTTTGGGTCGGGCTCTCATTGTTCATTGGTTATTGAATTGAGTTGTGGAGAAGAATGGGTGACGGTGGAAAGTGCTTGATAGAGAAAATAAAAAGAATGGAAGATGAAATATTTAGAATAGATGAACAAAGGAAAAGAAAGGATAATCATGTAGAAAGAAAGGTCGAGCAGAGAATAGGACTAAGAACAATGATTGGAAGAGTAGAAGAGGAGATCATCGCATCTCCTAGTGATGAAGAGAGAAAACTACTCTCCGAAGAGAAACATCAACTTCGGGCTAAGGAATCGCAACTTTGGAAGGAGGAAAATCAACTTTGGGACGAGCGTATGCAACTTTGGGACGAGCGTATGCAACTTTGGGACGAGCGTATGCAACTTTGGGACGAGCAACATCAACTCTAGCGCAAGGCATTGTACAAGTGCTTACTTGTAGCAATATACTTGACTTCTGCAATATGTGCTTACTTGTATGAATATGTGCTTACTTGTATTGAAGGTGATATTACAAAATATGAATAAATTTGTATAAATGAGAGTGATATTACAGAAAAATTGTGATATTACATAGTACACCATTGTGTAGGCATGTAAATGCAAGTTCTGTGATGACAAAATGGCACTTGGAATAGTGCCATTTTAACGGAATTGCCGATGCCCAGGCTCTCTTTTCATGAAATTACCAATTGTCACTATTGTCATTTTAACGGAATTGAAGTAACTGTTTAATCTAGATTTCAAGAAATATTAATTTATGTGCTACCCCCACCGAGTTGGGCGAAGAGAATCCACAAAAAAGTGAGCAGCTCACCACCTTGAGTAAGCTTGGCGCAATGCTCCACATTCCTGTTGGCATTCCCCAAGGAGGTCACGAAGTGAGCGGCCGTGCCATCGATCAAGGCCCATCGATCTTCCACCGACATGCACTCCACCACCAGAACCGCCAATTCGGTACTAAAACTGTCGACCTCCATTCGATCCACACTCGCAAGTCCTTCCTTTCTCATGCTGGCCACAGTCTCCTCAACAGCTTCCTTAGATCTGCGGTCCCCAAGTTTCAGAAATGGAATCTCTAGCCTTGCAACTTTGCTCCTCGTTTCCTCCATCCAGTTTGTTGATGTCGCGATTTCGTTGTAGAAGTGTTCCAGTTCCTCGGCCACCTTCTTCTTCGTGAGCTCTAAGTGGGTGGGAAGCAATTCTGGGCAGACGGTTAATAAGCGATGTATGTAAGCCATCAACCACAAAGCACGGTTGCGTATTGCTTGAACGCTTTCCCCTTCGAAAGTGGATTTCTCTTCTTCAGATAAATTGCTGCAGCTGTGGGATCTTATCTCGATCTCATCATCCTCGTCTCCAGTGCCGGCCTGGACGTGGTCTTGTTCTACATCCTCTGATGTTTCGGTTGCTTGTTCAGCATTGCTACGACCTTCTAAGAGTAACACTTTCAGCGTTCCTATCCACCATATGAGTAGTATGGTCTCCCAGTTGCTGTCATAATACACAACGAAGATGTCCAAATTTTCCAGCATATGTATCGGTTTTGTTTTTTCCCCTCCTGAAAAATATTTATGCCACATTCTATACTCGGAATAATATTCTATCAGCTCTAGAATTTTATCAAGAGCTGGAATCTCTTGCGCTTGGACTTCCCGAATTTCACGTTCATTCAATGATACTGTTCGATACATCTGATCCCAACATGGTTGTGGAATAAAAAACGTATCTTTAACCCAACTTGGCCATGTCGCTAAGAATCTGATCAAGAAATTTGAACGTGGAAGGAAGGATGTCCCTTTACTACATGTAGAAAGTCTTTTTTCAAAGAAACTGTTCAGGAAGAGAGAAAACCTGCAGAAGTGTTCAAGTAAAATAGAAGCCCATAGTAAAGAGGTCCGACGTTGGGTTCGCACAACGGCCACCAACAGTGCCACAACCGCCCGTTTGCTCGCGACTAGACGCAGCAAATACGCAATTTCAACAGAAAAACCAGTTGCTAGAACAACAAAAGTGGCATTCTCTTTAAGCCGCCCATGTGCCTGTGTACCCCATATGTTTGGATTGACAATAACCAACACCAGTGCACTGAACAAAGCCATGCTACACACAAAACGCAGGAACAGTCGTGACAGGTAGGTGTCTGGACAGATGGGCTTAGCATATAGCCAGTTGTACAAAAAATCTCGTTCGATGAGAATATAGGCCAACCAATCTTTCCTCTCGAGATTCAGAAACCACAGCCTCCGCATCATGGATTGGCTACTCTCTAACTCTAGTTCCAATCTGGTCAGCGATAAGATACGCCGCAAGTATGCGAAGGAAGAGGCAAATGCTACAGATAATTGACAAGCTCGGCGCCTGCTATACTCAGAGTCAGGAAAAGTTGTACTGACCACTTCGAAAATGTCTGAAGTAGTGACGAGATCTGACCCGGGCGGATCTGACCATTCTTTTGCGCCAGCAACAATGAATCGCAGCTGATTGCTGCTGGCACTTCCTGCAGTTCGGGTCAAGTGCTCCATGTACTCGTAGATGGGTGCTATTTCTTCGAGTAAGCCAGTGCGGGAGCTCCAATTTAGAGCGTTGTTGCGCTCATAGTAGCGAATCACGCCTACAATAAACACGAGCAGACTGGGGAGGATGAAGAATCCCCTGGTGTTCACTGCGATCACATACGCGGCCGTCACCACTTGGAGCACTAAGTAGAGCAAGTGACGCAACCACAACTCGCTATCCGCGCGCTCGTACGCTGTGAAGTTGTCTGGGCCGCCGAGATGGTATACCAGAAGAGCGCTCCACAAACCAAAGAGCTCAGAGTGATGTGTCTTCCTTGACAATAACCCCAGTAGAAAGCTAGCCGTAACATCAGCCCCCACATACGCCAGCCATGCCAACAGCCTCACCTTGGATGTGTGCTTCCGAAGCTCACCAGTGATGAGCAGCACAAGCTGTAGGACCAGACTGGTGTTCAGAAACACCACTGGAAGTATATCTTCCCATGCTTCAATCGCTGTTTCTGAAATGATCGGTCCCATGGTGCAAAAGACTATATATCTACAGAGTTAGACTCGACAAATAAAGAAATATCTACTACTATGCCGAGAACTCCATTCTCATGAGAATATTGCAGACGATCATATACGAGTCCAGACCACCACAGAGGATGATCACTCTTTGCATTATATAGCCAGGGAAGGCAACTCGTTATCGATATAGTTTATTGTATACAACAGACAGAATCAACAGAGAATCTTTCAGTATATGCAAGTGATATGTCGACATGAAAGTCTGTACGTCGGACCATATAAAAACATTGATACATGTGCAAGTCTGCCGAAGTTCCAAGTCTGTCGGACAGTCCAATGTAAAATTGAACTGGTCCAATGGTTAATTTTTTATATTGGCGTTGCAATTCCGCAGTACAGCTATGAACCTGGAGCCATCACAAGAGTTGCAGTTGTTGATTACACGCTTTCAAGTCGGAATGTACAAACTGGAAATGGGGAATTAAAACTAGAATAAGCAATTCTACCATGTCCAGGTGCGGGATAGGCTCAAGTAACAAGCATTTGAATGTTCAAAAGAAAGTGGAAAACAATTTACTTGATGATGGGGGACACATGCGCCATTCAGGACCCCGGCCATGGCCCAACCTCTAATGTAAATATCCAGTACATTGTAGGCGACTCATATGTGCGCATGAGTGACATCCATGCCCGGGGTCCCAAACATTTGAGGCATTCTACTCAATGATGGGTCTTTTTAGAGAAGACGAAGAACAGTTGATTATATCCATGGTTTAGTACTTCCTGGAAAGCACCTTCCGTTGTGAATATATCTCCAATATGTCACCTTGGTCAATGACATCTGTCACTCATGTTTATTAACAGGAAGTAAGATCATAGCAGCTTAGGCAGAAATTAATTCTACAAATCACTGCCTAAAATTTGTGGAAATTCTAAGTAAGTTTTGCCTAATATTATGAAATTTAAAATTCTTCTTTTCCTAAAATTGAGAAAAATCTACTCTGCACTAAATCATCTCTAACTTTGAAGCTATGACTGATTGAGAAGGGGGAGAAGGTGCTCCTTTTGTAATCAAGCCCACTTACACTACTCCACAAAGAATACGGGTTAAGAAGTAGCAAGACTCTAAGTGGGGTTTTAAAATGTGTTGTATACAGATTTTAAGAGTGTGATTGAGCATAAAAAATGAAGTTTTATGAAAATGTGATGAACTAAGAAAAGTTGAGTAAACAAGCCCTCTTCCATCTCCAACAAGTTTTATGTCAAAAAAAAATGAGGCGAAAGATATGGACAAAATAGCACGTAAAGGTCCATGTATCAAAATGTGTTCCATACAGTTTTCTTTAAGGTTTTTTGTGCATAGCAAATCAACTTTATCGGAAATATTTAGGTCGAAGAAAAGCTTTAAAATCATATTATCTTTCACCTCCAACAAACTTTGTGTCATTTGGAGAAATATTTGCAAAAGCTATGTATGTTCTTAAAATGAAGACTAACTAGTTGTTTCAACTCAAACTAGAAAGACGTCTTTCCACGTACTCATTGCACTCTAGATCAAACAAAAAATTCATAAAATTATACTTACTACAATAGATTTTTGATTTTCCAAAACACTCAAAAAATCCGAACATCCACATCACCTTAATTTTTATTATAATTGTATCCATATTTTTTGTTAAAATTAGAAATCAAACGAAGTATATTGATAAAATGCCACAGCTCACGATCATCTATGTCAAAATTCTTAGGTGGCTAGGAATATGCTATGATCTTTTTCAAACCTTACAATGCCATTCCAAGGATGAGATTGGTTTGAACATAAATAAAGAATCTTGTGTGATTAGAATGTTGTTTTGAATTGATTAGTGGCCGTTCATGGTTCCATTCTACAACCTAGCATGTATCAAAGTAGATAAATCAAGTAGACAAAATGATTGTGGCATATTCTGAACCTAGGGCGGCGCTTCTATTATGAGTATTAACATTAACGTTTGGAACAAATTAGGGGGATTGAATTACGTTATCCAACATCTTAAACTTTTATTCCTTTGTTCTATTGACATAGGTCTACTGGTGGAACCAACATACACTTCATTCACAAGGGTCTCGTTCGGAGGCGGATGTTCCTCCTCTACATTGTCCTATCTTTCTTTTATACGTTCCTCTTTGCGGCCTTTTCCGGTATGTTGTCCAAATTGTTGAGGTAACTTACTATTTTTCTTGGTGTTCCTTCGGGATCAGTGAGTTAATTATTACCCATTCAAAACCAAAACCGGCGATATAGAATGCATCAGGGTCAGCGAGCGCAAGGACCAATTCAGGGAGTTTCAGAAGACGGCTCAAAACGGTGGTGTGAACGAGGCGTTGCAAGCCTGGCCACTTGAGAACATCGCATCATCGTGATCGTCCGATGAGCAAAAGATCGTGCGGTGAGCGTGGATCGAACACGCGACCTTCAGATCTTCAGTCTGACGCTCTCCCAACTGAGCTATCCCCGCACAGATGCCATACCCGGATGGGTATCCACGCATCCAGATTCCATAACCGGGGCTCGAACCCGGGTCGCCTGGGTGAAAGCCAGGTATCCTAACCACTAGACTATTATGGATATCGCACATGTCCAGAGCGGCCCCGGACAACTCCGGAGCGGTAGATGTCGTGGACGTTAAAAGTTAAATACTTATCTCTCTCGCGAGAACATGGCGACCCTGTTGTGCCAAGGTCGCAGTTGGCACCATCATTCCATCATCCACGCACACGGCGCTCTCCTTGGATCGGAGCCTTACAAGACAGATTAGACTCTCCGTCATCCCCAAAGTTATTTGTATACTCACACCTTTTCCCCAAAGGTGCATGAACAACTCCAGATGCCAAAACTCTTGTATTTTAAAATTGAAATGCTTCTATTAAATAATGTGCTTCAGATTCTAACCTCTCATTGGCGTCAGGTGGGTTTTCTCAGATTTTCTCAGTGCCAATTATCATAATAATAATAAATAATAAATAATTACAAAAAACTAACTTTTCTACAGAGATGAGAACTTGACGTTGTAGCTTTTACAAGAATATGATTTCTTTCCACAAAGAGAGAGAAAGTTTGGTCTGCGGAGGAGACCAACGTAAATTAAGTGTCTGTTCAATCCCCCCAATCAAATGTCCACATGACAAAGGTATAGAAGTAAAGATCTACTCCCCTTTTTCGAGAGTAGACACTTTAGTCACAAATAACCAGTAACAAGAAACCATAATAGTTAGCTTTTAAATTCCATATTTTTTATAAGTCTGGTCACCAAGTCACGGGCTCATTGTTGGTTGGTGGTGAGCGATTATTTCATTTAACTAGTCCAGGTCCATCTCATTTGAGCAGATGTGGAGGATGAAGTGGCTTGGTACTGTTGAGTGAGCAACAACAGGCATGAATTTTGTTTCACACAAAACATGTCAAAAAAAACCTATACTATCCAAAGTTCTTTGTACTCAATGTTAAGCAATTCCCATGTTTTTGCTACACCCTACTATTAACTTTTAAGTTGGTACACAAGTAGCTCATTCAACCTTCTTTGTACCTATTGAAACAGACTCTATGGTCTATGGTTCAAAAAAATTATTCAATGATTGTTTTCTCACGCTTTGGGTATGATTTCAAAAATATAAATTCTTTATCACATAAATAGTAGGGGATTTTTTAATTTTTTTAATTTTTTGTTGTTGATGTTTGGCCCCTTGTTTTCTACTTTAGGAATAGGCAAACAAACTTGGTTTTCATTGTTTAAGTTCAATTTATGAAGGAAATTGATATAACAAACAATATATGAGTATTATCAACAATTTTGTTCAAATCTAACATTCAAAAATTTGCGGTTCAACATTTTCATGTACTAGGTTGTTTTATATGCAATATGTTAAAGGAGAATGTTAAACTGGAAATATATATAAATTTAATTTAGTAATATTTCCTTTTTCAATAATATGATGTCAATGTACCGATTACCGTCTAGATATGTGCGCAATGAACAATTCAAACTATGTGATAAAATCTTTTAATATTATCATCTTGAAGAGGTTTGATTAACGTCTTCTTGATATATACATATACATATATATATATATATATATATATATATATATATATATATATATATATATATATATATATATATATATAAATAATTTTAACTTTGGTAGAAATAATATCAATGTGAACAAAGGGCCTTTTAATTTTTTAGAATTTTGTTTGAATGTTGTATGGCCGACTCATTTTCTTTTTGGATTCAATGCTACTTTTTGTTGGTAAGAGTCTTTAGAAACTATTAAAATGATATAAGTAGCTGACTTCCATTGGCATTGTATCCTTTTAATGTTTAATCATTGTGTGGTAAGTTTTTTTGAGTGTTTTAAGTTGTTGTGTTTTCCATGAAGAACTTGAGTGTTGAGTATTTTGATTTCTGGGTATGGCTTTTCACTTTGATTTTGGAAAGTGTAGCCATTTGGGTTCGAGTCTTAATGAAATGCTTCGTGATCTGATATGGTAGTATGCCGAAACTTGATCTGCCGGACTTGCCTCATCTAAGTAAGCTCTTTGCAAAATCTTGGATTTACAACTTGGAGGATTGTTAAAAATTGATACTACAATCCACGATACTACTTGGAGGATTGTTACCATGAGGTTGTCAAGTTCGGAAAAGCAGCCGGGTTTCCACTCTCCGCCTTACTTGATGAATTGGAATTGCCCTGCAATTCATTTGGGAGTTGCTTTGGGAATCCCATTACTCTCGATACTACTTCTGAGGAGCTTGTGACATTAAGGGAAAAATGGGGTCTCCAACGGGTCTTGTAAGACAGCCCGAAGGTAGGTGAACTGCTACCCGTTGACCCCTCTCTGCGAAATGTCATTGGTGGATATCCTGCCCGCTGACAACAAAATTTGCCCCGATGGCAACAAATTCGCCCCGCTCACAACAGGATCCGCTACTGTCCAATGGGGTGACAGCAGTGGGCACACGCTCGTTGACAATGTCATTAATGCTCTTATTGTCCAATGGGGTGACAGCAGTGGGCAATGCCTTTGCTGCAAGCGATTGGCTAGACCCCCCAAACGCCAATTTGGCGACCTGCTGGCACCATTGGTGCCAGCAGGTAAAGTGCACAGGCATGGCCAAATTTTGAGGCACGGATTCCGACCAAAGGCCCGTTGGAGACCCCATTTTTCCCCTAATGCCTCTTCCTCCGAGGTTGGGTCTATGATGGCTCAGCCAGGTACTTCGCTGCGTGGGGCTACTTTAGGCGTCGGTGTGGTGCGACCCTGTCCGATCAGTGAAGAGGAAGACCTCGTTGATGCGGAATCTCCCGTGGTGTCCGGTGTCGCCAAAAGAGGAGAGCTGATTGTTGCTCCAAAGGTGTTGGCAGCGGTCGATCCCTTGGCTCCCATTCCTACTCCCGTGGCTCCAGCGGTGGTGGCCGAGGCAGCTCCAGGCGTGGCGGCGGCTTCCGGGGCGTTAGTGGTGCTGAGTGCAGGTTATTCGGACGTCGAGGATTCTCAACGCACCTCAGAAGCTCAATTCGCCACAGTATGCCACACCCAACACTGCTAACTTCTCTTCTGCGCCTCTCTCGCAAGCTCCACCAGACTTTTATCCGACAACAACCCGCGGAGGGAAACACAGAAATCCTAGTGGAACACATTATGGAGGAGCAAAACTTCACCACCATCGAATTCAACACTCAAATCAGCCCTAGGCTCAGACCAGCGAATCACCCTCACAGCCACCAGGGAAATCTCTCTCACACTTCACAACTCTCACATCCCACTCTCCTCAAGATGTCACAGTCCATCTCTAATCAGGTTCCTGAAATGATCACATAGGTCTTGTTGCCAGTCTATTTAAGCGGATTAGACGCTTAGTATGGGATGTTCTGTTTTGAAGGGAGGGCGCAGGGACCAGGAGGAATCACATACAATGCAAAGAATGCAAGTCCAAGGCCGAATGACCCTGACGACCGCCAAGACCAAGAATCGTCAACAATTTTGCAGGCTGAGACTATGGAGCGAGAGGACGATTCAAGGAGAACTTAAACTGCACCCACGAGCGACTCAATCATGGAGGAACCCTAACATGCAGCAGACATTCTCTCTTCTCAGCTTACTCCTCCTGTTGTTTCCAAACTATAGCGTTCTTTAGATAGTCAGACCCCTGCTTTGTATTTCTCCTTGATTAGGTCCGTCAGCGCACGTAGTTTCTTTAGAAACTAGAAACAATGGAACGACATTTTACAATGCCAATTCATAGGAAATGAGTCCAAAGCTCAGGCCCCTGGCCCGTGATACCAGGCGGTAAACCGCCTGGTCACTTTTATTTGTTGGTTACTTTTCTGTTTTAACCCCGGTGGGGAATTTAAGGTATGGTAGTATGCTCAAAAGATTAGGTAGAGAATTTATAGAGGCCTCTGAACACTTTGCCAAGTGGTGCTATCGAGAGTAAGCTATGTGCTAGTTTGTCTTATATCACTAGTGGAAACGTTGTGGCATCTGACCAGGATACATGACCAGCTTTTTTTCTAGTCATCTCAGGGAGCGGTGCGGGTTACGTGATTGGAGGATGGGGAAAAGGGCGGGCCCGGGAGGTTGCCTTGGCTTTGCCGCGGGTGCAGAGGTTTAATAATGGAGGTTCCGGGTCCGCGGAGGAAGGGCACCCGCGGCAGTGAGGCTACAGTAACTCAGAACTTACTCACGTTCGTTAGAAAGCTGGAATGGCGGAGGAATTACTGATGCCCCACCCGATAACCGGTCTGTATCCGGGTATGGACGTCGGTTACTGGTTAGACATGGTATGAAAGCCGGGTATGTGTACATTATCCATCGAATATACTTCGACGCCTAGTACCATTTGTGTTCCGCTGCTGTCCGGTTCTGAGGACGACATAATTAATACACATTGGACATTCTCAAAGAACAGTTTAAACAAAGAAGCAGTAAATAACGTACACGGCTACTTTAGGAAAGAAATGTATATACAATAACTGTAAAACGTTGATTGTAACATTGAACTTCCATAACATCGTCATTTATGCGGCAAATCCAAATTCACTTGCATCTGCTACTGATATCGTCTATGCCTACGGTATTTGATAACAACACGATATGAAAAGAAGTTCGATTGACTTCAGAACAGTCGCTCACTCTCCGTGGGAGTGGTCATTGTTATCTACATACAATGCGAACTCTGATAGCATAAAACTGTTCAAACCAGTGGAGTAGCAATGCGAAGAGAAAGGTACAGAAGCTACAGAGGCAATCAATGTACGCAGCATGCGGCTCATTCGAGCAGTGACATAATGTCTTCATTCAGTCCCGTTCGAGGAAAGAGGGGTGCTGGAGGAAGTCGATCAATGCGTCCATCCTGGCAATCTCGGTTCTCAGAGCCGAATACTTTGTATTCACGTCCTCCCGGATGGCATAGTAAGTCAACTCGTTGGCACCAACGACCGCCTCCTGTTCAGCGATGGACTCCCTGAGTTTCCCAACACGATCGGTCACAAAGTCCATGTTCAACCTCGCAAGTCCCACCGTATCGTCCCATATACTCCCCTCTCCTGAATCATGGATTGCATTCTCTGTAACCGGATTGATCTGATGCTTGACTGAAGCTGAAGTACCTGCCTTAATCCGCAATGCAGAAGCCCGTCTGTGAGCGCTCTCAGCCAACGGCACTTTCTCACTCCACGTTTTGTGCACACGGATTAGATTCTGGAGTTTTGAGCGTTCAGCGTCCACTTTGTCTGTGGCAAGTCTGAGCTTCTCCTTCAACTCGGCGCTTTCGAAGGTGATCCCTTGTCGACGTTCTTGGGCAAGGGTCCGAATAGAATCAGTCAGTCGGGCCAGGCCTTCAAGTGCAAGATTCGGGGGGGGGCCACGGTTTACGTTTTGTGGGGACACCCGGCTTTTCCCTTTCGGACTCCCTGAGGCTCCTCTTCTCGTAGGTCTAGGTGACAAGTCCCCTGATCTGTGGCGTCCATGTCGTTGGGTGTTGCCCTGGCTAGGTGTTGTATTCGGGGGCGACTTCTTCAATGGAATGAAATCCCTACGCCATTCCTGTCATGTTGGGGAAAGTTCGTACGTGAGCGGAGAGCGTAGAGCGGAGAGCGGTGAGCGCAGAATGGAGAGCACAGAATTGAGAATTAGGAAAATTTTCAAAAGCAAAGTAGACCCTATAACCGTGGAAAATTACTAAATTAAGGCTAATTTTTGACACTTTTTTTAGAAAAAGAGTATATTACCGTGGAAATTAGAGATTATCTCTGGTAAGAATTTATTACGTTTATTCTCAAAGATACAAATTAGGGCTGATGTCATGATGACGTCATGCATACATTTCTTTAGATTTGTCATGGGTTTAGGCAAGATACAATGATCAGGCGTTGAGTTTTAGATCAAACAAATAATTCCTTCATAGGATTATGTAAATTCACAAGGGAAAAAACAAATTTCAAAGAACGTAAAGGAGGCAAGGTTTGAAAACTTCCTGGAATATTTCAAAATTCGTGTATATTATCTTAACTGCTGAAACCAAGATATACCTTGTCAGAGTCCTTGTCTTCATCGAAGATTACTCTCTCTTCCTAGGTTGCAAAGCATCTTCATTTGAGTGATACAAGTAGGAGATTTTCATCATGAAACAACACTTGGTAAGCTGGGTTCCAGAGAAGGAGGTCACTCTTGGTTTCTTGAGCTTGTCTCTAGGAGGTGTATTAGGATAGTGACACAGACCTTGGCATTATGTGCTGTATGCGAAGGTAGCGTAGGAGTTCGGGGATGTCAATCTGCAAGCTTGCCTGTAACGTTTGAAGACTACAAGAATTCAGTGTGTTGCGCGATGCCGAAGGTGTGTAATGCGAGATCCAGGAGGACGAGAGCGGCTGTAGGTTTGCCCCCAAAGGCACCGGCGAGTTATGAGGAGCTGCGGCCGTGGCTGCTGGAGGTGGAGCGCGCCAGGGATCGAGGCATGGACCTGCCACCGTTTAGGCACATCGGAAGCCTCCATGTTGGTGAAGGTGAATGGCGTTGGACAGTGCTTTGTACCAATGAGCTTCTCCGTATTATGGAGTTATCCCTAATCCCGTATCCCTTGCTATCGATCGTCGATGAGAATCCAGTTGTTCAGCTGCCCGAAGTGATCATATCGGATGGCGAAACTTGCTGGTTTGATATGGACAAGAGTTGGACTGTATATCCTTCGAAGGACTAGTACAGTGAAGTCTAGTGGGGTGTTCGAATACAATTCTTAAGATTTGGTCATACATTGGATCTAGATACGAGTATTCCAGCATGATGGTTTTAGATAATATAGATGATTCTAGAAATAATAAAAGAAATACGAACTAAAAGAAATGGTCTTAAAAGTCCGTGGAATATTTCAGAGTTCGTGTACAATAATAGAGTAGCCGAAACCAAGATGTACACCAAGTGAAGAATAGGTAACATGGCTATGCAAATGTGGGATTTTGAATGAGTAAAATATAAATAACAGCACAATATTACATTTGAGACTTTCTTTTGTAACATTTCATTCTTCATATTATATTTCGAGCATTACAGTTGTGACATTTCATCCTTTACAAACACGGAGACAAATTGGACATGAGAATTATAACAAGTTTAGGTTCAGGGAAGTAGAGTAGACGAAGGATTACCCAATGAACTCCAATTAAATCAAATCAAATCAAATGAAAACAACAATAGACCGAAGCCTCCTTCAACCTCACAACATGCTACAGTCACTACTTTCACTCTCAGAACTAGATGACTCCGTATCTCCTTCTACCGCCTCGTCATCGACAAATTGAAGGGCCCTGGGATCAAAAGTAGTTGGCCGACTAGGAACATATGTAATGGCTCCAGATTGAAACGCCTGTGCTAAGCCCTCTGCGTAGTCCGGAAGTATGAAAGGCTGAATCGGGCTGGATTGAAGACGCCACGATGAAGTGGACACTGCTCTTGGCACACGTGGCGGTGATGCAGAAACTACTCTGCAATAGAGAACCGATTGTGGTTAGATCTTGTACGTAGAGGTGGAAAGAGAAGTACTGATTGGATAATTGAACGTAGAATAGAAGACGTACACCACTTGTCAGGTCTTGCTCTCTTTGGAGGCGCTTCGCCTGTTGCTGCCGGCCTTGGATGTTTAGGAGGGCCCATGGCGGATGGTTTGAGAAGGGCGTTGAATATGGCTTCGTCCTCCTCAAAAGCGAGAATGTGACGACCAACAGCCTGGGCGGCCTTGATGGAGGCCCCTGAAACTCGAAGAGAAACAGAGAAATGAGAAACTTTGGAAAGAACGAGAGGAAAAATGAAGCAGAGATATGTAAGAGAGATACCTGTCCCAGCATTCCAGTCAAGGACTATGTCGCCGGGCTTGGACAGCTCCTCAATGATGTTCTGCATCATCTCAGGGGATTTCTCCCTTGGGCCTCTCCACGGCACCTCCCCATTCATGAGCTGAGATTCGGCATCGGTGAAGTTGAAAATGGCATCACTCTCGGTAATGTTGAGGAGCCCATGTATCAGGTCTTCCTTCTTCGTCTGGAAGGAGAAAGTACTGCCACTACGAACGTAGACGCGAATCCAGAACCGCATAGTCTGCAGTCAAGCAGAACTAGTGAGTAAAATTAAGCGGAAGGGTTATCAGTAAGCGAAGAGAAGGGCATGTTTAGGAAAAGTACCAAGTTCTCGGGGTTCGTAGGAGAAGTCAGGCCGAGTACATTGACACCCCACCAGTCCTTGAACAGCACGTATCCACCACCAGCAGCTTCTACCTCGATATCCTCAGCCAGCTTCTGATCAGTGTTGTAGATGAGGCAGATGGCACCATCTTTCTGCAAGAAATCATCTGCAAAATGGAAGATGTCGTACAAATAATCCTTGTAGCGAGAGTTCCAAGGCGGAATACTCGTGGGGGGAACGGAAACGGCTGGGACGGGAAGATTCTCAGGGATGTCGGCAATGATCAAGTCGACTCCCAGATGGTCCTCTTGTTTGCACCGGTCCCCAACTATGTTTTCGCGGCCTGCTCCAAACTTGAGGAAACAAGAAAGCAGAGTTAGTAACTACATAGCGAGTAGAGGTGGCAGAATCCATTAATGTCAAAATATAGGAACAAACCTTGCGAATGAAGTCTTGAGTCTTGATCCAATCCGGGTCGCCACCTTTTCTCTCCTGTCTCCTATTTCGCCGTAACATGGAATCCACAGATGAGTTGAAGACGGAAACATGTGTGGAAATCGAAGCTCCAGCGGAAGAAGTTGGTTGAGGATATAGTTTGGCCTTCCTCTGCTGAAGGAGACCTCTGGTGATCTCCGAAGCACTGATCGATGAAGGAGCCGGCGAAGAAGCTGGAGAAGGGTTCGTAACGACAATACCCGGAGAGGGCTGTGGTGCCTTCTCAGGTGGCGCGGAAGACTCCGCACCAGTTTGCTGTGATGCCTCTGACCGAGAACCCAGAGATTTCAGTCGTCTTCCTCTCCCTCTCTTCGGTGGAGGAGCAGAAGACTGATCCTGATCTCCTTCAGGACGTTCTGCATCATCCACGGAGTCCTCCACGACAACCGCACCTCCATCGTGCAGCATCTTGACTTCCGCCTCGGAGTCAATAGTGAAACCACCAATACAATCAAGATACCAGCATCCAGCGTCCAGGTGAGCAGCTTTGTACCTTTTTATCTGCTGGGGAGAATAGATACACTGGTCCGAGGTTGTCTGCGTCCAAAGCTTGAAGTACATGGGGAGTTGCTGAACGCTGATGGCCCCCTTCAATAGAAGCTCTCGCTTGAAGTACCTATGGGAAGACACAAAGGAGGTAAGTATAAGAAACAATTACAATGACAACTATGAAATGGAAATGCGATTAAGTTTGGTAATGTACCGGTAAATAACCCGCTTGACAACTTGAGCGGTTCCAGGGAATTTAGCGAAGTTGGACTTCTTGTCGAAGTGCTTCTCAGCTTTTTTTCCAATGAACGTAGGGAAGGCCTTGTCCCACAATAGAATACGTGAACTCTCGACAAAATCGCCCGGCTGTTGGACATCAGGAAATGCCATCCAATTGATTTCGAGGTTCTCAGACTTGAATATGTTCTCGACTTCGTGGATGACGGCTTCCTCCAACTGTAATAAAAAAATCATATAAGTAGCAGCGAAGAAGAAATACAGTAAAAAAAATAAAGGAACAAGGAAATCGACAGAAATTTTTAATGGAAATTACCCCTGCCCAGAATGAAGCTTTGTTCAACCATGGGTCGAATTCGGTGTCTTTGAATTCAGATGGCAGAAATCTGTAAGATGTTCGAGCAGTCGGGGATGAGTTCCACCACTTCAACCAACGAGCCTTGTATTTGGGCTCAACGGCCGCAGGAACAACCTTCTGAAGCTTATCGACTGACATCTCAGGCTTATTGTTGAGACTGAAATGGCGATTAATCTGCAAGAAGCAAGGAAGTTTGAAAAAGATAAATACAAAAATTAATGAAGTCGTACGAAATTGTGAATTGAACAATGATCAGTGACTCACCTCATTGAGGAAGTCGTCACCATTCTTGGGATTTGCAATGGCCAAGTACTTGGTAAAGTCCTTCTTCTTGATGGCTTCGACCATTCTCTCTGATGCTTCATTCATGACATCCCAAACTGCACTTGCAGACTGCTCATCCTCGGGTGTCTTCATGCGGTAGGCATTTGCTGCTTCATCGGAGGCCGCTGCGAGTTCCCGCTGTAGAAAGATAATTCAGACTTAGGAAATTCCACGAGTATTTAAGATCAAGAAGCAAATATAGAGAAGAGGTAGGACTTACTCGGTACAGAAATGCGATGAAAACTTTAGTTGTCAAGGGAAACCAGGAGGGATTAGGTGGCTTGTTCTTCAAACATGCGTCATACTCTTCAGGACTGAGGAGGTCTTTGAATTCCTCAAGCTTCATCATTCCAAAAGAGCGGATTCGAAATAGTTTTGCTGGGAGATTACTCTTGACGTGGTCATTCTCAGTAGACCTGAAAAGAAACCAAAATACGTATGATGAATAAAAGAGACGAGATAAAGTAAGAAATGAAAAACAGGAGAAAAGAAACAAGTACTTACCAGTTGATGTCATGCATTGCGTGAAGAAGATTGCCAACATGGCCACGGGGATCGAGTACTATGCAGTTCACAGATATGTGCCATGACGGGTCGTCTGCATGATGCCTGTTGATATGACGAAGCCATGCTGACAGGCGATGGTTACCTTCCCAGACAAAAAACATCTTCCCCGAGAATTGCGACCAGTCCTCGTCATTTAGAAGCTCAGATTCAAATGCATCATTCGCGTCCCTCCACAATGGGCTCCATTTAGCCATGACCTCATCCGTAACATCTCGTGTCTGCTCTTCGTTGTTGTACATGGAGACGTACATGACGCGGTCGCCATCTCTATACCCCTTGACGAACTCCCGCTCCAAATGCTGCACACCCACTTCGCCCACTGGTCTGACCTTTGCCATTGGGATCATCCTGCACAGGGGTACCGACATTCGGGACTTCTGCGATGGCTTGATCCTAAGCTTGTTGATGACGGCGTTGGTGTTCACCTTGAATTTGGTTTGATGTTCCAATTCCCCTTCTGTGGCAGTCTTCAAGTTTATCGGACAAGATGGTTTCACCAACACATCTTGTGTTTGCGTAATCTGCCAGAAGGTGCGCAAATTAGGAGAACAACCACAATCGAAGGAAGTCATGCAAAGTAGACAAGTGTGTAAAAGAAAGTAACAATATATCTTCATACTGTCATCTCTCTTTTAACAACTCAATCATCATCTGTGATTGATAAAACTATCTACGTGAGGACCGACTATAGTACTCCTTAGACTGTCTACAGTTCCAGTGACGGCGCCTCCTCCAAAATCGCCTGGTCTGTTGGACAGGGCACGGCAGAATAGCCGGAAGAGCAAAGACGACATGGGCTGGCCTCCTGACTCTAATCGGCGAGGAAGGAGACGGTGGAGACATCGGCGGGGAGCTCTGTGGAGGAGACGTGGGCATATAGCCCGGGGAGGTTGGCTCATACACAGGGGATGTAGGCATGTACACTGGAGAGGTAGGCATGTACACTGGCGAGGTAGGCATGTACTGTGGAGAGTGGACCTCGAGAGGTCCAGTTTCCACACCTACAGGGTTGGCTACATCACAGGTACAGTAGTACTGATCAAATGAATCCGAAAGATCGGAAACATTGATCACAGAAATGGGGGAGGTGGCGGACATCTCAGGAGCATCGGATGATACCTAGAGTAGGAGAAATGAAGAGAGGATTAACTGCCATTATTCAAAGAGTAGGAAACAAAGAAGGGAAGAGGGCGAATAGAATTAAAAATCATGAACATAAAAAATTAATATAAGTTGTAGATTGAATGAAATACCTCAGTTTCTGCTGGCGTCGGGTCTTGACGTTCGCTACCAAGTTGATCTCCATCAGAGTCCTTAATCGCAAACAATGTTACAATTATTAGAATAAATCATGAACTATGAATAAAAAAACCAGAACCTCAAGAAGCCTTTCAGGAAAAACTATAAAACTCATCAAAGTATCAAGACATCTCATGAAGACTTTGTGAGCATAATTAGGCTTGCGGATTTTTAATTTTTGAAAATGAAAAAACATTACAAAGTAAATACTTAAAAAACCGCACTGAAGTTCCCATATTTATTAATATTATGTGAGCAGAAGTGCAATCCCATTTAACAAAATGGCAGCAAAGAAAAGGAAAAAAAAAACCATTGAAAAATCCAAAAACTTAATACCCCTCCCCCGGCCTACTGTCGTCAACGACAGTAGGCTTGCGGATTTTTTTTTTTTGAAAATTAAAAAACAAAAACAAAACAAATTCCGAAAAAACTCAATAATGATCACATTCTAATTGATACTATGTGAGCATTCATGCATTCACATTCCAGAAAATGAATTCAAATGAAATAAAAAAAACATTGCAAAATCCCCAAATTCAATATTCCTCCCCCGGCCTACTGTCGTCAACGACAGTAGGCTTGCGGATTTTTCTTTTTTGAAAATTAAAAAAAAAAAACAAAACAAATTCCAAAAAAACTCAATAATCATTACATTCTAATTCATATAATGTGAGCATTCACGGGTTGACATTCCAGAAAATGAATTCAAATGAAATAAAAAAAAATACATTGCAAAATCCCCAAATTCAATATTCCTCCCCCGGCCTACTGTCGTCAACGACAGTAGGCTTGCGGATTTTTTTTTTTTGAAAATTAAAAAACAAAAACAAAACAAATTCCAAAAAAACTCAATCATGATCACATTCTAATTGATACTATGTGAGCATTCATGCATTCGGATTCCAGAAAATGAATTCAAATGAAATATAAAAAAAATACATTGCAAAATCCCCAAATTCAATATTCCTCCCCCGGCCTACTGTCGTCAACGACAGTAGGCTTGCGGATTTTTCTTTTTTGAAAATTAAAAAAAAAAACAAAACAAATTTCAAAAAAACTCAATAATCATTACATTCTAATTCATATAATGTGAGCATTCACGGGTTGACATTCCAGAAAATGAATTCAAATGAAATAAAAAAAAATACATTGCAAAATCCCCAAATTCAATATTCCTCCCCCGGCCTACTGTCGTCAACGACAGTAGGCTTGCGGATTTTTTATTTTTGAAAATTAAAAAAAAAAAACAAAACAAATTCCAAAAAAACTCAATAATCATTACATTCTAATTCATATAATGTGAGCATTCATGCATACACATTCCAGAAAATGAATTCAAATTAAATAAAAAAAAAAAACATTGCAAAATCCCCAAATTCAATATTCCTCCCTCGACCTACTGTCGTCAACGACAGTAGGCTTGCAGATTTCTTATTTTTGAAAATAAAAAAAAAAAACTAAAAAAAAACCAAATAAACTTAATAATGTTCACATTTTTAATTGATATTATGTGAGCAACCACGCTAACACATACCACAAAATGTCATCAAATATAATAAAAATAAATCCATAACAAAATCCCCAAATTCAATATTCCTCCCCCGGCCTACTGTCGTCAACGACAGTAGGCTTGCGGATTTCTTATTTTTTAAAATTATTAAAAAAAAAAAAACAAATTCCAAAAAAACTCAATAATGATCACATTCTAATTGATACTATGTGAGCGACCATGCATTCAAATTCCACAGAATGAATTCGAATAAAATAAAAATAAAAACCTTTGCAAAATCCCCAAATTCAATACCCCTCCCCCGGCCTACTGTCGTTGACGACAGTAGGCTTGCGGATTTTTATTTTTCTGAAAATAGTAATATAAATACCTTTAAATCCCAGAAATACCTATAAATACCTAAAAACTCCATAAAGTTCACATTTACTTGATAATACGTGGAAAAAAGTGCATTCTCATTAAACAAAATGTCATCAAATATAATAAAAAAAAAAACCATAACAAAATCCCCAAATTCAATATTCCTCCCCCGGCCTACTGTCGTCAACGACAGTAGGCTTGCGGATTTTTTATTTTTGAAAATTAAAAAAAATAAATAAAACAAATTCCAAAAAAACTCAATAATGATCACATTATAATTGATACTATGTGAGCATTCATGCATTCACATTCCAGAAAATGAATTCAAATGAAATAAAAAAAAAACACATTGCAAAATCCCCAAATTCAATATTCCTCCCCCGGCCTACTGTCGTCAACGACAGTAGGCTTGCGGATTTTTTATTTTTGTAAATTAAAAAAAAAAAACAAAACAAATTCCAAAAAAACTCAATAATCATTACATTCTAATTCATATAATGTGAGCATTCATGGGTTGACATTCCAGAAAATGGATTCAAATGAAATAAAAAAAAATACATTGCAAAATCCCCAAATTCAATATTCCTCCCCCGGCCTACTGTCGTCAACGACAGTAGGCTTGCGGATTTTTTATTTTTGAAAATTAAAAAAAAAAAACAAAACAAATTCCAAAAAAACTCAATAATCATTACATTCTAATTCATATAATGTGAGCATTCATGGGTTGACATTCCAGAAAATGGATTCAAATGAAATAAAAAAAAATACATTGCAAAATCCCCAAATTCAATATTCCTCCCCCGGCCTACTGTCGTCAACGACAGTAGGCTTGCGGATTTTTTTATTTTTGAAAATTAAAAAAAAAAAACAAAACAAATTCCAAAAAAACTCAATAATCATTACATTCTAATTCATATAATGTGAGCATTCATGGGTTGACATTCCAGAAAATGGATTCAAATGAAATAAAAAAAAATACATTGCAAAATCCCCAAATTCAATATTCCTCCCCCGGCCTACTGTCGTCAACGACAGTAGGCTTGCGGATTTTTTATTTTTGAAAATTAAAAAAAAAAAACAAAACAAATTTCAAAAAAACTCAATAATCATTACATTCTAATTCATATAATGTGAGCATTCATGGGTTGACATTCCAGAAAATGAATTCAAATGAAATAAAAGAAATACATTGCAAAATCCCCAAATTCAATAGCGGCTTGCGGATTTTTATATATGAAAAAAAAAATACCAAACTAATCCCTGCGGAAAAGCTTCTGCGGCAAAACTCAACCCAGGACTTGAAATCGGAAGCAGAAGCAACTCTATACTAGTACGAGTTCTATGAATTTCTGCAGAGCCCAACACTTCTTTCAATTTCCGCACATTAGTCCCAAACAGTTGCATTTCGAATACAATTGCAAATGGTTAGCAGCAGAAGATCTTTTCGAAATCCATAAATAAAAACCGGTCAAAATTGAAAGGATTTTCAGTCCAAGAGCAATTTCAAGCAGTCTCAAGCAGCAGGTTGGAGAACCCGAAACCAAATTACCGAATTCTCATTATCCAAATACAGCCAAATCAACACCCACCCGTCTTCTCTACCCCACCCCAAATTCCGAAACGAAGTGTTTGCGAGCAGTCACATAAGCATTCAGGCAGAGCAAGCGAGCAAGCGAGCAAGCAGATAAGTTCAAAACATTTCTACAGAAATCCCCAACTAATAGCCTTCAGACCGCATTCCCCAATGAACCCATCAATCATGAAACCATCAACCCCCATCACAACCCGAATCCCACAACCAGAGAATCCCAAGAACCACGACCATTCCCAATCACAACCCGAATCCAACAAGCACAGAATCCCAACAACCACGAGCATTCCCCATCACAACCCGAATCCAAGAAGCAGACAATCCCAACAACCTCGAGCATTCCCCATCAAATCCCAGCATTCAGCAAGCAGTGAATTCGACAAGCACCAAACAAATCCGAGAACCCAAGAAGGTATATCTACATACCTCCTGGTCGTCGTCGTCGTCGTCCCCTTCGTTGTCGTTCTCGACCTGCTCCTGATCGTGCTCCTCGTGCTGCTCGAGCTGATGCTCCTCGACTTGGTGCTCCTCGATCTGCTCTACTTGCTGCTCCTCGTGCTGCTCCACCTCTGCCTGGACAGCATTGAGCTGCGCATCCTCCACTTGGCCAAGCCCTGCCATCCCAAGCTCTCTCTCCGCCATAGCAACTCCACCTTCACCTGCCTGGAGAATGCCCTGCCTCGCCCGCCTCCCTTCGACTCTCAAGTGCTCTAATTCGATAGTGTCTCCATCATCAGGAACCCCAGGCATATCCCCGACCCCTCTTATCCACTTCCTCTTCTACACAAATATAGCAAATATTTGAATCTCGCCCAAGTCAAGGGCCGCGGCCACTCTCACTAAGGCTTACAGTGAACATAAAAATGCAATGTTCTTTTTATTATTCGATTCCTCTTTAATTGAAGATACTAGGGAGAAACATATAATTAACGATACCTGGTTCAAGTCGGTTGAGGCACCCTTACCTCATCGGAATTAAAATATGGATCTGTTTGAGAGTGTGGCCCGCTTCCAGAAGAGTCATTAAATCTGATTGACGGCTGCGGGGACTCTACTCTTTGACTACAATTAAACTCTAATTCATCAGTCATCTCCTCACGTGCAACCCCACTTAAGAGTACGTCTTGATCCTGCACTCGATTCTCAACAACGCTGTCTTCAACAAACTCCTCCTTTACCTCCACTATAGACTCTAGAATGAGTTTACGAATGCTACAGAACTTTAAAGCTACGGGCAAACCTGATCCTCTCGTTTTCACAGGAGCACTCACATGGTCTGGTGGAGATTCTACCTTCTTACGTGACTCTCTCCTCTTCCTCGCTCTTCTATCCGTAAAATCTGTAACACCCCGTTTTCGTCTAGGTTTAGGAGTGACATAAGTGGAGGGGGATGGCCCTCCACTCTGCTTCATGTGTCTTACCAAAGGACTAACTCTCTCACAAAAAGACTCTCTGAAGAACTCCTACCCGCTTAAATACCTATAAGGAACAACTATTTGGATACAACCCTAAATTCATATGGCCCCTTAACACTATACACTTTTAATACACTCTTTATATTAAGAGTATCCTTTACAGTTCTATTCTGAAGTGTAGTTTAAAATATTCACCTTTAAATATATAGTCGAAATCCAAGCACACTATAAATTTAAAGATTAGAATCAAGCACTTGAAACCATGCTCCTTTTAATATTCATTGATTTAAATGTAGAATTTTAAAGACGGCTCAATCCAATCTTACCAAACTTCAAAACTAATAGAATCTGCGCCACGATTGAAATTATTAAAGTAGAGTTATTAATATCTTACCTGCTATACTTCGGCCAGCAAAAAGTCACATTCCAAATAGTTAGAGCCGTCCCTCTTAAATCGTACATTCGTTACGTAACAGAATGAATCATTCTCCACCTGTTCACATGGACATTCCGACCTGAATATAAAATGATCAACAGCGATGCATCATTCCTCTCACTTCGCTCTCGCGATACTGCTTTGCTAGTACACTCACTCTTCTCCGTTCTTCCTCTAGTATCTCTGAGTTGCCTGCGAATATGGGGATGGTCTGTCTGTACGCCCAAGGCATGGGCATCCCTCTTAGGTTTCGCGTAGATGACGATGGTCTAGCTACAGTTTCTTCTCTTCGCCTGAGTCTCAGATTCCATTTCCGTGAGGATTCGATCAGTATAGAGGAGGAAATCTTTGATGACGTTACTATGGAGGTTACCCACACCCTTGGGCAACCTTCAGTGAGAGATGAAAACAATATGTTACAGTGGAGACTCCTCCCTGGATCCTATAGAGTCTATGGTCTTACTGATTCTCTTATGGCTGCATCCACTGAGATCCTCACCCCCCGTCGCTCTTCTACTTGCACAATTCAGACTCCCTTACCTCGTGATGTCAAAGTCAAAGTCGAGCCTGGTACCGAGACTTCAGATGTAGAGAAACCTCCTTCGACCGTCATATCTCTCTCTTCTGATGACGAAGTCAGTCCCGTCAAGTTCGTGCCTAAGGTCCACGCAGATGCTCCTCCTTCCAATGTCTCTCCTCCATTGTCCCAGGTCACAGTTAGCATTGTCCCCCTCCTTAAACAGCTAGCTAAGACACGTGGGTCAAAAAACATTTTGAAAAAGATAGACTATTCCACTATTAGACACGAGAGAGTTGAGTACTTGCCTGCGAAGTTCGATGGTCCGGTTCTTTTTGAGTTGCCCCCAGCTGCTGCAGGTTCCTCTAAGCTCGCCGCCAAGTCTATGCAGGGAATGGACAAACGATACGACGGACACTTGTGGACCAAGACCATCACAACAAACATCAAAAACGACCTCGGACTCTCTTTTCGAAGTTCCACCTGCGTCGGATGGCTCCGCTGCAGCAACAAGGAGTGTGACTTCCTGAAGCGTGTTCCCAAGATCTTCGAGGTTAACGAGACTGAGTTCGAAGGCTGTACCCTGCAAGCTTTTCTCATGGATCAGCCTCCTCCATCTGACTCCACGCTAGTGTGCAAGGTATGTAAAGAACCTCCATCATGTGTAGCTACATGCGAGGCTAAGATTTATTACGTTGTGGGCAAACCGAATCAGACTAGAGCTTGTATTCACATAGGAACACATGATCATCCAGTGAAAGTAGGAGACTACAGAGACTCTAAAGCAGAGATTAGTAGCTTAATAGAAGAGCAGGTAGAGATGAACAACAAAGCAACAAAGAGCGCCGTTGTCCTCGAGGCGAGCAAACTCCTCATCGGGAGCTACCTTCTACAGCCCGAGGATGCACCACCGAGGAAGCTGACGATGGAGGAGCTGGTTCCTGTTCTGGATCGATGCAAAGACATGGCGTCGCCCAACATCCGCAACAAAGTCGCCACCTTCAAAAAATTCGTAAGGTACGGAATCATGGACGGTATCACCAAGCTCCGTGGTAACAGTCTCTGGGCGTATGTCCAGGAGAATAGGTTTCCTGGTCAGGGATCTATGCGTGACAAAGTCTTTGTCTTCAAGATGTCGGAGGTCGGGCCGGGCAGTGGTGTCGACTTGGTCAGCCGTATGCAAGCTGGTGGCGATTTGGAGAACGCATGGATCATGTTCGACCATGTAAAACGCGTCAAAGACTGGTCGACGATGGCGTGCCATGTGTACGACGCCACCTACTGCCGCGTGATGACAATCGCCACTTGCGACATGCAGTCCGAGGACACGGACGCCCAGCTCGTCTTCTGGAAAAACCTGAACCTGGTCATGGAGATCAATGGCGTTGCAGCGCCGAACTTCAAGGGGTTCATGGCGGATAACGCACAGGCGAATTGGAATGCAGTGCGAATCCTTTACGGCAATGGCAACAAAGAAGACCCAATGGAGGACCGGGAGAGGTCGTGCTTGTTCCACTGGACTCAGAACATGGTGGCGTATACACAGAAGCACTTCCCCGAAGAACTCTGGGAACAGCACAAGAAGATGTGCACTCAGTACAAGAATGCGACCAGCATGGCAGAGGCGGAAACTCTGTACCACGCGTTGCGAGCATGGTGGGCATCCACCGGGGTCGTTGGCGAAAGCGGGCTCATCAAACTCGATCAGTGGCTGTCATTCTGGCACCATCGCTTCCGCCAATGGGGGGGATTCATGACCGAGGTATTATCTCTGAACTCTGTTTTGATGTTTTTCATACTCGTTTCCTAGCCCTAACCTACAAAACTCTAATCCGTGAATCTAATGGCACCTACTGTCAAAATTGCAGAAATTCACGGAAGAAGAACTCACAGAGATGCCTACCTGTAACCTCGCCGAAACAGTTCACAACAAGTGGCTCCAGGCTTCTGGAAACAACGGGAACGACCTCTACGTTGCTACCGTGGACGATTTCGTTCGGGCTTTTCTTCAAGTTGTTAACTACTACCAATTCCTCAAAGGTGACGTCGGCGGAACAGGACCGTCCAAGAAGGAACTCAGACTCCGGATGGCGGAACGCAACGCGAAGAAATGGGGAAATCCTACACTGCTCGACAAGCCCATGCTCGATATGCCAGGCGCGGATGAGTTCTGCACCCGTCAGCCTATCATGCCAGGAGCGGAAGTCTTCGGTTCACAGAAGCGAAAAGCCGACGTCCTTATCGGAGCTGACGAAGAGTCTCATCGCCCGGATAAGACCAACTTCTCACGCCCAAGAGGCCCAAGACGTGCCGTCAGGGCTCGCCCTATGCAGATGCCCGTCATTGTGGAAGACGACTCTGAACACGACACCGAGGTACAATGTACGCAACCTCCTGCCCTGGAAGTTGATTCCCCTTTACCTTCACCTGTGAACAAGGGCGGCATTCGCCATGTCAACGCGGTTGAAGAAACCAAGGTGGACGTGAAGGAGTGGCACATTTCGAGACTTCACAAACTTTCTGCGAAGTGCTGCTGGGCCCAAAGAGCTGAAACGAAGAAGAAGTGCACTGAGAGAATCGTCAGGGGGCCCCATTGCACAGCTGCACCGACCTACACTGGGCTCTGGACTAACTATCGCAGGAACCTAGTGGAGAAGACTGAGTTCTTCTTCTGCTCCGACGATATTGAGCGTTGCGTGAAAGGCTCTAAGCGCAAGTGGGTAGCACACTACTCAAAGGACCAGGAATTCCCCTCCATTCCAGAGGTGTGGCCAGTGAAACTAGGTACTAACCTAAAACTTACTGAGATTCTTGCCCTCGAAGCAGCGGGCTTTCAACTTCCGCAGAAGAAACCGGTCTCCCCAAGACGCCTCTTCTCCTCAGCCCCGCCTCCTGCAAATCTCAGCTCAGTGCCAGTCCCTGCAGACGCTGACCGCTACCCAGGGAAGAGAGACGGCAAGATGGTGAAGCGCACTGCTACTCGTCCCAATCAAGCGCAGCGACTCTCCATGGGCTCCTCCGAATCTCTTAAAGCGCGCCTCCGTTCCATCACCATGATACCTGAGCCGGGCCACGGTTGCATCATTGGGCTGGATTCCGGCGTCGCTCCTCACATCACACGGTACCAGATTACCATCAGTTCTTACCCTGGTTGCACTTGCCCAGCATTCAAGAAGACAATGACTACGTTCCGTGGGAAGACTCAGTTCGCGTATTGTAAGCACCTATACTACATATTCTTGAAGGTCTGCAACCGTGATCCCGAAGCGGAGCTTTTCATCCATGCGCCTACCTTCAGCTTCAACGAGGTCAAGCTACTCTTAGAGGGTGGAATCTTGCGTCACCCCTTGGCGAAGAAGTAGGTAGCCCTCCTACTTTAGAACTTCCATTTCCACAGTGGCCATTTCTCACGTAGTGAATGATTTTAGTAATATACCATATACTAAGTCAGCTATTGAGTAGCTGTATTGACTTTTTCATTATATTAAAGGCTTTGGCGTTCACATTGATTGCATTCTATTTCAATACATTGTATCTTGAAGAAGTGCACTATATACCTCGTATCCCCTGACATGTACCCTTTATTAAGGCAAACATATACTTGTTATTAGATGTCCTAATCTTCGAACCTAACACGTTTAGGGTTGCCCACTACACTATCAGCAGGACTGCCAGCCGCTGACTGTACTACAGGAGAAACTACATTCGCATTCACTTTCGTTCCCACACTTGGCAAATGTCCTTGGAATGATCGTTTCAGCAATGGCCCACCTCCCCGCCTCCGATTAATTGATTCCCTGGAATAGGTTCCCCTTGGGATCTTTCCAACCTTCGAGTAGGCATGTGGTTGCAAAGGCACATCTGCGTCCTTCTCTAGCACTCTGATTTCATCCGAATTTTCTGAACGTGGAGGGTCAGCTCTTACATCCGGTTGTACGTCAACATCCCTTGTCGAAGGACGCCCTTGGCTGTTGCCCATCACCTCTTCTTCGTCGTCCACCTCAACATATGGTTGAAATGGACAAACATCGTCAGCAAGTGAAACAACAATATCTCTGACGTCTTCCATAGCTGTTGTCCCGCACTACGGAAAAGAGCTTCACAAAACACCAACACAAAAGAGGCTGAGACATTCCCTACTCTTATCTTAAATATCCCTGAAGGAGATGCTTGGCGCCCTTGAAAATCGGATATTCATTCATTTGAAAGTTGCATCTTCCTCAACTGAATGGAAAAGGATGAAGGTTGAGCAGAAGTCATTTAGCTTTTAAAATTAAAAAATAATAAAAAAAATTAAAAAAAAATTATAAAAGCTAAAAGGAAAAAAAGCAAAAATAAATATTAAGGTTGAAAATAATATGAAGGCCTCTAAGGAAATGAAAGAGAAAATAAAATGAAAGAGAAAATAAAATGAAAGAGAAAATAAAATGAAAGAGAAAATAAAATGAAAGACAAAATAAAATGAAAGACAAAATAAAATGAATGAGAAAATAATATGAATGAGAAAATAAAATGAATGAGAAAATAAAATGAATGAGACAATAAAATGAAAGAGAGAATAAAATGAAAGACAAAATATAATGAAAGAGAAAATAAAATGAAAAGGAAAATAAAATGAAAGAGAAATTATAATGAAGGAGACAAGAAAATGAAAGAGAGAATAAAATGAAAAGGAAAATAAAATGAAAGAAAAAAAAAATGAAAGAGAGAATAAAATGAAAGAGAAAATAAAAGGAACAAGAAAATAAAATGAAAGGAAAAATAAAATGAAAGAGAGAATAAAATGAAAGAGAAAAGAAAATGAAAGAGAATTAAAGGAAAGGAAAGATAGATAGAGTAATGGAAGTTAATATGAAGAATAAAAAAAATAAACCATGTAGACCATGGCGGATGATTTCTAACAATGTTAAGAAATTGTTACGATATTAAATGTTACTTTATCCCTCTTAAGAACTTTAATACCAATACATTTTATGCGGTAATTTGCATATAAATTTGAGGAGATAAAGGGAATTAATGTATGCCTAAACTAGTTAGAAGGAGCTGGAGCATAGTAATTGCTGCACGTTAAAAAATTAATCATCAAAAAAAAGAGAAAACGAACTACAAATTCAATGAAAACACTGTAATTATTCCACGGTCATAGGGTCAATAAAATTACTAAAATTAGTATTTTTCCAAAAATACACTAAGAATATTCGGATCTTCTAATTTTATAATTTATTTTTAGTAAAAAAGTTGCTATTTTTAGGTTCTGTCCCCCATTCTGTGCTCTCCGCTCTCCAAATCTGCGCTCACCGCTCTCCGCTCTGCGCTCTCCGCTCACGTACAAGCTTCCCTCCTGTCATGTTGTCCACGTTTTCAACAATAGTACGGATTTAGGGTATTTTGACATCAGGTTTTTTATGTACGTTGAATTAGAGTCAGGGGTCTTTAAGGTCCAAAACCCAGGATAGCAGATGGAATATAAAATTCTTGATACGCTTTACTGTCACCAATGACTCATGTGCTGCGGCAGAGGATAAACGGGGGGTAATTAAATTATGCCAGAACATGGGAAAAGGCGATGTGGTTTGTAGCTCTTACCGATTCGGAAGAGTCGTCTGAGGTCGGAGCAGGTGGATTTGGCCTCGGGTTTGCCCATGGGATTGGACGTCTGGGGTTACGGTACTTTGGCAGTATCTTCGGAGGTGCGTCACGACTCCCTTGTCGCCTGAGTGAGATTGCATACTGCGCCCAATCGACTGCTTCTCCGTCGAATTCTGCTAGTACTCCACGAGTGAAATGCCAGGGTAAGTTCTCGTTTACTCTCAGCTTGCGCTGGTGCACTCGCTCAAAGAGCTCCTCCACATACCGTTGATACGCAATATCAAAGTAATGACGCCAAGCATATTGGCCCTGCGCATTGCTTGGTCCGAGGCGCTCTCGGCAGAGTGTCTTCGGATAAATGTTTCGGGGTCCTCTGCCAGGGACAAATCCATTACTGGGGAGGACCAAGAAGTCGCGGAACCATCCTTTTCGGCGCTCCAGAACCATGCTGTGAGGCGGAGAAGTAGCCTCTAACGAGACGGCAGCGAGCTGGGACAAGAGGACAACGGTTTCAACAACGCAATAGTCTCCGCTCGATAATTGTTCAATGAGAAAGAAACCCCGTCAATAAGTACTTGGGCAATGTAGACTGCGGTTAATTGGCCTTCATAAAGGAAATAATAATGGGTCAGACGGGCACCGAAAACCAAACGTTGAGCACCGGGTGTACTCTACGCTTCTGGAGGCTACTGTGAACGAAAGAGTGTTATTAACCTGAAAGGATTAACAAGTACTAATCATGAAACCGCAATAAGCCACGCAGCATTGCAACGTCCATTAAATACTCCCATAAATGTGGCTATTAAGTACACGTCCGCTTGTTTTCCACATCAGCCGGCTTAGCACACTAGGCATCATGGATATGGACGTGACGCTTCTTTTACAACTGCTACCAAATTCACACTTATGGTTTGTAAGTCCAAGGTAACATACCGTTTGCCGTGAACTCTCCGTGTTTACAACTTCAGTAATATCAGTTATAAGTTAGTGGATGCATTGGTGCATGGGTATGCCTGTGCTGGCCATCATGGAGATTGCGCCTGTCCACACCAATGTATTAACTGTTTAGTCGCTCCGAACACAATGCATGTGGGCCTAAATTATCGAGTGTTGGAAGACAAAGTGGCGTTCGAAAAACAGTTGCTCGCAAACAATGTGTCTCCCACACACAGCCAACTCATAGAGGATACCCACTATCCAGATTTGAATAAAATGAACTACTCGAAGAATATAACAGCTCCAGATCCAGGTGCTACTAAAGTGATGGACATGGTAATTGAATCCCACCTTGCATAAGTTGTGGTGCACCTGGATGCAATCCGAGCAACGGGGGACCAATTTGCATGCCTGCACCCATCCTTGCAACAGGCTGCATAGATCCCACTGCCTGCCCTTGGATGATGATTCCTGCAAGAGAACCAACAAACTCCACCATAAGTAGAGCCAAACTCTTATAATTCCTAAGATCAAAGAAATGCATATCGAGAATGTTAGAACAAGCCAGGCAGTGAGCAGACGAACAACATACGAAATCCTTGCCGATGATCATAGATCACCATAGCCGAAATGTCGGGTCCAACATTATTGATATTTGAACCACTGTTCCTTGCTCCTGCTCCTGCTGACAAATTCCTAGAAGCTGAGTCAAATAAACAAATGATATTAGAGTTTAGTCGAAAGAAGCACCACGTAAGATCAATTCAGATAGTCCTCAAAGAGTAAATTAATTACGAATTTAACTCAGATATAATTCCCAACATAAAATGCTACAGGAGACGCCTAGAGTAAGCTTCACCTCGATGTCCATTGTATCGAATTCCTTGCGTCGCAGCACCGTGCCCACTAGCCTCAAACCAACTTCCACAAGTCAACCTAGGAACAGGCATCTGCCAGAAGATGAACAAATCAAGTCTTTCATGAAGCCCCTACGTAATGTCATTTACTAAGAATCCTCAATCAAGTACACACCTGAAAATAGTAATGGCACCTTTTGGTGATGAACAAGAAAATTGTGCCACTAAGCGAGAAATCAGAAAAATTCTCATCCAGCAATCACGCTGTCAGAAAAGTATTGTACAAGCATTTCTGCTATTTACTTCGAGAATTCTCTACTGTACCTGCTGACGAGACCTGTGATCAAGATGGGAGGATGAACATGGCCAGAGGTCGAAGAAGCGGTATCTGCTGCAAGTGCACCATCCTCCCCTGATTGTGACAGAGCGTCCTGTCGCCGCTGCTCGACCTAGAAACAATATGGAAGAGGACAAATAATTCCACGAGCTTGTTAATCCAACAAAGAAAATTTGAACGAAAACAGATGATCTACCAAATCTTCATGATGATTTGAACGGAAACAGATGCCAAACTATAGTAGTTACGGAAATGAACGACGACAGCAACAATCAGTACTCTGGAAACCAAGTCCGATCTGTAGCAAACGTAAACGAACGAAGGAAACGTGCTGTTGACAAAGCACGGAGAATACTTTACGCAGCAGGAGGTAAACGATATCATACCTTCGGTGTGCTGGCAGGATATACAATGTGAAGGTTCAGAAGCCAAAAAACGGTTCCAGATCTATTTTATGAAAAGGTTCATCAAACTTGACCGTCTTCAAACAATTTGTTATTATGATCAGTAATTCCCTCCATGAAATTTCCTTGCGTAATTTCAATATCATCGTCACATTTCAAGTGAGATTAGATGCAACAATTTAAAAACAATTAAGTAGGATGTTGACGTATCTGACCATATAATACGAACTGTTCGACATATTAACCTAAGACATGATCCCTTAGAATCATCACATTGTTCACTTAGAATGCGTTCGCGAATCTCAGATGAATGTACTAATACGAGCAGTGAGAGGCCCTAGTAACCAGCATTGATGCCTACTATGAACAATTCAAAGAATATGTTGCACACAATCTCGGGTATCCACAGGGAAGGACCAGACAGTACAGACTGACACGGTATCACGTTTGGGGGAGGCTTCTATCCTATGACAAAGTTGAAATTAAATCCTCTCGTATAGACAACATTGCATAAACGTACCAATAGGATTATTTAGTCATTGAATGCTTACATTGAATACAGTAATCCCTGCGTTTCTGTATTTGTGGCGCTATTACTTAATCCAGGTACTGCATATCAATGTCATCGTCGTAGTCTGCATCATCCAACATCGCATCATCTTCTTCTGGTAAGGTATCACTGTGAATTGGAGGTACTTCCCTCGCTTGTAACATTTCCCCTTCCAAATCGTGGTTATGGGGTTCCGACGTTGAGGCATCCGTTGATTGTCCAATCCCACATGGTAGAGGATGCCGCTCCCCAACAGTATCTATGTCCTGGAAATCTCTATCCTCAGTGACACGTCGTGACCGGGGTTCATGATGGAGTACCACCTTCCATCCCGGATTCCCATCGTCGTTCATGAAATAAACTTGGGATACTGTAGCTGGGAATACAAAAGGATTATGACGTCCACCAGCAGATCTCGCATCGTATAAAACAGACCAAAATCCCATCCTGTCCTTCTTCACGGCTGCTCTCCCTTGGTCTGTACTTTTAATCCAGTCACCGCGCATGACCACGCAGCTTAGCTTACCGTAGGTAACTAACAATATGTCTTGCAAGATGCCGACATCCAATGTGCTCGAATCTGGTGTGATAGCTGCGATTCCGCAGTCGAACGATACGTATGGGTCGGTGCCCCTTCTTTGACACCGATAATGACATCCGTGTGCCCACATACCTTTAAAAGATAGAGCAACGTCGCTGGGAGGGCAATGCAGCTCAATTAATTCGTCAGACAGAGGAAACTGTTCCTGTCGGAGCGATCTCACACGGCTATTTAACCAGGAAGCGAATGAAGGGAAAGGTCCTACCAGGTGCTCCGGATATATGTACTGAGTAGGTCGATTTCGTGGTCCACGAGAATGTCTCCGGAAGTTCTCACGGCTAACTTGGAATTCCTGACTTTCGGTTTCCCAGACACTGCAGGAGTCGAACAGAATTCAGGATTAAGAACAGTCACAGGAAATGAATATAAGTCAGTTACTTTGAGGATAGTTATGTTGTCTAAGAGTATAGAGTGTGTTAATCTTTAAGCTCTACTTGAGAGGAATGGACAATCGGGTACTCACCGGACATTACAAGAGAGAAACCAAATCGTGGAATCCATTACAACATGGACAGGGCTTGCAATGTTCGGTATTCCTGGGGCTATTTCGTACATCGTTTTGATACTCATCTTGAACTATCCTCAGAAGACTAACACAGCGCTAACGTATTCTTGACAACCTTAAGGTGATTTCGTTTCATAACTTATATATCGTATGGACAGTAGAAAGATTAGGCTATTAGGGACATTAAGTTCCCTACTGCTGGTGTGACAAACGATGAGGGAGTTTAGAGCTGACAACAAAGGCAAATGAAGAACGTAGGCTCTGCGGATCGTACAGAAGATGGACTATTTGTACATCTACTTTTCTTGCACGATTTCTCTCACCGTGGCCAGAAGGGAAAAAAAAAGCGGGTATCAAATGGAGAAGCGTGGACTAATAAAGCATTGCTAAACCGGAGAACTGACCATGTAGTATGTAGGGGATATATGGACTCATGATTCAGTGAAGTAGCAGGTATTCATTACTTACCGCTGATACTAAAAACTAGTCTAAATGTCGAGTACACACTCTAAGGTCTACATTTTGATACAGTTCTTTGTGTACCAGTATGAATTGAATTCAAGGGTGGGTGAGCAATCCAAACACAGGCTGCGATTACAAATTCCTCAACAGTAAGGAAATCAAACCCTCATAATTACGTTCGGTCTTAAATCCCTCGACAGTAAGGAACTCCCCCGATAACAACGCAAACGGACCAACCTTCTCACATTCTATCTTAAATCCGGAACACGGGCGATCCACTACCATGGAATTGAAGGATACAACATCCTGGGAGACCGTCTCATACTTGTCGAAAACTAAGAAACAGAGGAGCGCGTTCATTCAGGAAATTAAAATATAAAGCCTCGGTGTGCAACGAAAAGAGGAACACGCAACATTTCCTGGAAGACATTGGGGTTTCGAGGTAAATAGAACAATATTACTGAATGACTCTCTCACTTTCTGTGATAGCGTTATGTAATCAATGTCCATTATGTCCTATAGCGATAATCAACGCACACTATAAAGCATTACAACTACGCTGAATACATTATACTTTGGTTCGAACAGAATAGTCTTAGATTAAAAAAACAAGTTAATCCAGCTGCCGATTTATCCTAGACGGAAGACTAAAAATACGAATCATTATCTGAGAGGTCTTGAATTCGTACATCAAGTAAAATTGGACGCGGTTATGACTGTCTACTTGGTGCATGTATACTAAACGCTAGGAATTACAGACGATAGATTCGAACCTCTGACTCTCATTCTCATTCGCTGTGCGCTGCATAGGGACTAGAGAAGTGGATGCACTCAACGGAGACTGACGTCGGTTCAGCGCCCTACTCTATGCTGTCCAAACTCTGAAATACCGTGTGCCCTGTTCGCACATCGCTTTTTCATGTAGCACATTGGGGTATACTATGGGTTCGGCACAAACAAGTTTACAAAGAAGCAGTCGTCCGAGCTCGTTACATTGAAGGCAGTATGAACGGGACTAGACGAGCCTATGTAGATCGAATCCATGATTTCCAGAGAGCAAACCTTGCTATAGAAATGCATCACATAATTAACAAATTGCAAGAGTAAGGAGAGAACTTACTCAAGAAGTTCTGCGGTGAACACAGAGTGTTTAATGATGTAGTCGTGGACGTTCGCCAAGTCAGTTGCTGAAAATCGCCGTTCCTTCGGTTTACCAAGTAGAAGTTCACCAGCATCTCGTAACTCCTCTTCCGGGTCCCAGACACGCCGTCTGGTGTGTTTGAATAGTGCGAAATATTCTGTACAGAATCCGAGGCTCTCGTCCACCATGTAGCCCGAGGCCATGCCTGCCTCGGGCTTCGACTTATCACGTACATACTTTGTGAGTTGTCCCAAGTACCTTTCTACGAAGTAACACCATCTAGAATGGACTGGTCCGCAAATCTCAATCTCCCTTACTAAATGTACTACAAGATGAGGCATCACATCGAAAAACCCGGGGGGGAAAAACATCTCGAGCATGCATAGTGTCTCCGCACTCTCTGTATACAAGGAAGGCAGTTCAGACCTGTAAATAACTTTGGCACAGATTCTTTTGAACAGCTTACCCAAACGGATAATGGTTTCCCGAACTCCCTTTGTAAGAGAGTGCCGCACAGCTGCAGGCAGGATCTGCTGCAATAGAATATGATGATCATGACTCTTCAAGCCAGATAGACGCAATTCACCTACGTGCTTAATCAGTGTAGAGCTGTACCCAGAAGGGACCTTTGTCGAAGCCACAAGTGAAATAAATTTCTCCCTTTCAGAGCTACTGAACACGTAGGGTGCCCGTGGTTTGATGTAATCCCCAGTTTCAGTCTGAACAAGGTGCAGGTGATGCATTCTCCTAGCTTCTTCCATGTCCCGACGGAGAGCTGCTGTATCCTTATCTCCAAACAGATGTCTCAATATGTTGTCGGATAAATTCCTCTCAATATGCATCACGTCAAGTGTGTTGCGTATCGGTAATTCCTGGAAATAAATTAAACAGCCCACTAATCAACATCACGGTATGCAGGACCAAAGCAACCCGAATGTCAATGAAGTGCAGTTTCAGATTTGACTCAGATAATGGGTATAAGTGCTCACCTCCCAGTAGGGAAGGGAGAAAAGAGAGGAAACACGTTTGACACCATATTCTCTGGCTGGGTCCTCTGCTTTCGGAGTTCCTCCTCGAAGAACAAAAGCTTCACGAAGTCGACCCCACCTTAATGTTTCTTCTACCGTGATGGGCTCAGGTGGACCCCGAAGCTCCTCTTCACCATTGAAGTCGGTTCGGTTGTTCCTCCACGGGTGCCCCTGAGGCAACCAACGTCGATGTTGATTGTCGTACACCGACTTCTTGAGAGCAGATGATCTCCGAGATACAGTGTTCTTGCCACAAATGGGACAGCCTTTGTAGCCTTTCGTCACACACCCGGCTACAACGCCATAAGCCGGAAAGTCATGGCAAGTCCACATGAGTATAGCTCTCAAATTGAATGAGGGAGATCCACCATACCTGGAAGCATCATCGACTTGGATCCCACGTGACCATAGAATTTGAAGTTCCTGGACCAATGGTTGCATATATACGTCAAAGTTATCTCCTGTGACACTTCTCTTACCAGGAATAATCAAACTAAGCATTATAAAATGCTTCTTTGTCACCATCCACGGGGGCAAATTATAATTCATTAGAAGGACAGGCCATGTGCTGTGCGTTGAACGTTTGATGGAGAAGGGATTCACTCCATCCGTTGCAAGACCAAGCCTCAGATTTCGAGCCTCTTTTCCAAATTCGTCCCACTAACGCCAATCAATGAACTTCCATTGATGGGAGTCGTATGCCCCTCGCATACCGTCGTCTGTACTGGCAAGACGAGCATGAGCTGTCATGAAGTATGCCTGGACAGGAGTACTGAACATGCGTTCAAGCCTCGGTATAAGTGGGAAGTGCCGCAGAACCTTGGCCGGTACCTTGGACTTGCCTAATTTCCTGTACCTATCTGCTCCACACACTCTGCATTTCTCTAACAATGAATCCTCAGGGCCCCAAAACAACATGCAAGTCTTTGGACCAGGGCAGGCATGGATGGTATTATACGCCAATCCCAATTGCTTGAGAATCTTAGATGCCGAGTACTCTGATTTCGGGAGTGAGTTAACAGTCGGTAATATACTGTTCGCAAGCAATTGAAACATCTCACTTACCAGAGCATTGGAGGCCCCGTGCGTCCGTAAGCAATTGAGTACGAGAAGGGTACTGCTCAACTGAGTGAGTTTCGCTCCTGCGTAGAGGGGCGTTCGAGCACTCTCTTCCAGGAGTTCCCTCTCGGCTACGAACGCGGCTTCCATTGCTTGGAGGTCATCGTCTATCCGTAGCTCCTCATAACCATTCTCCTGTCCGAAGTCTGCACGATCCTCGTCGGCATGTTCTTGATCGTCATTGAAAAATTGGGCATCCGGAGGGTCCGCCAGTGGCGCAGGCTGCGTATTGTCTGCAATGTCTGCTGGGTCATCCTGGCCGTCGTAGGCGTCATCCGATGAACTCGAACCATCTTCGGAGTCAGACATGGCCCCAATTTGACCCCCGAGTCCGTCGTAAGTGTGGAATGCGTGTTGTACCATGCCGGCCATGGGCAAGTCCTGGTCTACGGGTGCTTGAAACATTCCCAAAAAACCTGATCTATTACTTCCAAACCCGGCTCTGATGGACGAGTCCCACTCTATGTCTGAATCATCAGACGGCCATCCCTGCGGTACCAAATACTATGTCAACCATAATAGCTATCAAACTCACAACAAGTTGGCCATACTGGAACCCCAACCCATAAACCTACATACAACTTGTGTCCCGCTATGCACCTTACTGCGTAGCCTACGTACACCTCCTGTCCGTTGTCAATGCCTAAGCCTCCGCTACTGGACACGGAGGAGAATGCTATCAATCCACGACAAATCAACAGAATTCGGGAGAAGCAACAATACCTTCGTGCTACCGCGGTGGTACGGGTGTCGGCCGTATGTACGGAGGTGGATCCTTATTGTGGCGTGTGTGCGCCGCGAATGATTCTCCCCCAGGCAAATGTTGCAGGGGCAGCGTCGGTGAGTCCGCCCACGACGATCAGCTATGGCTTTTTCTCGGGTCTCCAATTTCTTGTCTCTCTCGCGCACTCTTGTCTCACTATTTATCGGTAAGCGTCCGTCCATGTCGATGGAGTCGCTGAAGACAGTGACGCCCGTTCCCCTTCTGCGACGGTGGGCTGCTGACTAATCAGCTGCAGACGACGATATATACACAGAAATGAACCTTTGAAAGGATCACCTGTCTATACTGAAAGTAGTCAATTCCAAACCAACAAATAACTCTGTCTGGAAGAGCATTCTACAACTTGACACTCCGTACGAGTGCGCAGAAAACCCTGCGTCTACTTAGAACCTGTATGCATAACGCCACGGAATCCCCCAGGACTAAGTCGTTTCGTTTCCAGGAGTGTGAAGATCGCCTTCTGCGTGTGAGGCCCCACACCCAGTGAGCTCAAAAAAAGGAAATGATGGAAGCCACGCTGCGGAGATATGATGGACGTAACGTATCCGTTTATTCAAACTTCGCAATAGAAGGGGTACAACATTGTAGATAGGCCTGAGGACTTCACTAATTGTATGGACAAGGCACCATCACCCATGTACGGATTAGGTCTCAGGACGTCACTAATTGTATGGACAAGGCACCATCACCCATGTACGGATTAGGCACTTGAACCTGCCTACTTAACTGTAGAACTAAATCATTCGCGTGAAGATCTGCTGTCAAATAGGAAGTCAACTGTATCATAAATAATCTGTCCCACGACTAAAGCTAGAACTCCATGTAGTTATTGAAGATGTGTCCGAACAGCTTGTCCCAGAGCATCTCAAATTCTGCAAATGGAAACCCGTGCATCTGTCCAACTCGCAATAGCAGCAACGTCGTTAGCACCGACGCATGAACTTCCGCAACCTGGACATGGTAAGGGTAAGCGTCCCCAAAGAACTCGGGACCAAACTGAAAGACATCTTCAACTGAATACATCTCCTCCCCGTCGTTAGGTTCAAGTGCAGGCATATCCTCCTCGTCATCAGCTTCAAGTGCAGGCATATCCTCCTCTCCGGTAGTAGCCTCCACGTCGGACGACTCCACTTGCAAGGGCATGTCTCTTATCGGTTCTCTCTTCTTCCTAGCACCGCTAACAAGCTTTATCGGTTCCATTACGAATGTAAGCGGTAGCTATGAAGAGGTCACTGAGTGCTGCTAATCTTCTGAAGTGTTAGAGGTATGTGTTTCGGTTAAGCACAAAGTTATAAATTGGAAGACCATGCCAACAGTTTGTACGAGGGGCCGATATGCGTGGCACATTTTCCAACCGAATTTTCACGACTGCTCCGTCAGTATACAAAAATAGACACAAGAAGACAAATGTTTTTAATCACGACGGCAAGGTCGTCTGACAATCACCATTGATAAAACAGTCGCAGTCCTGGAATACAGTGTATTTATTAAAGTTGTCATGTTTTTGTTTTACATCACTATTGTGGTGGACCTGTTGGCATTCGACAAAGTGACACACCAATGAACATGATACGTGTGAGCATCTACACGTACTCAGTCAACCTCTCCTCTGCCTATTTGATACGGCACCCTAAATTTGATTCGTTCGCATCGCTCCTGGACGATGCCTTCCCCTGGTTTGTGGTGGGCATTATCTCACCGCCGTTTTCTTCACTTGAGTTGGTAAGGATCCGAAACAATTCTTCTACAAACTCTGACGCGCAGCTGTACTCCTCGCAGAGCTGAATAATGTTGTCAATGCGGGACACAGTGAGACGACACTCCAAACCGGGATCTGTAGATTCACTCACGATCGAATGTGTGCACTTCGATATGTTATGTGCAAAGACTCCATATCCGCCATTCAACCTTCCCCTCTTCCGTTCACGAGCCACCTTCTCTTCAAATCCCTCGGCGAACTGCGGGAAATATAACTCCAAATCTGCAGTCTCTTCCGCACTTAAAGTGAATCGGTCGTCGACCTCCACAGTCGAAACTTTCGGGTGACACCGAGAGGAATCCATATCCATATATAATACACCTGGACGTGAAAGCCCTCACTAAAATTGCCCAATCCGATATGTCAGAAATTGAAGGTCAAGCATGAAAAAATCTGTTAAATGACGTGATAGAGGGAACGGATTCCTACACCTTGGGATGCCTAACTGCTGCCGTTATCTACACAATGTCTGGAGAGTAAGGAGAACGAGATGAGTACGTGACTCCCTAACACCTGAGGACATGAAGAGGAGACCGGACCATAATTTTATATATACAGTCTGAAAGGCATTTTCCAGGCCGCAATTAATTTCTTCGCGAACAAGTGGCGGCTGAACGAAGGGACCAACATGCAGTGGGCAGACAACTATAGTAAGATGTCAGGGAAATCAATGGATTGACCCTTCAGGAAAGGCACGTCGAAGTTCGTGATGTTCAAGAGATTCGGCGTGTATCAGCATGGATAATCCAATTCTGGAGTCCCGACATTCTTCTTCCCAACGCGTTCTCCGTTGTGTTAACAGAAAATTTTAATCATCCAAGCACAGGAATGATGTAGAAGACGGCTGTGAGACCGGATCAGAGTTTCATACTGAGCAGGAAATATCCAATGTGAAGTTACACCTCCGAATGAAGTAGGTAGCACAACCTCGAAGAGCACCCCTTCCTCGGAGCACAACGTTTGGAGACTACCGTGAAGCATACACCATGGATGCGGAGGCGATTCAACGCGAGCTCACTCCGGTGCGATTTTTCCCCACTGTCGCAGTTGTTTTGCAAACCTCTTTCGCTTATATACTCACCACTGTATTGTGGAGCAGGTAAAGATATTGTTGCTGTCGATCTGGGCCTTTGTAGCTTTTCTCCATCATGTCCTGAAAGCAGTTCTTTGTTTCCTCGAACGTAAAATCGGTGGTGCTCGAGAAGTAGTTGGGGCCACTACTCTCCAACACTCAGGCGAGACGCAGAGGGAACTTGGTCCTTTGCGCCTTGACGACTCTGGCATATCTCATATCAGTAGGAGAGCAGACTCTGTATGCATTGAAAGGAGAGGGAAGTGGTATGCAGTGCGTAAGGGATTTACACCGGGTATCTACACATCATGGTCAGAATGTGAGAAAGCAGTGAAGGGATACAGTGGTGCCGAATTCAGGGGATTCCGAACTCTACAAGAAGCGGAGATGTACCTGCGAGCATAGTCTTCTAAACATTTTTTCCACAATCTTTAGCTTCGTCGTGGCCTAGCCAGTATATGTACACTATCACGATGTTCTAAAATGCGATTGTCCGTATCACTTCGGTTTAGAGTACCGGTAGTTGTTTTCTGTTTGGAATACACAGTGTTGTCAATACAATTGCGGAATTGGATTATTACAAACCGCGTGGGAAATTACTCTTCGGACGCAATCTTTGTCCTGTGAGATGGGGTTCTCGTACGTCCGACTGTACCGTCGTTGCTGTACTTCAGTTAGTGAATTCATTATTGCTTTTGTGCGGATGAGTGATTTTCACGGATGCGTCGTGAAACCGGGTATGGACACCGGCGGCAATTTCAGACACATAGGAATAGAACATTGCGTTGCGAGGTTCTATGATCCGGCTTCAGTTGGTATTTTGGGGCATCCTTCAGGCCAACTGCACAGAACTAAAGACGTTGTGCACCCTACACATTGTTGTTATCGCCTTCGGCAGGTGAGTTTTCGCGAGCCTACCCACTGTTCGGTTATACGAAGTGGATATTGTATGTGGTCAGTGTCCGTTTCTGTGATAGTGTTGTCTAATTGAGGACGTCCTGTGATAGCGAGAGTCGTTTTTGTCGACATTCATGAAGTCCTATTCGGCTAAGTAACAACCCTGTATTAGGGTAAAACCGTAAGACTTTGCATACTCAGTCGGAGTGTTTTGAAATTGGTCCCTTGTTTTGCCTAGGTAATTTTGGTTATGTACTAACTTCATCCCTGGAGCCAAGCAGTTATGTAGAAAAAGGATTAGAAATTAGGTTCTCAAGATATGGATAAACTGAATAGAGATAAGTTTCCCCTTCTTTTCATCAAGGAGAAATGAGACGTATATTCAGGCAAGTCCGGTCTGTATTTCACCAAGGATCCGAGGTCCCGGAAATTCACCCTGTACTTCACAATTAATGTCTAGGTTTCTCACAGTCGCTGGCAGTCTTGTCCATTTTGCATACAAGTTGTTTCGTGTTAATTAGTATGTACTTTGTTACCTTCATGTGAACCACGATTGAGTTGTTCTGTGCAAGATGATGTCTGCACACGTAATTCCCCCTTTAATGCGGACGAGACAGCTTCTTCTGTTCGGGTCACTTAACTATGTCAGTAACGCCACCCTAATTCGCATAGTCGTAAGGGACCTCCTCGTGGTATCCACGGAGTCCATCAGTTTCTTCTCGATTAAATTACGTTTTCGTCCTCTGTAAGTGTGTCATGGACTCGGAGAAGGGCGATCTGCTCGCCTGGATAGGGCAGGTATTTCACCGTCGTGGCCGTCGAAATAATCGGGAGTACAAGCATTGGCTTCCCGACCTGCCTCACCTCAGTGAGGTCTTGGAGGATTCTGATGTTTTTACAGTAACTGTGGAATGTCGGAGGGAGATTGAGAGTTTGGGCACTGCAGCGAATTTTACGTTCGCACAGTACATCGAAAGCCGGCATGATCCTACATGTCATTGCGGGAGGTCTCCGGTGACTCCAATTGTACTCGATGATTCCACAAGTGCTTCTCCGGAGTCCGGAGTCCGAGGTTCAGTCATGTCCCGGGGCCTCCATATTCAGCAAAACCAGTCGCATGTCTACTAATGTAGAAGTTATGTCCAGCACTTCTCCGAAGACGGCGGATGGAATTTTTGCGTCCGATATGCAGGGAGAACATGTGAAGGAACTTGAGGTGGTTGTCACGAAGGAGTCTGCGTTGGAAGTAAGCACGGCGAGGACTGATGCGCGCAAATTGGCCAAAAAGGTGGACGACGTCACATTTATCCCGGAAGATGTATCGGATTCGGCATTTCCAGTTCAGGAGGGATATGATTCCGAAGACCACATGTATTCTCCATTTACCCAAAGTTCACGACCACGGGATGGGAAGTGTTCTGGGTTCTGATGGATCCATGATACCATTGTATCCCTCTATAGTTTACTAACCGTACTTTCATTGAATTTCCGCATGGAATGTTGTTTCTCTGTTTTTTTGTATCAGCCTTTTAGTTGCATTTGCATTTCTCTGCAGTTCCATGACGTCGCGACAGTAACTAGTCTGATATATGGAAATACATTTTCAGTAGCCTGGCTACAGAAAGCTTAGGCAGTGTGATCACCATCTTCTTGCATAGTTCTGTATTTACTTTTGGTCTCTCATTCGCTTAGGCATTGCGTACCTCGATGGAAGTAATCTAATAGCTTTCTATTGTACATGTTCAACTGAACATCCCATTTGTGACTCTGGTTGAACACAGCGTATGCTGTATTTCGCTGCCACCTCGGTGAACTTATTTGTCCTAAACTGCAGACTTGTATTGATCATGTGAATCTTCACACAAGTTGATCGGCATTATAAATTAATCACTAGGATTTCATGGTGCGCCAGTTTCTGTGTGCTTTGTCGCAACACCGTTGGATTGTTGTCGTTGCACTCTTCCCTAATGTACATTAGTTTCCAGAATTCCACTTCATATGTTGTCCTTCTGTCATAGGCGATGTGATGTGCCTGAGTTCACGTGAAGGACTTCTCCGTAGTTTTCTTCTGTGCAATGGTGTCCCCTTCCCAGAGTAACACAGGAGGCTCAGTCACACTCAATTCCTCTGACCTTAATCTCCTTAACAGTTATTGTTTCACTGGGTGTTGAAGGTGGCGCGGGATTATTGATCATGTAGTATCCGTCTCTTCCTGTGCTACTTCGCTTCTTCACACATAGTATTCACGACGTGCGGAGGTCCATTTCCTGTACTTTAGTAACCAACCTTGAAACACGTTGATGACGATGTCGATCCATATTGGTGGCCTGTTTCGCACTTCGGCATGACGTTATGCTCTTCACAGTATAGTAGCCCTGCGAAGTAATACAGAAGGAAGTCGATAAATCATTGGTCTTCTGAGTGATTGCTCACCGTTTTGACACTACGTTCTTCCACCTACATCTCGCATTTGCTCATTTTTTACTTACACGTCCGCGGAAGGGGTTTCCCAATTCGTTGATCTGGAAATGGCTATGTCGACCTGGTACCCAGTGCACTACATCACAATGGATAACTTCTGACTCTTGCAGTCCCATGAGCGTTAAATTTATGGGTTACATGCACAGGTCTTTAACGTCGACTTCACAGTGTCGACAAACGTGTCCTTCTTTTCACAAGGTTTAATCTGCGTCGCCAGAAAGGCACCATGTGCAAGGTCGTGTCAAATTTCTCGCCCAGCTTCGCTCATGCCATGCCTGGTCAGCGATTAATTACTATTGACATTCCACACTCGTACTTCCCATTCGGTATCCACGACTACGGCGGCATAATTAAGACAACTCTATATTCGGAGTCATGAATGCGATATCCTTCTGGATTCCCAGAATTCTATTTCTAATCCTGCGGTATCCCACGTAACGACGAATCTAACACTGACATTTTTTGATTTAAGCGACTACAACTTGGAGGGCATCCATGACTGCGGTAACCTGAGTGGTCCATACCTGACTGGCTCTTTGAGCGGTGCCCTTCCAGAGAAGAGGTGGTCGATGTTCCCAGCTCGAGTTACCCTAATTCCGCCCACACTCATGCAAGGTTATGCATACCCAGATCGATTTTATTCTACTTTTTCCGTTATTGCACATAATCCCAAGTTGTAGATTTTGCAACCCTAATGGATCTCTCTGCCTACACGAGGGGATCTTTCGTTTTCCTTGTGGCATCTAGTACGTCATCAGACACCTCTAATTCTTTCTCAGACTCAGCGGACTCCAATTCACCACCGTCCAGCCTTGTGTACCACTCGCCCTCACGTTCGCACTCTTCTCGACGTGGAAGCATGGACTCCCAATTCTCCAGCAGATCGGGTATTTTCCCTGCCAGGACTCTCGTTGACAGTGACATCGGCCCGGGTCTAAACGATCAGTATACAGACTCTCAGGTATGTACTACACATTTCCTCCATGGAGTCATTTTGTTTTCCACATATTTTTAGGTGATCAATTCCTTTCTTGTTCATGGACTACCGGCCCTTCGGCATTGTTGGAGGTCATGGAGGACTAGTTCAGGAGTTTCTATGTTTTTCATGTTGAATTACTGGATGATTCAACTTCACTTCCACATGCGTTCATGCCTGAAACTTTTCCTAGGTTAGGTTGTAAACGCGGTTGAGCTAACATCAGCTGGCCACTTCCCTACGTAGGCCGCCGCCGACTTGTATGGAGGACGGGACTTCGAAGATGACTTCTCAAACGACGTTCACCCGGATGATTTCGCTCCCACGGACTCCGCACCCTATCATGCAGACATCGTGAACCATGGCAGAGCTGGTACTTCTCGAACGTACCTACCCGAAGAGGGGTCACGTCCTGTGGATAATCGCCCACATGTCAGACCAGCAGACTTGCGGGATGTTAGAAGGGGTTTAACCACCCCCGGAACCAACCGAGTGCACAGACCTGGCTTCTGTGAGCTCCCGGTTGTACACGGCTCTGGCCAAATCCGGGTGACGCAGATGGATTCGAGATCACTGTCCATGCAGGAGACGTGGCGAACCACACACGAGGAACAAGCAAAGCGAAGGAGATTACAAAGGGATTACACAAAACCATACCTCAGCGAAATGGCAAGTGCACACGCCGAGCGGAGGTCCCCTGTGATCCATGTGCCCACCACCACCACAGGTAAGCCCATCGGATTGAGAAGTGCATGGCATAGGCAAGTGCGACTCATTGCAAGACAAAGCATGGATTGGTCCGTTAGAAGCTACACTGGGAGAAAGGGAGCATGGTGGAAGGCAGTTGACAAGATATATGTTGCTCTAGATGAAATTTTCAGCTATGATTATCCTTTGTGTGCTACATACCTCTCTAAGTATTTGAAGGGAGCTATTAAAAACGATAGGCTGGAATGGAAAGAGTTCTTTTTTGCACATTCAGGTGCACAGCACGACAAGTGCCCGGATGAGGCTTTTGGCACACTGCGCAAATACTGGATGTCCGTTGCAGGTAGGCAAGAAAGCGAGAGTATGGCAGCGCGAAGGGCACTTGGACCGCAGAAGTCGAATAGCCTAGGTAGCGAAATTCCAACCTCCACAAGTCCCCCGCAACATCAGGTATGATGTCCATTTCTCATAATCTTATTTATCGTAGCCAGCATTCAATTAGTCCTGTCGTATGCATGTTTCATAATAAATAATCATTGATATATGTGGGTATGAGGTGCATCATGTAAAATTTTATGCGTAATTCCAGACAGGAACTATACGAAGCGCATCCTCTCTTCCATCCGGAAGCACCGGGATGGGTGATAGCTTTTTGCCGACATCGAGTAGCGCGCGAGAGGCATCCACGAGAGGATCCGCCCAAGATGCTGATGACTGCCCACCGAGCACACCAGAATGCACTATGGTACGTTTTCCTCTTTTCTACACTGAATGTACAGAATGCCCTGCTCAACCCTTCACTCCCATTTAGGTGAATCTCTACTGCTACAAGAACGTTCGTTTCTCTCCCATGTAGAAAATATCGATGGAGGCTAAGATAAATGAATTCCTTGAATCATATGCCGGAAGTTTAAATATCTGTGAAGGAACGAATTAAAGCCGAACTAATTCCTGCTCCTTCTGATCATCCATTACAATTTTTGTGCACTAACTAAGCCTGATTTAGGTGGATTTCTGAAGGTTGTCAAAACAGTGTCCACGGCCACCGTATATCCGCTTCTGCAACCGAACATACTCCAAATAGTCCTTCCCTTTGCTTGAATTTTCTATGGTCGTTATCGAGTCGTCATATGCTGATATTGATGTTACAAACTCTGATATCAGAGAACAAGTCATCCTCTTCAGGCTGTCCACGTACGATATTTGGTTTCCGAAGCATACTCGATGGACTTCCCCCGTCGTTACCTTCATTCCTTAGCCTGTACATGTCGTTAAGCTGTTACTGTAGAACTACACCTCATTCTAGGTATATAGATAAGGGAGACGTATGGATGCCTTCATCCGTGACACCAAGGCCTGCTTACGGAATTTAAAAACTATGACATGACTGGAGTATATGTGTTTGAAGTATGCTGTGCGATGGAATACCCTACATTGGGTACTGAGCTACTCCTCGGCATATCATATGTAGTCGGTCCTCTGCCGGCTTATTGCTCTGAACTACTTGAGCTTTGACCACTTCTGGTTTGATGTTAGCAATTACGCGTTATTGTGATACTAACTCGTGGAATTGTAGAAGCCGAGGCTCCGGTATTGGAATCGCTGTACTCTAAACCCTTTATCACTTCGGCCTCTATCAGTAGAATTGCACACGTATCATTGAATTATTGTCTATTATTTTCTGGTTGTCAAGTAGATGATATTTTCATTCCCAGCGTCTCTTAATGTGAAGCAGCTAACGAGCATTGCGTTGTGGCAGCGGCAGCACACTCCTGACTACACGAGGCAGCAAGTTAGTAGAGTTCCATCGAGCGGAGACCAGCACCGAACCCGGATCGGCGACCTCAGTCGAATTACGCAACTCGAAACCCGCGTGGGAGATCTGTCATCGCAGTTGTCCCAGAACTTTGCAATGGTTGAAGAGGTACTCCATACACAAAGGGATTTTAAAGAAATACTTCTCCGCTTGGTGAACTCAAGCACGGGACCAGTTCATCTCACTACTGGCGAAGTAGAGAAGGAGGTTCCTCCTCGTTCAGATCACGTACATAACGTATCTATTCCCAATGGAGATGCCACCATGCCGAATGATCTTGCAATACCTGCATTGCCCACAGCCTCAAACCAACCTTCTTGGATGAGCTCTGACACTGTTTTATTAACACCGAACACAAGAAACAACCTGCGTCCACGTAAAGTCTCAGGACCGGATATGGTTGCCATATCCACAGACGTATCTGACCATTCCATCGCGAATGGGTCAGTGAATGAGAGTGTTGGACAACCCGAGCTTGGAGCGCCGGACTTGCATCTTGCCGTCGGGACATCAGATTCCCGTGCAAACGTCGGTACAGGACAACCTCGAGGTCCTCCTCCAGCACTCCAAGACCCACACGGCAATCCCGTCTCCCCTCAGGTGATGGCAACGAGAGGGAGGAATTGTCTCATCTCTCCAGACACGCAACCAGGAGAGCCGCATGCACGGAACGCCTTGAGGTTCCCACCAAGAGCAGGAGCCGACGCAATTGCAGTTAACAAGGTCTGCTACATATCGCACCCCCAGATGGGGGACGACGCTGTAGCAGAAGGCCGAACCGGGGGCTCATGGAAGGCGAAAGCAACGAAAATGGGACATTTGTGTCGACAAGGAGAGCAGATGATACAGATTCACAAAATACTTGTGCCAAATGTTCGACTCCTCCACGTCGAAGATCGACAACCTTTCAAGTTCCTAGAAGACGCTCTGGTAAAAAGCACGGGCTCGAATGTTTTCATTAAGTGGGACGCGAAGTATGTTCACAAGAAAACATTCTGAGTGCGGCTATGTCGTGGGTGTAGCTCTACGTATACTGGAAGGTATGATATTCAACATCATTTCAGCTCACTGCTGAAGGGGTGTATGTTAAGCTTTCTCTTGTTTCGGAGCATTACAGATCATTACGTATCACCACTGTCAGTGGGCTAATAAACATCTTGTTGATTGTCGAAATCCACTTCTTCGTCGGGTTGCCATTGTGATCATACAATAAGCAATGTAGTACCCAACCATGCGGTTGCTAATATACTTCCGCGAGGGAAACATTCTTTTCAGCATTGTCTATTTCGTAATCCCCTAAATTCTCAAACCGGTTTCTGCTTGTTCCGGTATCACATGCGCTCCTATACACACACGGAATTCACGGCACGCGGCTTCATGGCCAGTTTATTCGAAACTCGATATTCGCATATTATTGCACCGGGTATACCATCCAGACGACGGGTTTCAATCTCGTTGACCGGGCATATAGGAATACGACTTTACAAGGATATAAATCCAATTTACGGATCAGGACGTCTTCCACGGTCCTCAATTGAATAACACCGAGTCATCAACTTCTTTCGATATACCTACGATATCATATCCGGACCTATGTTTCGGGTACCAACATCTCCCGGGTATGTGCCACCGGGTGTCTTCCCAGGAACGGACGTCAATGCAGGGGACATCGGCGATGGACCGCCAGCACATCACGGGACCCACAACACCGAAGCCACTGTTCAAGTGGTAAATGGAGTTCTCAGTTTACCAAGCCCCGGGCTCAATGGGCCGCGAAACGCACACCCGCGCCAAGGCTACCGTGGGCCCATGCCCTGGATCGGCATGTCCGATTTGACCAGGATGGCCATGAGATGACCAGAAACCATTCCTGGTCACCTCGCTTTGAACTAGTCACAAAGCCAGTCACAATTTCAGTCATTTGCCACACACCCTCCACTAGTGTATTTGAATAAATGATTGTTCCTTTATAGTCTTTTAGTTGTTAGTCTGTTTGTTTGACATGTGGTAATTTATGCGGAGTGATCACTGTTTTGGCTTTTGTCCTATCCCATCCTGTTTGTGTTCAATTATTTGGTCTTGTGCTTGAGATTTGTTAATGCTAGCACATTATTTACAGGGATCATAATTATGGATGTCCAAGTGTGTGTGAGGTTATTATGGTTCTAGTGCTTTGATCACGTGGACTTTTCTTCACACATTGGGTGTGGGGGAGTGAAGTATGTGTTGGTTTTTTACATCTTTTTTGTAGTTTTTTGTGTTCTTTTAGATTTTCTTTAATTTTTGGTTGTGGTGGATTTTTGATTTGATATGTTTTGCTTGTATATTATGATTGTATGTTGATGTGTTTGGGTTGGGTGAGTTTGTCTTTCCTGTTTGAGTTAGTGTGGCAGTCTGGTGTTTTGGATCTTGGATGGTCTTTTATGGGAATGCTTGTGTGGTCTGTACACTGGTTTCTTTGAATGCGTTGTCCGGATTTACTCTGACTGTTTTTTGTGAATTTGAGTTGATTTGAAATTGTGAAGTCCTTTCCATTGAGTTGTAGATCTAAATGTGATGTTTTCCTATTTTTTGTGACTTGTCAAGGATTGGTAGTATGCTGAGTTAATGTTGTGCGAATGTCTATGAGATCAATGGTTTTGACTGAGATGCATATTAAATTCGGATGTCTGAACACATAGCAATTTCAGTTATGAGTTCAATAATTAATGAAAGTGTAAAAAGTGGTTAGGTATTTTGAAAAATAATATCCCAAGTTGGGAATTTTTTAATTTCTCAAAGTATTATGGAGCAATAGTATCTCAAAGTAGGGCAAACAATATCTCAAAATCGGATAACAATATCTCAAAGTTGAACAAATAGAGTCAAGAATTTACAGAAAATATAGGCGGAACACTTGCACTTGAGAAATTGACAAGGGAAAAAATTGATTTCCCATATGTTAGCCATATCTAAATTTGAACAATTGGATTATTTTAGCGTTAGAAACCTCATACGCTTTCCATAATTCATTGGATATTTCGTTGTCTAATTCTTTGTTTAATGTCCTTTTGGCTATATTGAAGTGTCTCGTTTTTAAAATATTGTTTTGTTTGGTATTAATTTGATTAGTCAGGTACTGATATAGGTTGCAAATAGGTACTTTGATACCCTCATTACTTACTAGAAATAACCATTAAGGTGGAATATGTGCTCTATATTGTAGGGTAGTGATTTCTTGAATTATGTTTCCTCCTATTTTTTATCTTAGATTTGCGAGCTCGTGTAAAAGATCATCTCTTTTTATTCCCGTTTTTGCTCAAACTTTGTGGATTATAATCTAAAATTCTTATTAGTTTGAATGGATTGATAGTTTCATTCAAGAATATTTGGTTACTATAGTTGGTATGTGTTACATCATGGTTCATCACAATATTTATAGTAACTAAATATATAAAGCAATGTATAAAGATAGCCATATTATAATTATCCGTTGTACTAAAGATAAGTATAAAAAATACCGCTATAAGTTTGGCTCTAAATTCCTATTCAATTCCTATAAGTCTTGGAAGAATGAAAAAAGTGAGCTAGCTATTACTCTTTTACAACATTGACTATAATCAAAAACATTATTCAAATATAACATTCAAAAATTTGCACAAAAAAAATGTTGAACCGCAAATTTTTGAATGTTAGATTTGAACAAAATTGTTGATAATACTCATATATTGTTTGTTATATCAATTTCCTTCATAAATTGAACTTAAACAATGAAAACCAAGTTTGTTTGCCTATTCCTAAAGTAGAAAACAAGGGGCCAAACATCAACAACAAAAAATTAAAAAAATTAAAAAATCCCCTACTATTTATGTGATAAAGAATTTATATTTTTGAAATCATACCCAAAGCGTGAGAAAACAATCATTGAATAATTTTTTTGAACCATAGACCATAGAGTCTGTTTCAATAGGTACAAAGAAGGTTGAATGAGCTACTTGTGTACCAACTTAAAAGTTAATAGTAGGGTGTAGCAAAAACATGGGAATTGCTTAACATTGAGTACAAAGAACTTTGGATAGTGTAGGTTTTTTTTGACATGTTTTGTGTGAAACAAAATTCATGCCTGTTGTTGCTCACTCAACAGTACCAAGCCACTTCATCCTCCACATCTGCTCAAATGAGATGGACCTGGACTAGTTAAATGAAATAATCGCTCACCACCAACCAACAATGAGCCCGTGACTTGGTGACCAGACTTATAAAAAATATGGAATTTAAAAGCTAACTATTATGGTTTCTTGTTACTGGTTATTTGTGACTAAAGTGTCTACTCTCGAAAAAGGGGAGTAGATCTTTACTTCTATACCTTTGTCATGTGGACATTTGATTGGGGGGATTGAACAGACACTTAATTTACGTTGGTCTCCTCCGCAGACCAAACTTTCTCTCTCTTTGTGGAAAGAAATCATATTCTTGTAAAAGCTACAACGTCAAGTTCTCATCTCTGTAGAAAAGTTAGTTTTTTGTAATTATTTATTATTTATTATTATTATGATAATTGGCACTGAGAAAATCTGAGAAAACCCACCTGACGCCAATGAGAGGTTAGAATCTGAAGCACATTATTTAATAGAAGCATTTCAATTTTAAAATACAAGAGTTTTGGCATCTGGAGTTGTTCATGCACCTTTGGGGAAAAGGTGTGAGTATACAAATAACTTTGGGGATGACGGAGAGTCTAATCTGTCTTGTAAGGCTCCGATCCAAGGAGAGCGCCGTGTGCGTGGATGATGGAATGATGGTGCCAACTGCGACCTTGGCACAACAGGGTCGCCATGTTCTCGCGAGAGAGATAAGTATTTAACTTTTAACGTCCACGACATCTACCGCTCCGGAGTTGTCCGGGGCCGCTCTGGACATGTGCGATATCCATAATAGTCTAGTGGTTAGGATACCTGGCTTTCACCCAGGCGACCCGGGTTCGAGCCCCGGTTATGGAATCTGGATGCGTGGATACCCATCCGGGTATGGCATCTGTGCGGGGATAGCTCAGTTGGGAGAGCGTCAGACTGAAGATCTGAAGGTCGCGTGTTCGATCCACGCTCACCGCACGATCTTTTGCTCATCGGACGATCACGATGATGCGATGTTCTCAAGTGGCCAGGCTTGCAACGCCTCGTTCACACCACCGTTTTGAGCCGTCTTCTGAAACTCCCTGAATTGGTCCTTGCGCTCGCTGACCCTGATGCATTCTATATCGCCGGTTTTGGTTTTGAATGGGTAATAATTAACTCACTGATCCCGAAGGAACACCAAGAAAAATAGTAAGTTACCTCAACAATTTGGACAACATACCGGAAAAGGCCGCAAAGAGGAACGTATAAAAGAAAGATAGGACAATGTAGAGGAGGAACATCCGCCTCCGAACGAGACCCTTGTGAATGAAGTGTATGTTGGTTCCACCAGTAGACCTATGTCAATAGAACAAAGGAATAAAAGTTTAAGATGTTGGATAACGTAATTCAATCCCCCTAATTTGTTCCAAACGTTAATGTTAATACTCATAATAGAAGCGCCGCCCTAGGTTCAGAATATGCCACAATCATTTTGTCTACTTGATTTATCTACTTTGATACATGCTAGGTTGTAGAATGGAACCATGAACGGCCACTAATCAATTCAAAACAACATTCTAATCACACAAGATTCTTTATTTATGTTCAAACCAATCTCATCCTTGGAATGGCATTGTAAGGTTTGAAAAAGATCATAGCATATTCCTAGCGACCTAAGAATTTTGACATGGATGATCGTGAGCCATGGCATTTTATCAATATACTTTGTTTGATTTCTAATTTTAACAAAAAATATGGATACAATTATAATAAAAATTAAGGTGATGTGGATGTTCGGATTTTTTGAGTGTTTTGGAAAATCAAAAATCTATTGTAGTAAGTATAATTTTATGAAACCTTTGTTTGATCTAGAGTGCAATGAGTACGTGAAAAGACGGCTTTTATATCTTCCATAGAACTTTTATAGTTATATAATAAACTAGATGTTTGCTTATCTAACATGAAGCAATTGAGAATCTTACAAATACTTGAGTCGTTTACATTTTCCAAAGTATTGTGCTTTTCTATTGTTGATTAGGAAAGCAAAGACTTTTAAGTGTTTTCTGTTGGGTTGATGTTTTAGAGCAATTAATCAAACAAAAAAACCTGTATTGTAGAAGTATCCAAAATGCCTGGACAAAGTTTGGTACCCGAAGCAAGCACAAAGCAAAGCAAGCATTCGTGCTTCAGGACATATTCCGAAGTGGATGAATCATTCCAGCAGTTAGCTGTGCTCCTTGTTCATTAACATGAATGACAGATGTCATAGACTGAGGTGACATATTGGGTGAGACGGTTTGCAAGTATTCCTGTGACTTGAGAAAATTCCAAAAGCCTAAAAGACCTTTTAAGATACCTGAGGACATGAATCAAATACTGAAAAGACATCAAATGAATTCATGAAGTATGGTACATGTGAGTCACACATGGCGATCAGAATAAATCGTAATTAAACATACTCTCGAGGCGCTCTAGGAGAACCAGCCCTTAGACGACCAGGGAAATGTGAGATCGAATCTGGGATCTTAGTGTAAGAACCTCATCCTAACTGATTGCTATCGTAGGGCTATTCACTATCCCGACTACCGTATTCCTTATGCTCAAGTCACTGCCATTCTGGTTGATTATGTCTAAAGTCAGATGAGATTGCAGATCATGGAGCATCCAATTTGTCCCCACTACATTCAGCTGGTAATAATCCTTGACGTATTCAGAGCTCAAGGTTTAGCGATTCCAATGCTGGATTACTAATTAGCAGATGAATTCTATGCCATCTTCTTTCATGTTACAGTGAACTCTTTAGAGTTACCTGCCATGAAACTACTAGTGTAGCCTCCGAACTTCAAGGGCCAGAATTTGGCCATTTAATCCAGGCTCGCTCTGATGTGCAGCCATGACCCACTAATCAACCCCTTCTGGCTGATAAAATCCTTCCATATCAACACGCCGTCATTCCTTGCTATTTGAATTTTGCTTGGCATCCTGCTCTGCTGAAAAACCCTCATTGCTAGGAGAGGGCACGGTTGCCAGTTCATCAACATCTGTATCCGTGGTGTAGTCAGATTCCCCACCAGAAAAGCTATACCACTGACCCCCTGTGCTTTCGTCATGACTCCTCTCCTCTTCCTCTTCGTCCTCCTCATCCTGTTCATCTTCGTCATCCTCACCTGCTTCTTCCCAATCATCTTCGTTCCAAGCATCAATGCCAAAATCGTCGTCATCACTGTCATTGCTTTCATCGTCTGCATCAGCTCCTAATCCTTTCACAGCACTTTCATGCTCAGCTTTACCTTCTTTCTCTTTCTTGAGAGCTGCCAAATCAGGCCTTTCCTCACCAGCAGGCCAGCCGCGATAAAAGATGAGTTTGCTTGGCTCTGTAGAGAGTAAAACAGCTCCAGTAGACTCCTGGAAGTAACAGATACCATGCGATTCGGTATTAGTATCTACCTACTGTTAAACCAACATGTTCGAATCAAGCCATTATGTCTGCTGCTGCGAGCATGACACTTGGATTACAAAAACACTTGCACCTGTGGGTACGAATAGGCGCTACCCCTTTTACTCTGTAGACATGATTATTCTAGTATTTAAGGTACAAAACAACGAACAGCATACCGAGGCAGTAAGAATACCTCAATTTGTTCCACAACTGAAGCCACAGATGTACCCTTTGGTCTGCCCTTCACACCGATTTTCACAAAAGGGTGGATATCAAAATAAGAACAAATTGACTTCGCTAGGTCTTCGTAAATAGTTGTCTTTCCTGTATCGCAGACCAGCAGCTATATTAGTTGTCGCACGTTAAATGGCAAAAAACAGTTCCTAGAAAATTTCAAATAAAACTCAGTGCCTACAGCAGTAATAGCGAGCCACAACACGAGTTGATTCGCGTAACAAATTAGAAAAAGCCATTATGATCAAGTGCAGTTAGGTCACTTGGGATTTCTGAAACTTACCAATATTGAAGTTAGCGGTTCTACCCACCATTAGAGGAATTTGCTGTCGCAAAAAATGTCTTTCTTTACGTGAGAGAGGTTCAGCCTGGAAATATGTGCCCTTTTTCGGCTTCCCTGGAGTGTATACAGAATATTCATCATCGTACTCATATCCATCAAACTCCAAGTCGTCATCCTCAAGATCTTTAAGATTGCTACCTGCCCCTTCTTCATCCTCCAAATCCTCCAAATCCTCCATTTTACTCTGTTCATGACAACGGAAGTGTTCTAATAATGAGCAACGCCTTTGGTAAATTCAAACCTCAACCGAGACTTATGACAGATATGACAAAGAACTGCACAACGATCTTTTAAGCTTCACCAAGGTGCAGAACCTAATCATACGTTCTTGTTAAAAGCTTCTTAATGATAAATAAGATTTACTAATTTCTTTGATCCTCGTTTAGAAATTCACCATTTTTAATCCCAATTATACTATAAAACATGCAACACTACTAAAGGCTCACCAGGCCTGCTTGCATCGTTTCAATCTCCTTCTCCAAAGTCCCAATATGCTTCTCCAAGGACTGCAACCATTGCGTAGAAAGAGGTCATCAGTTACTGGAAACAGAATTTGTTAATCCAAATGCTTGTCAGTATGGACTGGCAATATAAAATACAGTCAGTCGACTCTAGCGCTCATTCCAAATTTGTGCACTTGGTACACGAATTCAAGAAATGGTGACCTGGAATAGAAAGGGTGAATGAGTTACCTGCATCCGCTGCATCTCAAGAGAGCGTTTCAAGGCTTGTCTCTTTGTGAGAAGATGTCGAGGTCTTAGCTCAGATGGACGCTGGTAATTCTTGCCACGGTACATAATCATGGCTTGTCCCTTTGAAGTAGTAACGATATCAACCAAAATTCCTCCACTCTCGGCCTCAAGCATCTTAGCTATTCGTTCAGCCTCAGGTAGGGGTGCCTTCACGAGGATTTTCACAAGTTCTCTGTATTTCCAGTGAAGATGCATGTTCTCAACAGTACCGCCAAACACTCCTCTCCTACCTGTGAAATATCAAAGTCAGTTATAAATTATTCACCTGCTTCAGTGCGGATATATAATATGAATGAGATAATTGCCTGAATTATTTTACGCATTCATAAGTCATCGACGAAAGAATAGACATGAAGCTCGACATCCACGTTTAATAAAAGTAAGAAGATAGCTCACCTAACAGTAGAAAGGCCTTCATTTTTAACCCAAGCTTTCTGTACATGTATCTCTCCCCATCTGAAAGATGCTCCTTATCTAAAGGTGTATCCGCAAGACCTGATTTCGCATCGATCTTTGCTAACTCTGTCAATGCTCTTTCCTTCTTCTGAACTGCCTGTGAAACAAACGCGACCAAGCAGAAATCAGCTTCAAAATAAGAGCAGGATGCTAAAATAGAAATCATCAATAACAAATAAACTCTCACTAAAGTGTGACAGGCCTGACTCCTCATGCTATTATACCAGGGTATAGTTGTCACAAATCCAAATGAAAGGGAACATCCAATGTAACCATGATCAAGGTCTCAACCCTCTTGGGATAATTGGAGCAGAACAAATATGGAATATAAGATATATTTTAATAAAGAGATCTGTATCTAAATCCTAACTCAGAGATGCACTTACAAATCTCATTTTTGATCGTATCTTTTCCATTGCTTGAAATCTTTTCATCTTTCGCTGCTTAATTCTTTCTTTTCGAGCTTCATCACTGTTTTGCCAGGCTTCCCATGAAGCTCTTGTTTCCATAGCTTCCTCCAACGTCCCCGCTTTACTGTTGGCAGCAAAGACAAACTAAATTCAAAAGAAGAAACCTCACAAAAACTATAAATGACAAGTATCGATCCCAAGACACAAAAGTTTTAGGAGGAAATTAAGATGTTAATACCTGGGTTCGACGACTTGCAATGGTCTCTTGCGACCACCCAAACGGAGTCTCTCTTCCTCCTCCAGCAATGCTTTAGTCATACGGTCTCTCTCTTCTAGGACTACTTGAACTGCCGGGGGCAAAAAATCTTTGCCACGGAAAAACACAATGAACTCCTTATCTCTGGCCAATAGGGTACCTCCGGTGAGCCTCTGCAAATCACATGAGAAACAATGTCAATTCAATATTTCTTGCTACACATTACAGTGTACATGAAATGGACAAGGATGCGACTTTGGAATTAAGTCTTGCCTTCAATTCTTCAGCCATTCGCTCGTTGCTCGTGTTTTGAACTCCCCTCTTCACACCTATCTTCACAATTTCGCTCTTCTCCCACAGCTTCGCAATAGCGGCAGCCAGTCCCCCAAGTCCTCTGTTTTTCCCTGTATTCATGGCACAAGGAATGCATCGTAAGCGAGAAATACAATTAAGTTTTTCTCAAAAGCACCACTCAAAAGCTATGAACACTGCGGTCACTCAACAATTAGTGGCACTTAAGTGGCACAATTTACCAACTGTTGAATGGACATGTAACAGGACTGACTTTACGAAGACCATATTTGAAGGCAAAGCATCTATTAGCATATAACAGAATCAACCCACATCTTCGCAACTATGTGAGCTGGACAGCGAAATAACTGAATATCTGCATTCAAAACACTCACCAAGTACAAAATGGGGAGGAATAGGTCGTGCTAGACGACGCAACTCTGTCATTTCAAAGTTGTTAAGCTTGGGTTTAACGCCGTATGGCAGCAGCCTGAAGGGACGCTTAAACTCAAAATCCGGACTTAGCAACAGATCCGCGTCCACTGGAATAGGTCTCTTCCCTGTCCAATCTGTATACCGTGGCCCAAGTCCATCAAGTATCTCCTCCATCATCTGCAATTCGGCCTCCTGCTTCGCCTTCAAATAGTCCACCTTCTCTGTATCAACATTAGACATTGATATAAGCATTTCTACTCCACCTTAAGTCCAGCAGTAAGGAAACTATAAATTAGAAACTCCTCGTCAAAATAACTTTCCATACGCACTCACTCCATCATTGAAGAGAAACCTTCCCTGTCAATCAACTAATTCATTATCAAATGAACCACGAATCCACTCTCTATCGACTGACCTGAAGCCTCCAGTGATGGTTCATCCGCCGACAGATCTTCAATGCTATCAGAATCCTCCTCCTCCTTCGAGAGCTCAAGTTCCTCTTCACTACCAGCATCAAACGCTTCCGTTAACTGCTCCCTTTCATCATCCTCTTCTAGTCCAAGAGACAATAGTTTCCTCCTCTCCCTTTCTTCTCTTTCCTCCCTTTCCCGAACAAATGGAGGAACATAGTCCTTCCCACGATAAACTACTGCAGCGCTACCAGACCGCCATATTACTAACCCGCCTGTTAACCTCTGCATCCACAAACCAGTCAACTCAGATCCAGACAATCCAAAGGCGAAGTCCTTATAAGAAAACCTCATATAAAATGTACCGAAAGGAACAGCTAGTCGCGTTAACTTTTGGTTTTCTCCTTTAACGCAGGCAGCTAACCATAATATTTATTCCCATTCACGCTCTAATCAAAGAATGAAAATCTGGACACACTTGAGAAGCGGCTCAAATTCCATTTTCTGACCGATACACACACTCAATGACTGAGGGAAGATGCCAAGTTCAGTGACAACCTTAAACCCTGAAAAAACTAGGGGCAGCCTTTCCTTCATTCAGAACAGTCAGGAGGGATGAGATGACAAATGAATATCAACTAACCTCGAGATCTTCGTGCGCTTTCTTCATATTCATGGACAGAGGCGCATCACATCTCACTTTAGCTACCTCACAAGAGCGCCACCTATCATGAATTGCCTCGACAATCCCAGGAGTAACCCCCAACCGACCAATCTTCAGCCGCCCCTGCACCTGAAGCCCAAGTGTCCGTAGCCTCTTGAGCTCAGGCTCCGGAATTGTGAGCTCCGCCATGGAGGGCGATCTAATTTTCTTCACCTTCCCAACCACTTCTTCTCCTTCCTCTCCCTCCTCTTCATCCTTCTCCCAAGGAAACCTCGCATCTTGCTTCAGCTGCTCCTCATCCTCAGAAGCACGCTTCGGCACCGGATGATCCGCGTTGCTCCATCTCCGGTCCAACCCAGGCTGCGCAGCTTGACCAGGCCTAGAAAACCAAACAGAGAAACCCGTCACATTCACCCTCATTCCTTACCAATCACGCACCAGTACAATGCACACACAGGAACAGTCCAAAGTACCTCGGCAAGAAGGCAGAAGTCTCCGTCGCAGGGCGATTCTTATTAAAATCCATCCGAGATGAAGTCGAATTCTCATTTCCAATAGCACGCAGCTTCTCCACAATCCTCGCCATCGCAGACTTCTGTCCTCCACCAGGCTGGTAACTCCCATCCCCGGACCTGGAATCCTCATAGCTCACCTCCTCAGCCTCCTCCGCTTCCCCTCGCCTCTCCAAACCCCTGCTCACCGGTGATCGATTCGCACGAACGCCCTGCTCCCACGGCGCCCGGTGCTGCAAATTGCGCCCGGCATCATACGTCGAGTACCTATTCCCTCCATTCCCCCTCCCCTCACTGCTCCTCCTCTCCTCTACCCTCTCCCTCTGCCCCCCTCGCCCCGAAGAACCATAACCAGAACCACGGCCACGGCCACCACCACGGCCACCACCACGTCCACGACCACGACCACCTCCGCTGCGACTCCACTGGTTATTCCTCGGTGAAGCGCCCTCCTCATCCACCTCCCGCACAGACGCGGCGCGAATCTGCCCGAACCGGCTCCAATTCGACGAATTCGAACGCAGCGAGGGGAATTGCGAGGAGAGACAATGCGAAGTAGCGCGCGCGTCGAGCTTGGAGATGCGGACGGGGCCGAGCAGGCGCACAGCCGGAGTGACTCCGGCCATCGCCGCAACCTCCATCCACCGGCGCTCGGGCCTCCACCAAAACTCTCTTCCTGCCTCCCACACTCACTCCGTCGTGGTTACAACTGTAGTGGAAAAACAGAATTGACGTGAAATTGAGCGGAATTGTTGAGTTCCAAGTTCCCGTGCAAGGGGACTAAACCCTAAAATGCGATGTAATGTACCTTATCCATTGCATATGCTGATAAACCCCCACTGGCCCTATCTACACATACACTCTCTCCAGGCTCAGCCTCTGCTGCTACAATGCTGAGCCCCGCATTCCTTTCACTTTTTCAAGCACTACTTTCACTTTACCAAGCTTTTCCTTTCACTTTTTCATCTGGGGATGGATGGATGGATAGTGCATACACTCTCTTCAGGCTCAGGCTCTGCTGCAACCGAGTGTTTTCAGTGGGGCGCAGCATCTCTTCCCGGCGTTCCTTTCACTTTTTCAAGCGTTCCTTTCACTTTTTCGAGCGTTCCTTTCACTTTTTCGAGAGTTCCTTTCACTTTTTCGGTTGGTTCCCGGATGGGGGGATGGATGAATAGAGGTTTTTTTAGCGTGAGAAAGAAGTTGTTGGATGATGTTGACGGAAAAAGGGTGACCAGCCACCCATCTGTCCATTCTTGTGTGTTGAGGCACAGTAGTAAGTTGTGTTCCCAACTGAATTTTAGGTTTGCATATTTAGGCTTATGAAAGAATTAGTTTATGATTTTTTGATGCTCGACAAAGCTAGTCCAAAGGCATCTCCAAAAAAACACATTTTTTGAGCATCTCTACAATTTTCTATGAGTTTAATGTCTGACAACATAGAATGGGCATTAATTGTTTACAGGATCCTGGTTTTTATGAGAGGTTGGATTTTGAATATAGAGCGCTTTTGCAATAATCAGAAGTACTCAATTTTTCCAAGCATAGATGTAATTACAACACTCTTAAACACTTTCTAGAACCATATTGGATGGTTTTTGAAACCTAGCCCTCCAATCCTACAATAAACAATTTGACCCCGTTTGGAAATCAGTCCTACTATCTTATTGGCGTCCTATTGACATGCTAAATTATATCCAATTATAGTGTAGTTGTAATTTCTCTACATTCTTCTATGACTCTCTTTTTTGTTGATGAAGAATTGTAGAAGTAAAGACTTATGATGTGATTTCTGCTTAGTGTATTTTGTTGAAAGAGTTGTGTTGATATATAAGTGTTCATGTGATTCCACTATACCACTAAGAGATTATGTTGAAAAGATTTTGTCAATACAATACTTAGAGCTCTTTCTACAATATACATAAATGCAAAAAATGCCAAAGACAACATAAATATGCAATCTTACTAAACCTTTAATTTCCAAAATTTGAAGAATATGATGCTGAATTTATTCTAAAACAACACTATTACAAAAATGTGATAGAAAAGTGAATACATCATCAAAGAGAATACTTTGTCAATATCCATTTATCTAATCTATAAACTACACCACATACATTGCATGAAACTCAAACTACTATAGCATTCCATGGGATTGTAAAATCTGTGATTGACTCCATTAATTTGTTTTGGAATGACTTCGGTGATATTGGAAAAGAAAAAACAACCAAAGGAATTGAGGTCCACAAAAGACCTAAAAAAAAGCACAGTGGATAATGTTGAAAAGTCCCCTAAATTTTGTGGTGAGAGAAGCAAAAATGTTCTCTCATTGTAAAACGAAGAGACTATAGACATGAAATGCTAGTTAATGTTTTTAAACAATTTTTTTGATGAAGGAACAATGTAACACACTTGCCATCAATAAACAACCATATAAAAATGAGCACGCTCACTTTTTGGTACATAGTCATTCCTCCCGGTCCAAGTTCAATTTCAACACAGTGAGAGGGCCAGGGCCTTTGAAAATCACTTTTTTTGAAGTATGACCATGAAGTGTGACACTGGGATTAATCTCTAAAAGGATATGCATACGTAGTTGCTGGAGTGGTTTACACATGTATTTATGCATTGAAGACAAGAAAATGATGTTGTGATGTTGAATTTTTTTATGGAAGACAATGTCAGTACTATAAATGATATATATTTTTTTCAAAATTTTTGGAGTAATTTAGAGCAACTCTACCACCTCATGTATATGCTGCAAATACGTATAAATGGGCACAAAAGACTCCATAGAATACACATAGTGATTCCAATTTTTTTTTTTGGAAGGTTTCACAATTTTCCTCATCTTTGGGCCCTTCTTTTGCATTTTGGTTGTTTCAAGAAATATGCATTGCAAGGTGCCTCAATTCATGTTACAATCGCAGCCGAGGCCATATTCCAGCCTCAGGGCCCTTTAGGGGTTAATCAATTTTCCTTGGTCTGGCTCTTCATCTGCAGTGTAAACTGCCCCTTAATTTCCATTTCCCTCTTTTGGCCATAAAGAGAAACCACTCCACAAATCTCATAAATAATTATATACTATACCACAACACTCATCGTTGACATCGGCAACATAAATTCCAGTTATTAACCTTTTATTATTCTCCAGGTCTTCACATCAGCCTGTCGAGTCACATGAAAACAAGCCCTCCCCTCAAAAGAACATCAATGCGGGCCCCACGATCAATTCAAACGTGCAACGAGGGGAGGGAGCGAGGGAGCGTGACTGCATGACATGTCACCAACCCTCCCCCCTTTAGATAACACTAATATCCCGTTTGCCATGCCATGTCACCACCCCACTGTAACTTCAAGAACGGCTCTCTCCTGCCCCCAAGCCTTTCTATAGTAACCCCCATTACTTTATACTTTTCCCCACCCAACGGCCCATTCTTACCACCCCACCACCATCTACCAAAACACAGATCCTAAACCACCAAATCTACTAAACCTTCTCAAATCCTCCACTAACGCCTTCAGGTACTCGGCTGCCTTCGCAACGACGCCACCTCTCAACCGCCAACGACATCGACTAATACCTGCCAGATACTTGTTCGATACCATGGTGATACTGGAGTAATACTTATATGATAGATATGTGAATACCCGGGTATGCTATGGTGATACTTGGGCGGGTACACAGGCAGGGTCGGTGTTGTTGTGGTTTTCGTTTGTGTCGAGATCTGCATCAAGTGTCAGTGTGCAGGAGTACTTGTTGATGAAATCGCAGTTGCAGTGCAGAGCTTTGGAGGAAGCTTGCATGATCCGTGATCAGGGCGCAGACGGTACCCGAGGTTGGCAGGAGTAATCATCTCGGAGGTCATGGGGAGGGAGCGCGGTGCAATGGCTCGTGTGAGGAGCGGTGATGCGATGGCTGTCGGGGAGAGGCGAGCGGGATGAGTTTTGAGGCGAGTTTGTAACTGAAACGGTTTATGGCTGGAGGTGGTTGTGGAGGAGAGGAGGTCGTGAGGCTCATGTGGAGGAGAGGAGGTTAGCGGAGGAGGAGGAGGAGGGGGAGGAGGTGGTGGAGGTGGAGGAAGGGGAGAGGAGATGGTGCAAGTGCATTTGGAGGCGTGTTTGCCCGACGTGCGAGTGGCGCCGGTGAAGATGATCGGCGCGTCGTCGCCGCGGCGGAGCGCCAATGGTGACGATCGTGGCGCGGTGCAGAAGACGCTGAAGACGTATGCGCGGTCGAGGAGCGCGCGGGGATCGGCGGGGGAGGAGGATGTGTACGGGGATGAGTTCGGGGGGCCTGCGGAGCGCGCAGCGTCTCGCGCCTCCTCGCGGTCGAAGAGCCGGATTGCGAAGGACGCACGGGCGGAATTGCTGGGGTTGGAGGAGGGGGAGCGCAATGCAGTGCGGCCGAGGGAGTTGCGGAGTAGGAGTGCTGCGAGGGTGAGGGAGGGGGTTGATATTGAGATGGATGGAGGGGAGAAGACGCACATTGAGGTTTCGAAGTCGCGGTCGTCTTCGAGAATGAGAGGGAGAGGTTTGAAGGAGAGCAATGAGACGGTTACGTTGCAGGAGGCATTGCAGGATTCTGGAGAGAGGGATCCGCGGACCGTGAGAGCATTGAAAAACAGTGTGGACGGGCCGGAAATTTTGTACACTGGCCGGGGCATGCAGCCTACACAACGAGCGTCGAGCAGAGCCGGAACTCCTCGCTCGAGCGTGAGAATTTCGCGAGAGCAAGAAGACTCCAGAGCACCGCCTGAGGTGCCTGGTGGAGAGAAGGAGTTTCGGAGTCCCAATGTAGGGCGAAGACTGTTGGTTAGTAGTTTAGATCCTGAAGACGAGGATGGAGTAGAGGAGAGGGAGAGAGTGTCTTATCGCATTCCTACCAGGAGTCCGAGACAAACCAGGGAGAACAGTGATCTGCCTGAGGAGAGGCTTCTTAGAGTGGAACGGCTCACTAGGAAGCCGGGGAGGAGTCCAAGGAAAGCGGCAGACGAAGCGACAGACATGCAGGTGGAGCCAGTAGTGGCGCAATCCGAGCGAGTGCCACGAAGAAATGTGAGGAAGGCGGACGTGGACGGACCGGAAGATGAAGAGGATGATGGTACGGGGTTGCATAGAAGAGGCAAGGTTGTTCGGCAACCGAAGAGGAAAGTGAGGGACATCCCTAGAGACCCTGCCGTAATGCTCCCCGTCAGCCATCCTCCTGAATGTGAGATGTTGGATGTGGCTCCCGTGGAGCCTGCAGACCCTCCTCTTATGCCATCATCTCCGACCACCTCGTCAAGGTCCTCAAGAGGTCAGTGAGTCGAATCCGGAAAATTTCTTGCTTTATCCGACTTGTTAATGTCTTCTTCTTTTCATTACAATAGCGTATTACAATTGGATGTAGAACCTTTTACTTTGCATATTCTTATGTGAATCTGTGTGTCGTTGCTTATATTTCAATGTCAATTTCTTTACAATACGGGTTCTACGTGAATTTTGTTGGAACAGATACAAGCAACTCACGCATCGCCTGGCTACATGTCTTAGGTATGCGTGCCACTTTTCCTTTCTGTCACCCGAAGACGTCATTGATAGACTTAATGAACTTAATGTGGATGTGTTTTTTCTCACATTTAACCAGATTTTTTGAATCCTTGGATACATATGTGCATAGACCTAATCATGAGTGGACATGTTTAAGGCCTCGTTTGTAAATGAGACTTGTATTACTGAAGTAGACATTTCAGTTGCTTGACGTTAACAATTTGCATGGTCCAATCTCTTCTTCTGGAATTTTTGCAGGGGATTTGATTATGTGGAGAGATGTCCCCAGGTCGACACTCTGGTTCGGGGCAGGAAGTTTCAGTATACTCTCCGCTTCCTTTATGCAGGAAATGCACTTAGGGTATGGTTTCTTCGTAATGTGTTTATACATTTGAAAGCAAGTGGATAAAAACAGGAAGGAGAATTTGTGATCTTAATTAATTTTGGAAATGGAATTATGAATGGGTAAGGGCATACAGTCTCATTAATACTCAGTTCCAGACTCGTTGTTTTGGGAGAAAGAAAAATTCTTTTATGGAATCGACTTCTGACTCGGGTGTGAACTGGATATATGCAGGATTGTCGCTATATCGGCCAACCTAGCTCTCTGCTACTTAGCAATGGTCTTCTTTTATCGAACATTCTTGCGCGGGTATTTCCTCGTTTCCTTTTTCTGAACTATATCCAGGTCTTGCTGTAATTCAGATTCACTTCCTGTATTAACTTGATAGTCATTTCTCCGAGTTCTCAAGGAACATTGTGATATGACTTTCATATACATACTTATGTATTTGTATGTACTTACATATACTTGATAATTATATGCTTTTACTCTCTGATTAAAGCACCCGTTTGTTAATGGGGAAGAGAGTGGTTTGTTTCTATTCCAGGGTTCACGAACATGCCGCCACAGAGAGTGGAGCATGATACAGTAAGCATGTGTACAGCATATGCACTGTGTCACCTTACACTAATTTGATTGATGTCAAATTGTTTTTGCAGTTTACCTGTTGACTCTACCGGGGAATTGAATGCTGGACGTGTTACTGAGGCTGACTTTTTAGGTTGGATTCGGTTTGCCCTGCCGGCTATTAATCTGGCGTTAAAGAAGGCCAGAGAAGTTTTCTCTGGTGACCCTGCCACCACTTTAAGGGTAAAGTTTATTTGTGGATCTCATCACTTGTTAATATTTGAGCCTTGTTCATATTCATATCTGTAGTGAATTTCTACAGATATGAAAATCTTGAAAATCCTGAAAGTTTTCTACATATTTTTACTTCCTGAAAATCCTGGAAGAATGCATTTTTATTTTTTTTAATTTTTTTTTTATAATTTAAAAAAAAAAATTCTCTTCTTGTTGCAAGGTTGTATAGGTTGCATAACTAAATGTGGCTTCTCTGAACCTTCAGGTTGCAATAGTGCTCTGGCTGGTCGCCAAAATGGGTGCAGGGATTTCAATATGGAGCTTCTTGCGCTTTGGTGCGTCTTTCTCTGACCAACTTTCGTAGAGAAAAATCCATGTCCTGGTTCAATCGTTTTGAAACGTCCTAGACAGCCTCCGAGAATTTGTGACTTGAAGCTATCGGTACAATAACCTACTGGGTGAAAACTTGAAATCTTAATAGCTATGTTGTGTGCATGTCAACCACGGATCTTTTTATCTTCTCTTCGGCTTTGGCTCTGCTTCTGGTTATGTCTGTCACTGAAGAACATTCTTGTAATTGGTGCACCTTTGTTGATTGTAGGTTTCTTTGCGCTCTTTACCATTCCGAAGTGCCACTCCAACTATTCAACCCAAATATATGCATTTGGTATACATCATGCTCTCTTCGTATTTGTCTTTGCACTGTTATCACAGCGGTTAGCTCGTGCAAAAATGCGGTCTTTTCCAGAAGCTGGTCATTGTATATGCTACATGGGGCAGACCAGAATACTTTTAATCAAGTGGACTTCAAATTCGAGGAAGTTAACGTAGGATGAAATTAAGTTTACCTAGTATTAGATTCTGGCGAGAATTCGACTTCATGATTGCATGATAACGTTATGTGGTTATGAATCATTATGGGGTGCAGGTCAGTCACTTCTTGTACGAGCGTGGATGACATGGGACTCATTCGCTCATAAAAAAGCGATGTTAATAGGAGGTTTCCTGCTCGCTTGGAATGTATCCTCGTACTCATCTCGGCTCTGGGGAGGTAAGCTTCCTGCCCTCAACAGTTCCTTTCAGCACATCACTTCGGATAGTCGTCTAATTGCTACGTGGGTAATTGTTATGTCCTATGCTATTGTTGCAAGCACAATACGTAGTGATTGTATGTCTCCTACCTATCTCTTCTGATGATAGTTCAATTGTACTTGGTTTTTTCGCCTAAATTCTTTTTTGTTCAGAATTTCAGTACATACGTTACATGATAGTTCAGTAACGAATCGCCAATTCTAAGACCAAATATTTTGGTGCATCTTTTTCTGTAACTTGGTGCAGGCTTTATTCTTGTAGTTTGGCTCAAGTTGTATCAACAGTCCAATCCAGCAAGCTTTGAAAAAGCACTTGCTGATGCTAGTCGCAGCAGTGCTATTGATCGCATTGATCGCAGGAAGAGCTTACAGCATGCATCACAGGTTTGATTATCTTGATCTTGTTCTTATATTTTTGACCCGGCTTAGTAGCCCAATGAATTTTGTTCAGGTTTTTTAAGTTTGCTCTTCTCGTTATAATGTTTTGTTATTGTTACTTACAGGCTGCTCAAGCCGCTCCTGTGGCGGAAGAATTGCCCTCGCCTCAGACGCACCCGGTACAAGAATTTCCAGGTAGAGTGCCTTGTTTAGATTCCTTTCATTTTTTAAGCAAGTAAGGCCCGAGCTTGTTTCGTTGAGTTTTATCCTGATTACCTGAAGTTGTTACTTTTTCTTCTGATAGAGTCATGACCGGTTTGGAGGAAATAGCTGCAGACTCGTATCAATTATTAATATCCACTTTTCGTCGCCTTACAAGTTAATTTCTTGTTCGTAAAGTCTTGGCACTGAGTATCTGGAGTTTTCACATGGAGTTTGGTGCAGACAGGAAAATGAATGGTGTTACATACAGAGCCTAAGGAGAAATCAATTTTGTGCACGTAAGATGTACATGTAGAGAGGAGCGAAAGGACGACATATGAAGGAATTTTGAAGTGAAAAAAAGATTTATTGCTTTGCTCCATGATTTGAGCCCAAAATGGAGCAACCAATAGGTCTTTATTTGATTTTTAATATTCCGAGAGGGCTTTTAATAGCTAGAGCGTGTTTTTGCACCTCTCAGCAAACTGTCATGACCTCATGCGAACATCTTCGCAATTTGTATATACAGTAGTGCTAATGTCAACATCTACGAGCTTCTAGTAATTCTGTTTGATCTCCTGTACCTACTCTGATGTGCGTATCAATCAGGCCGCAGCTTGTGGACTCTTGAAATATCAATTCTAGTGTTGCGAATTCAAGTTCATTTCGACTCATGGAAGGTATGTGACATAATGTTGTCATGTGCTATTTCTCAATTGGACAGCGTCCAATATCAGTCGTGCCACTTCCTTTTCAATCTGCGGATTTTGAAGCAGCCTTACCAAGTGACCACTTTGTTTGCATCGTTTGTAAAACTGCCTGACATTAAGCCGTTCTCTTTGATCATAACCTTCGTCAACCTTCAAATGTTATATTACAGTGCCAAAACTTTGTGTTGCAAATTTAGGTGAAGGTGAATAGTAAATTTACGAATAAAACTGGAAACGCTATTTTAATTTTTAGTGTCCATGTTTGAAGGCATCTTCCAATTCCTCTGCACTCTCACTATTGAATCATTTTTCGTCACCATAAAAGCAGACACTTACATGTTAAGCAAATACACATATGTAGATTATCACAATAAACTTGAAGAATGGCTTATTGCAGAAAACAATACATTCAAATAATCATCCCAACAATGTTTGTACTGTCTACTTGGCTTGATCTAAATGTGCAACACGAGAACAAAAAGGTTTGAAACTATCACACAGGTCCATCTATGAAGCGGATTCTGTCGTCCTCAACTTGGCAGAAACGAAAGCGTGCGGATATCAAAACACCATTCACAACATTCGCTTAGTTTCTGCATTGAATGTCACTCCTACATGCTCTCTCAAAATTGCATAAAGTATTCCCTCTACTACAACAACAAATATACTCACTTTTGATAACTAGTAAGCCCATTCCTTCAAAGGTATCTCGATGCTGCGACCATCTGGTCTCCTCACCACTCGGACAGGTCGAGTTCTCCTCGTCGACTTCCGAGCACTTTTAGCGTTGCAAATGTCTTCCACCACCTGTTTCTGTTCAAAAGATGCCAAACAAATGCAGGGCAGGTGGGTCAGAAACTGTTGGACTTTATAAGGTTAGAGAAAGTCTAGAATTGAAGAGGTCATGAACAGAAGAATGTTATATAATGGGAGTGGAGATTTGGTTGTTTGTAGGAAAGAGAACCTTGTATATCTCCCACTTGCGCGTCCTCATGTACAAGTGATAGATTTCTTCTTCTCTCTTGTATTGCTGAGCCCAGCCACCAGAGGGTGGTCAAGTGAGCGAAAGGTTGTGTTGATCAAGAAGCTGAAAATTGTTGGATAGTATTTGTTTCTTCTAAAACTTATAACTGGGGAGACATCGGCAATGCATTAGGATAGTTTTGCATTAACTCACATGCTTTGCTAATGCCCTGATAACGTCCCTGTCGCAGTGTCGGTGGAAGTCCCATTTGTTGAGCACCAATGTCTCCACCAGTGACACCGCTACAACACTTGCAGCTCGTTTTGAGTCCATTAACAGACCTCTCTGCACGGTTTGCACACAACTCAGCGGTAGCCCATTAAGGTTTTTCCAGTAAGATATCTTAGGTGAGTGTCAACGTTGAAGGGTAGTAATGGTGGTGTTCGTTACCTCTCCGAAATACTGACCATCGATAAGTGCTCCAATGTCAAGAATAGTGCTCATCTGAGAACCAAAACTACACTTGATTACAATCACATCTATCATGAGCTCCTGGACCATGAAAGTAGTTCAGTTCACAAGGAATTAAAGATGATGATAGAAGTTTCAACTTACATGGGATTGAGTGGAGCCAGTAGCTGACATGGTTGTCTTAGATGCAGCGTCTTCTGGCGTTGCTCGCTTCGGCTGCGGAGTGTGACTTTGCTCCAGTTTCACGATTCCTTCTTGGGGTAATCCTGGCATGAAGCTAGGTGTAGTTGTACCCTCAAACGTATCGAAAGACAATAATTTTTTCTCCCGATCCATCACAGTCCGGGCCCACTTCGTGAACTTCCTCTGATAGTATCGATTCTCATTGGTCATGAACACAGCCGGCATCATTCCTGTCGTGGTGAGCCCCATTTGCCACAGCTTATTCTCCTTCTCCGAAAACTCAACGTCTTCTACTTTCTTGGACTTCTCTTTCTCCTCACAATCTTTAACGAAAGTTGAGAAACTATATTTCTTGTTGGTAACAGGTGATCTCTTCTTTACAGTCTGAAGCTTTCTCTTGCGATCTTGCATGGCAGATGGAGACTTGAACCGGGCGCTTGTTGAACTCGTAGACCGAGACTTGGAGTACTCACGAGTCGAGGCAGGTTCTGGTGTGCTATCAGCGAAGGATGCGTGAAATCCTTGAGAGGAGCGGTTACTAGCTCGAGTAGTGGACCTTGTGTGAGCCATATCTGGAGACGCACGCCACGGCGACAAAGGGTCTCCTTCCTCAGAGCAGATGATGGAAGCCTTCTTTTTGATAGCACTTGAATTGGGTTTAGGGGAGGGTGCCGTACAAGGTCTCTTGGCACGTGACACCTTTTCATTTGTGGTACTGCATTTTTTCGGCTCAATCTGCCCTGATTTTGGTGTTTTCTGATGAGTAAGCATTCGGTAGATTACGTCCGGACGGCTCATTATCTCTTTGGGTAATCCCTCTGGAAGAACAGGCTGCGTTGGTTGGGAGTGACACCGACTTACGATGCGGCTTCCCCTTGTGGATGGTCGTGACACTAGCGATGGTCGCCACCATTCTTTCTCCCGGTCGTGTATCTCTTGTCTGCACTTTTGGTGACAATTAGGCCTGCAACATACTACAGAGTGCGGAGATTATTACCATGGCCTAACCTGATCGCATGCACAAGGAAGAGTCTGATCATCACTTTCTAGTATTTGAGATCACCAAACATGAGTGTGTTGAGTGGCCCCTCAATAAGTCTATGAGAAAATTACTGCTAGAGGGCATTCTGGTATCAATTTCAACTACATACAGAGCACAATCGTGTTTGATGATGGTCTGACGCAACAGGGTGACATACCAGTACTGACTTTGAGCTGATGCTGCCCTCGGTAGTGTTGGGGTTCGTTCCCTTGGTTGAATTTCCATAACCACCTGCAAATTAAAGACAAACAACAACAAGCTCTCATGCTTATCCTTCACAGTCTTCAAATGTCAAATGCCAGTTCGCTTCCAGTAATCCATTTTACTGTTAACACATAAGTTAATCCACTTGAAGCAAAATCACTGCATCTGAAAAGAGAGACCATTTAATTGCCAAACTTCAAAAGGGATCGAGTACTTACTCGGCATTCTCCAGTCCTGATAAAGAACATCTCAGATGCGTCATCACCTTGAAATGTGATAACTGCCCCAATGATGAAATTGTTTAACATAAACTCTGAGCTCAAACATGAGGAAAAATCCCAATTTCTGAATCAAGGAGATTGAATACAGGTGAAGCGGTAAGTTATTGTACCCCTATTCTTGTGGAAAGTTCGACTAGTTAAAACGTTAGCAAGACGCCTCAAACTTTGTTTGGATACTTCTTTGAGAGCATGAATTCCCTACATGAGAGGCCCAAAAATAAGGTGCATCAGGAGTCCGGCTGAAATCTTGACACTTGTGCATAGAAATAGCATGCTTATTAGGAACACAGAATCAATGAGCCTACAAACGTTAAACCTGACAATATCATAATGGTTGGGGTACCACTCGTGAATTCCAAATGCTACGGTTATCTAGATTTGATCAAACTTGCCTATTGCTACGATGTACAACAAGAAGCAGGGATTGAAGAACTAAGAGAGTGAGTAAGAATCCTTGATAAAAGTCACTTACTGACCTTAAGGAACTGAAGACGAGCCTTCAATTCTTCAGTTCCAGGAATATTGAGAATTTTTTCGTACTCCTCTTTGGACAAAGTGAGAACTTCAGTCTGAAACACACAACCTCAATGTTAGGTACTCAAGAGGGACTGGACTTAGTCGAGTATCGAGTCTAGTCTCTGCATGAATTAACATCCTCTGTAGAAACAATTTCCAAGGACATCCTACATTTTTGAAATCTCAAGAATTGGTTAATCCAACTTGAAGGATACTCAGGGCTAGTTACCCTTTCAGCAGTACTGAATGTTGAATCCCTGCACACGCAAAAGGGAAAAAGTTCTTGTAGTTCAAAACCATCATTATAATTTGTAAACCTGACAGCAAGCTGGAACATAATTTGACATATTCCAAAGGTGGATTAATTATTAGCTAAGAATTTGAGACTTCAAAATGAAACATACCATATCACTCTAGTCTTTTCAAATACAGTTTCACCAAACCAATGGCCTGGACCATACGTGGTGACGGAGTCCTCTTGTTGCCCTGGAACATGTGTATAGGCCTGCAAGATATTCCGGCTACCATGGACAATATAAGAAATTCAGAAGAAGAGCAGTTCAATCTGAACAAAGAAATCCAGAAGCTTGATGTTTTCAAAGCACATTATAGAACAGACATATGCAACTATATGAAAAGCATATTATAGAACACCTAGCTTTGTGCCATCAACAATGCACCTTGACTGACCCAGTAAACACGATGAACAATGTGTAGCCAATATCTCCTTGTTTGCATACTGCAGCTCAAATTAGCAGGTTTCAGTAAATGCATATCATGCGTAAGGCCGGAATACTTGCAGAAAATTCTTCTTAAGAAAGATAGGGATTAGAACTCTCGACACCCATGTCGCAAGATCAATCTTCTTCAGAGTAAGATTAGAGAAAAAATGAAAAACAACCTGATCTTCTGTAATGATGAAGAATCAATGAGAAACAATGCCCACATAATTCCACTCTGAACCCAAAATAACACTTCTTTTGAAATTTCATTCAGAATTTTAACTGTATATACCACTTTCAATAGACTGATGGTGCTTAAATACGTGGACACTATCAGATACAGTGTGCGAAAGAAAACGCCTTCGAGCTGACGTGAGGGACGTACATATTGTGTTCGGGTCAAGCTTTCTGTAGCCTAGATATCTGCAAACCTGTTATCGGCAAAGCATACAAGATTCAGATAAAAGTAACCTCATTTTAAAGTTGAAGTAGCGTCGACTAAACGAAATTGGAGATGTTCATTTCACGTGCGTATTGAAGAACTACTTGCCTCCAGACGTAACGAATGAGGGAGGGAAGCAATGGGCTCCAATTCTGCAACCGTCTCTTCCAGGAGGTACAGCTCACTTTGAGTTCGCTTCTCAGGGCTTCACATGGCCAAACCATAGAGTTCATTGTGATCAGAAAATTGATATGTAGTTGAGTGATTGTGTCGATCACAAACTATATCAGTCACATTCATCTGAATCATGCACATACTTAGCAATTTAGTAAAGCTTGAGAGTAAAGCTTACGGCTTCATCAATACTCGACGACGACTCCAAGTTCGATAATGTGCGATGCCCCGCCAGTTTCGGACCACGGGTAACGTCTAACATCGTCAAAAACACACTGGGTTAATCTTGCCATTTTGAAGCATTCTTGAGTATATCACAAGGAGAAGATATAATTTAAGAATACTAAGGTCAGAATCATAACATGTCTGTGATGCACTACTGCTTTGACCTAATTCTGCCTCATTGAGATTGGGCGTGGTCAAATACACATTAGTGTATGAAAAACTGTCTCCGATTGACAAGAAGTCAGGAGAGGATCACTACAATACTTGCCCACCTCGGTTGCAAAATTCAGATGCAAGTGTACCCATGTTGAATTTTACATACACTTAAGTTTCCCTTTTCCACACACATGCTTCCGCCACTTGTGCATTTCAAACCAAATGTACAGAAGGTATTAAATTACTCACCAGCGACGGCAAACTGAAAGTGGACATGCCATCATCGTCTTCTTCATCACTGTATTCAAAATCTGTCCAACGATTCACGAACAATATAAGTACAAAGACGTCCTGAAATTTGCACCTCCATGAGCATCGTCTGAACAAGCATCGGCTAAACAATTTCCCAATCCTCACTCATAATCAAAACAAACACGCATCCAAGCAAGACTTAGAGAAAAACTCATCCTCACCGTCTACACTTCTCGACATTCTGAAGCTTCACAACCAGCCAAATATCTCCTGGAAAGCCTACTTCGCAGGACCGAGTCACTCCATTCCCAAAACCTGCTGATGATCAACCACCACCCTCTTCACAGGTCCGAGAAATCCATCAACTACTCACCCCACTAAAGCAGTTACACAATCCTCAACTTCATGTGTCCTGCGAAACAAGCACCAAAGAGGCAACGAATTGAAGAGATACACATCCGAGACTGAAAATCTGTGCCCACAATCTAATTGCTAACACTGATTGGATTTGCAGATAACCATATGTACAGATCATAATCCAACCTGCAACATACTCCCAGAGCTTCTCCTCCCATAACTCCACCACAGGCAACCGAAACGAAAAATTAGGTCAGCATGTCTGTCTTCATCGAGTGGAAACGGGGATCACTACGTTGAGCTGTACGCATACATGCAGCAATGAACACGCTCTGTTATGATCTACATACAACCATACTGGAACTCCGCAATTTCTACCCCTAACCCATCGTTTCCACCATGTTGACACATGGTGGAGCATGATGGTGAATGAGTCACCGAGTCTGCGCTGCTCGTTAGTGAAATGCTTATAAATGGTTGGCGAGATTAGTCTTGTTTGGAAGTGAAGCCAAGAAATCCAAGCCTTGCTCCGAGGCTGTTGCGTGGGCAGTTCGGGCCGAGCCTGGATTGGGTTCTTCTTCTTCGTCTTCTCCTTCGTCTTCTTCTTTCTACTAATGTGGAGCTCGTGGGTCGTTTCATTGCATGGGTGGAGACATTCATGTTGGACGTGTTATGATGTGGAGGATCGAAGCTGTGGAGGATTGTGCATAGTTTGATGTGGATGTGGGAGTTTTGGGAGGGTTAGGGGGCGGTTTTGTGATCGTTGGAGTGGTTTTCGTGAGTGGGTTGTGGTTTGTTGGATGGGGGCGATGGGGGAGGAGCTCGACGAGGCTGTGTGGAGCCAACTACCGGCTGAGATTCTCGAGCACGTGCTGCGGCGTTTGCCAGTGGAGGTGCTCTTCAAGTTTCGCACCGTGTGTAAGCATTGGCGGACATTACCCTTGTCGCCTAAGTTTTGCAGCGCTGTGACGCAGCCTCGGTCGAAGCAGGCGTATCTGCTGGGGATCGAGAAGATAGGGTCGCTGCAGAAGTGCCCGGTTTATAACCCCGTTGCTGAGAGCTGGAGCCGGTTCGACCTGGGGTTTCTGGAGTCCAGGTTTGAGCGGTTTACGTTTGAGAGGTGGAGTAATTACGATGAGGATCGGTTTGGTGGGAGTGAGTTTAAGGGTGTGAGCTCGGATGGTGGCCTTCTCGCGGTGTGTGTGAGAATACATGAGTCGGAGCAGGATGCTATCTTCGTGTGCAATCCTCTGACTAAGGCTTGCAATTTGCTGCCCCTGATCGAAGGCAGCACATGGGGTCTGTGCTTAGGGCTGGCCATTCGGATGGAGAGCTATGGGCATTACAGGGTGTTTGCAACGAAGCATGGCAAGGTGGAGAATAAGTTCGAGCAGCGGCTGTACATGTACGACTCGGTGTCTGCTTTCTGGAAGCTGGTTCCCAAGTGCCCACGATTCTCCCACGATGCCATCTCCGGTGTGTTCTGCAATGGGGTCTACTATGCTCTCTACGAGGATGCCGGCCAGGACCACGATGTGCTCATGTCGTTTGACATCGATCACGATGTGTGGGTGGATACTGGAGTGGCGATGAGCCATCAAGGGTTTAAGAAGAAGCTGGTCGAGTGCAATGGTCGGTTGTTCTCTGTGTCCTCGACCAGGGATGGCAGCGAGAAGGATCTGTATCTGACCATCTTGGAAGTGAACCTCTACACCAGCACGGCGGTGAAGATCTCGGCCATGGAGCATGTCACCCTTCCAGATGGTGGTCACAAGCACTGGGATGCCATCGGGTACCGCAACTCCATTGTCCTTCTCACGAGGTCTCATAAAGCTTTCGCATTTGACTTGACTGCAGATCTGCCGGAGTGGAAACCCATCGATTTGAACAACTTCGAACCGTGTGTTAAATGTAACAAATGTGACAAGCCTCGCCAGTTGCCCAAGTTGCTGGTATCCTTCACCTTCGACCTACGGGCAACGGTTGATTAATAGCTTCCAAGGTATGGTAACAAGCTGGAAAACTCCCATCTGCCTGAATCTGCAAATCCAACACCAACTCCTGAATATTTCTTTAGCTGGATCAGGACTGCATTTCGCCCTGATATGCAGGGTTTAGGGTTTAGTGTCCATACAAGAGTATCTGCAGGATGTTGAATTTGCTCATTGTTTGCCAAGGATTTTATTCCACATATGTAGATTATTAAAAGGAACCTGATGTCGTTAATTGCTCAGTGCTAATCTCTTCATGATTTTGCTAATTATGATGCCTGTTAATTTTTAGGTACTTATCTGCCTTGTGTTATCGAGCAACAAATGTTGAAGTTTTCAGTTGAACGAACTTCTATGGAGCGGAGTTAGATTCGCTTATCAATGCTTTTCCTTGTTGATAATTTCTACGTCTTGATGAATTTGGGATTCCTGGGATGGGTGCCAGGCATGGCTAATTCTAATCTCAGGAGCCAGTATCGGTGCGAGAGGCCCAACCGTGAAACCTAGACGTTGATAGACATCTCATTATGAGGCAGGAACAGTATGATCTAGACCTTTTAATCCCTGATTAGATTAGATCATAGTACAGTAGCTAATGCGTTTCAATGAATTTAGACCAACACAATTTTGATGGACTTATGTACACATTTTTCTGCACACATCTTTGTTGGGAGTTTTGTTAACCGTTGCGTGTTGGGCTCCCACTGCTGCATCTAAACCATCCTGTAGATGAGGGCTATGTGTCTAAAGCTGTGTCTATACAAAACGTTATACCATACCCAGCTGCAGGGAAATCCAATCTCAATATTATCTTGAGAGTTGTCTCTCGGAGTCTTGGATTCTGGGTGGAGTGTGTATCTTTGTAATTGCCTTTGAGGACGCTCCTGGTGAAAGAAAACTCAGTGCATTTGAACTTTTAGGATTGTTAGAGTTATTTGTAAAGGCATCTGGTATTTGACTTAGATACCATGAGTTTTGCTTTATTGTATTTTTATTTTTTTTACTTCAAATAGTTGGAAGGCATGGAAGAAATTGGTGGTCTCACTACATTTGGTGTGTAAGAGCTTGGTGGTCTCTAAACTCAAGGAAAACTAGTTTTGTCGTCATTCCATCCTTGAAAACTAGTTTTCCTTGAGTTTAAATACCACCAAGCTCTTACACACCAAATATAGTGAAATAACGAAGTTCTTCCATGTCTCCCAACTATTTGAAGTAAAAAAAATAATACAATAAAGCAAAACTCATGGTATCTTTTTCAAACACAAGGTGACTTTAAGGATAACTCTCTTGTCTCAAGACTTTGTTGTGTATTTGTCAGGGCTACCTTCTTAGCAAATCATCTCACTTGTAGATCCCATCTCGCGTTAGGGAGGAAAGAGAATCATCTTAATTCCAGTGTTGATTACAACCACCCTACGATTCCCTGGAGTGTGGGAACAAGAAATGTCCTATTGAGCTTCATCAGAAGGATCCCGCTTAGAGCAAGTGGCTTGAACTTGGGGGTCGGGGCAGGAAGCTTTGATCGTAAACACGTTCACTTAGAAGATTATTGTTATATATACTGTATATACATATATGAACTTATACATATATAAATCATAGCCCTTGAGTACTGTCAGTGATTACGAGAGTTCACTACATTAGCTACAATTTGACCAGCACCTATAGCTACAGAAGCCGTAAGTGTGGCTACTATCAGACTTAGCAACTGCTCGCCCGCTTGGAACCCGCACACCGAGATCTACAGAAATACACAACGTATAAGTCAGACCAGGATGCACCCATAATGAAGAGCTTTCTAGTAGCCAGCAGTTACAAACCCGATTGTACTCTATGCCCGCAATATTTCTGCAGTGTTGGGACTTCTCGTGTAGCTTGGGAAAAGATGTGCAGCGAAAAATGACACAATCCAATGGAAATCCAATTACACTTACATTTCAGTCTTCAGTGAGGTAATAAAAAAACAGCATAAGCTTGCAACAATAGACAGTGCATTCTCACCTTGTGCTTATTGTTGTCCCATTTAACAGCCTCACTGATAGAAGACATAGTTTGCATGACCGTGCAGTATTCATTCAACTCCTCTTGGGTAAGTTCATCTCTTTCTTGGTGGATCCTCATTTGTAGTTTGAGCTGCTTGACAACAACCTTGTGCTTGTTAATAAGTTAGATATCCGTTATTCTTCTACACCTGATGTCAACTGTAAAGTGTAACAACTTGGATAGATATTACGTCCCGAACAAATGCCTCAATATACTGAACATTTTCAAAATGAGCAAACATGATATAATGTAAATAAGAATGATAGCGATAATAGGACTAAACAGGATTGCCTTGTGAAATTTAAGAGATTATATTATGACCAATGATCATCTATGTAACTACTAGCCCTAGAAAATCAAAGTGCACATAGCATCAGAGTTCACTTCTGATGGCATGCTTAAGTTGAACTCAAACTCACAAGCTCAATTTTCTAACACAGCCTATCCCACAACGACCAAGCAAAACATAGCTCTGAAGTCAGAAGTACCCCACACAGCAGGAAGACTCTTTCCATTGTAACCAACCATCGATTGTACCCAGATCCTTGACATTAATTGGTTGGTTACATTCTTTCCAATTGAACCGCATCGATACATTAAAGGTCTTACCTTCCTTAATTAAATGCATATTTATATCCAAAAATTTCCACAAAAAAATATCACATTTTGGAGTAAAAACACGCTCAGATACTCAATTAAGCAAAAATTCAACACAGAAAAAGACTAGAGAATTAAGAGTGCAGATAGCTTACCTTGCACTGTGTGAGAGTAGCGCCTTGAACTTGACGCATTGTGTTTATGTCACCACCCGGCCATACCATGAGAGCAAGGAGGGTGAGGAAAGCATCCAAGCACACCACCACGCTTACTCTGCACACGAGAGTAGTATAAGAATCAACAAAAGTGCAACATAGGTAGTACAAACTGAAGTAAATGTATTTGAAATAGAGAGCAAGCAGACAGGCCAAAAACTAATTAAAATAAATAAATAAATAAAACTTACAGAATGTAGATATCCTCTCTCTGGATACCCTTCAAAAGCCTCAAACCAATAAGGATGATCAAAACTCCACAATAGCATGCAAAGTAAGTGGTGTAGTACTGCACATTCACAATGGGATGATTAGTTATTGAATTATGTCAACAACTAATAGCATAGAAGGTCGAGCTCCTGAGCATTGTGTCGTAATATCTACACCGTAACCCGAGAAGCCAATCCAGTACTGCAATTTATAACGAAAGTTCGACAAAAATAGGCAAACTGTGTCTTATATCTAGCAGATCCAAAACTCCATTGTGACTCGATATCTAAATAGATATGGGGTAAAATAAACTAAATGTATAATTCCTCAATCTAGGAGCCATAGGAGGTGAATAAAGTACTTACTTTGATACGTTTGAAAAAACCTAGACCAAAGTTGTGCACCAGATATCTTGTAATCCACCAAGCTTGTAAAGACTGTACATTGTCAAAATCAATCACAATGCCCTGTCCTGTAAGACTACTGCGCTCACTACCTGAAGTACCTCCACTGCTACCCCGAGAAGTTGACTGGCTATTGATACTTCGAAACCACTCTAGTGACCGGCTTCTAAATGAGCGCGGTGAGACAGTTCTCACGTGCTGGCTTCCAGTATAGATTCCGGTACGTAGAAGCTCATCCAGTTTAGTAGCAACATAGTGGCGCCTCCGAAGGTCCAAGACGCCAACCATCATGAAAGCGATGTTCGAGAATATGGAGAAGTACAAAATTATAAAAGCGGAACTAGCAACAACCCAAATAGCCCATTTTGGACCAGCCAAGTGATGGCCACCTGTCATCCACAACAAAAAAATCAATACAATAGTACAATAAGGCTATCTGAGAAAGTAGGCCTGCAATGATATGTACCGCGGTGTAGAAGATCAAAACTATCAGACTGTCTCCTATATCTAGTACGACAAATGCAGTACAACGCGCTTCATTCACTAAAAGACAGCCCTTCAGAATATCGACCTTGTAGAGGAGTACTTGTGTCGTACAGTCACTAAACACTCAATTTATATGCTTAGTCAAATAGAATGTCAAACGCATTGTACCTAGGAGCACCCGGAGAATAAAGGGGAGAATGCATATGCTGAAGGACACAAAGAATGCACACTTCTTCAGATGCTGGCTAAGCAAAGTGTGGCCCACTCGTCGCAGCCTGCCACAAACATACTAGGTCCTGGTAAATACTCAGAATAACAATTCCTGTTTTTGCAAAAAAATCATTCATCCGTGTCTCAAGAACATGCTCACAAAAACTTCAAATCACAATAATACTTGAAAAAACAAATTTCACACTGGATCGGGGAAGTTTGAAAGATCCTCAATTACACAGAGAGTGCCGGTGATGCAGTCTCGGTAAAACCAGAATCATTAATCTGTGTCAACTTAAATAAATCCTAATAGGGTTGGAATTGCGTAGCATGGAAATGCAGAAACAGTGCGAGATTTCGAGATCTTAATAACTGACCTGCTCAGGCTGGAAGATTGGCGGATTACATGAGCTGCAAATAAGCGGACAGGTAAGCAGCTCGGTCGCACGGCTGCCCCACTTCTTGTCTTTGACATCCCCTCAAGGTATTCATCCCTTCCTTTCTCCAACCACCTATTAGCTTCCTCCAGGACATCCACGTCCTACAAAATATGACATTGATCAGTCTCTTGTGAGAAACCTACATCAACTTTTCCCCAATTTCATTTAGTAGAAGTCCAGCCTACAAGCGATACCCTTGAACTAATAACGCGCTCATTCGCAAGACTACTGCCAAGTCCCACTGTATACTCAAGCAAGATAAACAGTAGAATATTAGCATTTCATTTTGTTTTTAAAAACCCTTATAATAATAATTAAAAATGCAGTTCCTACTTTCGAATTACAAGGATACGTTGCTCCTCATCCCATCCTGCGATATAGACATATGAAACCTCAGCTGAAGTGAAAAGGACATACAGGCTGTTTAAGGTCATGTTCCAACCTCTTTCACTCCATGGTTATCTTTCGCTAGATGAAGATCTAACACCATGTCCCGCATTGCCTCAAAGGAGTCAACGTTGGTGTCAAGCTGAAAAGAGTAGTTCGTTACAAAACTGCGACAACGAACTGCAGCCAATAAAAGTTCTTGCTTCAGGACTTTCCGTGGTAGTGGATCTGACCAACCTCCCAGTACCTGACAAGAAATGGTTGAGAAAGTCAATTGGCACCATTAGATCAATTTAACAACTACTGAAGTGACTTTAAAGCCTCTTGACCATTGCCAAACACAGCCAAAATCCAGTTGTTCAGAAAGGAAGGTGCATCCATGTACTCTCAAGATTGTGAAGCTTCAATTGCTCATAGATTTTCGACCGTCATCAAGGGTAATTCGGTTTCACACAGCGTTGAGAACATACAGTTTGATGAAATCGACTTGATACGTCCAATACACCCGTTCGCATTTTCTTCGCATCTACCTCCGACGCAAATGCGTACTTCGTAGCTACCACCTGAAGTGGATTACAAACGATTGGCTTCGAAAAATCAGAAGTTATATTAACAGACCATCATGTGGCTTCTAGACTTTGTGCATCAAAGCAAGGTAGCACAAATAATTCCAGCCACCCAGACCTCTAGTATGACACAACCAATCAACCACACAATCGTTGATTACTGACCAAAATACAGGAACCCTAATCAATGAACTGCTACGTAAAGTTCCCGAAAATATTTAAATGGTTCCAAATTCTTTTGAATTTCGACATGCGTATTACTTCATGTTACTAGCCGTTTGAAGCAGTCCCAGAATCAAGTACTTCATAATCGGAATATCCTAAGAAGCTAAAGAAAACAACACACGACACTATCTATTTGCCATAGAGCAGACAGTTTCATAACCAGGGGCCTGATAATGTTATGTAGAAAAACACAATAGGCTCGTACCGCATTACGCATAATCCAGACTAAATTCACGAGGGCAATGTCGTATAGAAATTCGAGATGACCTCCTTCTCGGATGAGGAAAAACAAGCTCAATCCATTGAAGGCGTAAACTGTGAACACAATTCCCAAGACGCCCTAGGCTTGTTAGTAAAAGACTCTACACTGATGATATCCACCCATTGATACAAAAGAACAACAATGTGCAGACCTCTAAGGAAGTTGAAAATCCTGACATCGCATGCAAAAATCCCTCAAAGATGAGGTATGACCACACAAGTAGACGCCAATCCTGTCCTCATAGTGGCAGTAACCTTGACCAGAGTGGTCGAATAGTGAAAGTATGGATATTTCTTTTTTATTCTGAAAATTATTTTTCTGATCCTACTGTTTTAGCGTTCGATAGGTTTGCTTTCGCTCGAAAACACTTACAGCAGCACCCCAAAGCAAGCTGAGAATATACGACACCGCTAGGCGAGCCCTTCGCAGGCACAAAAAAGCGGTTAATAAGCGCATATACTCCTCCGTCTAACCACATCATCAGAGGAATCGATAATGGATAAAAATTGTGGTAAATTAAATCCTTGAAAAATCTGGCCCTGCAGGTTAACAAAGAACCATCGAAGTTAACGTAAGAAATCTCCTGGAGCATCACACAATGATCAAACAGAACATTATAAGTCTAAGTTGATATCATTTTCCGGGTTAGAACAATAAGCTTACGGATTAAATTTCACAATAGATTTAGCTTCGAGTTCTTTTGCGTCCTTCCAGATTCTCTCTTGAGGAACGTCTGCATGCCCCTTACTTCCTTCCTCCTTCCGATCCGGTTTCCCTTCTTCCGTTTCCTCCAAAGTCGACCTTCCATTTCTTCGACTTGAAAAGCTGTTGCCGAAACTTAGTTTGAACAAGGAAAGCATGACCCCCGACTACGCTCTTTCACGACAGAACTACACGCCTACAAAACCACTGCCAGTGCAAAAATTACAGTTAGTGGCGAAGAGCTTCCCGTAATGGATGCATGACTGACCTCCAATTTCGTTTAAATGTTCATCATATAATCATTTAAAGAGAGATACAAAAGGAACCACTCATTAAGTCATTTACAAAAGGAACCACTCATTAAGCCATTGCCTCGTTGATATGCAGCCTACGTGTTTATCAATCCCCAAGCAAGCCAACTTCGGTGTTCAAGAATCCAAATAAAGAACATCATGAATTCAACATAGGGTTTCCATTCTACATTCGCACTGTAGACGTACGAATTTATGTACCAAAATTCTAACCTTAAAGAAAATAGCTATTCTAGGCCCACACTCAGTTGCAATCCACAACGTGAATAGCCAGTCCACCATGCGACGGGCCGAGCTTACATGCAGGATAGGTGAGAGAGAGACTTAGGGCACGACATTTGCCCTAGTGAAGTCAATGGCCTCGGTCAGTACCGGACAACCGTCCGCACAAAACAGCAACTAAGAGCAAAAGATTTTGCAGCTACTGAGCGTATATGCAGATCACGAGCACATATTCTTATGGTCGTTACTCCAGTACATTCTCCGTCATCCCACTTAATTTCAGGTTCTTCATTCAGTAGTCACGAAACATTCTCCTAAACTTCAACAATTTCACTTCAATGTGATCCCTCCTATGACAAGCTGGAGAATCTCCCAACGACTTGCAAAACTACAGATCATCTATATCCTTTGCCCCAGTACAGGGACTCCTCTTCAAATCTTCAGAATATCAGATTGAATCGCACTACTACACTCTTCTATCATGTACACCATATCAACTCCTAAGACAAAATTCCAACCCCCTCTCAAACACTAAACAATCTCATCTCCAACATCCTAAACAAGACTGCAGTAGTACCCCTAATTATGAGCACAGCGGCTTTCCAAATCCTCCCACACCTTCAACAACCTCACTGCTCAAAACTCCCAGACAGACTCCCACCCGGAAGGCATCCAACCCTACACCTCTTCCACAAACCCTCACCTGAACCCCAAAAACCTCGACACCAACAACACTAACCACTCCCTCGAAAGCTAGGTTAAGAAACTCAAACTCACAGTCGGGAGGCAGGTGCACACAGGTGAGCAGAGTGGAGGCGAACTTGAGAATGGCCCGCAGACGGATGACGACGATGCTCAACTGGCCAAAGAAGCCGCCCGCGAAGAAGACGAGCGTCATGACCTCCATGGCGCCAACCCTCCCTCCCTCCTCACAGCAAGCACGTGAATCGAAGTAGAAAGCAGTCTGGTGTAGTAGAGAAAGCCTGGTGGTGTAGACAAGTAAGTAGCAAGTTAGTCTCCGTAGTGGCTGTAACTTAGTTGGTGGTGGTAGCCATAGCCGCTGGTCTGTGCCACTCTCCACTCCACTCCACTCTACTCTTGCCTCCCGAGTGTGTCTGTCTGTCTGTGAGTGTGTACTTGCAAATCTGTCTGTCTGTGAGTGTGTGTCTCGGTATGTGAGTGTGTCTCGGTATGTGAGTGTGTCTCGGTATGTGAGTGTGTGTCTGTCTGTGAGTGTGTGTCTCGGTGTGTGTGTTTGTGTCTGTGTGTGCGGGAGGGAGGTTGTTGTGCGGGAGGGTGGGTAGGTTTCCGCTTCGACACAGACACACACACAGACAGACAACGAAGGAGAAGGAGGAGGAGGAGGAGTGGCATTGCATTTGCATTTGGGACTTCTATGCCACGTCATCTCTCTCCTTAAATGAAAACATTGGTTGAACCAGATGAGATGAGATGAGATTGCTCAGAGAGAAGTACGGGGTTAATTAACCCCTAAACGTCTAAACGACCAAAAACTGGTCGATTTCATTCTTTGACCGCTCGCTGCCGTCATCCAGTGCACTGTTTTTCATCCATCTAATTTTTTTTTGAGTTTGGGATGGTGAAATGTATCCAAATTCGTTTTTTTTTGTAGTAAAATTCAATGTGTGTGGATTTTAGGACCACTCCAAAGTGCAAAACCTCAATACCGCGCAGTCCACTTTTTCTAAGTTGAGTTGATTGGGTTGCAAGGGCAGGAGGTTTGAAGAAGGAAAGAGTGCGGTGAAAAAAAAGAACTTACTCATGACCGGTGAGTGAAACGGCTATAAAATGGGCAGTTTGTAATTTTGAGGTAGTTGTGGGAGACTCAAAAAGTGACGCCAAGTAGGAAGCCATGGTGGCAAGGGGAATCACATCACCACATGGCACAACCACATTCAAATCGACTCAAATTCAAAAGAAGGAGCTTGGTTAAGGCTAAGAAGGGGCTGTGTTAATGGGATTTTTTTATTGGTAGGTTAAAAGGGCAGGAACAGTAAACCTGGGAAAAGTAGTAAAACAGTAGTTACTGCTTCACTTTGTAGTTATTATATTTTGGATGCAGTTTTGACAATCGGATGAACTTTCGACATGGATGATAACTCGTGGATGGATGACTGCAGCCAAGGTTAGGGCTGGTGGCAGCTAGGGTTATAAGGGTGGCGGCTAGGTTTTGGAAGGGGGTGCTGAAGAGGGGGGTAGGGGGGCTCATTCTCCCTCTCTCTCTCTTGGGCTGTGAGTTCTCAAGTGTGTTTTCAGGAGGTTAGGCTATGGAGGTTAGGAAGAAGGGAATGAGGAGTTAGAAGTTAGGTGGATTGTAGTAGGACAGTACCTGTTGGGTGCAGGATTGGTTGTACATTGCACGGTTTGAATGATAAGAGCAAGGTCAATTTGATTAAGAAGGATTGTGAATGTGAATGTTAGGGTTTGAATGTAGGAATGAGGTTGTGGGTATTGCATTACTGACAGTTAGGAGTAAGATGTTGGGTCTCCTAGTGTAGGGCAGGATCAAAGTAGTTAGAATCAATAGAGCAAAGGATAGTACTAATTTTTCGTGGGTTTCAACAATTAGTAGGATCAGGACATATTTTCAAGGAGTAGTAAAATCTCTCTTTAACACGCTGCAACTACTAGTGCATTCAAAGAGCAATGGAATCCAACTTTGTTGATGCAATAATGGGGCAAGAGGGGGAGATCCTTGTAGCCTCCAAAATCATTTCACAATCAAGGTGAACAAGGCTAGGATTCTAAGAAGTCATTACTTCCTTACAATGCCAAGTGCTATACAAGTGAAATGGCCGGCACTATCAAAATGCCAGCAACTGAACAAAGATGTAAAGAATTCTAGAAATGCAACAAGGAGTGAACATTGCAGTCTGGAATTCAAAGATCATGGTAGATGGGAGGTGCGGGGCCACATTTACAGACTGTGAGGGCTGCAAATTCGCAGCTTGATCATCTTCTGTTCACTGCTCAACAGTATTGGAAGGATCAGGGATCGGAGAAGTGGAAGTGCAGTTCAAGGTAAGGGCGGGGAGGTTACTGCCGTGAGCATTCGGAGCTGTAGAGGTCAGAGAGGGAGATTGAGCCGAGGGATTGTGTGGAGAGTTTACATAGAGCATGGTACACAACGATTTGTGAGTCGAGGGGCGGGGTGCAGTGGGAGAGGTTTAGTGTCAGAGAGGAGAGGGGAGTGCTTTGTGAGGAGAGGGGCTGGGATTGGGGAGGGAGACGAGGACCGCAGGAAGAAAACATAGGGGAGAGAGAGGACGGAGAAAAAGAGAGGGTTGAGAGAAAGAGATAAGATTGAAGGGCGTGATCTGTGAGAGGTAGGGGCTGGGATTGGAGAGGGAGACGACAGAGAGTACGTAGAGAAGAGAAGGGAGAGAGAGGGCTGAGAGAAAGGGAGCACCGAGAGAAATGGAGGACCGAGAGAGGGGACTGTTCTGTGAGGGAGAGGGGTTGGGATTGGGGAGGGAGACGGCAGAGAGTAAGTAGAGGACAGAAGGTAGGGAGAGGACCGAGAGAAAGGGAGGACCGAGAGAAAGAGATTGAGAGAGGAGACTGATCTGTGAGGGAGAGGAGCTAGGATTGGGGAGGGAGAGAAAATTTCGAGGACAGTAGAAAGCACGCAAAGAAAGATAGGACCGGGGGCATTTCAGGACAATGAGCGAGGAGGGGAGGGAGAGGGACTTTTGGGGCGGGATTCACCTGGGGATCAGCAGTGAGAGGGCCGTGAGTCAAGTGTGAGAGATTCGGAGCTGCGGAGAGAGCCTTGGGTGAGAGGAGCGAAATCACTGACTTTGAAGGATGTTAATCCGGAGGGAGCAAGGCTTGGGGAGGTCAGCTTTGAGGCCAAGATCCAAATCTGCAACACAAAAAAGGAAGTGAGGATATTGATGTTTGGGATGGCATATGCACCAAGTCGCTACATGTTCCCAACCCCACCACAACCACCCCAAGATCTAGCAGAACATGCAGTAGCAATAGCACATTGGTTGAGAGAGGATCAAAACGCAAGTGAATATCAAACATCATTAGTTTTGAGGCTGCTTGAGGAGACTTACTTGAGAAGACTTCCTGGGTTTGTGGGAGAGAGGTGGGGGAGAATCCAGGACAGTAATCGAGGGTTGCGTTACTCCTTTCGACGCCATATTGCATACATCTTGAGATGGGAGGAACGCCGTGAAGAAGGTAGGCATGATAGCTTCCCAGACTGGCTCAATGAATTGTTGCGGAGGTACATTTGGCCAGAGCCAGCTACGGAGCCTGAAGAAGGGGATGCTCCAAGCGGCGCTCGGCCATGGACGCTTACACTTGCAGGAGGGCGCTCACGGCATCATGCATATGGAGATGGGGAGGACGGGAGAGATCGTGTGGTGCGGAATGCAAGGTGGCGAGCTGCAGCAAGGGCCCAGCGTGCAAGGAGGTTGCGGGCTGCGCAAGGCCAGGAGAATGGGGGAGGAGCAGAGGACGCCACTGTCAACGGAGGACGAGGAGCATCGCCGCGGGGCTCCGGATAGGGGGCTGTAGATTCAGCCATCAGTCTCGTGGGACGGGCGGGAGCGCTGCGCGGCGCAGGGGTTCGGGCCGTCACAAGCAGCAACGACGGAGGGGATTCAGATCCTGGCGCCGAAGGAGGGCGAGTCGTAGAGAGCGCCAGTCGAATCGAGACAGCAAGGGCCGGGGAGCTTCGGCTGGTTCACGTCGGCGTTGCCGTCGGAGGGCGCGAGGCAGCAGTGACCCCTGTAGAGGGTGGCAGGGTAGAGGGAGTCAGCTCGGGACCAGATTTTGGCTTCCGTGCCCTCCCAGCGTGGGCGACAGCAGGAGGTGCTCGGGGCCCAGTCGGTCGGTGGCGCGGAAAGAGAGGAAGTAGGGGCCGAAATTCCGGTGGCGACTTTCCACCACCGACCACAAGGGCTCGCTCAAACGCAGGTGCGTGATTCCGGGGTGCTGTTGGGCGCTACCCCCGCATGCACTCCTCGCGTTCATGGCTACCTGGAAACACACACCAAAAAGAGAGTAGAAAACACAAGTATTAGAAAAATGTGCAAGTACATGAATTCTTCAAGTAAGGATTCTGAAACTGAGTCGGATGAGGATATAGCAGGAGCAGATTGCAATGAGTGGGGAGGAAACATGGCAAGAGGGGAAATGGGAGGCTTACATGTGACTTTGACGAGGAGAGGAAGAGGAAAAGGAAGAGGGGCAGAAATTCAACCGGATTCAGGAGGGAGAGGTCGGGGAGGGGGGAGAGAGAGGGGTGCGGGGAGAGGCAGAGGGTGATCTGCAGTAGGTGGCCGTGTGGGAAGGGCAAGAGGGAGAGGGGGAGGGCGGGAAAGGGCCGCTAGAGGAAGGCGAGGGCGCGAAAGGGCCGCTGGAAGAGGGCGCAGCGTCGCGCAGGGAGAGCACGGAGGGGAGGACCGAAGGCGCTGTGAGTGCAGAGGGAGAAGAGGGCAAGGCGGGGATAGAGTCGGTGGAGAAGGCAGGGGCGGAGACAGTTGTTGGAGCAGGGGGAGAGGTGCGAGAAGAGGTGGAACAGGTGGGGACAGGGAGGGATTCGTGGTCGTGGGCATGGGAGAGGCCGGGGGAGAGGTGGGTCCGAGGGGCAGGGGGCGGGACGGATTTGGAGGGAGGTTCAGCTGGCGCCCTTCCACTGAGAGGCCGGGGGAGTCGGGGTGGGCCAAGCTCGAGGGGGGGGGGGGGGGGGGGGGGGCGAGGGGCTCGTGGGCGGGGTCGTGGGGCTGAGGTTGGGGGGTTTGAGGGGGTTGGAGTGGGCCGCGGTAGGGGACTCACTTGGGCAGCGAGGGGGAGGGGGAGGGGGAGGAGAGTGGATGGGGCCAAGAAACCCAAAAAAATTGTTCCAGGCTCGATTGAGGATTTATTTCGGCCAGAGACATGGGTAACAGAAGGGGAGTCCTACAGCCACGACACTTCTTCATTTTCTGGTCTTGAGCCTGGTGTCAAGGTGGATTTTGACAAGGTGCCATCACCTTAGGGGCTTTTCCATAGATTTTTTCCGGTTTCCACTTTGAAAGAGATAGCAAAGGAAACTAACCGTTATGCACTAAAGGTCATCAAGGATGATGGTAGTACTAGAGGTAGGGCAAAATGGATCCCCGTGACCCATAAGGACTTAGAGGGTTAATTATCCATTCGGATGTTTATGAGCCTCAAGCGCTTACCCAATCTTCGTTTATATTCGTCTCATGACGAAATTCTTTATCATAGTGCAATTCTCTCCTCCATGATGTCAAGGGATAGGTTTGAGTCCATTACCAGGTGTTTGCATCTGACTCCAGATTCTGTGAGGGAGGGACACAAGAGTGATGCAAACTATGACAAGATCTGGAAAGTAAGATGGTTAGCCAACGATGTGAGGGATGCGTGTGCCACGTTATGGAATCCTAACGTGGCACTCACAGCAGATGAGACAATGATTCGGTTTAAAGGCAAATATTTTCCCATAAGACAATATATGCCTAAGAAACCCACCAAATTTGGTGTGAAGGTGTGGGTGTTGGCAGATTCAAAGGCCAAGTATGTATTGAATTTTGATATTTATTGTGGAGCAAGCTCCAAGTATGGGGAAAAAAAAGAAGAGGATAGTGACAAAGAAGTTGGCAATCAAAGTGGCGACGTGGTCAAGAACTTGGTGAAGGACTTGCACTATAGGGGGTACCTTGTAATGATAGACAATTTTTTCACTAGCATTCCCTTCTTTACTTCTTTCTTGGAGGTCGGGATTTTTGTCACATGGACGGCACGGGCGGACCGCAAGAGGCTTCCTCCTTGTTTGACAAACAAGGTTGGGAATGCCAAGCATCATTAGGGATGGCACGCTTTCAGGTGGCATACTAGTGAACAAGTCTGTTGTTTGGTTTGGATGGACAAGAAGCCAGTCTTGCTCTTATCCACCCGTGCCTTGTCAAAGAGTCCCGTGGAGAAGCTTATGTTTGTATGCCGGTTGGTGGATGGGGAGAGGAAGAAAATTCCTACCACCCCCATACACCTTGAATACACCTAGGAGATGAGAGGCATTGACGTAGCGGACCAACTACGGGGGGCTTATTCTCTACTCTCCAAGAGCCATAAATGGTGGCATAGAGTCCTTGACTTCTTACTTAACACGGCCTTCATCAATTCCTGGATCATTCATTTTGAGGTGTCATATTGGTATGGAGTTGAGCCTCTAACTCATCTAGACTTTCACTTGCAGCTTGCTCAACAATTAGGGGCATCCATTCCGGGGCCACGGCTTTGCACCTCAACTATATCTCCACTTGAGCCATTAGCTCATGGCACATTGACATCGAAGAAGAGACGCGTGTACATTGTATGTGGAGTGCGGACAAACAAGACATGTCCAGGGTGTGCAGGCCTCTTCATTTATGAAGGGGATTGTTATTTTTCCATTCACTGGGTATATCGAAATTGAGTTTTTGTGAGCCCCAATTCAAGAGGAAAGTTTGAAAGGAGAGATGACTGAAACAATAGTCCATAGGGAAAGAACCATCAATTATATGTTTTTTTATTTTATTAGAAAAAATAAAAAAATAAAAAAATTGAAACATAGTAGGACTGATCAGACTGAACTGAAAGGGACTGTTCAGAGAAACAGGAGGTTGAGGGGACGAGGAGGCAATTACCTAGGTTTTTCAAAAAAAATTAAAAATTAAAAGAAAAATGTCGCAGCTGGGGACTTAGAGGACTTTCAGTAGGGAGGGGACGGGCCAGACGAGGGAGGAGGAGTTGGTGGGTTCGGGCGGAGAGATTACAGGTCGTGGGCTCCAGTCCAACGAGAACCAGAGCCGTTACGTGAAGGGCAAGAGATCAACGGGCTGGGCCAGCGTCGCGGGCCCACGCGACACGCTCCTGCTGCACAGACTTGCTTACAGGGAGAGCTCAACGGGTGGGGCGCTGATGGAGCCTGCTTTGACTCCGTGACCTGGATGACTTCAGGTAGACTTTGAGGGCCGGGCTACTGCATGGGCAGCGAGAAAGTAATTTGGGCCATTTTGATCTGACATTGCCCGCCCTCCTCAGGGTTTGTTCCATCCCTTCAGCAGCACGCCGACCTACGTGGGGCAGCCCACATGGTGCACCTGCCATTCGGAGGAGCATATCACACACTTTTTTGATTCAAATGTGGTGAGATTGATGCTCACTTGCATTCTAATATAATCCCCTTTGTGTAAGAGTGGTCTGATTTTGTAAATCATGCATGCGTTTTGTTTTGGAGGTGACTTTGCATTCACAAACTGCCTTTGGAGCGTAGGAGTGGCTGTGATTGCAAGGCCAATTTCTCTCATTCCATAATAGCTTTTGAGGGGATTTTTTTTTGCAAAAGGTTCTCTTATACTTAGAATTTGATTTGTACCCTCCAAGCATACCATGTAGATGAATCTGGAGTCCCTAGATTAGATTTTCTCTTGTTGCCCTGTTTTGGTCAACTCTTTATTTGAGCATTCAATCTTAGTTTTTGCACTCTTGCGGACTTTTTTGCACCTTCAATCACTGTAGGGATATGCACTAGTGCTTTCTCAACACCATCCACAAATTAGATCCCCCAAACTACTTCAATTTGTTCACTCGAAGAGCCTCAATTGAATTCTCATGGCCATAGGTACAAAAGGCTCATTTCAGCCACGATGACGGGCCCAGGCAGTTGGGGGTTAACTGGGAGAACTAGCAGCTAGTTACAAATTGGCCGACTAGTTTTACAAAAAACCGGATGATATTCAAAACTTCTAGTTAAGAACCTAAACAAAACATGTGATAAAGTTGGGTGATATCTATATAATACTTGGACAATAACCATAGTTGAGACTGGTTGATTACAAAAAATATAGGATAATTACTGATTTTTTCCAAAAACTCCCCAGACATTACATGATGTGTCACAATTTTAGCGGAATTATAGAATACGGATAAGGAGTTACTTCAAATTACTCCACTCATAGGTCACAAGGACCTTGACTACTTATGGGATTGGAAAAGAAAGGTGGAGAGCCTTCATAGGATTATGGTTAAAAGTGAGCATAGTCTATTGTTGTTTTAAATACCCATACCTTTGGTTAAATCGTTAAATGATTGGGAGAATTGGCAGTTGGTTACAGATTGGCTGACTGGATTTAGAAAACATTAGTGGCTAAAACGCAAAATATATTGTGGTATTTGGATGATACCTACACAATACTTAGACAGTAAGCATATGGATTAGTAGTTGAGATTGATTGTTTACAAAAAATATAGGATAAGTATTAATTTTCTCATCAAAATTCATTGGACATTGATTACAATTGGTTTTCGTAATTGTGTTAACTTGTAGATTTTCTAGGTGTTTTTGGAGCCGAAATTGGGAAAAATATACCTCCACTTGTAGCAACCTGCTGATTTTTAAAATTAGATTTTGAATAGAATTTGTAAAAAATGGAAACTTTTTAAGTGGAAAAAACACAATTTTATGTAAATTCTAAAGCGTAGCTTTGAAAATAGTGGGTCCTTTGGATGGACCCGTTACCACGTCATAGAAATTGGATGAAATATATTAGCGCCGTTTGAAAACAGAAGGCTGGGTGTAAAATTTCCCACAGATGAAAAATATGCGTATGATGAAAACAAACATAAAAATGGTAACTGTTAGCCAGATAAAAACTTTGTAGAGATTAAAACAACATCTTTCAATAGAAACCGTTAGTCAAATATATATGTTAGATCGGACATTTGATTTAAGAAAATAATGGAATTCCTTAGTATTATACTAAGATCATTACCTCTAAAGCAAAAAAAAATTAAAAATTAGATTCACTTATCAAATTCATGAATTTAATAATTTCATGAAAACATAAGAAATAATTTAATGTGACTTAGAAATGATAAAATATTACTAAAAATAAATTATTACACTTTGGTATTTTGCCTATATGATTTCTCAAATTTGCTAATTTCAATTCCAAAATTTATTTGTTGGCTACCCTACTACATATGGTACTATAGCACCTTTTTGTAAAATGGGGTTCTCAACAGCCATGTCCCAATTGAAAACTCTCCCTCGTCACCCTAAAACATCCACACAGCTGCAAAAACAAAAATCCATGACTCACTGACTCACGCCATAGCCACTGGCATTCATAACATCAAAACAACTCAACTTGTTATGATCAAAACGATCGACATTGGAACTCGACATCCTCTCATCAAGTTGATTTGCTTCATATCTAATGTTCTCCTCAGATGGCATTAATATTGCCCAAATGGATCCAAACCAGAATCCATCTGCTGCAGAATCATCATCTGCTGTCTTCGAACTAAGTTAGTTTTCAGCTGCCAAGGTGAGACTGCATATGCTTATATATAATATGCTTATGCATAAGTTAGAATTTGAGAGAAGTTGATCCACACCTGAGCACATGCTCAGCTCATGTCGCTAGATCATCATGCTAGAAAATGAGCCTTGATGGTGTTGTGATGAGGGAATTGTGTTAGAAATGAGCCTTGATGGTGCTGTGATCAGGGAATTCTGTTAGAAATGTGTCTTAATGGTGCTGTGATCAGGGAATTATGTTAGAAATGTGTCTTGATGGTGGTGTGATCAGGGAATTCTGTTAGGAATGAGCCTTGATGGTGTTGTGATCAGGAGATGATGGTAGAAGTGGGCTTTCGTGGTGTTGTGATCAGGAGGTTCATGGTATAAGGGACCAGTGATGGTGGTGTTGTGACCAGGGTTTATGGAGTGAGCGATTGGTGTCAGTGGATGCGCGGTGATTGCGATGACGAGGGTGACGGCGCTCATCCGGCAGGCGCTCTGGACGCATCCGTTGCCGGGAGCTGCACCAGCAGCGCTCTTGAATCATGTCACACGGCAACGAGGATTTGGAGGAGGAGCGTTGTATTCGTGTGTGGGAATTAGGGTTAGGGTTTTAGCGACGGGGTTTCGAGCCAAGAGCACGGTGCAGGGGATTCGGTGCGAGGTGGAGGAGGCGGAGAGCGAGTATGTGAGATGGCGGAGCGGAGGAGGGACCGTGCACTCGCTAGCTGAGGTCCACAGCTCGGTGGTGGTGGAGCACGGGGCGCTTGTGGAGTCCAAGGCGCAGGTGGGAGCGAATGCCAGGATTTCAGCTGGGTGTGTCGTGGGACCGGGGGTGTTTGTTGGAGAGTCGACCACGTTGGGGTACAATGTTGTCCTGCAGAATTGCTCAGTTGGGGCGTCGTGCACTCTGCACCCGGGTGTTTGCGTGGGTCAAGATGGGTTCGGGTTTTTGGAGAATAGTAGCGGGGAGATTGTGAAGAAGCCGCAGTTGCTGCGAGTGCAGATTGGGAGTCATGTGGAGATAGGAGCGAATACGTGCATTGATCGTGGGAGTTGGCGGGATACGGTGATCGGGGATTACACCAAGATCGATAATCTTGTGCAAATTGGGCACAATGCGGCGATTGGGCGAGGGTGTATGTTGTGTGGGCAGGTTGGGATTGCGGGGTCTGCTACGATTGGAGATTATGTTGTGATCGGGGGCAAGGCTGGCGTTTCTGATCACGTGACGGTTGCTTCCAGGGTTCGGATTGCAGCTAAGAGTGGGGTTATGTCTAATATTGATAAGCCTGGGGATTACGCTGGGTTTCCTGCAGTTCCTGCACGGGAGTGGCGGAAGCAGATGGTAGTCCTGCGGAGGATGGGGAGGCCTGCTGTGAAGGAGCTTTCTTTAGAAGATGGTGAAGGAGAGGTACCCGCTGGCGAATATCATTGAGGTAGTGCTATCCTTCGCCGGTTTTAGTTTTTGCTACTAGTGTACAGTCTTGAATGCGTGCGCGGTTCTGCGTAAGGTTTTATTTACAGGTTAGGGGTTAGTGACCATGATGTCAAGAGGAGTGGTTCATTCATAGAAAATTCAACTTAGAACGTAATCCTGTACTTGGATATGATTATGGCCTTTGAGCCATTTAGTAATTGTGAGACTTAGACCGAGCTCTTGGTTACATTCAAGAACAATCTGTTATTCTGTGTATCCTCATCGGGTAATGTGGTATCATTTTCTGGCACATCTGAAACGAGGTATTATTCACATTCGAAGTTTCCAAAGCAATGAGTTTACGGAAGAAGGGCTGTAGTGTTCTTCATTTTCGATGGTGCCCAGGGAAAATCTTCTCATGATGTGCCATAATGAAGCACATAGATAACATTGGGAATTGCTCACAATGGTTGAAATGATTCAAGAATGTTAAAGGAAGCCAGATTGAAGATGCAAACGGTGGTAACCTTTACATAATTATCAGAAGCTAGAGAGTCAGCCTCTCAGCACGGCTTCACTAAATTATTATGGCCATGCCGTAGGAAAATAATTTCTTTGTAATGTGTAATTTTCTAATGTACTAATGAACACCATGAGGTTCAGAAAGGATACGCAGAGCTTGTAACTAAGCGATCATTTACAATCGGGAGCTCGAGTCTACTTGCTCAAAGCATATTTGTTGTCTGGTAGCCGCTATATTCGCTTATGCAGTGGCGATGGCTGCAGCTACCGAGGAGAGAGTGGAGGGGGTGACAGTGTTCTCGCCGAAGTAAAGATCCAATAATGCTTCTGCCACATTGGCATCCTCGATAGTGTATGCTACCTCCTCAGGTATTTTGGATTCCTCAGATAGAGAGACCTGTAAATTGATATAATACAGTGCAGCGTTAGAATATGCTGGCATTAGAACCGATATTTCAGTTCAATTTCTACAGATGCTTGTATATTCTTAAAGTTTGCTTGTAGATATTAATCGATTCTCACAAATTTAGACCTACCAAGGTTCAGGCTCGGAAGATTGTTTGTACAAGGGCGAATTTCAATGTCATGATATCGTTCATGAATAATTTAGTGTAAATGGCTCTCCTCACGCTTACATTGTTAGACAATGGAAGACACAACTGCTGAAAGAGTGAAGTAGAAAAGATTCATATCTTACGAGCACACAGAAAGTGCAAGTACCTTGACAGTGGAGGGGGTGGGCCAGTGGTAGATGATGTTAGCACCCTTGGGCAGATTGTGAGGCTGGAAGAATTCGACAAGTTTTTCAAGAGCCTCTTCCTCCTCCTCCTCGAACCTGTCATCATTGACCAGGCGGTCCCTCAAGGACGACTGCAAAGCACTACCGTATGGTAAGCCCTTGATCCCCTTGATGATGGAGATCCGCATCAGCTTTTCCACTGGAGTCTGAATGAGTTCCTTGTGGAAGCCACTGTCATCTTCAACGAGCTCGCTTACATCCTTGCCCTTCCACTTCTGCAGGTGCTCGCTAATGCTTGGGTCTGCGTAGAAACCTAGGGCAGTGAACCTGATTTCTACAGTCTCAATTTCCATCCCCGTGTTGCCTGCAAACCCATCTCTGACAATTAGCACCTGAGAAAAGACCTAAACATCGATTTTAAATTACTGGAAAACTGATATCACTTGATGTGAGCAGATGAACAAGAAAAGAGTGTCACAAATGAGGGTCGATGTGCTCACCATAACCAATCAAGTCAAGTGTGCTCGAGGCTGCAGGGGGTGTGATCTTGGTAGTGAAGTCAATGTCTTCAACCTTCACAACTGGGTGACCCATCTCGATGCTGGCACTTGATAACAACTGCTTCAAGAATATCCGAGGATGCCTCTCGTCAATTTAGTACTTGGGGATGCCTTTGCTTCCAATGAGGTCACTGAAAAAACAGAGTAACATAAACATCAGCGATAGTTTTCCAGGTGATTCTCTACACGAACCCACACACTTTCGCCGGTTCAGAAAACCAAAGCCATCCTCACTTTCATTTATCTCTTTACAGACCTCTCAGTACCTACAGCACTCCCTTCAACTAGGCTCACTGTCACCCAAAGTCCATACCCTCCCAAATATCCGTGCTAATTGTACAAAACCCTAAGAACTCTGTTGCCTTGACGATCGTTAACCAGGAAGCCATGACCGCTACATCATGAGCAGCAGTCACCCTCGTGTTACAAAATTTGCAGGTCTCTAGGTCAGATCACCATTATTCAAAGCTAGTAGCACACGATCGAGAGTACCTACAAACAAACACTCACCCTCTACACTCTATCCCACAGCAGTAACGCTCTGTCCCATAATTTCCAGTCCCTGTCCGAGAATTGAGCAAGAAACCAACTTACAAGAGAGACGACCAACCTGAAATGATACCGAAGGCCGGCAGACGACGACTCTGTGCACTAGTACTCGAAGTGGGTATTCTCACGCTTCCATCACCACACTTCTTATGTGAAGCAGGCATCCTCTCAAAGACCCCCAACTCAAGAGAAAAAGACTACGTCGGAAAGTCGAAAGCTGGGCACTTCTCCAAAAGCAAGACAACTTTGACCATTGCAACAAAGGCATGATCTTCTCCAGACCGGTTGGTAGTCTAAAGACGCTTCTAAAGTGAACCGAAAAGTCATCACAATTGTACCCGAATCCCTCCCCAGACCCAATTGATTGTCTCCCTGCTACTGTATGCGTTGAACCATTTTCAACTCCCTTGAGGCACTGAACTTTGAAGCTGGGATGGTCCTCGGAGTCAAAGCTGGGAGTCAGCATGAGCGAATGACTTTGACACAACCTGCGTTGAATCTGCTTTTGAGTGCTTTGGCATATGTCGATTCCATCTACGTTGCTCCTGCAAACGAAGTGGGTCTAAGTTGTGGTGTAAACAGTGGACTTCGTCAGGGTGGGACTCGAGAGTGTCTCCGTGGTCTCCAATCCGTTACGTCGCAGACCCAGTGCACGCTCCGATCAGTCTCTTCGGTGCCTCTCTCTGACTTCCATGAAAAGTTTATGGAAAGTTTATGCGTTGACCCTACTCAATTGTATCTCTTTGGAGCTCCATTGCTCAGCTTGTAAAAGAACGATAAACTGTGAATTCATTCTCGCAACGAAGATGCTACCTGCGATTTGTGAGAATGATGTTTTTGGTTAGTAAACTTTCGATTAATTAATAGGTTTGTTAAGTGATATTAGATATTAGTTGGTTTATTATCTATTTTTATAAATCGATAAACATCTGCTTTGTACGGAAAACCGCGGGGGTGTAGCTCAAATGGAAGAGCGCTCGCTTTGCATGCGAGAGGTACCGGGATCGATACCCGGCGTCTCCAAGCCCGGATACCAACATCAAACTTTTCTGTACCTACATGTATATTTTTTATAATATGGTCCTTTTAACAAGTAAATCCAGAAAACAGTACGTGACGACGAACTCATTTCAGCAGAACAGCAAGCAGAGTATGCCATCACACAATTTTTACACTGCTACAAGCCACTTGAATGCAGACTTCGCACATGGAAGCTGCTAACATACGTCGACTACGCAAAAAAAGAACATGGATCTTCCAGAGAAACACGGCACACAATCGAACTAGGAGCTAGCTACATACAGTATTGTGAAATATATATCTTGTACTGACTCCATGTAACATTGACTATTTGAAAAATAAATTAATAACAAGTATTAATTACCATGAAAAATTATAAAATGGAAACTGATTACCAATATCTACGAAGTAGCAGTCAATCAATTAACCTTTGCCTGAAAACCTAACAACCTACGAAGGATACACACAGAAATTCTACGGATTCAAAGCGGCAACTCTATCCTAGTTTAATGTACCGGTAAGGCATTCCAATGATCACACATCCTGTTTTCTAGCATCCCGTAAATCCAGGTTCTGCGACAAACCTGAGGCCAATCCTCAGCAGATCTCCAAACCTCCAATGTATACTGATTGTCTGTATATTGTTGATCGATGTTGATGATCCAGGTTATCACCGACATACGCCGTGATGACAGTGCTCCTGCAATCCGATCTCTAGCTGATTGATTCAAGGGATCCCATATCCTACAATTGAATAGATGGGCATGTGTTGCGATTGCTCCTGAGATGAGTTGTAACAGAGCCCGACCAGCAATGGCAGGCTCAAGAATGATGGAAGTAAAATGGTGGATTAAACAGTTTGTTCTGCGAGAAGTAAGCCTTCCTTTGCGTCTGATGTTGCAACATCAGATGCAGCAGGAGAAGGAGCAGGGGCAGTTTGTGATCCTGTCTTCCGGGCCAACATGACAAACGTGACTCCTCCGCATACGTTGTTCACACCGCGCAGCACAAACACGGCAGATTTGAACGCCGTGGGATGCAAAATTCCTGCCAGGGCAAATTCTAACCCATTCAGAGTTTGGTAGCGCGCGTTAGAGCTCAGACCCATGTGGCCCGCCCATGTGAGAGCGTTGAGCACGGTGGGAGGCGGCTTGTTCTGGATCTCGAACTTGGGGTCGACCTTCTTGCGGATGGCGAGCAGCAGGTTGGAGAGAGCAGTCCCGGCGAGTCCGGCAACGAATCCCACTGCAGCGAATTGCACTCCTTTGTATACAAAAGTGCCGACTCGGTCCAGCAAGGAGTAGTTTCCAGCTTCGAACATGTGCCCAGGTGGACATGCGGCGAACAGGAGCGGGAGCTGCTGCGAGGCTTGGCCTACGGCTGCCGTCGGTGCAAGCATGTACATCAAGGTGAAGTTTAGGATGGATCCTACTACTATGGTGGAGAAGACGAAGTCGAGCTCGTTGAGGCCGAAGTTCGGCCGCGACGCCATGTCCCCGAGGACACACGCGGCCACCCCGATCACTACCTCGGAGAACACCTTGAATCCGAATTGGGGGTCGGCTCTCACCCTCCGCCTCCATCCCCGCCTGAAAGCTTCCAGAAGCCCCGCTTTACCTGCATCTTCGTAGTTGTTGTCGCCATATTCGTCGCCCTTGCCATCATCTCCCCCTCCTCCTCCTCCTCCTTCCCTTCCTCCGCCTTGCCCAGGGTTCCCACCTCCTCCATCGGCTAACTCGAGCGAGCCAGAAGTTGAAGACCTGCTGATCACATGTGGAGTGGATGGTTGCGATTTTCTCTCCAGCAACGAAAGTGAGGTGTACAGACGTTTACCATGTTCAAGGTGCGAGGAGGGAGAAGCTGGAGTGCATCGCAATGAGGGGGAAAAAACTGCCACAGAAGTAGCGCCTTGCTGACCATATCGAGCTGGATTAGGTCGCCGAATAGCCGGGCGAGAGCACAAGGTCGGAGCCGCGCGCGAGCCCAGCGTGGCGGTCATCATCGAGGTCGTCATGGCTGCTCAATCAAACAGAGCTGCAATCCAACAAAACAATCGACTCTCAGCACCTACTCCATCAACCAACTGTACTTCAAATCAATCCCCAACTGTACTTCAGAGCTACAAACCACACCAACGGTGTACAAATTCAAACCAAGAAGCTCCTCCAGCAAAGCTCGCTCTGCACTAATCATCGAGGACCAAACCAATGCTCTCAACACATCCACCAAAACTACAATCTCCCCCTCAAATTAAAAATCTCCATAAACATCGAACAAAAACCATGAAGAGCATCATCTCACCTTGCAATCAGAAACAGCAACCAAAGCTCCTCCCGCAATCCAATTCACCTCCTCTGCAACGCCGTGCCTTCATTCAATCAATCACAAAAAGATCCCGAAAACAAAACAGAGGCGCTAATAAAAGCAACAGACGATTCCATTCCCCCTCCCACAACTCTTGTCGCTTCCCCCTCACTCAATTCCACTCCCCCACTCTCAAGAGCTCATCATCCACGAGCCCAACTCACGAACCACCACCTTGACCCTCCTCACTCACGCCACCCGGGACTCACCCAAACTGCCCAACAGTGGTAAACATCAACTCTGCAAACTGTCATCATGCAAACTGACTGCAAACATTCATAAAAGTCCAGATGCGCAATTGCGGGGGCCAAAGCACATGCAAGTGTCCCACCTCGAGACGTAACGTGCACTTTCCTCGCTCTCCATAGATTTCACGCCCATAGATGGGCCCCCATTATCTACGACCACCATGCCGAAATCGGAAATAGCCCCCAAAAGAGGACCAAATCAGGTTGAAATCAATGCCAGACATCGTCGTATGCGACGACATTCTTACGAGGTCGAATGTCGCACATTTTCTGATCACAGACAGGAAGCCAAGCAGCAAGTTGTGGAGCAATTTGGAGATGGAGAGACAGGGTTAGGGATGTGGAAGCCATAAGTTTGGGTTATGATATGATAATGCAGATTACGAGGAGCAGGTTTTGGTGAGACCAGGCACTTGTGGTGGGGTAAGCGATGGAGGGATCGAGAGATGGCATAAGCTGCGACGACGGAGGGGACATTGTGGAGGTGAGTGATGAGATGGGGACGAGGAGTCGGGGGTTTAGTGGGAGAGGGGAGAGGATGGCGAGCTCGGGGGAGCAGTACCATCTGCAGGCGCAGTATGTAGCGCCGCAGCAGGGGCCGCGGCGGTGGCACAGCCGCGTGGTGCAGAGGCTGGAGCGGTGGATCTTCCTGTACAATGTGACGACGGGGCTGTACATGCTGGACTGGTGGGAGCGCTGCATCTTCAACGCAGTTTTTATCATCTTCTTCGCGGTCGCGGGCTACAACAGCGGGCACTACTTGCAGCGGATCGGCGCCGGGCTGCTGGCGTGGGCGTGGTGCGGCGATTCCGCCAGGGCGCAGGAAGGGTTGCTCGGGGATGGAGCTGGTGGAGCTGGAGGTTGAGGAGTTAGGGTTTGGGTGATCGGTGCGTGACGATTGCGGGCCTCGTTTTTTCTTAGGAGATTGGTTTATTTTGTTGCTTTGCGGAGCTGCATTGTGAGAAGAGGTTAGGGTACGATGGTGGTGAAGAGACAGGGGTTAGGAGAAGAGCAGTAGGACTTCGGGTCTGTGGGCGGCGGTAATTCATGCTGTCTGTCTATTCCCGAAACTTGTAATATTCATGTGTATGATTTTGATGAAACCTAGTTGCATTTCTTTCCACTTTGCTCCGCCTTGTCTTGAGATTTCGGAGTTTTGTTTTTTTTGGTTTACCTGTTTGAGGAAGCGCAGGATTGACGGAGTTTTTTTATTTTACGGTGGACTGAGTGAGTGGTTTGGGTTTCTTTCCAGACACATTGTGACTCTCCTTTGGAAGTGGCTCACATGCTGAGCTGAAACGAGGGATCTTTAGAGATGTTTTTTTCATACTTTTGTTCCGGATACACTATGGTGTAGCAGGGTCTAGATCTTGTGGCGAGTATGGGTTTGGATGCCGAGTTTGAGCATGGAGGAATTCATAGTTGTGCCCTAATCATACATTTACCAGGACTCGGCCACTATACCCTGCTGGTGCTCACTGCGGAGATTTTTTTTGAACTTCCCTGTTAGCATCGAGTGATAGACGTCCACATTGTATTGTCCAGACACAGAGATCATTTTATTGTCCAGACACAGAGATCATTTTATTGTCCAGACACATAGATAATGGACAGAGATTCAACTCAGCACAGAGGGTTACAGCAGACCATCACAAAACTGCTCGTGTTCTTTCTTCAGAAACGTCACTGAACCCTGATTTTTGTCGTAAACACTCTAAATTTCGGTGCTCCTCAAGCTGTCCTTAGAGAGTTACTCAGCTTTTGAGGCGGATTTCATCTGTCAACAAGACCTTGTTTTGCTGCCAGAAGGTAATGTATATCAATGTTAGTCGTTACTCTAGACGTGCGTGCCATTCTCTAAGCTGATGTCTCTTGTCCAGCTTGTGGTTGAATGTGTAGGTAAAGTATTTACAGGTGAACTGCTTCAAGTATATTTATATATACATCTTGCACAGCAGCCCACCTCTTCACTTGTGAAAGTTGAAAGTTGCAGGAAAAAGAATTCCACCAATAATATCATGCTGGGATGACGAGTGTTCCTTCCTGAGGTGGAACATTACGTAACTTAATCAGTCCATCACTTGTTCCATCAACAAGTGCACATGGGCGAGAGAGTGCTTCGGTACGCTGACTGGTGTTTCTAACCACTGGGTGATTGTGCAGCAAGGTTACACACCTGTTCAGCAACATGTTCTATTTGCACCTGGATTGGATTAATAAGAGTTTTCAAGTAAGAGCAGACCGTAAGTATGGGTTTTGATGACAAGGAAGAGGAGTTCGTAATGGCAGGTATACTTGGGTGCCTTCTCTTCTGGTTGGACACATGATGATGGTGGAAAATGAGCTGCTCAAGGAACTCTGTTGCTCAGTTGAGCATATGGAAAAATTCTCATTCTTACTACGGCTCCTTAATTGATTGTATCCATCTGATGTTGTGGACAACTGCCTGCTCCACGTCATTGTTTGCCTCTTTCATGTGGCATGACTCACTCATTGTCTGTTGTGTTGTGGTGCTTGCCAAGTTGCTGGAGCATTGTATTGGAGGCCCAACCCACTTGGTACACCCTTTACCTTAACCTGCTTGCTTGCCGAGCCTCGAACCCTAATTCCTTCATTGTAGGGCTGCGATTGCGACGCCCTATCAAAGGCCACGATGTTCTCTTGAATGGAAACTCGTTCCCGACTTGCCCTCGGGTATGAATCCGGTACGACCGGGCATCATCCTGGTATCGGCTGGTTGACAGACGAGGATGAGAAGAAGACAGGGTTTGCCATAGGGTTTGCTCTGTTATTTTTGTTGTGGAATTGAGTGCGTTGCTGCGGATCCCTTGTTCGCCATCACCGTGAAGCTCGGTGATTGTGGTAGGGTTGTTTAGGGCCGTCGTCCTTTCGCAACAGTCGCTTCGATGTTCCCTTCGTGAGTCCGTCTTGAGCTGCGTAGCGTGGGTAACAGCTTCCATTTGATGCTTTAGGATTTCTGTTTGAGTTTCCTTTCCACAATTCGAGTGAGTGAGGGAGTCTCGCAGCGCCGACTTACCTGGTTCACGCTCTCCAGCGACTTCAAGTTATGGTGACGATGGCTCCTGAGGTAAGTTCATTAAATGCTTGAAGTTCAATAGTTCTGCACAAAGTAGATATAATGTGGATTTTGGATCGGGTTCCGTTGTGGTTTGCAGTTGCGGTTAGGTTTTCAGTAGTGCTTTTTGCTGAGATTTCATCCAACATTTACAGATGGCCCAAGATCGTGCACCAAAGAGAGCGCGGGGGGAGCCAGTGCAAGACGGGGTGATAGAGGGGATCACAAGGAAGGAAGATGAGATCAAAGGCGTGGGAGAGGAGATCAGAAGGAAGGATGATGAGATCAGAAGCAAGGATGATGAGATCAGAAGGATTGAAGAGAAGATTGATGAGATGGAAAAGAAGATTGATGAGGAGATTGGACCAGAACAGAGAAAGGCTCTTGAAGCGAGGCTGGATTTCCGCCGGCTACTCATACGTAGCCTCGGGGAAGATAAAAACCGCCTCGGGGAAGATAAAAACCGCCTTCGAGAAGATATAAACCGCCTCCGGGAAGATATAAACCGCCTTCGGGAGTCGCCAGGTGTGCAATCTGGATCCATGATTTGTTCACGATTTGTTAAGCGATTCTTCTTGTGTGTTCAGTATACCTTAGGGTATGCTTAAATTTGTGATATCGGGAACTGAGCAATTGATTTCTTTGATCATGTCCGTTGTCTTGCATCAGTGGACAAATCTAGGCAATGGAGCGAGGTTATGCTGCTCGAAGTGGACAAATCTAGGCAATGGAGCGAGGTTATGTTGCTCGAAGAGCTTCCTGCGCTCCCAAAAAACGCGAAAGAACTTCGAAGTATATTATTCCCTACGCAGACTGGAAAGCTTCCTGTGATTGCCCAGGTCTTCAATCGTTGGAAAGTAATCAATCCTTTCGTAGCAGACAATTTTATTGTCCTGGCAGATGGTTCGAAGTTTTGTGTCCAGGTGTCAGCGATGCTGGACGATGAAGTTTTTGTAGACTCAGAGGTGGACGTTTATATGAGGAAATTCTTCCGTCAGCTTGATGGAGTTAGCTCGCACGCTTTTAAGCCCAAAGTGTTACTCAATCTAGCGGAGACTAGTTATAGTGTAACGGGTTCTACGCTTAGACCTGATACGATGGTTGTGGCATCTAATTGCACCTTCCTTGTAGGTGAAGATAAGAAGTCAATCCTCCGTCATGCTCTATTGGATGTCATGGGTAAGGTGCAGCCAATTTCTCAGGTATTTTACGGACCTGTGAGGTTCATGTTGGGGTATGTGGCAGCAGGCAAGGAATTCCAGTGGCTTTATATTAGCAACGATAAGCAAGTCAATCGTATATCTCCCCTACTTGACCTTTCGTTGCCTGAAGACCGCTGCAAGTTTTTACTCAGCCTTGGACACGTGTATAAGTTGATCAAGGTAATGGCACAGTCAGTCCCAGATCTGCCAGGCCGACGTGCAATGTTTGAGCGGGAGGAGAACAGCAATGGGGACAGGATCTTACATTGGTCTCATGACAGTGTGTGGAAGGTAATTTTAGACTTCACAAAGCATTGTAAGGCCTCCAAGGGGTCCTCCATAGAAACGATAAAGCAAGCCTACTATTCTGCGAACAAATGCAAGTTTCTTGCGCATGCAAGGACGGATCCCAAAGTAGGTAGAAACGGTCAGTACAGTGTTGAGATAAGTCCTCTTGGATGCAATGTCGAGTTGAAGAATGAGCGGGACGGCAAGCTGTTTGCTCGGGATGTTTGCGAAGCGTTGTCTGTCCTCCACAAAGAAGGCCTTGTACACAGGGATGTCCGACTCCCAAACATTGTAAAGGTTCTTGAGCCCGATGGAAAAGGTTATTTCATGCTTATTGACTTCGAGACAGTAGCCAACGCCGATTATATACTGCCAGAAGAATTTGATTACTTCCGATTCTGGACCAGTGACACGTTGGAAGGCAGTCAATATACACCAAGGTCGGACATGCATCATCTTGGTAAGATTCTGCACGACAGCATTGGGCACCTTGCAACAACTCCAGATGCACAGGAGTTTATCAAAGACCTCATTGAGAAAAAGCTCGATGCAGAAACGGCATTGCGCCATCGTTGGCTAACAAGTAGCGTGGAGAGAGTAGTTCCAGCCACTTAAGGCAAGGTGGTGTGCTATTGATGAGCTCAGTGTCTGATCGACGGGGCGGATGAGTATCTTCAGTTGATGGATGTGGGCAGTGGTGATTTTTCACAAGGTCCTCAACATGTCCAGGGACATGTTATGAAAAAAAAAACATTTCCAGTGGACGGGTTCTTTGAAAATGAACCAGTTTTTGGACGTGTAAAATTCACTTTGGACGGGTTCTAAAAATATATTTTTTTTGACAATTTTTCCTCAAAAAATGAAAGATGTAAATATCAATTACATCATGTCATATATAGTTATTTGATGTGATTGTGCATTTTTATTTTATTTTTTTGCAATTTATGGAGTGAAAATTAAAAATTTCAAAATTTTGGGATCATTTTTCAATCAATAAAATCTTAATGAATAAAAACTCCAAAATTCATGAAACTTTAACATGTGACTCAAGTCAAGATGTACATTCTTCCTAAAAAAAGAAATGTCACATTTTGGCTTTTCACAACAAGTTTTTTTTTTCCATATAAATTTCATTCAAATAATAATGGGTCTTTAAATAGTCTATCTAAAGTGAAATTTCACATGAAGGTAGATTCCCTTATGTACTACAACACGTCCAAATTTCACTTTATAATTTTTATTTCTCAATTTATGAGACCAATTTTTAGGGCGTCCCACAACTTTTGTGAGCAACTGTATGTTCGTTTCTTCTACACATTACTTGTTTAACACTCGAAAGAAGATAAAATAATAAAATATCACCAAACATACCTCAAAGGCTACAACGTGCTCAAAGAAACCATCTGAAGAAGTCCCCTTGGAGAAATCACCTTTGGCTCTGTTTTTTATTTTTTTTTATTTTTTTTTTTTTTTTTTTATTTTTTTGTTTTTTTTTTTTTTTATAAAAAATTTACAACTACTACAGGACGGGTACTATTTTTTTGAACCGGTTTTGGGACGGGTTGTTTTTTTTTTAACCTTTCCATGGACGGGTTGGTTTTGAGATTACCGGTTTTGGGACGGGTTTCATTTTTTTTTGCCTTTCAATTTGAGGTTTTTGGACATGGACGGGCTAGGACTTTGTGAAAAATCAGCCCTGGATGTGGCCAGCAACACCATGCGTGTCTTGTGTAACCAGACCCAGGAATGTACCTACTGATTTTCCTAGAAGTTTTTTGTTTAGGCTTATTGTTCTCAATACAATATTTTTCTTGTTCACCTGCATTGTGAGTTTGTGACTGTATTTGTGGTTTAGCATTGGTATTTTTGTGCTTATGCCCATGTGATGTCACATATAGCTAGCATTGATATTTGGCATTCATACGATACATCATGCCTTCTTTTCATGTGAGCATGGTAGCATTGACTTCACATAGTCCTGGAATTGGGCTTATATTCTACAAGAAGACGGACAAACCATTCAAGAGTGATGTGCTCAATTCATTACAGTTGTTTCACTGTAAGGTACGAGCACCCACTCCCATGACTTTAAGCGATTCAGCTTACTTCCCAGATTGCAGCAGAGATATCAATTGTACAAGATCAAAGGCAAATAGGAAAGAGAGTAGAATGTAAGAAGAAAATTAAGGTTATTGCAAATTTTGACCAGATTCCAGGCACTCAAACATGAAACTCAGTAGGCACACTTGGCTGTATCACCCAACAAATATTCATATCATGTTTTGTTATAATAGATGGATTGTTCTTGGTTATTTGTAGAGAGCAGGAATTGTGGTTGATGTAATCAAGACAAGTATTGGGAGGACACCAAAATGCCTTCTCACCTCTACTCAGAAACCATATGTGTGCATCACGGAGAACGCTATTTCGCATGTAGGAATGGTGGGTCCCGTCCCGTCGTGCGCCGTGGCCCGCCACCGTGGCCACCTGCGTTTTCGTCGATCCGGCGGTTTAGGTAACTCGCGAATCCGGTAAAATCCACCTCACGCGTGACACTATGAGCCCCGAGACACTCCGCCCGTCGAGGCGCATGTGACACTAAACACTGCCTGACCCCGAGACACTGGAACCGACGATCTGACCGTGAGCCCGAAAAATATGACGTCACACCCACGTCATAAACCCGCATCGCCCAACATGTCCCGACTAGGGTTTCCAGTGTCTAGGTTTCCAGTGTTTTTGTATTCGCTTCGCACCTCGTCGGTTGTCGATTGATGGCTTCGATCGTTTTTCTTTGTCGACGTATTCTTCTTCTCTGATACCGGGAATGCATTGTGATTGTAATGTTTGTGGGGTCGTCTGGTACTCACGAGATGTACGACGTCTCTTCACATGATCAATGTCACTGCGGTTCCTCTGTAGGGTTTCTGTGATACCACCCGAAGCCCATTCCTCGGTTGCGGCTTTTAGGATCCGGGTGATTGTCTACGTCTGTGGACTATAACCTCGTCATCTCGATGGGCGGCGAGGAGGGCATTAACGCAGTGTTACCAGGTGCAATGGACGTCGATGGTGTTAGGTCAGATGTAGATCCCTGTGGCATTGACAACCATAAACTCTTATTACAGGCAATCGAAGACCGCGTTCAGTACCCTCCTGTAGGAATTTTCGGACCGCGCGATCTGAGCTGGGAGCTCGAATATCGTCCCCCACGAGGTGAGCACAAGAAATCTCACGTAGTTCAACAATGCTACGTTCCCACTGATAGAGTTCGGGACTTCATTGAAGGTATGCAGTGTGGTCGAGAAGGTGCACAGTGCAAATTCCGTGCTAACAAGGAGAACCGTAAGCCCAATATGAGTCGAGATGGACATAAAACTTCAATGGAATTCACCAGGTACCTCCCTCACTGTCACGGTTCAATTTCTCAACTTCGTATATAAGCAGTTTCTGTTCGGATGTTCAAATTTACTATTGTTGCCTTCGCAGGTTCAGATGCGAATACGGACCGAAGGATTTTTCAAATATTGTGAAGCCAATATCTGAGGACCTCCTCCCTAAGCCGAAAAAAAAAATTAGGGTTCCCGACTGTGTTCCTGAGGGCAGCACACTCGCCCCGACCCGGAAAGCTAGAGCGAAAAGGACTAAGAGTTCACCGGGAAGGAAGCCGAGACGCAAATTCAAGTCGAAAACACCTGTCACGGACGCAATGGACTTCATGGTACAGGACCCCGTTCCTTCTCCGAAGAGGCGACGTCCTAGGAAGGCGAAGGGACAGACTCTGTCTGCAGTGGCATGTGAGGGCTCTGCTGAAACTGCTAATGTACGTGACATTCCGGACCTGAATGTGCTGCCAGTGGACGAAGATCACACCAGTACCGCTTCTATACCTGCTAAGAAGAAGCCTACTAGGAAGAAGACTGTACCAATTTCAAATGGGACCAGTGTCACCGTCGAGGGCACACCTTCGATAAAACCTAGGAAGAGAGTGTCACGCGCAAAAGGGAAGGCAGACGCATGTGTTGAATGTCCTGCTACGTCGGACTCTGGCTGTGTAACGGATGTCGCACCGCCGAAAAAGAGAGCCCCGAGGAAAAAGAAGGGATTCCTAGATCTTCTACAGGGAGCTGCAGCGGGGTGTTTGCCTTGTGCACCTGCTACTGCTAGCACCGACGCTGCTTCAGTACATCCTCAATCCGGAGAGCCCCTGTTTCCTTCTGCTCTACCTGGAGTTGCGGAACATTGCGAGCCTTCACTTCCCCCTACTGGAAAGGTGTCTAAAAAACCAACGCGGAAATATGCTCCCCGCAAAAAAAAACAGACTCCTGTGACACTGACAGACAGGCATCAGTGTCACGCGCATAGTTCCGTGAGCGGGTTGTCAGGTGGGTGCTGTACTGTGGAACAATTACCTCTGCCACCTATAGCACAGACTGCTCTACCGATTTCAGACAGTCCCTCTGTAGTCGATTGTATAGGTGTCTGCCACGGTCTCCCACCATTGCTATCAGTACTCTGTGACACTGCAGACGCGCTCAGGGAAGAGATTGCTGCATCCGTGACACCGGAGTCGGGGGAGGACGGCAATGTAGGACCGGGGGAAGTCGTGGACCCGGGTCAAGATGTTCCGGATGCGGAATTTCCAGATCCTAAAAAGAAGACCAACGCCTCGATTCCACGACCAAAGATCAAACGTGACTCCAAGAAGAAATGGGGGAACTCAATCAAGAGGGGCTGCCAAGCACAATTCACAGTGAAGCGGCTCCTTTATTTACCGCACATTTCGGAGATTTGTATTATTCAGGAGAAGCACGTAAACCAAGACGGTTTAATAGTACATGGAGGTATGAAGATCGGAGATCGGAGCGCTTTTTCTGCTCATCTATCTCCTCAGATAAGGTCGTTTGTCGAGGACTGTTTGCGACGTAGAGACACTCCAAACCAGATCATGAGGAAGCATATTGACCTGCTGAAGCAGTATAAGGCGGAAGGGAAGGACATCACGCGGGACTTGTTTCTCACGACAAAGGACATTCGCAATATCTCAGGTAAGTTGGCCCAAGAGACTTACATGTTGCACAAAAACGACGCTCAGAGTGTCCGTATGTGGGTACAGAGAAATCCCAAGAATGTGTTCTACTACACCGAATCAAATAAAGAGAAACCCGTTACAGTTCCTGGAGAACTCACTGGCTCGAACATGCCTTTCACAATTGGAATACAAACGGAGTGGCAGCGACAGATGATGTTGCAGCACGGCCATCGAAGCGGAATTTCAGTAGACGCCACGTTCGGAACGAACGAGAGAAAGGTGAGCATTATGTTACCCACTATGTGATTCGTCAGAGTTGTGCTCAATACGCGGACAATGAAGCTCAGACGGGTGACTGTAATTTGTGTGAACTGTGGTACGCTAATTTTTTTACTGATCTGTTTTTTAAAATTGCTTGAACTCCGGCTGATTGGGAATGTTTGTCTGACATAGTTCCCACTGTACACACTCATGGTCTTCGACGAATGGCACAATGGAATCCCAGTGGCATTCATCCTTACGTCGAAGTGTGCTGAAGTGGACCTCACTCCGTGGATGAGGGCACTGAATGCACGAATGGTGGAAGATAAGCCAGATTGGAAACCGGCTGCGTTCATTGTGGACTGCGCACAAGGGGAAATCAATGCGATAAAGTGAGTCCACCCTTTCCTACATCTGTGATGCACAATGTCGCGCATTTCTATAACATAACTGTAATAGAACTAGTTAGTGGTCCATGGTAAAAAACGTCACGTTCTGCCACATTAATGTCACGGCTTCCGCGTCAGTGTCACGAAGTGTTATGTCGAAACAATAACTTATTTCGCACATGTTGATTCAAGTCCCATATGTGCTATGCGGTTATCTATCCTTAATTCCGTATCGTGACACTGCCTGCAGCGAGGTCTGGCCAGAAACGTCGATTTTCCTATGTCTCTGGCATGTGAGAAGGGCGTGGCAGAAAAATTCATGTTATAAAATACCTGATCATGCTAGAAGAGCAGCTATTATGAAAGAGCTCGGTGGAATGATGTATGACAGAAGTTCTCGACCTGGGGTGGAGGGACAACAATGGGCAAAGTCACGCATTGAAGAATTAGAGAAAAAATATCCTCAGGAGATGGAGTTTTGGGAATACATGAAAGAGTACTGGGTCGAGAAGGCCCACATGTGGGTTGTGGGATTCAGGAACCTTAAATACTGCGGTCAAGACACAAATGCGGCGATTGAGGGTTACCACGGATTTGCGAAGTCCATATTACGGTCTGAAAGGAGTAGGATGACCGGGCGACGAGTGGATTGGTGCATCACTGCGTTAACGGAGGATGTGCTCGACCACTACTGGTTCAAGGACCTTCGCAAGGAGAACGGCTTCGTGGACAATAAGAAACTCCAAGACATCACAGTTGAATCTATTCTTAAAGCCAGAGAAATACCGGATTCTGACGTGACACTGCCGGAGGTAGAGGGTGGATTCGCTTTGGTAACCTCCACTGAGCATCGGCATCTACGTTACACGGTACATAACCCTGACTCGGAATGGGGAGTGTGCAACTGCGTTTGGGCACAACGGGGTAACATGTGCAAACATCATGTGAAGGTCCTCACCATGATGAACCCAGACCTTGCTGAAGGAACTATTGCACGATATTGTGGGAGAATGGCCGGGACTGTGAACGGAGGCCTACAACAGCTACTGACCCCTCGTCGACAAACTAATGTAGAGTCACACTTCCCTTTCACGCCATCCGGGGATTCCGCCAGCGTACCCGTTACACCAAATCAAACCCCCCAAAGGTGTCGAACAGAAGATCTGCCTAACACTTTGTATCAGCAAGTGATGCTCTTGTCCGAGGAGGTTAATGGGGATTCCTTTATGATGGAGCACCTCGTTGCTGAGTTCAACTTGACACTCGGGCGCTTGAGGAGAATGAAGGCAGAGAGGCGAGAAGGAATAGTGCATCCGGTAGTAGGAGAACCTGTTTTTTTCACTGTAAATGACGGGTTAGGGTTCAAATTGGGTCGGAAAAAGGACTTCCTAGAGCGTTCAGGTCCGCCAGTCGCCCGTAAACTTTGACCAAGGCAGGGCAAGCAATCCGGGTTAGGATCGAAACTTGTTAGTCACTCTTCCTGGAATATTCGAATTTCATACGGGGTGAGAGGGTACTTTAGGGATTCCTCTCCTTGGGTAAACGCCTCTCTTCAAATGTTAGACTCTTCGTTTGTTGTTTTGATTGATCTGCGAATATGTTTACTTTCGAAGTGAGGCTCGAGTTGGGTTCTGTAGAGGTAGCGATCCTGGGGTGTACTTTTCTGCTCGTATGTGTTTTAAGTGGGTGTTTTCGCAATGTATCCACGAGATGGCAAGCAAGTCGACCTCTGAGTAACTCCCCGGATCCTAGTGCTGTCGATGTTCCTTTTGATCCACCATCCTCTTCGCAATGTTGCTTCTGCCGGCAACATAACCGCATGAAGGACATGTGTTGTTCACGTGACGAGGGGATAGGCAATCAAGAAGGCAAGGTCCCTCCGGAGTTATTTAAACAGTTACCTGAGAAGACTCTCGATGATTCATCGTGGATTTTGAAGCAGTATTATAGCGGACTAGGCGAGGAGGCGGAGGATAACATCAGCGACTATAGTGCTAAGTAGTGTAATCGTACTCAGTTCACTGTGTGTGGGTATTGAATATTTAGAAATGCTCTGTTGAAAATATGTAGTACGAAGAACTGAGATTGTGACACTAATATTTTATGTCTTGGTGACACTGGGTTCAGTGCTGATGAATAGTTTACCATGTACATCGACGAATTATACGATGTTAGTATCTAATAAGTAAAGATTGCACGAAGTTGTGACGTTGACTGTATGATTAATGAATGATATACGAATATGAGTCTCGTGCAGTCAGTGTCACCAAATCGGTGCAGTTTCATCACCGTAGAAGATCTAAATTCTGATCGCTTCTTTCAATTTTGAATTATCTCACATATTCCACTGCAGAAAATCGTTAACTTATCGTAGTTGGAAACATCCTCTGCAAATACATTTATCTTATAACAAGAACCCAGTCCTAAATATCGATAAGACAAAGGTGGAATACATTTTCTTACAAGACGTGAGTCTTCTAATGCTTAGTGCAAACGTCTTCGTAAAAGAAAATTATAGATATAATCTCTTTCCACGGTGCGACACAGAGTAAAGCAATATACCTTGGAATTAATACAAAATATATATTATATTGTAACCGTATTCACGAAGATGACAATATGTAATTTTTTATTTTTTTTTAATTTTTTAAATACTCATTGCATGAAATTGAGATTTAGTTTTCATCTGAACATTATATGTTAGATGAAAACCACAGTATAATAAGATATACATATCATATTTTCCTATCGCGGTTGAGTGTCACGATGTGATTGTGATTTATAAAATGTTTTTGTGGAGTGTCGACCCAAACTTTTATGTTGTTTCGTGATTAAAAAAAAGAATAGCATAGGTTTTTTTAATTTTATTATTGGGAAAAAAAAAAAAGTTAAATTACTATTATAGGGTTTTATACATATGCTCTAAATATGTACGCAACGAGATTTTTTTTAAGGAATTAATTATTACTTGAGTTTGAATTCTAATATTCCCTATTACATGTAGTGTGATATTTAATAAAATTTATATTCGATTATTATAGTAGCTTAATTAGTTTTGCGATATGAGAATAAGTTATTTAAATGAATACATAAAAATAATGGCATAATATTGTACACGTATTTTTTTCTCTAACTACGTGTAGATATTCCAGACATTAGGCTTATATTCACTATTATATAATTATTCGACATACAATCAGAAAAAAATAATTAGAAAGTATGTAATAATTGGATTCTGAACGACATTTGTACATTTATCCTATGCAATATATAAAACATCCGATTTAGAATAACTAGTGACACTGTCAGTTATTGGTATTTCCGATAACGGGCGTTAATCATTTTGGTACTACGGTTTTGTTCGTGTTCGATAGTGAAAGTAATCGCTGAATCAATAGTGACTGTCTAAGATAAACACTTTAACGGAAGATATCTGTCTATACTAACACGCGATGATATGATATGCAGTGTCACATACTAGTCACTGACAGCTACGGACATCACAGGTCACAGAAGATCAGTGTCACAATTTACACATCTGTGTCACGTGGAGGGAATTGGAATTGTCATATATTTAAGTAGAGTCAGTGAAACTTAAAGTACATTGAGAAGCTCTGTTACATCGTCATACGTCATTCCCCAAAAATCATAGAGTACTCTACTTCATTCAGAGTAACTGCACATCGTCGGCCCCTTCCTCCGGGGAAAATGATTTCCTGTTCTCCGGGACAGAGAAAGGCGCCTTATACCGAGTGTCACGTCTGTGGGGGTTGAGTTCGCGGGCGAGTAGGCATAGAAGCTCCTGGTTTAGAACCTTCGGCTTGTACGGCTCCAACAGCGCTACCTTCAGGAACTCATCCCGCTCGCCAAACTGCCATGCCCTAAACTGCATTCCAGTGTCACATATAAGAGTCACATACTACAGGCACGGTTCTGGTATAGGACCTTACGAGGTCAACATGTGCATCGTTTTACACTAGAGGCAAATACAGAGATATCAATCAGTATACAAGATCAATAACAGGATAGAGTTACCTTCAAATACAACATGGCGTTGTGTAAAGTGTGGTGTCCACATTCATATGTCCCTTTCTGCCGAGTGACATCCAGTGTCACAATCGGCACTTCGTAGAACTCCACCCCTCTGGCGTGCTGCCACGCATGATAGATTCCCTTCACAAAATCCGTATCCTTAAACCTCGCATTGAGGTGATTACCTTTCCTAGAATCTAAATGGAACACCTTATCGAACCTGAACACTAATAGAGACCAGTGATCCCGCACTACCCAAGGCAGAAGTATTTCCTTAATCTGCTGCACTTGAACAGGGGCGGGTGGCTGCAAAAAGACAGATGCCCACTTCAGTACGCTGTCTTCCTTAGATAACTCGGGTCGTGCAGCAGAACTAACCCGTGATGTCACGAATAATATTTCGTGACGATCAGTAGCAGGATACTGCAAGTACAGCCGGGACATAGCAAAGTCCACAATATCGTTCCCCAACCTATCTCTCACACGTTTAAGTGCCCTAATCGCCTCGAATCGGACCTCGACCTCTTTCTGCTTTTCGTTGTAGAAAACGACCTCCGTAGCACCGTCCCTACGACCTCCTCGTCCCGGCAAACTCTGCAAGAATTCATCTACGTGTAAGAAGTTATATGCCTCGGGTAGTGACATTAGCCTAACATCTTCCACTCCTACAATAGCACCGCCGGCCCATGGGGCTACTGCCATGGCACGGTCGAATTCTTTCTGCCTGTCTGGGACCGGGTTTATCTGCTCCTTACTCTGTGGGTCAGTCCGTTGGGAGAGGTCCACCAACTGCTCCGCCGTTGATTCAAGCTGCTGTTCCTCCTCAAAGGCTTCATGTAGATTCCGAACTGCTGAATCCTTGACCGGTCCTTCAACATCCACTCCGTTCCCTTCCGTGACCTCAGCTTCCACACCCGAATGCCCAGTCACTATAGACACACCTTTGTATGGTGTTTGAAGAGGTAAGTCCTCTGGAGCCTTCATCCACTGTACAAAGCTAGGGTCTTGGGAAATCGGAGGGAGTCTTCTTCCACCATGTCGTCACCGGCGTGGGCTGTATTGTGAAATTGGCTCAGTGTCAAGAGTGGAGGAGGTCCCTGAGAGGCGTCCGATTCCTCAAGTATGTTCCTTATTTCCGGAAACACGGTACCCACAGTAGTACACTCTTTCGGGCTCCTTGTACGTGGTCCAGTAGATGTCGTAGGAGAGGCAGCAGTAGTTATCTTCTCCATACCAGTGGTCTCTACGCAACCCACACCCTTCACCGAACTATATCGCGTAAGCTCGTCTGGAACTTCTCCTGTATTCCCTATGTGTCCAACCGTATCATCGGCCTGACTCTTGATTGTGCTGACCTCGGTACCGTCAGAAGGTAATGTTTTCAGTGTCCCCTTCTCCTGGATATCCACGTGGCTAACCTCCAAGACGGTCTCAGAATCAGTACCGGTTGTGGCAAAGGAACCAGAGCCAAAGTCGAGTTTCGTCTCTAACGCTGTGTCACTGACCTCCATATTCACAGTGACACTGTTGGTGTCACAGGCGCCAATGTCACCAACATCCTTTACATCTTCTTGAACCAACTCATCATCTGTGACACTGGCCAACGTCCCCATGGATTCTTCTACGACCTTCAGCGTTGTGTCGCTATTGTATTCCTTTGGCCCCGACTCTACTGCATCTGAACATACCTTCGTCCGCTCATCTGGTGGCAACGTATCCGCGCCGTCGAACTCCCGAGCACACAGTGTCCAGTATGCGATATCCTCACGCGTGAGAGCGTCCCCCACCTCGCTGACCCGCTCCTGAATTGCCATACGTAAAGCACCGACTCAGGGGTTCCAGCTGGGTGTATCTATAGAAGGAACCCAGCCGATGTCGTGCTCTTCTCTCGTTCGCAGCACCCACCTCCAAGTTGGTGATATTTCTGACCACATGTCGTGTCGCACCGTACACCATGCAGAGGTAAATGCCACCGCGTGGCACACCGCCAAGTCCTGTAATGCCCGTAGCTGTACCCTCCTTACCCACGCCATCACGTCCTGGATTATATCACATCCGTCTCCTCCTGTTATTCTGTCCACTTCATCTTGGACTCTGAGACGCAGCGTGTCTCCTAATCCGAACTGAATCCCAGCGTGAAGATAACTACCCTCAGCTAGAAAGGAAGTGAGCGCCCTCTTGAGATTGATACGTCTTCTGCACTCTTCTCTAATTACCTCCTCCGTTAAGCCGTGCATAGGGCAGCACAGTAATCTGAACTGCCCAAACTGACTCTTGAACAGTATTCGTAATATGTAAACCAACGGTGTCGGAGGTGCGCATTGGAGTCTACTAGCGCAGAGCACTTCCCTGACCTTCTTGGACTCCATAACTACGGAAGAAATTATTCAAGAAAGACGTTAGAGATTTAACAATGATTACAAAACGAAGTAAGGAGAAAGGGAGATATCGTAAAGAATATCGGTCACCATCTCACCGTCGTGCCGCCAGGGGAGTTCAGGTAGTGCACGTAAAATGTCGTCTTCCTTGGAGAGCACCCTCCAAATGGGTGACCAATCCCATCTGACCTCTTCATAGAGCCGTCCGTTTTTAGCTCTGAAATCAGCGAGGGCTCTGGCTTCCCTTGCAGCCTGTGCGTTACGCAACTGATCTTCGTATTTGGCGAGGGCGTCTTCATAATTTCTGTAATCCAATGTCCATTGAACGTACTCTTTCAGCGGTTGGAGATCTCCGTATTCGTAGCCTTTCTCGACACTATGTACGAGTGCATCAAACGCTCTGGAGACTTTATCCACCACATCCGTCTGTATTGGCGCATTTGTGTCACACTGCACAATTTGTGTGTCGTGAAAAAAATTAGTAAGTTCTCGCATAGGCATAGCAATGACAAATTAATTTTAAAAAAATAATAGTATACGAGAAGCTGTGACACTCGCCTTCCGACTAATCCACCAGTAGGTACAGTGCATTAGCCTCATCTTGAACTCCGTCTCCTTGACTGCTTCATTCCACTTGTCCCCGAAATCATCCCCAGTCTGACACTCCCAGCTCCATGGCAGTGTCACGTCACCTCCAATGTGGCGCAGATGGTACAGGCCGGGCATCGTAGGCTCCGGTGGGCACTTGGGCGGAGGTGGTTGAGCTTCTGCGGATGCGGCTTCCTTACACCATTTTGCGACTGTTGTTTCCTCCAGCTGTGTCATTAATTTAGATCGAGCATCGAATCTGACCAGGGCTTCCGGGTGAAACGTAAAAGGCCCATCGCATCCCTTTCCGTCGGCCCAATACTGATGGAGAATTCTAGTATTCTGTACATCAGAGCCCCACACGATTTCTTCTCGTACCCTCTCTATAGTGGGCGCGGAAAATTTGGATTGAAGAACAGGGGACGTAAATTCCGGCAGAAGAGGCTCGTCCCCGGGTATCGCCTCAGTGTCACAGAGTGATACGTGCTCGGCAGGACAATGTTTCTGCAACTGAGTTCTATCGCTGAGTGCTACCGTAGTGTCACATGCCGAATCACGTACAGTAGAGAACGTGCAGTGACTACTACAAGCTGAATGCGAACATGTCCTACTATAGTACCGTGCATATTGACTTCGAACCACATTCTGTACAACTGTATTGAACCTATCACGTAAAAGGTCAATAGCCGTTTGTTTGTCACTTACCTCGGTCTCAGATATGGTAACAGACTTCGGAAGTACCGGTTCCCGTTCCTCGGTCGCTCGGTATGCCACGTGGAAATTTGGCTCTTCTGATGTAGTCCCTTCATTTCGCACCAAGAACTCCCGGTCTGAGAGAAGAGCGTCGGCATCATCATCACTGGGCGGGGACTCATGCTGAGCATTAGTGTCACAGGTCATCGTGGTTAATGATTTTGTCCCTCCCCCCCGTCTCTTCTGTGACACAGCATCCTCCACCTTCCCCTTCGATCTCTGTGAGTCCCCGACTGGTAGTAATCGCTTCACCGCGTTTACCTGGAATGTCACTACACGCCTTCTCTTCATTCCCGGGCCGTCCCCGCCCTCCTGTCCAACCGTGTTGTCCTCTTCCGCGTCTGGAATGACGTGACATTCGTTGCCGACCTCCGTGACACTACGATCCGTGAACTCCTCTGTCGACGCAAACTTTCTACAACTACGGAAAGGAGGTGCTGCTCCGGAAACTAGTGGTTTACGTTTCCTGTTCGACTCAACCCCGCCGTCGCCGTCTTTCAAGACGCGGGGGACCTTCTCACACAGAATATCCGGTGATGGTGGAATCTTCAACCCCTGTTCTGGCTTCTCTTCCGCCTGATGCACACCCCCCCCCCATCATCCTTAGGCATCTTCGTCTTCGCTGGACTCTTCACTCCCTTAGGTCCTCCCATACCTGTCTTCGTACTCCCTGCAGCATTCTTCTCTTTTGAAGCACCCGCCTTCTTCCCCAGAACCTCGACTTTCTTCCCCTCCCCCTGTTTAAAATCCGGATAGGGTAGAAGTAACGCCAGTGTTCCATCCGGATGTTTCGCGCTTTTACACCCCTCCACGTATCGATGCCTGTTCAGCATCATCTTGTTGCTGAAGCAGTCTTTCCCGCAATGGATGCAGACGAAATATTTTCTATTCTGTCCAGGCTTCTTCTTCCCCTTGCACAAGGTAGCGAACTCCTCCTGAAGATCCTGTACGCGCCTCTGGCTTGGGTAAGTGACTTCGTAAACTATCCCATACATAACGCTCTTCAGTGTCACCGGCTCCTCTGCCATATTGCTGGACCTGTAAACCTGCGTATCCGACTTGCACCTTGGACAACCGGAAGGAAAAAAGCAAAGAAAGCGGAACTTGTTCACTACTCCAAAAGGAACTCCACAATTATGTTGGCAGTGGACGGGCTTGTAGAACCAGTTCTCGTCGTTGTTTTCCACGTCGTCCCTGCGCAGTAAGGGATTAGTACTGTCCAGAAAACCCTCGGAAATAAAACCCTAAACCTCCTGCAAACTGTCCCCCTAAACGTATGAGAAGAACACAAGCTCTGGAATAGAAGATGCGTCGAGGAACACGGGTTCTATGGGATACGGTAAGCATACATGAAACCCAAATGAATCAATGCAACACTCATAAGAAGGGAACGGAGTCCAAGGTAACCTACCGTGGTATGCTCCAGAAAATAGACTCCGATGCGAGCGGCGCTTCCGCGGAGCTCCTGCTCACAATGCAGATGTCAGTCAGATGGGTTGTGAAGGTTTCCATGCCGCAAAAAAGAGAACCCTAAACCGAAACAGAGAACACGAAATACTCTCAGAAACCTCTAAAATCCATACCTCCATACCACCGGTAGCAACTGCAACAAGCCCTGGACTCCTTGAAGGCTCTGGCCCAGCGCGTTTTCGAAGGTGTCAAATCTGCAGCAATTATCATATTGATGGCCCAATGATGAATTCCACTCCAACTTGGCGAGACGTGACTTCCTGCGACAAACATTGTACCCTGATCCTCAAAACAACCCCATATCCTACACCCTAATTGAATGATCACTAAACCCTACAAACCACACACCTCCTGCCTGAACCTCAATGCGCCATGATTTCTCATTGTCCTCCGTCGTCAACATTGCCCTGTCGAGACACTGGAAACCCTAGTCGGGACATGTTGGGCGATGCGGGTTTTTGACGTGGGTGTGACGTCATATTTTTCGGGCTCACGGTCAGATCGTCGGTTCCAGTGTCTCGGGGTCAGGCAGTGTTTAGTGTCACATGCGCCTCGACGGGCGGAGTGTCTCGGGGCTCATAGTGTCACGCGTGAGGTGGATTTTACCGGATTCGCGAGTTACCTAAACCGCCGGATCGACGAAAACGCAGGTGGCCACGGTGGCGGGCCACGGCGCACGACGGGACGGGACCCACCATTCCTACATGCGAAATAGCGTTCTCCTCTTGACTCATCATTGGGCCATCAATATGATAATTGCTGCAGATTTGACACCTTCGAAAACGCGCTGGGCCAGAGCCTTCAAGGAGTCCAGGGCTTGTTGCAGTTGCTACCGGTGGTATGGAGGTATGGATTTTAGAGGTTTCTGAGAGTATTTCGTGTTCTCTGTTTCGGTTTAGGGTTCTCTTTTTTGCGGCATGGAAACCTTCACAACCCATCTGACTGACATCTGCATTGTGAGCAGGAGCTCCGCGGAAGCGCCGCTCGCATCGGAGTCTATTTTCTGGAGCATACCACGGTAGGTTACCTTGGACTCCGTTCCCTTCTTATGAGTGTTGCATTGATTCATTTGGGTTTCATGTATGCTTACCGTATCCCATAGAACCCGTGTTCCTCGACGCATCTTCTATTCCAGAGCTTGTGTTCTTCTCATACGTTTAGGGGGACAGTTTGCAGGAGGTTTAGGGTTTTATTTCCGAGGGTTTTCTGGACAGTACTAATCCCTTACTGCGCAGGGACGACGTGGAAAACAACGACGAGAACTGGTTCTACAAGCCCGTCCACTGCCAACATAATTGTGGAGTTCCTTTTGGAGTAGTGAACAAGTTCCGCTTTCTTTGCTTTTTTCCTTCCGGTTGTCCAAGGTGCAAGTCGGATACGCAGGTTTACAGGTCCAGCAATATGGCAGAGGAGCCGGTGACACTGAAGAGCGTTATGTATGGGATAGTTTACGAAGTCACTTACCCAAGCCAGAGGCGCGTACAGGATCTTCAGGAGGAGTTCGCTACCTTGTGCAAGGGGAAGAAGAAGCCTGGACAGAATAGAAAATATTTCGTCTGCATCCATTGCGGGAAAGACTGCTTCAGCAACAAGATGATGCTGAACAGGCATCGATACGTGGAGGGGTGTAAAAGCGCGAAACATCCGGATGGAACACTGGCGTTACTTCTACCCTATCCGGATTTTAAACAGGGGGAGGGGAAGAAAGTCGAGGTTCTGGGGAAGAAGGCGGGTGCTTCAAAAGAGAAGAATGCTGCAGGGAGTACGAAGACAGGTATGGGAGGACCTAAGGGAGTGAAGAGTCCAGCGAAGACGAAGATGCCTAAGGATGATGGGGGGGGGGTGTGCATCAGGCGGAAGAGAAGCCAGAACAGGGGTTGAAGATTCCACCATCACCGGATATTCTGTGTGAGAAGGTCCCCCGCGTCTTGAAAGACGGCGACGGCGGGGTTGAGTCGAACAGGAAACGTAAACCACTAGTTTCCGGAGCAGCACCTCCTTTCCGTAGTTGTAGAAAGTTTGCGTCGACAGAGGAGTTCACGGATCGTAGTGTCACGGAGGTCGGCAACGAATGTCACGTCATTCCAGACGCGGAAGAGGACAACACGGTTGGACAGGAGGGCGGGGACGGCCCGGGAATGAAGAGAAGGCGTGTAGTGACATTCCAGGTAAACGCGGTGAAGCGATTACTACCAGTCGGGGACTCACAGAGATCGAAGGGGAAGGTGGAGGATGCTGTGTCACAGAAGAGACGGGGGGGAGGGACAAAATCATTAACCACGATGACCTGTGACACTAATGCTCAGCATGAGTCCCCGCCCAGTGATGATGATGCCGACGCTCTTCTCTCAGACCGGGAGTTCTTGGTGCGAAATGAAGGGACTACATCAGAAGAGCCAAATTTCCACGTGGCATACCGAGCAACCGAGGAACGGGAACCGGTACTTCCGAAGTCTGTTACCATATCTGAGACCGAGGTAAGTGACAAACAAACGGCTATTGACCTTTTACGTGATAGGTTCAATACAGTTGTACAGAATGTGGTTCGAAGTCAATATGCACGGTACTATAGTAGGACATGTTCGCATTCAGCTTGTAGTAGTCACTGCACGTTCTCTACTGTACGTGATTCGGCATGTGACACTACGGTAGCACTCAGCGATAGAACTCAGTTGCAGAAACATTGTCCTGCCGAGCACGTATCACTCTGTGACACTGAGGCGATACCCGGGGACGAGCCTCTTCTGCCGGAATTTACGTCCCCTGTTCTTCAATCCAAATTTTCCGCGCCCACTATAGAGAGGGTACGAGAAGAAATCGTGTGGGGCTCTGATGTACAGAATACTAGAATTCTCCATCAGTATTGGGCCGACGGAAAGGGATGCGATGGGCCTTTTACGTTTCACCCGGAAGCCCTGGTCAGATTCGATGCTCGATCTAAATTAATGACACAGCTGGAGGAAACAACAGTCGCAAAATGGTGTAAGGAAGCCGCATCCGCAGAAGCTCAACCACCTCCGCCCAAGTGCCCACCGGAGCCTACGATGCCCGGCCTGTACCATCTGCGCCACATTGGAGGTGACGTGACACTGCCATGGAGCTGGGAGTGTCAGACTGGGGATGATTTCGGGGACAAGTGGAATGAAGCAGTCAAGGAGACGGAGTTCAAGATGAGGCTAATGCACTGTACCTACTGGTGGATTAGTCGGAAGGCGAGTGTCACAGCTTCTCGTATACTATTATTTTTTTAAAATTAATTTGTCATTGCTATGCCTATGCGAGAACTTACTAATTTTTTTCACGACACACAAATTGTGCAGTGTGACACAAATGCGCCAATACAGACGGATGTGGTGGATAAAGTCTCCAGAGCGTTTGATGCACTCGTACATAGTGTCGAGAAAGGCTACGAATACGGAGATCTCCAACCGCTGAAAGAGTACGTTCAATGGACATTGGATTACAGAAATTATGAAGACGCCCTCGCCAAATACGAAGATCAGTTGCGTAACGCACAGGCTGCAAGGGAAGCCAGAGCCCTCGCTGATTTCAGAGCTAAAAACGGACGGCTCTATGAAGAGGTCAGATGGGATTGGTCACCCATTTGGAGGGTGCTCTCCAAGGAAGACGACATTTTACGTGCACTACCTGAACTCCCCTGGCGGCACGACGGTGAGATGGTGACCGATATTCTTTACGATATCTCCCTTTCTCCTTACTTCGTTTTGTAATCATTGTTAAATCTCTAACGTCTTTCTTGAATAATTTCTTCCGTAGTTATGGAGTCCAAGAAGGTCAGGGAAGTGCTCTGCGCTAGTAGACTCCAATGCGCACCTCCGACACCGTTGGTTTACATATTACGAATACTGTTCAAGAGTCAGTTTGGGCAGTTCAGATTACTGTGCTGCCCTATGCACGGCTTAACGGAGGAGGTAATTAGAGAAGAGTGCAGAAGACGTATCAATCTCAAGAGGGCGCTCACTTCCTTTCTAGCTGAGGGTAGTTATCTTCACGCTGGGATTCAGTTCGGATTAGGAGACACGCTGCGTCTCAGAGTCCAAGATGAAGTGGACAGAATAACAGGAGGAGACGGATGTGATATAATCCAGGACGTGATGGCGTGGGTAAGGAGGGTACAGCTACGGGCATTACAGGACTTGGCGGTGTGCCACGCGGTGGCATTTACCTCTGCATGGTGTACGGTGCGACACGACATGTGGTCAGAAATATCACCAACTTGGAGGTGGGTGCTGCGAACGAGAGAAGAGCACGACATCGGCTGGGTTCCTTCTATAGATACACCCAGCTGGAACCCCTGAGTCGGTGCTTTACGTATGGCAATTCAGGAGCGGGTCAGCGAGGTGGGGGACGCTCTCACGCGTGAGGATATCGCATACTGGACACTGTGTGCTCGGGAGTTCGACGGCGCGGATACGTTGCCACCAGATGAGCGGACGAAGGTATGTTCAGATGCAGTAGAGTCGGGGCCAAAGGAATACAATAGCGACACAACGCTGAAGGTCGTAGAAGAATCCATGGGGACGTTGGCCAGTGTCACAGATGATGAGTTGGTTCAAGAAGATGTAAAGGATGTTGGTGACATTGGCGCCTGTGACACCAACAGTGTCACTGTGAATATGGAGGTCAGTGACACAGCGTTAGAGACGAAACTCGACTTTGGCTCTGGTTCCTTTGCCACAACCGGTACTGATTCTGAGACCGTCTTGGAGGTTAGCCACGTGGATATCCAGGAGAAGGGGACACTGAAAACATTACCTTCTGACGGTACCGAGGTCAGCACAATCAAGAGTCAGGCCGATGATACGGTTGGACACATAGGGAATACAGGAGAAGTTCCAGACGAGCTTACGCGATATAGTTCGGTGAAGGGTGTGGGTTGCGTAGAGACCACTGGTATGGAGAAGATAACTACTGCTGCCTCTCCTACGACATCTACTGGACCACGTACAAGGAGCCCGAAAGAGTGTACTACTGTGGGTACCGTGTTTCCGGAAATAAGGAACATACTTGAGGAATCGGACGCCTCTCAGGGACCTCCTCCACTCTTGACACTGAGCCAATTTCACAATACAGCCCACGCCGGTGACGACATGGTGGAAGAAGACTCCCTCCGATTTTCCCAAGACCCTAGCTTTGTACAGTGGATGAAGGCTCCAGAGGACTTACCTCTTCAAACACCATACAAAGGTGTGTCTATAGTGACTGGGCATTCGGGTGTGGAAGCTGAGGTCACGGAAGGGAACGGAGTGGATGTTGAAGGACCGGTCAAGGATTCAGCAGTTCGGAATCTACATGAAGCCTTTGAGGAGGAACAGCAGCTTGAATCAACGGCGGAGCAGTTGGTGGACCTCTCCCAACGGACTGACCCACAGAGTAAGGAGCAGATAAACCCGGTCCCAGACAGGCAGAAAGAATTCGACCGTGCCATGGCAGTAGCCCCATGGGCCGGCGGTGCTATTGTAGGAGTGGAAGATGTTAGGCTAATGTCACTACCCGAGGCATATAACTTCTTACACGTAGATGAATTCTTGCAGAGTTTGCCGGGACGAGGAGGTCGTAGGGACGGTGCTACGGAGGTCGTTTTCTACAACGAAAAGCAGAAAGAGGTCGAGGTCCGATTCGAGGCGATTAGGGCACTTAAACGTGTGAGAGATAGGTTGGGGAACGATATTGTGGACTTTGCTATGTCCCGGCTGTACTTGCAGTATCCTGCTACTGATCGTCACGAAATATTATTCGTGACATCACGGGTTAGTTCTGCTGCACGACCCGAGTTATCTAAGGAAGACAGCGTACTGAAGTGGGCATCTGTCTTTTTGCAGCCACCCGCCCCTGTTCAAGTGCAGCAGATTAAGGAAATACTTCTGCCTTGGGTAGTGCGGGATCACTGGTCTCTATTAGTGTTCAGGTTCGATAAGGTGTTCCATTTAGATTCTAGGAAAGGTAATCACCTCAATGCGAGGTTTAAGGATACGGATTTTGTGAAGGGAATCTATCATGCGTGGCAGCACGCCAGAGGGGTGGAGTTCTACGAAGTGCCGATTGTGACACTGGATGTCACTCGGCAGAAAGGGACATATGAATGTGGACACCACACTTTACACAACGCCATGTTGTATTTGAAGGTAACTCTATCCTGTTATTGATCTTGTATACTGATTGATATCTCTGTATTTGCCTCTAGTGTAAAACGATGCACATGTTGACCTCGTAAGGTCCTATACCAGAACCGTGCCTGTAGTATGTGACTCTTATATGTGACACTGGAATGCAGTTTAGGGCATGGCGGTTTGGCGAGCGGGATGAGTTCCTGAAGGTAGCGCTGTTGGAGCCGTACAAGCCGAAGGTTCTAAACCAGGAGCTTCTATGCCTACTCGCCCGCGAACTCAACCCCCACAGACGTGACACTCGGTATAAGGCGCCTTTCTCTGTCCCGGAGAACAGGAAATCATTTTCCCCGGAGGAAGGGGCCGACGATGTGCAGTTACTCTGAATGAAGTAGAGTACTCTATGATTTTTGGGGAATGACGTATGACGATGTAACAGAGCTTCTCAATGTACTTTAAGTTTCACTGACTCTACTTAAATATATGACAATTCCAATTCCCTCCACGTGACACAGATGTGTAAATTGTGACACTGATCTTCTGTGACCTGTGATGTCCGTAGCTGTCAGTGACTAGTATGTGACACTGCATATCATATCATCGCGTGTTAGTATAGACAGATATCTTCCGTTAAAGTGTTTATCTTAGACAGTCACTATTGATTCAGCGATTACTTTCACTATCGAACACGAACAAAACCGTAGTACCAAAATGATTAACGCCCGTTATCGGAAATACCAATAACCGACAGTGTCACTAGTTATTCTAAATCGGATGTTTTATATATTGCATAGGATAAATGTACAAATGTCGTTCAGAATCCAATTATTACATACTTTCTAATTATTTTTTTCTGATTGTATGTCGAATAATTATATAATAGTGAATATAAGCCTAATGTCTGGAATATCTACACGTAGTTAGAGAAAAAAATACGTGTACAATATTATGCCATTATTTTTATGTATTCATTTAAATAACTTATTCTCATATCGCAAAACTAATTAAGCTACTATAATAATCGAATATAAATTTTATTAAATATCACACTACATGTAATAGGGAATATTAGAATTCAAACTCAAGTAATAATTAATTCCTTAAAAAAAATCTCGTTGCGTACATATTTAGAGCATATGTATAAAACTCTATAATAGTAATTTAACTTTTTTTTTTTCCCAATAATAAAATTAAAAAAACCTATGCTATTCTTTTTTTTAATCACGAAACAACATAAAAGTTTGGGTCGACACTCCACAAAAACATTTTATAAATCACAATCACATCGTGACACTCAACCGCGATAGGAAAATATGATATGTATATCTTATTATACTGTGGTTTTCATCTAACATATAATGTTCAGATGAAAACTAAATCTCAATTTCATGCAATGAGTATTTAAAAAATTAAAAAAAAATAAAAAATTACATATTGTCATCTTCGTGAATACGGTTACAATATAATATATATTTTGTATTAATTCCAAGGTATATTGCTTTACTCTGTGTCGCACCGTGGAAAGAGATTATATCTATAATTTTCTTTTACGAAGACGTTTGCACTAAGCATTAGAAGACTCACGTCTTGTAAGAAAATGTATTCCACCTTTGTCTTATCGATATTTAGGATTGGGTTCTTGTTATAAGATAAACGTATTTGCAGAGGATGTTTCCAACTACGATAAGTTAACGATTTTCTGCAGTGGAATATGTGAGATAATTCAAAATTGAAAGAAGCGATCAGAATTTAGATCTTCTACGGTGATGAAACTGCACCGATTTGGTGACACTGACTGCACGAGACTCATATTCGTATATCATTCATTAATCATACAGTCAACGTCACAACTTCGTGCAATCTTTACTTATTAGATACTAACATCGTATAATTCGTCGATGTACATGGTAAACTATTCATCAGCACTGAATCCAGTGTCACCAAGACATAAAATATTAGTGTCACAATCTCAGTTCTTCGTACTACATATTTTCAACAGAGCATTTCTAAATATTCAATACCCACACACAGTGAACTGAGTACGATTACACTACTTAGCACTATAGTCGCTGATGTTATCCTCCGCCTCCTCGCCTAGTCCGCTATAATACTGCTTCAAAATCCACGATGAATCATCGAGAGTCTTCTCAGGTAACTGTTTAAATAACTCCGGAGGGACCTTGCCTTCTTGATTGCCTATCCCCTCGTCACGTGAACAACACATGTCCTTCATGCGGTTATGTTGCCGGCAGAAGCAACATTGCGAAGAGGATGGTGGATCAAAAGGAACATCGACAGCACTAGGATCCGGGGAGTTACTCAGAGGTCGACTTGCTTGCCATCTCGTGGATACATTGCGAAAACACCCACTTAAAACACATACGAGCAGAAAAGTACACCCCAGGATCGCTACCTCTACAGAACCCAACTCGAGCCTCACTTCGAAAGTAAACATATTCGCAGATCAATCAAAACAACAAACGAAGAGTCTAACATTTGAAGAGAGGCGTTTACCCAAGGAGAGGAATCCCTAAAGTACCCTCTCACCCCGTATGAAATTCGAATATTCCAGGAAGAGTGACTAACAAGTTTCGATCCTAACCCGGATTGCTTGCCCTGCCTTGGTCAAAGTTTACGGGCGACTGGCGGACCTGAACGCTCTAGGAAGTCCTTTTTCCGACCCAATTTGAACCCTAACCCGTCATTTACAGTGAAAAAAACAGGTTCTCCTACTACCGGATGCACTATTCCTTCTCGCCTCTCTGCCTTCATTCTCCTCAAGCGCCCGAGTGTCAAGTTGAACTCAGCAACGAGGTGCTCCATCATAAAGGAATCCCCATTAACCTCCTCGGACAAGAGCATCACTTGCTGATACAAAGTGTTAGGCAGATCTTCTGTTCGACACCTTTGGGGGGTTTGATTTGGTGTAACGGGTACGCTGGCGGAATCCCCGGATGGCGTGAAAGGGAAGTGTGACTCTACATTAGTTTGTCGACGAGGGGTCAGTAGCTGTTGTAGGCCTCCGTTCACAGTCCCGGCCATTCTCCCACAATATCGTGCAATAGTTCCTTCAGCAAGGTCTGGGTTCATCATGGTGAGGACCTTCACATGATGTTTGCACATGTTACCCCGTTGTGCCCAAACGCAGTTGCACACTCCCCATTCCGAGTCAGGGTTATGTACCGTGTAACGTAGATGCCGATGCTCAGTGGAGGTTACCAAAGCGAATCCACCCTCTACCTCCGGCAGTGTCACGTCAGAATCCGGTATTTCTCTGGCTTTAAGAATAGATTCAACTGTGATGTCTTGGAGTTTCTTATTGTCCACGAAGCCGTTCTCCTTGCGAAGGTCCTTGAACCAGTAGTGGTCGAGCACATCCTCCGTTAACGCAGTGATGCACCAATCCACTCGTCGCCCGGTCATCCTACTCCTTTCAGACCGTAATATGGACTTCGCAAATCCGTGGTAACCCTCAATCGCCGCATTTGTGTCTTGACCGCAGTATTTAAGGTTCCTGAATCCCACAACCCACATGTGGGCCTTCTCGACCCAGTACTCTTTCATGTATTCCCAAAACTCCATCTCCTGAGGATATTTTTTCTCTAATTCTTCAATGCGTGACTTTTCCCATTGTTGTCCCTCCACCCCAGGTCGAGAACTTCTGTCATACATCATTCCACCGAGCTCTTTCATAATAGCTGCTCTTCTAGCATGATCAGGTATTTTATAACATGAATTTTTCTGCCACGCCCTTCTCACATGCCAGAGACATAGGAAAATCGACGTTTCTGGCCAGACCTCGCTGCAGGCAGTGTCACGATACGGAATTAAGGATAGATAACCGCATAGCACAAATGGGACTTGAATCAACATGTGCAAAATAAGTTATTGTTTCGACATAACACTTCGTGACACTGACGCGGAAGCCGTGACATTAATGTGGCAGAACGTGACGTTTTTTACCATGGACCACTAACTAGTTCTATTACAGTTATGTTATAGAAATGCGCGACATTGTGCATCACAGATGTAGGAAAGGGTGGACTCACTTTATCGCATTGATTTCCCCTTGTGCGCAGTCCACAATGAACGCAGCCGGTTTCCAATCTGGCTTATCTTCCACCATTCGTGCATTCAGTGCCCTCATCCACGGAGTGAGGTCCACTTCAGCACACTTCGACGTAAGGATGAATGCCACTGGGATTCCATTGTGCCATTCGTCGAAGACCATGAGTGTGTACAGTGGGAACTATGTCAGACAAACATTCCCAATCAGCCGGAGTTCAAGCAATTTTAAAAAACAGATCAGTAAAAAAATTAGCGTACCACAGTTCACACAAATTACAGTCACCCGTCTGAGCTTCATTGTCCGCGTATTGAGCACAACTCTGACGAATCACATAGTGGGTAACATAATGCTCACCTTTCTCTCGTTCGTTCCGAACGTGGCGTCTACTGAAATTCCGCTTCGATGGCCGTGCTGCAACATCATCTGTCGCTGCCACTCCGTTTGTATTCCAATTGTGAAAGGCATGTTCGAGCCAGTGAGTTCTCCAGGAACTGTAACGGGTTTCTCTTTATTTGATTCGGTGTAGTAGAACACATTCTTGGGATTTCTCTGTACCCACATACGGACACTCTGAGCGTCGTTTTTGTGCAACATGTAAGTCTCTTGGGCCAACTTACCTGAGATATTGCGAATGTCCTTTGTCGTGAGAAACAAGTCCCGCGTGATGTCCTTCCCTTCCGCCTTATACTGCTTCAGCAGGTCAATATGCTTCCTCATGATCTGGTTTGGAGTGTCTCTACGTCGCAAACAGTCCTCGACAAACGACCTTATCTGAGGAGATAGATGAGCAGAAAAAGCGCTCCGATCTCCGATCTTCATACCTCCATGTACTATTAAACCGTCTTGGTTTACGTGCTTCTCCTGAATAATACAAATCTCCGAAATGTGCGGTAAATAAAGGAGCCGCTTCACTGTGAATTGTGCTTGGCAGCCCCTCTTGATTGAGTTCCCCCATTTCTTCTTGGAGTCACGTTTGATCTTTGGTCGTGGAATCGAGGCGTTGGTCTTCTTTTTAGGATCTGGAAATTCCGCATCCGGAACATCTTGACCCGGGTCCACGACTTCCCCCGGTCCTACATTGCCGTCCTCCCCCGACTCCGGTGTCACGGATGCAGCAATCTCTTCCCTGAGCGCGTCTGCAGTGTCACAGAGTACTGATAGCAATGGTGGGAGACCGTGGCAGACACCTATACAATCGACTACAGAGGGACTGTCTGAAATCGGTAGAGCAGTCTGTGCTATAGGTGGCAGAGGTAATTGTTCCACAGTACAGCACCCACCTGACAACCCGCTCACGGAACTATGCGCGTGACACTGATGCCTGTCTGTCAGTGTCACAGGAGTCTGTTTTTTTTTGCGGGGAGCATATTTCCGCGTTGGTTTTTTAGACACCTTTCCAGTAGGGGGAAGTGAAGGCTCGCAATGTTCCGCAACTCCAGGTAGAGCAGAAGGAAACAGGGGCTCTCCGGATTGAGGATGTACTGAAGCAGCGTCGGTGCTAGCAGTAGCAGGTGCACAAGGCAAACACCCCGCTGCAGCTCCCTGTAGAAGATCTAGGAATCCCTTCTTTTTCCTCGGGGCTCTCTTTTTCGGCGGTGCGACATCCGTTACACAGCCAGAGTCCGACGTAGCAGGACATTCAACACATGCGTCTGCCTTCCCTTTTGCGCGTGACACTCTCTTCCTAGGTTTTATCGAAGGTGTGCCCTCGACGGTGACACTGGTCCCATTTGAAATTGGTACAGTCTTCTTCCTAGTAGGCTTCTTCTTAGCAGGTATAGAAGCGGTACTGGTGTGATCTTCGTCCACTGGCAGCACATTCAGGTCCGGAATGTCACGTACATTAGCAGTTTCAGCAGAGCCCTCACATGCCACTGCAGACAGAGTCTGTCCCTTCGCCTTCCTAGGACGTCGCCTCTTCGGAGAAGGAACGGGGTCCTGTACCATGAAGTCCATTGCGTCCGTGACAGGTGTTTTCGACTTGAATTTGCGTCTCGGCTTCCTTCCCGGTGAACTCTTAGTCCTTTTCGCTCTAGCTTTCCGGGTCGGGGCGAGTGTGCTGCCCTCAGGAACACAGTCGGGAACCCTAATTTTTTTTTTCGGCTTAGGGAGGAGGTCCTCAGATATTGGCTTCACAATATTTGAAAAATCCTTCGGTCCGTATTCGCATCTGAACCTGCGAAGGCAACAATAGTAAATTTGAACATCCGAACAGAAACTGCTTATATACAAAGTTGAGAAATTGAACCGTGACAGTGAGGGAGGTACCTGGTGAATTCCATTGAAGTTTTATGTCCATCTCGACTCATATTGGGCTTACGGTTCTCCTTGTTAGCACGGAATTTGCACTGTGCACCTTCTCGACCACACTGCATACCTTCAATGAAGTCCCGAACTCTATCAGTGGGAACGTAGCATTGTTGAACTACGTGAGATTTCTTGTGCTCACCTCGTGGGGGACGATATTCGAGCTCCCAGCTCAGATCGCGCGGTCCGAAAATTCCTACAGGAGGGTACTGAACGCGGTCTTCGATTGCCTGTAATAAGAGTTTATGGTTGTCAATGCCACAGGGATCTACATCTGACCTAACACCATCGACGTCCATTGCACCTGGTAACACTGCGTTAATGCCCTCCTCGCCGCCCATCGAGATGACGAGGTTATAGTCCACAGACGTAGACAATCACCCGGATCCTAAAAGCCGCAACCGAGGAATGGGCTTCGGGTGGTATCACAGAAACCCTACAGAGGAACCGCAGTGACATTGATCATGTGAAGAGACGTCGTACATCTCGTGAGTACCAGACGACCCCACAAACATTACAATCACAATGCATTCCCGGTATCAGAGAAGAAGAATACGTCGACAAAGAAAAACGATCGAAGCCATCAATCGACAACCGACGAGGTGCGAAGCGAATACAAAAACACTGGAAACCTAGACACTGGAAACCCTAGTCGGGACATGTTGGGCGATGCGGGTTTATGACGTGGGTGTGACGTCATATTTTTCGGGCTCACGGTCAGATCGTCGGTTCCAGTGTCTCGGGGTCAGGCAGTGTTTAGTGTCACATGCGCCTCGACGGGCGGAGTGTCTCGGGGCTCATAGTGTCACGCGTGAGGTGGATTTTACCGGATTCGCGAGTTACCTAAACCGCCGGATCGACGAAAACGCAGGTGGCCACGGTGGCGGGCCACGGCGCACGACGGGACGGGACCCACCATTCCTACATGCGAAATAGCGTTCTCCGAGTCAAGATCCTCCGAAGAGTTATGTTCAAAGAAGGTACCAATTGCACAATGTTGTACTTGCAACAAGCCTCGAAGATCTCTGAGAAATGTCGATCCATAGCAACTTGAAACACTTCAACAATAATTCTCTCTTCATCAATGGTGTACAACAACATAACGAGTAATTGCAAGCCTCCAATCGTCATCTCAGGTATGGCAATGGCGCACAGAAGTAGGAAATGGCATCGCACTAGTAGAAAACCGAGGATTTAAGACTGTGTAAAGGACTTCGTTTTCTGTCGTTTCAGACTCTCAGCGTTAAAAAACGACTTGGAGTTTTCCAGTCCATATGGACTTGTCATTAATTAGCCATTGTCGCTACGGGCGTTTTTTGCCGGGAACCATTTCACTTTTGCGAGAGCCTCGGCCGCTGCGCGATGAAGCCGTGCTGTACATGGAGCAATCTACGTGACTAGCTCCCTGAACCTCGGAATTTCGTCATAGTTTTGCACGGCGTCTATGATCACTACGCGAACATATTGTCGATCAACGGGTTCGAACTCATATCCACGGAATCGCAGCTGAGAGCTGCATGTTCAAACCGCGCTTTCTGTCAACCCCGTGACGTCGGTTGCACACGTGTCTCAGTTGTGTTGATCTGCAAATTTGTAGCACTGCTTGTCCAGAATGTTGGCTGCTTCTCGTTTACTGACAAGTGTGTAGCTCATAATGAATTCAATTATGATCGTAGAATGTAAATAATAATATATTCGGAAATGGATGCCAATCAATTAGTTACACGTCGTTCTGCGCTGGGGTCATCATGCTCGTAAACAAAAACATACTGGGAATACTTTTATATTCATATATAAAATAGTGTAAACTTCATGCAAAATGCTGTTTACAATTCCGATTTGCTGCAAAATACCAACTATGTCACAGAGCTACGCTGGTACTAGTCTGACCTACTGACCGTAGAGAAGCGCACTTCTAAACTGCTAAAGCAAATCATTTAACAAACAGGACCTACTGAACTGTAACGGATTGCACAACTTTCTCGATGTGAACTCCCACTCGTTCACATAGATATACATGAATCTGCTAACAAGAAGCACGATAGAAACCGATACAATATGAACTGCGTGTTGTGCATTTCATACAACAGTCTTGAAATGTTTACAGTCACTCTCTAATTGAGGTGAGTTCAGTGTACCATAGCACGCTTGAACCCCGTGCGTCCTCCAAGTTTAGTTGATCAGCATCCTCGACTGGAAACAGAAGTGGAGTGTTCTTGTATACATCCTCAAGATTTACACGAACATACTCTTCTGGTATTGGACGAGTATGAAAAACACCTTGTCCTCCAAGTCCAGTTATAGTTCCTGTCGCCACTCGAATACTTTCGTCGTTTCTGTCTCCCAACCATACCCTATCTCCCACCCGAAACTGCATCACAAATAAAAATAAATCATATAGATTAGTCACTTTATTTTCTTGAACAAAATCACTACAGCACTTTGTCATGTAAAGTTATTATCTTACTGTACATTTTGATCAGAAATTACCTTGTTCTGTTCGAGGTGTGTGGCTCTCCTTTCTTTTTCTGGTAATTGTCTCCCCTGTCTCACAAGTTTTTTGCACTGTTAAGGTAACACGGTAGTATAAATAATAAAAAATTACAGAGTAATAATGTAATTTTTCTGTTTAGTGATGAGAAATCCACAGATTCTATATCCTTCGGTTTCTATGACGTACGTTACTTCTTCCCCAGTCCAGCACGGATTAAAAAGTAAAGGGAACTGAATCAAAGAAATGTAAAACTTAAATAAATAAATGAAAAGAAACAATAAAATGAAATAAAATAAAAAACTCTGATTCATGTATACAACATATTAAAAGATTCATGTGTAAGACAGTTTACCACTATTAGAATGAAGTATTTAACTGAATGTGATCATGTACAGCTGAATTCAGAATGACACATCATACAACGAAGATACATGTATTACTAATCTCGTCAAACGGATACGACCATCCAAAAGATTAAGGTTCGTCCCTATACCTTTTTTCCATGAAGAGTGCCAGACGCTTTTAAAACCGTGGTTTCAATCTGCACACAGGATTCAGAATGGGTTGTCTTAGAATAGATATAACCTCTTCTGTTTGAAAGCTATGAACAACATATCGAGAAAATACCGCAAACGCTGTTCTATGTTAGCTTTAAAAAAAAATGATTACGAGTTCGGCATACATTTCAGACCATTCATACTATATGAACTCCTTACATTCGTGTAATGTTCCAGATCATAAGAAAAACATGTCTCACTATTTATTGAGCTAAACAAAATAAAACATAACCGCAGTACAGTACTAAATTTTCTCTTCTTCCCCATAGAACAGAGATTGATGGTATGTATAGACTCTGCGACACCGGTTAGTATGAAATGAGAAAAATATTCTGATAGAAATACGTCAAACGTTGTCATGAAACAACAAAGGTAACGCAAAATTCGTTAACAGTCAGCAAACTTTCGGCAGTTCAAGATACCTTCTGTGCACTCGGTACTGCTCGCACATCCCTGGTTGCATTCCGTGATTTCGTCGACTTTGTCTGTAAAATGTTCAGGAAAAATTACATCTATTTAGAATTAAGCATTTTCTGTTTTCATACTAATCACAACTAATACTTTGAAGAATTTCCATTATGTATTCACTGTACATAGTAAACAATAACTGCAATGTACTGTACCCTATTGAACAACAAAATTGCAGTGTGAGTTTTTGACCCAGTGCGTCGTCCATGACAACAAGTTCCACGTAAGCATTTTCCTCTCAGCCTGGAATAATCTTCTGCAGGAAGGTGTTAATCAATTAAATGCAAATAGTTGTCACTGTTAGTTACACGTAGTATCCACTGTTATGAAATTATCCCCATATACCGCATTGAAAATTTATCTTACTTCCATATAAGATATAAGGTAGCTTCAATTTAGCGTAGAGAATTAAATCATTTTCCCCTGTACTAAATTAACAGGTACAAATAGTGAGGCTCACTTGATGCATTCCTCTCGCAGATGATGCAGGGATGTCTTTATTTCCTCCAGAGTTTCCGAGATCTTCGTCACCTGATTTGTGACACATTTCATCCCACCAGCTCTCGCTCCTGTTCTTCTCTCTTGCAACTGCATCCACATTGGGCATGTGCCGCTCTCCATTGTCTGACGTCTCCCCACGAGGTTGAATGCGACCGTCTGTCCTTGTATCGGTACCTGAAAAATTATTCAACACAGACAGTAACATTTGTTGTAGGTTCATGTTACTCTTCATAACATCATCCAGTCTCTTGTTGTTCTCATCCAGCCTCTTATTTGTCTCAACTTGATTGCGTTCCATTGTCGATAATCTCCAACTCTGTTGCTTCTCCATGTTCTGTAGAAAGAAATAAATTCAAAGATCATTGACTTCAAGTACTGAGAGGTACGTCACTGTCCGGAATCATGCTATCCGAGTACAAGTCATTTGCATTTCATTCATATGACCTGTAAATTATCAGTAATCCATAGTACAGGACTTATCGAATACTGAAACTCAGTATAAAATAGCAACATGCTGTAACTTACAGAAGTCTTCGAAAACAAATGTGGAAAGATAATATATTTCTACAAACAGTAGTCAGAAATTTGCAAACACGTATTCGGTGGATGAACAGGACAGTGGAAATCTGCGTAGATAATTCAATGTGCATTACCGAACTTGGAGGGTTCTCTTTCGATGCCTGTAGGTCTTCAGCCCGGTCTGCAACACCTAGAGAAACTGAGCGAGCGTTCCTCTACAGAATATTAGATTTCAAAGTCAGTAATGTAATCGTACAGAAAAAAAAATAAAAAATGCAAATGTAATAGGAAACCACATCTTCATAGAAGCAATGTATTCTCAATTTGGATATTCGGATTCTCAATGAAGTGTGACATATGAAAATGGACAGTACCTCAAATTTCAATGTCGATGTAACACCAAGGATATAAAACTTACCAACTGCGCATTTTTGCTTGCATATCCGTGTCTACCAACGCGAGGATTATTAGCAACTTTTCGACGTGTCTCCATCATTCTCTCTGATTTCTCCTTCGAAGAGGATGAACCCCAGTACTCCCGCAACGACTCCCACTGCTTTTGATTAATTCTATCTGGTGCTTTGTTCTTTCCACGATGTAGCCTCTTCATTCTTTCACGGTCTCTACGGAGCCAAGTCTTAATCATAGTATCGAATGACCTCTCTGTCACTTGATTGTCCAAGAATTCAAATTTCGCGAACAAAGTTTCTATTAACATCTTTCTTGAACTCTCCAGTTGGTCCTCGTATTTGACGACACTCATATCTAGCATACGAGGTGTCATATCACGCACAAATTCCTGCCATTCCAAATGCCCCTTACACCCAGCATCAATCATTCCAGAGGATCGTACCTGCACTGCGTAAGGTCTCAAACCCGCATCTTCTCGTCGTATGGACTCATCCTCTACTTCTTTTTTTCTTGACCTACGGATTCTTCGCTTGACAGAGTCTTCTTTCACGGAGGAGGACTTCGATGGATCGTCGTCGCCGGCTTTCGGAAACACCGCATTCGGATTCTCTTCCAAGTTCTTCCCGGGATCCTGTGCAGGTTGTGCACACTGCCAATTGCCCGGAACCATTCCCTGCTGAAAACCCGAAAGCATGTCAAACATACCTGGGGTTTGCTGACTTTGAGCAAGAGGCACCCACGCCCATCTGCCGGGTGGCTGAAATTCAACCGGCGGCATTTGTGGATTCGACAACGCAGCATGTCCTCTCTTCGTGTGTGAAATCGGAGGTACAGACCTTGCCTCAGTACAAGGTGAACTTCTCCATCGACTGCACTGTCCTTCATTATCGGCAGTAGCTGATGACTGTTTTTGTCTTTTACGGTGTCCACTCTTCTCTTCTGAACTCCTGCTACTACTCCGTGCTGCTCCAAAGCATAAGTTCTGTACACATTAGTTTTTACTGAACATAACAACATGGTAGATGATGTCTATTTGCACAATATGTATGCATACGTTATAGCATGCCCAATATGTATGCATACGATACAGCATGCATAATGCCTAAGCTATTCAATCAGGTGAGGGTTTAGGGTTCACAAGTATAGTGAAGTTAATTATTTATATTACAAAAGGATGAAGAGAAGAGGAACCCTACGCTGAAGTCAATTATAACAATGAAATTACATCAGACACACACTGAAATTCACTTCCGTTGAGACCGTCCATAATAAGCAGCACAGTGAAACAGTCGACTAAACAATTTAATACGTGTCACATAGGTTTGAATTAGAAGAACTGAAAGGAAAGTTAAAAATATGTACATTACCCCGTTCGGATTGGCGAAACACATGCTCACTCTGTTCCGCTCGTATCTCTGGAGAATCCGTGGTTTCATTTAAACTGTCTGAATTTTTCCTTTCTCTCTGAGCTTTCGTAATCGTCCTCACGCTACGACGTTGCTCTGTCTGTAGTTCTGGTTTGGCCTTCGGTTGTCTTCGCTTCTTGACGCGTGAAATGTCAGAATTACTGGGAGCCAAAGTCACTCACAGTAAACGTGAGTGCGGCACTATAAATGGCATGCTACTTTGGAATGTACGAAAATTCTCAAAAGGACAACTCTGACCTAACTTAAGGCACAAACTTCGAGGAACACAACATAGCCTACCCAGTACTTGAACCCAATCACCTACTCATTGAATGCACGTGGTACAAAATTAGGGTTTCTTAGGACATAGAGATACTCACAAATCATCGGCTGCCTTCTGCACAGCCTCGAAACGAGCCATATTCCTTGCGATTGTAGCTCTCCGCTGCAACTCGTATTCATTTTCTTCCTCCCCACTGCTTTCGGAATCTGCCTGTTCCGAATCCCCATCACTACGTACTTCATCAGCACTGTTACGAGACATGTTACCGAGGTCGGTGTGTAGCCTCCTCAGCCATACAATAGAAAATTAAAGTAACTACAAAGCGGAACTCGCCTAATCAAGGTGCGGTTTCTACAAAACGTTGTGCCTTCCAGAACTCTGTAATGTGTTCTTAAGTCCGACGGAATTTTACTGCACGTACAGTTCGATGCCTGCGAGGAAGTGCTTAGGGTATCTTCAGCGTGTTCACTGATACTGAACTCACACCCGCATTAGAAACTAATTGTGTTCACATGCGGTCATTGTGTGCTGTCTTTGTTGTCTTTGTGTTCATACAGTGATTTTTAATCTAAAGTTTCGTAATGGTTTAAATCGCTTGAAACCTTATCATTCTGTGATCGATACATTAAAAAATAAAAAAACTACTCCACGGATTGTAAGGGGTTAAGTACTTCCCATTCTCTCATGAATTATTGTATTCAAATCCAAAGTTCGTGTTCTCTTATATCCTTCTTATTTCACGGAATTAAAAAGTTGACTTAGTTGATTAATCGTTGTATAAATTTATATACCGCACTGTAACACTTTTAATAAGCAAAATACATTGTCCTAGGTTTGGCAATACAGAATTTCACTTTCTTTTAGAGTCTTGTTTAATACATACGTTTTTGAACCGCACAGTATATTCTCCTTCACTAATTTAATAATTTTATTTTCCACTCATTACGTTTACATTTTTTTTATTTTTTTTTTGGTCTATATTTCTTTTAATTTTTTTTTACCGTACCTTCTAAAAAAATTAAATTGTCAGAGTTGCATGTTTAAGATATAATTATGGAATTTGGTACGTTCTGTGGTTTCAGCTGTCAAGAATGAAAATGCCTAGATTTTGAACATCCCTGTGCAGAAACTCTGGTCAATGTTAATTCACACTCTTTTATTCCTTCTTCTCTAATAGAAGATATATGTAACTTTCATAGATAATTACGCTCACATACATCGGAATTATAATAAAACAGGTTACTCTGTTTTTGTCTACTTTTGAAGCGCATCCTTACAAAACTGATATTGCTTTAATTCAATTCATTGACAATTTGTTATGTCGTAAACGCCAATGACTCTTCAGCAACAATATACATTTCGAGTTAAGGTCAGATCATACTTCTACAAACTTTAATTTTTATTTTTTTTTAAATTAAGCATACGTGGATAGGGTACTGAAAATGTTGAAATAAACCAGGGGACACTTGATTCTATATATTTGGTTATCAATGTTATAGATAATGACAGTCCACGTACAATGAATTCTTGCCCACTTACAATTAGCCGTGGCTTCAAGAGAAATAGTTAAAGAAGTAACTAGAATGGTTATGTATTTTACATTTAGACTTTTACATTTATATGTGTTTTACATTAATTGCGTTCTCTTTTACATAAACCCTGTTCAAAATCAAGGCTATATAAGCAGCATTTCTGTAATGAATTCACACTCCTCTCATCAACAAAACACCTTAAACTTATTTCTTCGCTCCTTTTTCTCTACTATACGCACAAAAATCTCCTGCAAGACTTCGTACTTACACCCACTGTGAAGAAGTTGTTTATTTTTGGGTGTCAAAAGATAAGTATCTGTGATTCAATTCATTTTTGAAGCGAACCAGAGCCTAAACTCACATTTCAAACTAATAATAACAATATAATTCCAGGTATTTATTTCAGCATTTCCACATCTGTACAAATGTTTTTAACTTTGGACTTTTTCTACACCAATAACTACATGTTAGTTCGATCAGTTATTTATTTTCCTTCTATACTTTCCCGTTTCAAAATATACCACTTTAATGTACTTTCAATATTGTGAACTCATTTTACTTTAGTCTCTTACGCATTTTCATAACGTTTTTTTAAAGTGAAATATCAATATCTTTCAATGTTTTTCATGAAGAACCACTGTTTTCATCAATACGGGCGTTCATATATTTTTCAATTGACAGTCTTGTTGTCTTTTGCATAGAAGTCTACTACCCCGTCCCCAGCTTTCATCTACTTCTTGGGACAGCATTCAGTTTTTACTAATTGAAAGTGTCGGTAATAATTCAATAAAATCAAGAAGAGAACGAATTTGGAATCAGATTTCTTTTTAAAATACAAGGAAGCACTTGAAGGTACTAATTTTCATCTGTTGTTGGCAATTACATTTTAATATTTGAATTTGAAATACATAATTACCGATAATAGATTTAAAAAAACATTTTTATGTTTTAATACTACAGTTCATCATTTTAGTATAAAAATACTTATAACGATAACTTCTCATTTGTTAGTGACATAATTTTCAAGAAAAAAATACCCTAAGCTATTATCTACACTTCTTACATTGAAATCACTAACAAGCATCTACGTAGAGTGCAGGATGGCAAATAGATTACCATTAACAGATTTGAGAAGAATTAGAGCACGTGACAATAAATTGTGGAACCGTGACAAACAACGAGCAGCTCTTTATGGATTAACAAGAATTTCATGTCCTTGTAAACGACATAGAGGTGTTGGTATGCGTTACAAATTAGATGAGATTGAAAAGCATTTACTCCGATGGGGAAGATCATCTGATTGTAGAACATCTAGAGGACCTGAAGAGAACGATTCGTCTGACGACAAATGGGAAGCTGATGCTGCTGCAAAAGTTGCTGCGGCTACGAAAAGTGACCAAGAACGTGACTCTGGAGTACAAATACGTAGTATGGTACAGGACATGTACCAACAGGTTCAGCAAGCTGCGGACACAGAGGATAAAATTAATGAAATTACAATGTCGGCGTTGGAAGTTTCAGACAGTATAACTGGAATAAACCAAGAGCAAGAAGAAAGTGGACCTAGTAATGCAGGTATACAGAATGAAGCCGATGATTTACCAAATTACGCACCAAGTGAACATGGGTCACAAGATACTGAATTTCAAAGTCACCATCATGAGCATCCATCCCCCAATGTAAGGGAATCACCATCTGGGTCAGGAGGAACAGGTGGAAATTCACAGGACAATCTTGGAGTGAATATGGACAGTACTGAACTTGAAGAAGAGAGGATTAAAGATGCTCGTGCATTAGAGGATGCAATGAAGTTACTATTTGATGGTTCAAAAAATACAAAACTTGGTTCAACAATAATGATGGTAAATTTAATTGCCACACATTCTGAAATTACGGAGAAAGCAGCGGACGATATATTCGCCACTATGAAAAATCTTTTACCCCCTGATAACTGCTTACCAGGATCATTATATCAAGCGAAGACATTGACAAAGCGTTTGGGACTAAATTTCAAAAACATAGATGGTTGTATAAATGGATGCACACTATTTGACGGAGCAGACACCAAGGATTTAGACCGTTGCCCACATTGTCAAGCTGCAAGGTATAAAGACATGTTCAACAAAACTAGGCCTCTAAAAGTACTTCGTCAATTCCATATCACACCTAGGTTGCAACGTTTTTATCGAATTCCAGCACTTTCCAAATTATTGCGATGGCACAAGGAAAATCCAAGCAGAGATGGGAAGGTTAGATACCCAGCAGATTCCCGAGCCTGGAAAAAATTGGATGAAATGGACCCCCAAATATTTGACACCAAAGGATTTGGAAGGGATGAACGAGACATGCGAATTCAAATTTCATGTGATGGTATTTGTCCATTCAAGCTCCATAAGTCAACATGGTCAGCATGGCCTGTAATAGCGACCTTCTTAAACTTACCTCCGTGGCTAATAACTAAGAAATTTTTTACAATGTTGGCTTTACTCATTCCTGGAAAAGCACAGGTTCCATTTCAATTTTTTGATGTCTGGATAAGACCTTTAATTGATGAGCTTAAGATTTTATGGGATGGAGTTCCGGCATACGACATGTTAAAGCCCGAAAGAGAACGTATATTTAAGCTACGAGCAGCCGTTCTGTATACCACTCACGACTTTCCAGGATATGGAACTGTTTCTGGTGCTGCTCATCAGGGGTATACAGCATGCCCACCGTGTGGTGACCAACTTAGAGGAAAATACATGTCTGAGAGTAAGAAAATGTCATACAGAGATGCCAGACGGTGGGTAAGAAGAGATCATTACATACGATCAGACGAATACAACAAGTTTTTCGACGGATTACCAGAAGCCAGAGACGCTCCCATTCCAAAAACGCCAACTCAACAACGTGCTGCTCTTGCAGAATATACGGAATTTTTGAGGAAAAAAAGGGCCAGACAGGAGGCAGGGACCGCAACTAGAGAGCCTTTAAATAAAAAAAGGAGGACATCAACTGCAGTAGATGGAGGACGAAGTTCACATCAAGCACATAACCACCCAAATTTATCCCATGCACAAAGTGATGAAGCTGAACCAAGTGATCCAAGCAACACACGAAAACGAAGACAGACCACACCTGACCCTTCCAAGATACATGGTATTAAAAGGGGGAGCATTTTTTATGAATTGCCTTACTGGGAGGTAAGGGTCACCTTGCCTCACTCTGTTTTTTTAGCTTCATTGCTCCATAGTTCTGTATAAACTATGTACATTGATTTTTTCACAATACATTGTTATGTTGTTCAACTTATTAATGTCTGTGTTTGATGTGCAGCATTTAGAGATTCGTAATACATTGGATATTATGCACTGTGAGAATTTTTTTGTGAAAATATTTTAAAAACGATATGTGGATGGAAGGAAAAAGATAGTGTGAGAGTGAGGAGAGATATGCAAAGAGAGGGAATTAGACCCCATTTATGGATGACAAGAGATCCTGGAAACCCTTCCAGGATGTTAAAACCGAGAGCCAATTATGTTCTCACACCCGAAGAGTTCGATATATTTTGTACCCGGTTAGAGAAGTTGAAAGTTCCATCCGGGTATTGCTCAGAGATTGGTCAACATATTCGTCAGAAAAAGTTTGGTGCTCTAAAATCACACGACTATCATATACTTATGCAGTCATTATTACCGTTGGCTTTGAGGGGGCTAATGGAACCAAATACTAGATTGGCTATTATGAGAGCATCTCGTGTGTTCAGACGACTCTGTTGTAAAGTCTGGGATCCTGCATATGAAGAAAACTTGCGAGAGGACGTGGCCATCACAATGTGCCTTATGGAAATGACGTTTCCACCTACGTTTTTCGACATTATGTCACATCTTCCATTTCACTTGGTACAAGAGTTGTTCATATTGGGACCCACCCAGGTGCGATGGATGTACCCAATTGAAAGGACGATGATGTCACTTAAAAATCATGTCAAAAACCGTGCCCGGCCGGAGGCCTCTATTGCACATGGGTATTTATTGGAGGAGACTATGGGATTCGCTATGTCATACATGCATGGGTTTGACGTTGTTAGACGACGTGTATGGGACGCCGATCCAGAAGATTGTGCCGAATTTGAGGAGCTAGAGGGAGGTCATACCGATTTAGTTCTTACTAGATCACAAAGGGATGCTATCCACAAATTTGTTTTGAGAAATAACACACTTACTGCTCAATATTACCGGTACGTACATATTTTTCTACCCATATATGTGATTCATTACATAGTTTTATAACAGTCTGCACTTTTTTTGTGTGACCATTTCGGAATAACAATCATTAATCAGAAGAGGTCGTTAATTAATATATGTGAGTTATTTAAAAACCAGATTTCATAATTTTCTTTTTCCTAAATAGAACAGGGCTTAGCAAAAAAGACTTTATGTCATTACCATGTAAAATTATTTTTTGGTTCTATACACTGACTTTGAACTCTATAAATAACTTAAGTAATATAATCATAAAAGTGAAAAGAATATTACACTAATCTGTAGTACAGTTACTGGTTTTTGGGTTGTAAAGTATTATTTAAAGTGAGAACTAAACTTACAACTCCTAGATATTTATTATTTCTGTGGTTCTAGTATTCATTGGATTTCCTAATCATATTATTTTTTTGTTTTTGATATATCATAGTTAGTTTAACTAACTTTCCGATGGTGAAAGGATATCAACTTCAACTGTATTGGTAAAAGTTAGTTAATTAGTCAGCTAAGAATTCGGTTTATCTTTAATTTTTTTTTTTTATTTCATTACGAAATAAAACCTTGACAACTCTCAGAAAATCGGATTGACTTATATGGGATGAGAACATGAATCATGACGGAGAGTGACATAGTTTATATTTTTTCGAACATTTCATTCAGGAAATTAATGTCTTTCCATTCATTATGTGATATTTCTCTGCTTCTAATTAGTGCTACAAATGTTTCACGGTTCTTACATTTAAAATTCGTATGTTACAGGCAATGGGAAGAACTGTGGGATTCTACTGCCGGTGAAATTGGACCCGTTGATACATGGGTACAACGAACTATACACTCGCAAGAATTGGACATGAATGATGCAGATGAAGCTGACACTGTATTACTATCTAATCCGCCATCCATGACGTGCAAACGGTATGCAAAAATGAAGGCATATGGAAATCACTGGAGAGTGGACGACGAGGTAGGGAAGTCTTTAAATACCTTTGACTGCGGGGTTGCTTGTCTAGGGGCGAACGATCAATCCGCCGGCACAGGATTGGACTACGTTGGGATCCTTCAAGATATTTTTCTCATAGACTACGGTGATATTAAGACCCCAATTGTTATTTTCTCCTGTACCTGGAAGAAACGAACAGACAATTTTGGGAACAGTACATACGTTCGGGATGGAGATGGTTTTCTCACTGTGAACTTCAGACACAACACACCCAGATCTGTTGACCCGTATGTCTTCCCTACTCAATGTCCACAAGTATTCTTTTCTAATGATGATTTGCATCCCACTGGAACGGAGTGGAAAGTGGTATTACGAAAGGAGGCTAGATCTAGGAGAAAAATTGAAGAGGATGATGATGTTTTCATAACGACTAATGATCGGTCCGCTGGTGCTGTACCAAGTAGCACGTTCAGAAATCCTCCAGCAGAACCAGATCTTGCAGGTGCAATTGTTCTCAATGACATCGACAATGCAATTGCCTTACAAAGTTTTGAGGTAACTGAGAGGAGGAGGGCAGATCAAGGACTAGCAGCTGAAATTGATCAAGCTAATTTACGAAGAGCTAAGAAAACTAGAGGGAAAAAAAAGGTAGCAGAGTAGTTTATGTCCTGGATGGTTGGATGGTATGAAACGGGATTACTTTGCATTTCATATACAGTGAGTTACCAACTGTTATCCAAATTCTCCGATAGTATGTATGGGGTAGTTAAGTTTTATTGCGGAATACATGTTTGAGTTCCAATTAAGTTTTCTCTTCTGGAACCTGACCTCACCAATGCATTTTGTTATTTTTAAACAGGATACAGCAGTTCCGTAATGAAGGGTTATAAACTGAGTATTATTGGTTTTTGACGGGACACATATTCTTTTTAATCTGGAAACAGTAATTGACATACGTATAAATATTAAAAAATAACAAAATAAAAGAGAATTTAAATATCCACAACACATCTTATCTAACAATGTAATTGCAGGAGTGTTCGTGATGTACGATTATTTTTTCGTAAAACATATACATGGAGTTCAGAGTTCGTTGGATGTACACTGTGAATGGTTTTTTTATTTGATGTTACTTTTTTTTTTTCCAATCAAAAAGCTGTTTGATTTATAATTAACCAGTTCTAATTTTTTAATTTCTTTCAGAGATTAAATTTTTTTTTGGAGAAAACACTTCTTAATTAAAAAACATAATTGTACCCCTGAAGAACATGTATAATTTTGGAGAGTACGCGAATAATGTGGTTCTAAATGCATATTGTTTTAAAAAATATCACATCATGTAATAGACAAGCTATGGTTAAGTCAAGCTATCTACGAAAAGGATGTGTGCACACCTGATTCTGACAATGTGTGACGCATGCACACATAAACTTAATTTTTAGATAAGAAAAAGTTAACAGAATGTGTTAAACATAAAGGGTAACGACATGTGATAGTGAAAGTGATGCATTTATTATCTCTTTTTCCGTATACCGTGCATGGATTCTATAGACTATAATGAATAGCTATGTCTTCTGGGATCCTGTGTTTTCTCGGTTCTTGTTACTAGCTGGTACGCTGCTGTAGGTCGGATTCACCGTCGTTATAATCAAGAGTCTATACTCAGTACACATTTTCTGATTTTACATTCGATGGCTGAGGATGGCACAGGCCCAAAGACAGAGTGGAGAATTTCAGAGGCAGATACTTTGCCTGAGAGTTGTGAGCATGTGGAGAATGAGAATTTCAGTGTTTCCGAGAGTTCCCGTTCTGTGCGAACTAGCGTTTCCCAAGGGAGTTTGTTACCTGGCAAACTAAACTTCCAATCATATGGAATATCCTCTGACAGTAATGATCGGCTAGAAGGTTTTAGTGAATCCATTGTTCGAGGGTTCTCAACAGGCACACTGTCTTCGGAGGGTGACATTTGTTCATCCACTGCACTGAAACACAAACGCGAGTGCCCAGAAACTCTAGAGTCCGGGGAATTGTTAATGTCTGGCAGCTATTCTAGAGGAAAAGATGGTTCAAATTCTGAATCTCAAAATTTTGATGTTCTGGAAAAGCAGAGAGAGTACGAGGCCCACCTTAGGTCCGTAGTGGAGGAAACAGAAATCCCATACTCACGTCTGTCGTGGGATGAATTCCTATGTCAGAAACCAACGGATGATTCAGAATTCGGGCCGAACGATAATTTGGATTCCATATATGCTGAATGCATGAGTTTACCAATGAATTGGAAGAAGTGCATGTTGGAGTACCGTTTGAAGAGTAATCGTTACTTGGAGGTAAAGGCTAAGAAGAAGATCAAATTCCCTGATCTTATTCCTTACAGTAGGAAGAACTGATTGACTATAGTAGTAGTGTTGCTCAGTTTATTATTTATATTCACATAGAATCACAGCCTTGTTATGAGGTCAAAGCTTTCTTTGTGGATATGAAATAAGTTATGACTTTTACAGAACTTGTTTTTTACAATTCATATATGTATGTACGCGTTTATGTTCTTGTATTAATATACATGTACCTGATCTTTATGTTTCACACATTCTCACATAAGAGGATCGTTGTGAATGTGAATGTTCTAATTTTATAAATATATAGAAGGTTTCGATTTTTTTTTTATGAAACAGGTCGACCATAGTCCACTATGAATGGTTCTGAGTTCTTAATTTACTACCATCAGTGTCTGACATGTAAAAAAAAGTACTCTTAGGAAACCATACTGGGACAAACAATTGACAGACTAGTATTTGCACTTCCCTTCAACAAACTGTGTTTAACTAAAATTGAATTCACTAAACCTTTGAGTTCTTTTCAGAATTTGACGAACTTCAAGTTTTACTAACTCATGACATGAAATCAAAACCATGTACTGAATGTGTTTACTTATTCATTTTCAGTATTCTGAATTACATTCACATGGGTTTTTCTTGGTTTTTAATCCCTTTTTTTTTAAATTATGAGACACAGCCATGAGCACTACGTATCTAATATGGAACAAAGCCATGACCACTGATACTACCATTTACTTGAAATTATTAGTGTTCCTTCAAAAATGATTCCCAAAAAACGAAGAGAAATAATAATTAAAAAAAAATAAAAAAAAATGAAGAGAAAAAGTCAGATAAGAAAGAAAGGTGTTTAATAAACTCAGAATAAAATGGTAAAACATATACGGGAGGGGGGTGTGTGGGTTTGATGGGGGTGGTGTTCGTTGGTTCTTAAAAGAAATCATACAAAGTACAAGTACTATCTGTTTATTAGTTTTTTAAATTTGTTTCTCAGGATTAATGTCTTCTGTGCTTTCGTTTTTGTCAATTCGTATTCTACAATCATTGTACAGAGAGGGATATATGATAAATTTAAGTGGACCTCTTCATCTATATCTGTGATTTTCATCTGAAGTATTCATGACTTCGTACGTCAGTGAGTTTGTTTTTGCTAGTTCTTTTCATTTATTCAGAGTTATTTTTTTTTCCTTTTACTTTTTTTTTTTCTTTCTCTATTTGTTTGTTGGAATATGGGTTTATAACTGGAGTTTTATTTTTTTTAATCAGTTTAATCTGGATTTCATATCAATAGTATGTAAGGGAAGCATATATATGGAAATTGTTAGTAATTCCAAAGTTCGTCGTTGTAGTTGAGAACTTGAAATATTTGAATCGTATTCAAATGTTTGTAAGGAACTTAATAAAATTATAGTTCGAATTCTGAACATAATCTTTCTATATTAGGACTATGTCATAATGATTCTCATCAGTATTTATGACAGTAGATGAAGGATATTATGGTGTCCAAAACATATAGTTATTAAAGTTTAATTTCATTTGCACTACAGAATACATTGAATCGAGGGATTTTTTTGGTTCTGTACACTAAAAACTAAATCATTTTCAGTTCTTTCATACTTACTATGAAAGAACTTAGTAGACGGCATCTGTTTTGAAAGGAAATCTCAAGCTTTCAAAATCACTATTTGTAACCATCTAATCTTTATATTTATCTTTTCAGTAGGTTGACATCCGTTTTAGAAGACACTTTTTCCCTACAATGAAAGCACTATTGATTGTCTGATGTTGTAATCTTAAATATTCACAAAAATGTTCCAAACATCAGTACCAGAAGTGACATAGTGGAAGTTCAAGTACCGTTTATTTTTAATTCTTGGAAATTAGAAAAAAAAATTTCCCTCTTTTCTGAATTTGCGTTATTCAATGCCAACATATATAGGTGTAACACTTACGCATCAGGGGTTCTAACGTTTGTTATATCTTTACTTATATTGTAAAAATAGAAAATTCTAGATTTATTTATTACTTCATATTTTTTTATTTGTTAAATTTTTTTGTGTAATTATTGAATCGAACTATTTGTATTTGATGTGGAGTCTCATTCAGTACACAATTTCGATGTAAGCAAACTTATTTTACTCTATAATCGCTCTTTTTATTTATTATTTTTATTTTTATTAATTTTTATCTAAAAATTCTACCATCATAATGTAATAGTGATCAGTTATTTTTCCTTTCTGTGATTTTATAAGTGTATTTGAATGTGCAAATGAGAGATCTTTCTATTCTAAATGTATTCGGTGGATTGTTATTATAAAAACACGTAAGTAGTTCTACATGTTACGCAATACATACGATAATACAGTATTTAGATCAAGGAAAAAAATGTAATTCAATGATCTGATAATTATGATGATATTCTTTACAGTCAAGCGTGTTTTCTTAAAAAATATATAGTAATCAAATACCGAATTTTGGCATAAAATAAGATTATCGCTTGTTACCCCAGGTCTGAATGTATCGTATTTGATTTTTTTCGTTTGTTTACTTTTTGCTCGACCGCAGCATGCACTTCTAAATGAGATCACCCTCTGACCATATAATGAACAGTTTTTTGATTTTGATTAGTCCGATCAGAGTCAATTGCATTTGTCCCAACTAAGTAGATGCAGATATGTTGTAACCAAATACTTTACTGAACAGCTAAATTGTCGAGGAGAATACAAAAAACTCTACACTGTAAATGTAATTGCATAAATGAAACCCGAGAGTTGTTCGAATCATTATCATGATCAAGAACAACACATTATGAGGAATCTGACAAGTCGGAAATAAAACATTCATTGTGCACCAAGCTGTGGAGATCAACATTACACATGCTGCTCTAGTGAGTCCAATGCATTCAATTGGTATACTAGTGACTTGTGAATTTCTAGAGACTTCTCTCAACCCTCGTTCCCCAAAGCGGATTCTACGCTACTTCTTTCTGTCTTCTTCTTCCTCCTCAATTTCTTCGTTGGTACTCACTCCGCTCTCTCGAACCGATCACCTTTTTGTTTTGCACCATGTCTACACCGGTAAACACGCCCCCTGTCGACACAGACCACGTGGGAAAGGTGAAGATCGAATTGCCAGTTTTTGAAGCCGGGGCAGGCTCAGGTGAAGGCAGTTCCCACGAGGATTTTGATGTAGCCCATTTCGATTACGAGCAGAGCCATCTCCCGATATGGAAGGACGCTGCCATTCGACGGGGAGGACGCTATCAACATGTCAAGGATGCACCGAAGGAGATTTGCTGTTTGATCAGATGGATTGCAAGAGCACGTGAGTTCCAGAAGGTGTTTGGATTGCAATGCCCAGATTTTGTTTCCGTGACGAAGTTGGTGTCGCCGACTTGGGAGGGGGAGTGGACACCGCATGCGCTTTTGTCTTTTCAGGCGGCTGCGAACGCAAGCGCTGTCTTTCATCCTCCAAGAGCACCGGCCGCAGATAATCGTGGACCAACTGTAGCCCCTGCCGCAGTTGTTGGCCGTGCTCCATTTGCGGGTTCGCCTCTACCTACTGAGGCTGAATTCCCTGTCGCAGCACCCGTTGTACCTCCAGAATCTGAAGTCCCACTCCCGGCGACAGAGGAGCGCACCCCAGCCGCCAATGCCATATCGGATCGCCATGGACGTCGTCGTCTTCGCGTAGACTCCCCACAACCCTGCGAAGATCGCCCGGCCACACGAATTCGCGCGGAGTCTCCTGTCTCTCCGGAAGATCGGACTGTACGTCGTTTCTCTAGCGCAGACGGCCCTGAAGGAGCGAATGTGGTCTTACCTTCTGAAGTACCTCCGCACGCAGAGCATCCCGCACAATCAGTCGTAGCAGAACCAGTTCGCCTTCGTGGTCTCAACAACGAGTTCCTCAGTGACCATCTCGGGGTCCCTCTTTCCGCTGTGAAGAGGAGTGTACCTCGGAATTGTAACACAGATCCGGCCCTTCCTATAGTTAGGGTTTCTATCGGAGAAGGTAGCTCTACACGTCCCCCCAGGTACAGATTCATACAATTCCTTGAATTCAATGGGTTTTTTTCAGTTAAGTACTTTACGATTCTAAGACTAATAAGGATATGGGAAATTTATCTAGTATTTGTTGCTCCATCGAAAGAAACAATATGTTCTCTGCTAGGTAGTTTTCTACTCGGATTTGAAAAAATAATGTACGAATCAACTCGTTTATGAATGTTTTAAAATCCTTAGTGGCATGTTGTCGGGAAGATGCGAATGCAAAGCTGTATATGTAGAAGAATGTATCAGGGAGTGGGGTAATGATCAATTGAGCTCTGTTTTGGTGTTTTAATCTTACAAATTTATGTTCTAAACAGTAGTACTTTGTGAGTTAATCTATGGCTTCTTGCAAACTGTAACCATATCTGTTTACTGCTGATGCTGTCGTTGATTCCGTGACTCTATGTGATTTATCTGAATGTTTGAATTTTGTTTAAGATATTATGAAGTGTTAAATAAAGATCATCAGCATTTTTGTACTTTTTTTATGAATTGACTAATATTAACAATAAGCTGCTGGTTTTACAGAATTTTCTTGAGATGATTTAGTGCAAAACAGCGTAACTATGTATTATTACCTATATGTAGTATCATGTATCTGGAAATGGGGCAATGACTATTTGAGGTCTGTTTGGGTGTTTTAATCTTACAAGTTTATGTTGTAAGCATTAGTACTTTGTGAGGTAATCCCTGTTTTCGTGCTAACTGTAACCATGATGTCGTTGATTCCGTTGAGCAACGTCCAATTCATCGATCGCGAACAAGTGCAACACCGACACGGAGAATTCAGAAGCAGACAAGAACAGGTGCGAAGCCAGGAAGTGAACAGTACTCGCCTCACATGATGAATGATAAAAATCAACGCCGAGCCTTTCTTACTTCTCCCACAGTACGAGTTCAATACAACGACTTCATTAATGATGACTTCAACGAGTTTTTTGACCACGTGGTTTTGTCTTCTGGAACTGATTTCACAGATGACGATGAGCCTGGGAATTAGGTACTGCACTTCCTCTACTGGATGCTACTTCAATTCTAGCGATCAACAATGTTGCAGAGAGATCGAGGGCTGTATTGGACAATGGTTACGTCTACCACTTGTAAGATCTCAGTTCGGTTAATTTGGCATATGTTACAACCTCAAGTTTTTAGTGATCAACTGTTGCCAGTTTGCCATTCTGTTCGGATGTGTCGTGAATTTTTACAGTAACACTGATCAGAGTTAGCGTTATTCTGAAACAATACGAAGTCTAGCTCGTTTTTTGTAATAGCTAACCGAAACTTCAAGACATTGTGTTCTACCGTATTATGGTCACTACTAGCAGCAGTAGAGTGTTAGCTGTGAAACTGAGGATGATAAAAACTAAACGTATTACTGCTTTGAACTAGATTCAGTTTTGTTAATGTGCGATTTATAATCTAGGTTGAGGATGAATCCATTCTATTCCTACCGTTGTATGTCGTCAGAAGTAACTAAAGGATGTGAGACGCTCTTAACCATAAAATTCATAAAAAGTATTGGAATATTCAATATATTTGGTAGTATAAACGAATGGTCTTTTTAATGATGGGCAGGAATGGCTATAATGGGACGTCTACCCTAAACCGAGTTAACTGTAATTGATGTTGCACTGTAGTGAAAAAAAAACTTATGTTAACCGAAGCCTAGACTTGTGTAAACAGTAGATGATGACACTCAGTGCAAGGGTAACTGGTAGCCGAACATAATATTCACTACAGATGCAGGTCAACTCTCAGCCGAACATGCAAACTAAACTCACGTAAATTACGTAAACAGTAATGTATGCGATTTCTACGTGTTATTATGCTTACATCCAAAACTGTAGATGTGATACAAATGTGAGATGGCAATGAGGTAGTGAAGAAAGATAACGTGAAATACTGAAAGGTCCTAACCAGATATTGTTAGTGTGAAGTGGAGATATGTTTGAAGAAATAAAACAAACATCAGAACATAGATAAGAAAGTACGATGATGAATTGTTGGATGGGAGTTGTAAAGTTGTACTCTTCGCATCTGAAATGTAAACAACATCAGAATGTAAACAACAAACGTATTTTGCCAGATTAAAGCTAGAATCGCGTTTTGAAAAATTAGGTTCAGTCCTTGGGCAAGGATAACACAATAACCTGTAAACAGCGTTGCAACATAAGGTCGTTCTTGCAGTAACTAATTTTTGGAGGTAATTTCTTAAGAAGGGCAAGGATAAGAGTCTGTTCGAAGTATGAATACTATGTTAGAAGGAAATGAGCTTTTCGCAGTATAGGCTTCCTACTATTCCCGGAATCACTGCTAATGTTTATATTGTATTGGCCGATATGGAACTATTTAGTTTACTATGAGTATTCTACATTGCACACATAATATCCAGTTGATGTTAAAAGATAGGCTCAGGAAGGAGTAGCATGTTTTTTCGAGGAATTCTATAAGTTCAACGAAAAACTCACTATGGAAAAGTGTAATATCTGTTTTTGGCTGTTGATAGACCGATCTCTTGTCACCGCAGGTACTCATTCGCCTCATATGTGTATGTGCTCTGGAAATGTAGTATTGCGTAACAGAGTCATGTTAATCCGGGAAGTCAGAACTCAATAAAAATCAAAATTACTGAAGTCAGAATGGAAACAAAATGGAATAATGGATTGAGGTTTTGAACATTCTAGAGTGGGGTTTCCATAGTTATGCTTACCTCCTCTAAGAGGCAAAGTACTCGTTCCGACGCATCTCTCTCTTTGCCTGTCGTTGACCAATGAGGTTAATTTGCTCCCAGAATCCAAGGCTGCGACTGCAATCAGACACAGGGAATGACGCTTGGCTGCTACCTACATCTTCCGGAAAAGAATTGGACTCGGTGGAGACGAACTGCTGGAAGTCGTTGGAGGTCTTCTCAGGTACATCATCGTCAATGACGATGGGATTGCCGGCGGTCCTCCCGGGAACGAGGCTCCGGATATTCTCCTGACACAAGTATTCTGAGAAATGCAAGCCACAGGCGTCCCCCAAGTCAAGAACCTCCCGTTGGCAGAAAGAACTCCACCGAAACTCGTTAGAAAATTCAATTAGTTTACCGAGGTTTGGAACGTCTGGGAGAACCAAATCCTCCTTCTCTCTGCGCAAATGGACCGCAGACAACCACCTGAGGAGATCGGATTTTTCCATGATGAGAGCAGAGTAGAGAAGGAAGTCGCAACTAGAAAATCACTACAGCTAGTTGATACACTTCAAGAGACTCGGTGAAATAGTTCTGAGAGTGCGCAGGAGCAGTCCAGTATACAATGACATTGGAAACAAAGGTGACCCACTGAGCATCCCTGAAACATAGTATACTGTTATGTAACTATGAAAAACACTTAGGACTGCGGCTAACACCTAGAGTCTGATGCTTAGGTAATCATGGAAGATTGGGTCCAATCAGTACGTGCAAATCTCCAGTACAATGGTGTGAGTTAATTATAAGATTCATATCATAATACTCTTATGTGAAAGCAGCTTCATTTGGATTAAATCTTTGGAGAAGTGTAGACAGCGATCTTTCAGCACTGTAAAGGTACAGTGCACTTGAAATTTTCCATCATGTATGTACACATCTCTCCTGATTTTCGCATGATGTTTGATGAGGAGCTGTTTACTCTAGTTCAGGAACCAGTATTATTTCTCCTCCAACTATGTTTATATAAAGCTTTTTTCTTTAGTTTTTTGGAGTTTTTTATAATTCATTTCAAGTTTGTTTAAAATTTTTTAAGCTGAGTAGGAGATTCTGTTCTTATAATCAGTTGTTCGTAATAAAGATGCTGATGAAGAACACAGAAGTCATCCAGCCCTTTACTAATGAAACTCAGAATTTCCGTTTGTTTATAAAATGATGTGCATCACTTGAAAATTTTTTTTTCTGATATTAGGCACTTTTAAAATGATAAAATCATAATAGGACAACGTATATTTATGTTAATGACCTTTTCAATTGAATTTATCATCCTTCCTTAATGTTAAATTTATAGTGGATTTTTGTCTGTTTTCTATTCACCCACAGATTTCAAGTTTTTATCTTTCCTGAACACATTTAAATTAATCATTCGTCCTACTGTAATTCATGTCTTTCTTTATCTTTTATCGTTTGACTTTTCTTGCCGTTTTTTTTTTTAATATTTTTTTTTTGGAATAAGGAAATTTAATGAAACCTGCTTAACTAAAAATAACGTAAGAAACAATAGATCCTTACATAATCGTGATTTATGAAATTCATACCGGATGTGATTATTGTGGACATTATATCTCTGAACAGTACGTCATGATGAGCATTACCCCACATGAAATGAAATTTATGGCAACCCACTTCGTTGATCAACCCATGATGACACTATCGACAGCAGTTCTCGTTTTTGTGCAGTGGGTTTATGCTTTTCAATTTAGTGTTTTATGAAAACCTTCGTTCTGTTCGCAGATGAACTATTGATTTTTTGTGTGGATGTCTCGAAACTTTCATTAATTCAGCGTCGTGTTTGATGATGCATACGTTTCTGAAAAAAACGTGTTAGTATGTACTGGATAAATTGATTGAGAGTCTGCCATTCAGATTAGTAGATTTTGCATGTTAATAGTTTTCCGGTTGTTAGAAAATCATTCCTATTATCATTTAATTAAATTTCTTATTAAAAGAATCCAAAGATTATTTTTTTTTATAATTTTTTCCGAAATGACCGAAAAATACTTCGTGTGTGTTGTCTGTTGAGAAAGAACAAATAAAAATATAAAAGTAAACAGAAGTAGGTAAAAATGAAAATTAGTTATAGCAATAGCAGGCACCGGAGGTTCCAATACTGGTGGCGGACTTGTGATTTATGAACATTGCAGTAGAGTGAATTAGGCGTAGTCAGAGATATGGTTGAATTAATAGTACTGGAGCATTCCTTGAGTAGGTTTTGGAATCTAGGCGGAGGGTTCCACTGGTGGATTTCAATCCGACATCAGCGAAATGAACACTGTGGGGTCATCGCAACAGCAGGTAAGAAGCATCTTCCATCTCAGGTCCACGAGAAAAGCAGGCTGGTTCGAACATGATGTTGAAACTAGGTCCCTGCGAACATACGGCATTCTGACTGTTCCCTACAAAGTCACCAACTGTTGCCTCGTTGGCTCAAAGGAAAGCCTGCAACTAAGGACGCCGCGACACATCACTGCGAGTTCCCTGTGCGTAACACACAAATGACTAATCGTCTTTTTTGGAGTCACTTGGGACAAACTTTGGACAAATTGTCATTTAGTGCTGTACCTTCTTGGACACAATTCCTACTAGTGTCGACGTTGCAGGCGTTGAAAAGCGGTGTGGAAGATGGGTGACAATGAGGCAAGCACGTATTGATGCACTTTGATGAAGCCTCCTTGTGCGTGCAATGTGAGGTCAATGTAAAGCCCTTCTTCAAGCATCTGAAACTTCCACTTGCACAGAATGGTGCTCACTTGTTTCAAGTCCACTTTTGGTGTTAGAAACTTTACAATGTTTAGGTTGAAACTCTGATACTCCTTGTTGCTTGTTCCCTCCAACATTCCATCTATACTTGTCATTTTACATGGGAGGAGAAAGACTCTACCACCAGAGTGATCAACTGTGGTTTTAGTCTCAAGAAATATGGAAGAGGAGGTCTATGTCTCTTGGGCCCCCACTTTTTAGAACTTTCCGACAAAAATCAGTCTTTACTCCCAACCGCGTTGAGTACTGCCGCTTGTTTCACTCACACGAGTGCAAGCGTTCATCAATGACAACAACAAGAGTATGGTCACTACTTGTAGTAACACCCTTCTTGGGATCGTTAAACAACAAGAAATAAACCTATCAAGCTATCAACATACAAATACTCGGCTGGTAACCACAAACAAGAAAGAGCCTAAGAGGCCATCAGCTGCAAGACTTTTAGCATATACACGCCATGCCATCAAAGAAGGCAAGAAACTGTTCCTTTTCTGAACACGTTCGATTAGCCCGAAAGGCCGCTTGAAGTATCAATAGGATGCCTCGAGTATCAAATGGCCGCCTCGAGTATCAAATGGCCCCCTCAAGTATCTAAATCAGTTCGTGACTCTGTCACTATTGGGTTGAAAATGAAATAAAGACAACATGCATGTAATGCATTAGTATCAAGGTGAAGATTTTTTGAAAAGGAGCCCCATTTTGCTTCTAAAAGAAGCATGTCACTTTTCTTTTGAAAGTGGTTTGATTCAAGGGTGATTTTGATCACTTTTTTTTCAAAATGATCAAAATGAAGAATTTTTAGCATACCGTTCATCTTGTGGGATACTGTTGATGCACTCTTCTGAAATACTAGAGACACCATCTAAGAGGATTTTACGCCACACATTGTGCAAAGTCTTATTTTTCATGATCTCAAACTCAATTTTTCAAGCATAAATGAATTGCTCGAGATAGAAATGAGAGGGATTTAAACAACGGAATCAACATTATGTAGAAAAAGAACAAAGTTTTAGTCAACTTATAATAGGCAAATCAATAACACATGAGACAAACAATAACAACAAATGGTATACTTGATGTACATCAAATTGTTTGTGTTTATTTTGAAAATTGAGGGCCGTAAAATTATAAAGTGTGTTTTAAAGCATAGGAAGATACAAGAAGGTTCTAAGAAAACTTCCATTGTATTAATGCAATGAACAAAATCTTTGTCATGATTATTTGCTACTAAAGAGAGTCTTGTTTATTAACTGCATACATATTTCCAAAATAATTAAGGAACAAATCTATCTTATAATTGAGCATGGTTTGTCTCACTCGACGGTTCCGTGGTGGAATCCGTCAAGGAGACATACAAAGATGCGGTCAATGTGCTCAACGGCACGGGTCCCACTAGTATTACTACAAGCAACCAAGGACATGAAAAAAAAAACATATGTGGCGTACATTTTTATTATAAATCACATATGTTTGTAATATTTTAATTATTTTGGTTATGATATAACATCAAATATAACATAACTTATTAACATAATAAATATTATCATATTATGTTGATTATATAAATATCATAATGTTTATAATATCTGTATTATAATTATTTTGGTTCGACATCATTTTGGTAAAACGTATCAAACATCATCACATATCAAATATTTCCACATATCAAATATTTCCACATATCAAATATCACCACGTATCATATTTCACCACATATCAAATATCACCACGTATCATATTTCACCACATATCATATTTCACTACGTAGCAAATGTCACCACGTATCAAATATCACCATGTATCATATTTCACCACATATCGTATATTCCCATAGCATATATTACACTCGGAGAAAAAACATGAACAAGTCCACTATTCTACACTTTCTTGCAGTGATGTGGATACTGGAGGTGTCGTAATTCCAACATGTCACTAGTAGAAAAGCGTGGTAATTGTTACCCATAACTAAATAACTAGGTGACTTCTATAATATCATGTTTACTTCCACGTCAACATAGCCAAGTTATTTGCCGGTCATTGCAGACAACAAAGGATGAATAATTATGGATGGGGGGTTGACCATTCAACAAATATACATTTATTTTTTAGTTTGAATAAGTTCCTTTAAGTCGGTGCTCATTGATTGGGCATCTTTAGTCAATTAGTGATATCTGTGTTATTGTTTCATAGTGTTTATTACTTGGGCAATATTTGAGCACTTTTTAGTATAAAAGGTACCTTGATGTGAGAGTTTAGAAGCATATTTTTTGGATTTATGAAGATTATGTAGTTTTTGGAGTGACAAAGGTAGTGCAATAACAATGACTTTATTTTTCTATTATTTGATAATATGATAATTGAAAACAATAAAAATGACGTGGATTATATTTATTTCCAATCTTCAATTTTGTAGAGAGAGAGAGTAGTAAAAGCATTGTTTTTATGTATAACTGTAGTGGCATGTCAGCTTTTAAATGGCTCATGTAAAAAAGTAGGTACCTTAATCCCTAATAGCACAAAAGACCATATTATGGTCGATTGGGAATTTAGAAGCCCTGTTATGACTAAAAAATATTTTTGCATTTTTTTTTTTTGGTTTGCTAGAAATCTGGTGAGTTAAAATTTAAGTTTCATTTCTCAAATCACAAGACTCCAATTGGCCTTGTGGTTTTTACTTTAAAAGCATTTTAACTCAAGCAAGGCAAGATTTTTTTCATAGGCAATTTTGGAGGCCATTTCCAATCTAATTAGATTGCATGAAGGCCAATTTAGATTAGATTGCAGCAATGAGTAGTTAATCAAAATGCCGACAATCAACAGTTTTGTAATTAGGCAAGAATAATAGGGGTCACCCATAATTCCCTTGGTCAAACGTCAATGTTCCCAGTCAAGAAGGTTAGACTATCTACAGTGATGTGTTTGTCAAATAGAGATGGTAGTTATGAATGGTCGTTTTTTAGTACAGTGTGTCTTAAAGTAAAAGTCAAATAAAGGTCTCTTCAAGCGACCTATTATTTCAACCTTACCCAAAATATTTACCTTTTTTCCATTTCATTTATAAAGTGTAAAGATCTTTGGTATCTCCACCAATTGTAGGTCTCACACATTTTTTTATAGACCTTCAATGCTTTGACGATACTAGAAGTATTGTAGGTAACCTAGTTTTACGTTGTTTTCTTCAACCAAGGCTTTGTTTTTAACTTCATATGAAGTCGTAAAGTTTGCTCAAAGTCAGCTGCTCAACATTTTATTAAATGCTTGTTTTTCATCAAATGCATGGATCTCATAATCTATGCATTGAAAAAATAAATAATAATACTGTAGAATTTCTCATACTAGTAGCATTTCTCTACAAGATCTTACGCTTATCATTTTTTGGATAATCTTGTAAAAAAATCTAAATATTCATACATTGAGTTGCTCAATTTGGAGGAAAGTTGGAGCTTACTACACCTCCGGGCCTTTGGGGGTTAAACTATGAAATAACTTTGAACTTGTACAAATGAAAGTTGTTAAAACATATTTAAGACATAAAATTATATAAGTTTGATGCGAAATACTATATGTGTATGGAGTGAAAAATTATGTGTAAGTGTCAATGGAGTACCATATCGTTTTTTAATTTATTCCATTTGAAAAAGCGCCTCAAATCACATCTTGATTTGCTTGAGATGATAAGGAAATAGATGTACAATTCTTGGTGGAATATATAAAGAACTCCGGGCCAAAAATGGGCCGGCGTGAATAAAGTGTATGTTCATCCAGTACTGGAGTCCATGTCCACAAGACGATGGTTCTACGTGGACAAATGGTTGATTGATCAATGATTGGTTGGAAAATTGTTGATCGATTTGGGGTTGTTTTTTAACTTTTCAAAGTTGACATGACTTGAGGCTCTTCAAATTCTTGTTCCTAGGTAAGTCAAGAGCATATTTACATAGTTTTTACCCCCATGGGATCGATAGAATCTAGACAAAAGCTTGGCTTTTGATATGCAAGTATGCTGAAATTAAATTACAAAAGACGGTTTTTGATAATAAGAAAGGCAACTAAAAAACATTCTTACCAAAAATAGTTTATATATATAAAATAATAATAATAAAATAACAATAAATCTTAAATTTTGGTGAATTTTTGAAGTTTTTGCAATTTATTTGTTTTTGGGTAGATTTTGAGGATAAACAAGAATATAGTGTAATATTGGGCAGATATCACCTTGCCGTGAGTGTACTTTTGAACTTCAAGAGTGAATATGTCTTGAAGTATGAGGGAGTTTGAAGAATAAATGGTCTTGTTAGAAATATACGAGAAAACACTAGAATATGCAAAATGTTTCCAGCTTCATAGCCCAAAAATCAAGTAGATGGGAGCCTCATTGAAATAGAAACGAACCGTTTTGGGCACCTTGAAACTTTAGGGGTACCACAAAGTCACAAGAATTTGAAGAGCATTTGTCAAATTCCACCACTCAATTGATAAAAACATTAACTGTTTCGAAAAATAAATAAATAAATAAATTTCCAATACTGATCAACGGGGCTGCCAAAGGCCTGGGGCTTAGAAGCATCAGAGCATCCCTACTGGTGGTCCACAAGCCGGGCTCAGCAGCAAAGCCTTGACACGCCCTCGAAGCGCGTTTGCGTGGGCTGAGTTGGGAGTCCCGCAGCGCTGCTCTAGCAATAGCCACGCGCTATATCTTGTTGTCCATGTGGCGCTCCCCAAGTCACCCCGATGTTTTCTCCCGGACGAGCCTGATTCTTAAAATAGCAGTTGGAGGAGCCCCTCGGGAGTACTGTGCTGTAGCAGTCCGACCGCAGCAAGCATCCTAGTCCGATAATCACGCCTGAGGGCCCTCGCTTGACACTAGAGGTGCCAGAGCCCAGGTGGAAATATAACGCGGCCTCAACCCTGAATGTATGCTCTGGAGCGCCGGTGCGGCAGTAGACAGCTTCCGGCCCCTTGAAATTTACTTGTTTGAAGGCTTGTGGACCACGGGTGCAGATGCTCTCAAGACCCGAGGTTACAGGGAGGCACAAAGTACTAGGCACTTTCACGCTGCTTATAACGGCTTGCCCCAGAATAGGGAGTGCTGCTCTCCAGATGCTCAAGTTGCACCCCCACATTGATGCACCATATTCTAAATAAATTTCCAATCCCCTTTTCAGCATCTGTGCAGGGGGGCACGGGGATCTCTTAGTAGGTGACGAAACGCAACTTGATTCAGTGTCCACCGGAACAGCCCCTTTGCTCTAGGTCTCTCTATTTCCCCCCATCAAGCGGTGCTGCCGCCCCTCGCGCGGGCAGGGGCAGCGCCCGATGGGGGGACGCTCGTTCTCCTCGACGCTCGCGTTCCCTGGTTCCCCCGGGGTCCCCCGTCGTCGGGTTCCACGGTCCCCCTCCCCGCCCCGCGCCCGTGGAGGCCCCCGTCCCCGTTCTCCCCCGCCCCGCCCGGCGAGACCGTGCCCCCCCTTCCCCCCCGCGGGACTTCATCCGCGTCCACCCCACTCATCCATTGCGTCGTCTCTCTCGCGAGGAGCGCCAGCGTTTTGCTTCCACCTCGTGTCTTGGGTGTTGCGGGAGGGTTAGGATGTTTTCCGATTAGGGTTATGGTCTGCATTTTGAGTAGCGGTTTAGGGTTCGGGCGACATGGATGCCGAATGGAGGGAATGTAGGGGACACCGTAGCGAAGGAGGCGAGCAATGTGGGAGGGGTTAGCGGGTTCAGCGGCTACTGGGAGTTGGTGAATGTGGGAGACTGTCCTCGGCCGGTAGCTGCTGTTCGAAGGAGCTCGTCGTCGAAGTTACAAGTTGAAGGAGTTTGAAGACGATGGGGAAGAAGAAACTGTATGACCTAGTAAGTTCGCCCATAATACATGGTTTCCTCGTTTTCATTGTTTTTGTTGTTGTTCTAACAATGTGAGTAGCTCCTTATGTGTCTTGTTGGTCGTGGTTTTTCCTCATTGTTGCCATTCTTCAATGGATCATTTTTTTAATTTTTTAGGTTTTTTCTTCTATTAGTTCGGCCTGTCTTGAGTCACTTCTTAGCTGCATCGGTGTATGTCCTTACGATTTGGTTGTTGTCATTTGTTTCTTGGTTAAGGTTCCTTTTCCGGGTGTTTCTGTAAACTCATTCTTCTCACGAGCTTCGGTCAATCTGTCCTTAGTCAGTCTTCGTGGGTGGTGTCCTGTTATCGTCTTCTTCATTTCCCGCTCTCTCTCGTCATTTTCCTCTTGTTGTTTTAGTAGTTCAGTCGACGGCCTTCTCCATGTGCGCTGTCCTGGCTTGACGTTGGGATTAGGTGTGGCATGCATCGTCGGTTAGAGTTTCTGTTGTTTTCATTTCGTTATTTGTTGTACCTGCATATCTTTGCTTAGGGTCTACTCTCTCACTTCGTGTCCCTCGTCTTACGCTTGTTCTCTGTCTTCCAGTTTTTCGTTTGTATTCCTTATCTTGGTGTTGTATTCGGTTTTTTGATTTCCTTGCCATTGTATTTTTTCTCTCATCTCTTCCTCCGTGCAGTATGTGTCTTGAAATGCCCATCTCTTCGGCCTTCATTTCTTGATACGTATTTTATTTCCTTCTACACTGTGGCCTGTCCTGGGATTCTGAAACCTGTCTTAGTTCTCCCATTCTGTTCCTTGCCTGTCTTGGTATTCACGGACGTCCTCTTATTACTTCTCTGTTTTTTTTTTTTTTTTTTTTTTTAATTTCCTCCCCTTGCTCCATCAATTTCACTTTTTTATGATTTACGTTTTCTCTTTAACTTTTCAAATAATGTTCATTTTTTAATCTATTTTTCTTTTTTAATGCTTATGTTCTTCGCTTCTTTACGAATGAGACTCGATGGTTTTGCTGCCTTTTGGTCCCTTCCATTTTTTTCCCCCGTCTCCCCTTCGAATCTGCCTACTGCTCTGTCCTGAACTTAATGCCTGTCTTCATTGTTTTTTTTTTTTTTTTTTTTTTTTTTTTTTTTTTTTTTTTTTTTTTTTTTTTTTTTTTTTTTTTTTTTTTTTTTTTTTTTTTTTTTTTTTTTTGTTATTTATTTTAATCTCCGCCTTCTCTCACGAATTCATCCAGAGTTTCATTTTCTTTTTTTATTTTTCTTTTTTAATTGGATTTTCTTATTTATTTTATATTCTTTGGATTTGCATTCGCTTTCTGTTTTTCCTTTAGTTACCGCTCATCCTCTTCCTTTACTTTTTTCCCCTCCTTCCCGCTATTTCTCGACTAGGACCCCTTTTTGCGTGATACTACTTTGTACCTTTCTTTCCCTACACCCTGTTATCCTCTAGGCCTCTGTACTCGCCTGTCTTGAAATAATCGCATGTCCTGAAATTCTCCACTGTCTTCTCCTCTCTGTTTGGATCGGTAGTTTGCCATCCACAACTTCCTTATGCTCTGCGGTTTCCTTCTCGAATTTGTTCTGTGTCAGCTAACCTTCGTATGTTCTTAATGGGCAGATAAACAATCCGGAATTGCCGGACCTGTCCAAGCTGTCCAAGGAAGATGCAGTGGACGTGTTAAAGAACAGAGCAACTTTCCTCGATGTTAAAACTCTGTCCAAGGAATGGCAGAAGAAGATACGGACAGCCGAACCAGGGATCGTACCAGGGGTAAGCCTTTTATACACTTCACTAATTATTCAAGTGCATATCCATTCTTTGACTTAGGGGTTTAGGTTCAGTCTAATGTTTAGGGGAGTGTCGTTACTGAAATGTGTTATGGGAATCGTCAGCTACTGGTTCAGGGAAAGTTCGGGATGGAGGAAGTGGTGGTCTGCACAAGTGTCGCTGCAGGGTATGAGCCGAATCGAGACGCCTTCACGACCACAGAACACGACTTCATGATGGTCGAGGTGAATTGGAAGTATAGAGCAGAGGAGGAGAGAGAGCAGGAAAAGGGTAAGAGCCGGTTCAAGATACCTTTTATTTGCAAGTACTGCGACCAAGAATTCTGCGACAAAGCAACTCTGGGGTGGCACAGGAAGATGGGGCATTGTCCTTGTTACAAATATAGAGACTACGGGCCACTCAAGATTTACCCGGCCAGAGGTCTCGACGGGAACAAGGTTGCCCGGGCGGTTTTCCAGAAGTACAACCTTCGGATACCGTGGCAGATGTTGGGGAAGCGACAGGAGCCGGTGCAAGCAAAGAAGAAAAAAAAGAAGGGGACGAAGCGGGACCAGAGGGAGACGTCTTCCGAAGAGGAAGGTGAGGGTTTAGGGAAGGAGGCGGAAGGGGCCACTGACGGTGACGGGGAGGATGGGGAGCAGAAGTTACAGGCAGCTACACCGAATCCGGGAAACGTGAAGGAGGTCGTGGAGCTGAGCAGTCCGGAGCGGGGAGAACGCCCTGATGCAGGCCGTCGCAGGAGTGTGAGGGGGGCCAAAAAAACCACCGGGAAATGGGTGTGGAACGAGAGCGGGGGGGAAGGTGAGGACGGAGGGCGCGGGAAAAGGGGGAAGAAGCAGGTGAAGCGGGGTGCAGAGAAGAGTAGGGGGAAGTGGGTATGGGCCGGGGGAGGAGGGGCCGGTGAAGGGGGAAGTAAAGGGAGGGGAGGGAAGGTGAAGGAGAAGACGAAGGGAGGGCGTGCGGGCGGAAGGAAGAAGAAGGTGGGGGGAATTAGCGAAAGGGAAAGAGAGGACGAAGATGGCCGGCAGATTGCAACGGAGGGCGGCAAACGGAAGCAAGAGCAGGGGGCAGACGCTGGATCGGACAATGGGAATTCTCAGGAAGAGAATGACGATGGGAGCAGCGACGAGGGGGAAGAGACGGTCGGTTTGGAGGGCGGCAGCGAGGACGGGGCAAGCACCGACGGGGGCAGCGACGGGGGCGGAGTGGGGGAAGGGGGTGACGAGGGCGAGGGGGACGACCTGGACCACGGCGATGCTGGGGACGCGGGGGCTGCGCTGGGAAACTCGGAGGACCGGGTAGGCGTTGAAGGAGGAAAAATACAGGGCGACGGGCGGAATGACTGGGAGGCCGGAGTGAAGAGGCGCCTCCAGCTAGACGAAGGGCCCTGTATTGCAGAAATACTGCAGGGACTGCGAGGAGGGCTGGATCAGGAGGGGACGGCAAAGAGGGGGACCAAGAAGGGGAGCTCGGCCAAGTCCGAAGGGCAGAATTGCGGACCTGGCGGGCCTTCTCATGGAGGGAAGACGACGAAGGGGGATGCTGTAGAGGGAGCTGGCCAATTGGAAGAGGAGGGGGGGATTGGCTCGGTGAAGGGGAAGGAGAAGATATCAGGACAGGTGCATGGAGGGGCAGGCCGTGGATCAGAGGAACAGAAGGAAGGCGGTGAGGCAGGGACAAAGGGGGGCAAGACCAGATTGAAGTTCACCGTGTCGAAGAGGAGGAGGTTGCATGGTGAGACTCCAAGCCCGGCCAAGGAAGAAGTTAAACTCGTTCGAGCTGCACTACACTCCCTAGGCAACGATGTGATTGTGGAAGGGGGTGAGAGGGGACCAGCAGCTGCGACGACGCCCCTTGACTGTAACACAGTCGGACATCCGCCGATTTTGGTTGAGGACGAGGGAGTGAAGGCGAGGCGTGCGGTTAAGGTGGCCGCTATATCCCGGGCTAAGGAACTCTTCCCCAGTGTCGACCCCGAGAGTGCTCCACGCGGGCCTGGCCAGCCTCCGGGGTTGTATTGTCTTCAGGAGATCATAGGAGGGATAATCACGGGGGACAAAATGGGCGACCTCCAGGCACCAATGGATGAACTTCGGAGCCTCCACTCGCAGGGACAGTTAGCTGGTAGGGTTTCCGCGGCATGGGGCGCCCTACAATTCAATCCCGATCTCGTGGTAAGTGTTCCGGACAGGCTTTTCTACCTTTTGGCTGATTTCTGAAGATAATGCTGTGGTCAGGATGGATTGGAGTAGGGGACATGGTGTGACAGAGAAACGGAAATGCACTAACGTGTGGGGATGACTGGCCTGTTTCAGGACTCGTTACCCGTAGAAATCGTGGCTGGACTTGAAAGGTGCAAGACAGCCTTCACTTACAAGTCCGAGGTCGACATCAGGAAGGAGATTCATTTGTTCTACCTCCACCAAGACGATGTACTTACTTTCCTGGCCAAGCAACATCAATTCGAGGGAGAGATTGAGCAGGTGGACCGCAATTGACACGCGTATCTGGCTGAGGAGATGGCCCGTTATGACCAGATGATAAGGAAGGCTGAGGAGGAGGATGAGTGGTGGTGGTCGCCCTTCTTCCGGGATTTCTTCTTGGCCCCTCAACTCAAGTGCATCACGAGGCCGTATGAGCATTCAGACGAGGAGTTTGAAGGACTTCTGAAGTGGATGGAGATGGAGGGGAGGAGGATCGGAGAAGTTAACGAGCCACCGCACATGGCACGGGCACTTAAGCTGTTTGCGAGGAGCGAGTTGGGAGCTCGTATATCCATGCTCTGTCCAGTCCTAGGACTCACCGATGACTTCATGGAGGGGCGGTCTGACGAGATTTTGCTCGCCATGGAGGAGCTCATCAGAGTGGGTAAGATTTTCTTCCCAACAATGGACTTAGATGGAGAATCCTTCGAGACTTTTAGGTTGGTTGTAGACGACTGTGTGGATCGGGGGGGGCAGGTGGCACAGTTCAACGGCTGGAGGCGAGATACTTTCGTACGTGCCTGTCTTGATACACTGGCGTTGGGGAAGACGGACCTGCTCCGGGACATGTGGGTTGAGAGAGCAGGTGTGGAGAAGGAGAAGGTCGCCAATGCTTTCCGGACAGTCCTATTATACAGGGAGAACTTAGACTTGGGGTACATTTTCGGCTCCTTGGAGGCCACCAGACCTGGCCGGACGGGGCGGGTGGAGATGCCCTGTTCGAGGCAGCGACGGAGCTCCAACGGGACAACGTGCATCATCTTCACGGCAAACTGCAGGTGTGGAACATGACGGAGGATTTGGAAGACTTGGATGAGTTCAGGCCTTCCCAGATTCTGTGTACCCTTGACAAGCTCAGAGTCCTCGCCCACACCGAGCCCGCCTTACCGAGCCCACGTCATCCCAGCCCCTCACGTTCCGGCGACGACCCCTGGGACCTAGACTTCGAAACCCCCGCGACGGCCGTGTAGCCCCCTGTGGCCGAGAAGTTGGAGGCACCAGTGGAAGGTGACGATCCGGACAGGCAGACCACTGAGCCCGTTGTTATCCTACCGAGTGTCTAGTGTCCCTGTCTATGGTAGTAGTGGGCGTGGCTAGTTGACAGAACAGAAAAATACTCCTATCATGCCTTTGTTTTTTTTAATTTTTAGGATTTCTTTCCGGACTACCTGTCTTTAGGATATTAAAACAATTTCAGCAGACACAATTTTTGGCAGACAATGACATAGACCGAGTGTACAGAACGATTGTGATACACGGTTATTATCCGAACCAGACCTCCATGCTCAAGTGTGATGCAGTTTTGAGTGTCTTGTATGTTGTTGTTTTTTTGTTTGATCTCCGTTCTCGCCAGCAGGCTTGCCCAACCTGTCCGGGTTTAGGGAGACCCCTCCACTGTCCTGGAGAGAAAATGAAAAAGAAAAAGGCGAAAGAAAATGCAAGGTTAACTGAAAAAAAACGAAGGGGAAAAAATAAAAACCATTAATTTCAGAAATGGTGTGGGGAATATTGAGGAAGAAGGGAGGAGAAGGTTTAAACGGAAAATTAAAAAAAAAAAAAATTTAAAAAATTACAAAACCACAGAAAAAAAAAAAAAAAAGTGTGAAAAGAGGTAAGGGGAAGCGTATGAGAAGGGGCAGAGACGACTGAAAGGAAGTGGGAGTATGCTGGAAGAGAGAAGGTTGAAAAAAAAAAAAAAAAATGGGTGCAAGGGAGTAAGGGGGTCAGTATGAGAGGGGGGAGAGACGAGTGAAAGGACGTGAGAGTATGCTGAAACAAAGAAGATTGAATTAAAAAATTAAAAAAAAAAAAAAAAAGATGAGAAAAAAAATAAAATATAAAAAAGGGGGTAAGAGGTTAAGTATGGGATGGGGGAAGAGATGAGTGGAAGGAAGTGAGAGTATAAAGAAAGAGAGCCGAAATTATTAAGTGGAATGAAACATTAAAAATGAAATTAATAAATTGAAAAAAACATTGGAGTGAAAGGGAGTACAAGGGGATTTTAGGGAGAGTATGAGTTCGAAAGGGAGAGACGATTGAGGGGAAGTGGAGGTAGAATGTAAGAATGGGAAAATAAATAAGTGGGAAAAAAGTAAAAAAAAAAAAATTAAACGATAGGGGGTATGAGATTGAGTACGTAAAAGATCGGAGACAACATTGAGAGAGTGGTCGATTGGGGTAGAAAAAATAATTTCACAAAATTTTAAACAAAAAAAGTAAAAATCACAGATATGGAAAAAAATAAGAAGATAACAACATGAGATTGTATGAGTTCGGCTCTTAGGGGATTAGTAGGGGATGGCTGAGGAAGTGAATGGAACATACAAAAATTATGAGAAGGAAATATAATGATGAAATGCCCAGGAGGAAGATAGACGACTGGGAGAAGGTACAAATGAAGGGTAAAGGTGGCGTGAGAGAATATACAGCGGACTTGGTCTATGGGGTGGGGGTAGGATGAGACTACCACTCACCACACATCCGGATAGGAGCACGTATATCCGGACAGGACTAAAGTCTGACTTTGTAAAGTAAATAAACTTACAGGCATGTCCTGAAACTCATATAGCAACCAGGGATATAAAAAACCAGAGAAACAGTCAGAGGGATGTGCAGAGAAACATTCATTACACGTATAAAATTTATATTTATTAAAAAAATGGTTTAATACAACCTCTATGTACTGAAATGTAACAGACTAATTCCACTTCCTAGACTGCCCCCCCACTTCTTAGCTCCCGTCTCAGAGCATGCCTTGAACCTCCTAAGGTTCTTCGGACCATCTGTCTTCTTAAATGAAGGTTGAGAGAGTTGATGAAGCAGCCCAGCTGCTGCCTTCACCTTCAAGGACGCAAACTTGCCCTTGTTCTCATTCAGCATTGCCAGAAAGTTCTATCTTAATGCTGGATTGTCCCATGCATCTACCCTGAGTACGGCCAGGACAGCATCGATATCTCGCATTGATGTCTCCGGGTCATCATCTCTGGCAGGCTGTTTTCCTCTGTCCGGAATGACCTCCGCCACCCCAACATCGGCTAATTCTGAAATTCCAGCTGGCTTGAACCCCACCTGAATGGTTCCCCTAAGTGTACCAGCATACCTGATAATATCTCCCGGATGTACCCCAACGTTTATCATGTTAAAAACCTTGATTGCATGTTTGCAAACATTCCCGCGCATACCAAGTGGGCAGTTGCAATGGGCCCAGTCCGAGTTTGGACTGGTCACTACCCATATTGTAGGAAAGTGGTTCGAGGATGCAACATAAGCAATATCCTGCTCCTCACATATCTTGACATGCTCATCCGGAATTTCTTCGGCTCGAATCACTGCACTTGCAACGATGCCTTCTGCTCTCCCGTTCTTGATGAATCCATACAGCTTAAGCTGGACAGCATACCAATAGTGAATAAGCACATCCTTCAGTAAGTGATAAATCAGCCAGTCTACTCTCCTACCATCGAACTTCGAACGGGACATCCTCAGAAGGGCCTTCAGATTAGCATGGTAGCTTTCAACTGCAGCGTTCGTGTCTTGGTTTGCATGGGGCATGTTCCTGAACCCCTTCACCCACATCTCGATTTTTGGGATCCAATGTGTTTCAAAGTACACAAAGAACGCCTTTGCTTGGGGATACTTAGCTTTGATGAATTGGAAGCGCTCCCTTGCAGCCTGGACAGCCAAATCTCCTTGGAGGATACCATTGCCGTACATGAGATCTGCACAGGCTGCGAGAATCTCCGCCCGTAAGTAGTTTGCCTTGATTTTCTGAGTGGCATTTTCCAGCCACGCCTTCCTCGTATGCCAAAGACATAATAGTATGGCCACTTCTTGCTTCTTCTGCCCCTCAACAGGCTCAGCCTCTGGCCAAACTTTCCTGCAGTGTTCCAGAAATATCAGTCCATCTGGATATGAAATGGTCACCGTAAAGCCCTGTCCGGGGTAATTTGTCATGCCATGTCCGGATGAGAGAACGCAGTAAAGAATTGAATTACAACAGTTAAGAAGGTGACTGTGTCCGTACCTAATGGCGTTCAGTTCCGCCTGATCATTATCTACAAGAAATGCGTTTGGTCTCCAGTCTGGCTTGATGGCCAAACATCGATCTCGTAGCTTGGTCATCCATGGCACGATGTCCACCTCACGATTTCGCCCTTGAATGGCAAAAGCCACTGGGATGCCTTGTTCCCACTCATCGAAGACCATGACTGTGTAAAGGGGGAACTGCAAGGAAACCAAGACAGTGGAAATTCCGGACAGAGTCAGAATTCTCAAGTCGGGGATAAAATAAAAATCAAGATTTTGAAAGAATGGAAAATGTAAAATGGGATTAAGTGTAATACCCCTGCGACATTGGTGGAGAAAGTGGCGTCCATGGATAAGGCCCTCCCATGGCCATGCCTAATCATCATGTCGAGCTGCCACTCAGTCTGAATTGCTAAGCAGAAAGGGTCATCTTCGGGAGGTGGTGGCTCATTCAGCTGTACTGTCCCATATTCCCTGTAATGGAACCAGCTGTCCGGGTTCTCATCCGTCCAGAGTCTGACACTCATTGCATCGCTAGGATGCTTCTCCCACAATTCCTTCGCCAACTTGTTCGCAATGTTGTAGACATCCGATGGCATAATGAAAGTGTCCCTCGTGGCTGGAAGGTTTAGCTGTGCACACCTCATCACTTCGGCCTTGTGGTCTGCCATTACCTGTGCTGGAGACTTCCCTGAACGAAGTGTGTCTGCTATTCACTTCTTGGTCTGTGCGGACAGGTGTCCGGACAGACCCGCCCTCTGGCCCCCAAACTCTGCTCCATGGCACGGTTTCCCCTCCCTGTTAGTATGCGACATACAATGGAAATGAATTATACAAAGGGTTGGTTCGACAAGAAGCTGCTTGGCTACAAAGTTACATTGGCACCCCCGTTTCAAGGACATCCCGCCCTGAACCTTGCTAACCCTGGTTTTCCTTGTAGGCTTGGTAGCTGCCTCAATGAGGGCTTGGGCCTGCATCAGCTGCTCTTGTGCTTCTTGAACCCGTGCTAACTCCTCTTCATCCTCATCTTCAGCTTCCTCATTCAAATCTATAGTGGGTTGCTGCTTGGCCTTCTTCTTTGGTTTGTTTTTTTTTTCAGCCTCCTTAGCTGGCTTTTCGACCAGCTACTCAGCACGTTTCAGAGTTTTTTTTGCGTTTGTGGAATTCTTCCTCTGCACCAAGGTGTGGGCAAAAACCTTTTGCACTGTCTGGTTGTACTTTCGCCTCAAATCCTCCGGTCTGTACTGGCACCAGTAACTGCTCAGGACAGGCACAGTTCAGTCACAACGGAACTCAATTTTGGGATTACTGGAATCGGCAAGGTAAGGAATCTTCCAAGACACAGAAGAGAATAATTTACACCAACAGCAGCCACAGTGATACTTATATATAGAGTGTAATTCAAAATTCGAATTAGAAAGAAGGACAGTATGAAAACTGTGGATCAGCACAGCAAGTAAACAAAAATGATTAGGGCTAGAAGGAAACATGCTGAAATTATGAAATACTAGGAATGATGAAGGTCGACTAACAAACCTGATTTCTTGAAGAGCAGATTCAGCCCGGGTCTGTTTCCTCACGTCGTTCTTCATGCACTGCTTCGAGACTTCCACAAAGGTACAGGGATGTTGTCGCCCAGACATCTCTCCTTCCAAGAAGTCGTCCAGCCTATCCCAGGGAATTGTGGCTTTCTGTGTTTGTCTTCGTTTCCCGTTGCCCACATTGTCCTTAGCGGTCCAAACTAGGTCAACTCGGCTGAATGGCCCTGGTGGGGGTTTCTGGACAGAGTCCCGCACCTTCTCCTCCATTTTCCTCCACCGTTTTCTTGGTACCTTCTCTTCCTCCATCTCTGTCCCAGCATCATCAACAATGGGGTGTCCAGAAGGCTGCAGTTAATCTCCATCGCTGTTCCGGACAGGTCGCTCATCAGTGCCGGCAAGCTCTCCGTTTCCAATTGTGGAGACATTTAGGTCAATCTCTTCAAGTCTTCCATGGCTGCCGGATGGACGATGTCGCCCGAAAACGTCCTCTTCACATGCAGAACTTGCAGCAAGGGCTTCCCGATCCAGATCCCCTTTACTTAGGTCTTGGAAGTCCGAATTTTGCCGTTCCTCCTGCAACCCTCCTCTACCCTCACCTACATCGCTCCCAGAAGAGAGTCGTTGGCAAACACAGCGGATGCTAGCAGTCCGACCATCCAGCGATTCTTCTACAGGTTTCTTGGGAGAGTAGTCCTGTCTCCCCTGTCCTGCAAGTTTGTCGACATGGACATCACCTTCCCAGGTCCAGTCCTCTCCGACTGCAGAGATGTCGACCCTAGAACCCAGGTGATCACCAACATGTGGAGGGGGTTGAGTACTACATTCATGTCGCCCGGCCAGTTCCTTCTCACCACCTCCTTCATGCAATGTCGATTCATGAAACCCGCCAGAACCCAAACCATCATCGGGAAAAAAGCTCAGGTCGTCCTCTATGTCATCCGCAGCAGGTCGCACCACGCATTCTCCACCGCCCTCGCCCATGAGAATCGGCTCGTTCGTGGCAACCCTCGAACATGACCACCGTCGACGACATCAGCGTTTCACCTATGCAAACGTCCACCCGCTTCTGAACCGCGCGGATCTCTACGAGTCCGGCCTCCACTGCATGATGATCATACAAAATTCGAAGAAGACCGTCGACTCCATTGTCCAGATCCACCTCCAAGCTCGATTCAAACCCGCCATGGAGGAGCAGTTCCGCCAACCCTCTCCGGCGGCGGCGAGAATAATGACGCGGAACAAAAGCCGGCGCGAGAGAGACGACCCCTTGGATGACGCGTCGACGACGGATGAGAAGTCCCGCGGGGGGGAAGGGGGGGCACGGTCTTGCCAGGCGGGGCGGGGGAGAACGGGGACGGGGGCCTCCACGGGCACGGGGCGGGGAGGGGGACCGTGGAACCCGACGACGGGGGACCTCGGGGGAACCAGGGAACGCGAGCGTCGAGGAGAACGAGCGTCCGCCCATCGGGCGCTGCCCCTGCCCGCGCGAGGGGCGGCAGCACCGCTTGATGGGGGGAAATAGAGAGACCCGCTAAAGCTGTGCATCACGCTCTGTGCATGATACCATGTCATTGTAGAAGTCAAATTAACGGCTCTCCGGGTCCAATCTTTTTCCATGGATCAACTCACCATTGAACAATCAATAATTCAAATCACATGTGAATATAAATACAGATACCTCACTCCTACTCATTCAGATTGGTTTTCAGAGTGTACAAGCACATCTAGTTTAGCTCAAGGTTAGGAACATCAACCAACAAAGAGCTCACTTTGTATGTCAGAGACTGTATGATAGCCTACATGCCTACACAAAGTTTTGCAAATTTCACGTTGATTTTCTCGTGACCCACACTCATCAGGATCATCTAAAATGTTCCCAAATGTCCAGATTCTCCACATGCACATGATCTGAACTTTGAACGTTTGATGCAATTGATCTTTTGTAAATTGTGTGTATCTGACAGGCTTCAGTACTGCAACAATGGCATCATCTGCGCTTGTACTGCTTTACACCTTGTGCGTGCTCTGCTATACTTACAGCCTTCAAACATTGGCTATGGGTGAGTATTTTATGTAATCAGCATGATATATACATGGATGTGGGTATCGTAACAGCGTAGGCTCTATCTCTAAAACTGAACCTGTGGAAAATTTTGAGGGATTACATTTCCACAAGTCAATGATAACTATCACTTGAGGCTCAAATCAAATTGTGAATTAACATACTAATTACCAACAGTTTTCCTCATCCTCACATCACTATGCTGCTGCTGCTTCTTTGTATGTCTTGAAGCAAGCTCTCAATCATGCCGTGGCCTGCACCTACAATACTACACGCACGAGATTCGAGGGGGCCCCAACAACACCATCCTGCTCGCTGCTGGAACTAATCAGGGTGGGAGCTTCTCAGATGGAAGGTGGGGGAGCTTTTTTGTTTTTGACAACATGATCAAGGCAGGATTGTCGGCTGACAGCAAGCTCCTGGGCAAAATCACGGGCACCACTGTCCTTACCGTGAAGGCGGGAGGGCCCGTTCAGTTCCTGGCACAACACATCTTTGGGGAAGGGTCCAAGTATAATGGCTCCAGCTTCACAACCATTCCGGGAGGCATCATTCCCGGAGGCACTGGGTATTTTGAGGGATACTCTGGCTATGGCCAGGGAGTGGAACAAACAGTGGTTCCAGCTGAGCCTAGACATGTTTACTTGTGGGATGTGTGCCTTTCCAAATACTAGAAGGTTGGTTCTGTTTTGGAGAAAAGAATGTTCTGGATGAAGGTATTCAGGCTGATGTTTAGTGGTCTTCAAGACTGAATAAACAGAGAATGTCCTCTTTGATTTATTTTTGTTTGGCGTGATTGTGTATAATGTTACCTACTGTCATATATTACAGTCTATTATATTTATTTTTATTTCCATGAAGTAATGTACTATGTTCAATAATTTCAATTAAATGCACAATTACAATTTTATTTGAGATGTCATAATTACAACTTCTTGATTTGTTGTAATTGATAATTAGCCTTGAAGACCCTTTGTGATATGTGAAATTTAAAGGCATTTAATCCTCCAGTTGTGTTATTATGACAACATCTTTAACTCTAATCACCACATTCACAGCATATACAATACCATGAGTAATTTCTGCAAAAACCATTGGAGAGTTACGAGGGGGGGCAGGAGATTTGGAGAAGCGACTTGAATGAAACAAAACCAGACGTGGGTTAGACCAGGAAAACAGGATGTAATTTCTTCCACCATTGCAGAACCATCCAAGACTTTGTACAGAATTGCGACTGGACATTTAGTGCATTGACAATTTAGTACTGTACAATTTAGAGAATCTGTAAAAGATTAAAGCAAATTATGCAACCTTCTGGATCAAATGCTTCAGAAAAAAATCAGATTCTTCACCATGCTCACAGCATGAAAGATACTCTTGTAGTAAAGTATACAGACGCAGCTTGAATGATCACATTCTCTTATTACAAATTTGGCACTGGAATATACATTTTTCTGCTCATCACAAACGGAGACAAGTTTTCCTTCAAGAGAACTAAAGAAAGGCTCAGGCTACGTTGCACTATCCCACGACCTTCCGAAAATGACCCCAAACACGAGCCCCTTCACAATCCTACTGCCAACGGAACTATCTCGATCTAAATACCGTTTCGTAACCAAGTATCACTATTCTGCCTCATTCCAGCACAAGGCAATTCGCACTAATCACATCGATACCATGATATTATCACCCCTGCAATATTTAACACAGGTAGAGCTCCTTTCAGAATGTAATTTAGTCACGATGAAGTTGAAAGGTAGCCCTCTAACGTTGATAGGAGTGTTCCAGAAGAGTAGTTCCAGAGGTTAAGAACTGATTCTGTTCAAGCGACATCTCGGCAATGCACTGAGCATTAACAGATATGCTTTCGAAGACCAACCACTTGAAGCAGATGGGTATCTAGTGTCCAGATTTAATGCACTTGCTCAATCCAAGTGTAAGGAGATCAATCTGGTGCAATTGAAGTGAAACTCTAGAAGCCATAAATGGAGCCGGCTACTAGTCACGACAAGCTCGGTCTGGTGTTGAAGTCTTGGTCTTTAGCCTCCACAAGGGACGCAGCTTCAGTTCTCTGAATGCGAGAGCTTGAGAAACAAACTGATGCAATGATCACTCAAATATGAATGTAGGACAGAGGGCCTTGGGCGTTGATCCAGTTGTTCACATGCTCCAGGAATGTGCGGTTCTTCGGTCGATCCTTCCTGTAAACATAGTTCACTGTCTCTTTCTTCGTGTACGCAGGAATGTGAGGCGCACTAGATAAGCCCCGCTGCAATGTGGGGTGAGCGAAGTAAGCCTCGGCCAGAATTTCAGATGACGGTGCACAATCGACCTCCAGAGATTGCAACCCGGTTAGCACCACGGGACGCCGCTCGTAATGGCCCTTTGTCACGCCCTCCAGCTCATCCAGCAACTCCAAAGCAGATTGATCCACCTGAGGTATCATCACAAAGGGTCCACTTCATCAACGCCATGGCCAACAGAGGAACGTTCTGGCAGATGAAAATTGTCCAGACGCTTTGAAGCTTTAGACAAGCAATCCAGGAGAATTCAGGGGAAGACACATACGTAAGACAAGCTACATGTGAGGTTCATTTCAGGATGGGCGCACGGAACTAGCTGCCGTAGCCAACCGACGCGAGAGGGTTGGCGAGTGGTACTTACTGCGTAGAGCTCGCCCTTCACTTGGAGACCGGAATTCGGCATGTTGAGCAGAAACGGGACTTGGAAAGGCCCGCACACGAGTGGATACATCTGCTTCGTCTTGGCAACGCCAATGAACTGGGCATGACCCGCGCCCACCACATCCTCAATCAACCAGTGGTTCGAGAACCCCTGCTTCAGTGTCCCATACACAAACGCCAGCGAGCACGGTGGATTCACCAGGTGCATCGGCATCATCGCACCGCCAGTCCGACTTCCAGCAAATTCCACACTAGATGTCGAAAACCTCACCGACGCAGGCTGCTGCACCATGGATGGCCCTGCCGCCACACCAGGCCCCGCACTCATCATCACCCGACACGCCATCCCAACTCAACTCTCGTCAAACACACACACACAAACACACAAACCACAATCGATCGATGCGAGGGAAGCTTGAGCACCAGAGAGTAAGAGGATGAGTAATCTAGATGCGAGCGACCCGAAGGCCAACTCCTCCGATCCTCTCTCCCTCTCTAGAAACTCTCACTCCTCGATCACTATCTCTCTCACAACTGATCAACACAAAGGAATGAACAACCACGACCATGAATCCATCCCTTTAGAGAAAACTTCGAAACCATCATCACCAGTCCCATGTTCAGGAATCCACGGACGACCATTCAGGTGGGGACATGGAACCACTAGACTCGATCAACACCGTTAACCGGTAGCTAGCATCCGATCGAAGCCACCATGCAGTCTAGTAGCATCTAGAAAAAGTCGGATTTCCCCGGGATCAGATCAACTGGGTCCCCATACTGCAAACCCAAAAGTTTACCACACAGTAGAGTTATTTGTAAAGGCATCCAGTCTTTTGTCCTCCTTTTTTTCATGGACCAAAGCTGGTACCGCCCTCTTCTCCCAAATTTTTATGAACAAAAATTTTAATCTCTTCAATGTTCTATTCTTGGTCTAATGTGAGATCATGCCACTTGCCCTTTCCAAATTACAAGTCAAAAACTCAGATTTTCAAGGACTTTACAAATAACTCTAGTGTTACATAAATATTATAACTGTATCACACTAGTATCACATTCATGAATATCGCACAGCTTGCGTCAATCGAAAAATGCACACACAATCACCCTCTTGTTCCAAAAGTATAAAAAAAATATAAAAAATGCACACAGTAAACTGCACAAACAGTTTTACTAAGTGCATGATTCGATTGTGGAGAGTGGTCGCTGACTCAGTGCAGTCGATTAGTCTGCAGTCGTGTGCCATGATGTGATGAGGACGCGGACGAGGGAGGAATCTGGACCTTTGTGTCGGCTTGTGGTGCTAGCTAATTGTGGCGCTTGCTTGTGGCTGGGAGATCTGGATTCTGGAGAGGTAGGTGCGTGTGCACTGTGCTTCGATGGGAGATGAGCCTGTGAGGGCCCAGGGGAGGCGGAGTGGAGGATTCGGGTTGGTGGCAGCGGCGCGGTGCCGCGTCGTCGGGTGGAATCTGATCGTCGATGATCGCTGGTGTCGGTTGCGGAGTCCGGATGCAACTTGTCACTTGTGGTGGTGGTGGTGGATATTCAGCATCGGAATAACATTATTCCTGTTGAGTCACCCAAATTGTTTGGAAGTGAAATGATGTTATCCTAAAAGTTATAACTTACCCTGCAGTGGGGTTTGGAAATTGGCACCAGACAACATACATGTTTCCAAATTGGTTCCATAGAGTTTATAGATAGATAGATAGATAGATAGATAGATAGATAGATACACCAACCCTTTTGCAGGGCTGGCGTGAATAGATTGTTTGTTTGTAATGTCAATGGCTGATTACCCATTGGTTAGGGGGTTGGTGAGACCACAAAGCTTTTACTCTAAGGGCCAGTTTATACTTGGGCCGGATTGAGGGCCGGTTCAAACTCTTCAAATTTCAACCAATAGAATTGTTTAATTTTTTCAAATCATGTCCAAAGGTTTTGTACTATGACCGAACCCTTAATTTATCTTATGTGACATCCTTCATGATACTATTTTGGCGCCAAAATGTTTAGGATAGATTGATGCAATTGGGACAAGGTTTTCCTTAGTCCAAACTTTAAACTTTGACCCAAATTTGATGGACATTGGAGTCTGAAAAATGTTCAATTTGGGCCACCGTCCGCCAAGTCTCTAATTGAGACTTTAAGTAATTCTGGACTTTTTAAAGTCCAGATTTCTTAGTCAACTCATCCGCCGACAAATTGTCTATAGAAAATAACTTAAAATCATTGAAAATTTAAATAAAAACTAGGATAAATACTATAAAATAAGGCATGTTTCACAAAATTCACAAAAAAATAGACTTAATGATGTCCAAATGTAGAATTTATCGCTAAAACAGAGTCAAAACAATGAGTTTTAAACCAAAAAATGGTTTTTACAAAATTACAGCATATTTTGAGCAAAAATTGCAAAAAAAAAAAAAGTTTTTTATAACCCTGCCAGTTTGGTCGGCGGCCCGCCGACAGAATGATAAAAAATCCAGAATTAGGTATTTTGTCCAGAATTACCTAAATATCCCTTGAGTTTAAAGTGGGCCTAATTTATAAGTTGGTTCACTCTTTGCTTGATAACATATACTACTGCCAATGGGCATTTGTTTGGAGTCTGAAAAATAGTCTATAGATTTATGCTAGTGCAGTTTACTCCATGAAAGTTTTATATATTGATGGTATGATTTTGATAATATGACCAAAAATGTTCTCTTTTAATGCCTAGGTAGACAAGTGTATGATAAGAGGCATTTTTTAGAGAACATGAAAAAAGAAAATTATTTTATGATTTTAAAGAAATTCTATAGTATTTCTATAAAAAAAACTCTATAAAATAAACCAAAAGTATTATTTAATATGATTTTAAAATTTTACTTAAAAATATAATTAATATTAAAAATTTGCTATTTAAATTCCCATTTGTTTTTTGTTTTAAAATTCTGCCTCTTTTTCCAATCTAATTGATTTTTTTGTCAACATAGTTTTTTTGGTTTGTTGGAATTATTATGATTAGGATAAAAATGATTTACAAATACTGAATGTGATATTTGATCTATAATCATAATTTACTTGAAAAACTTAGATGCACCAACTATGTCATATTATAGAAAAAACAAAATTTTAAACAAAATTCAAGGAACTATTACATCTACAGTACTCTAAGATAAACAAACCTTTAATTCATGAATATCAAATATAGAAATTTTCATTATTGATAGGAAAAATTCATTAGCCAAGAAACTTAAGCCATTGGTAACAAAGAACGCAAGAGTGGTGGCAATGAATTAAATTCTTAATAAATCCGTATTTTTGATACAAGTGAGGTGAAACAACGCTAATAAAAAAAAATTAAAAAATCAATGCTTCTAAGAAATTATGCGGTGGTAATAGATTTGATACATGATTTTATCAAATCTTAGTATTAATAGTTTTAATGGAATTTTCTCTAAAACGTCTAAGATCTAAATTCAAAAGTCTCAATACCTGATAATAAGGGGGGTACATAATTGATAGTATGATGTTTCCAAAAACAAGTAGCAATGAAATAAAAATAGAAGCAAATAGACCATACTATCACAAGTTATGCATGCAAAAAATCCACCTAATTTGTCAACATTATTGGATTAACCTGGGATCACAATTAGTCCCACCATAGTCAATTCCTGCATACGTAAAAACTTATCACAAAGTGATCCTTCTTAGTTATTGGTCCCTCCTCTTAGCCTTGAAACATTCCAGCAGTATTCTCCATGTTATTCTAGTCCTGACTCCCAATCAGACTCATTGCTCTCTGTACAACCCAAATCATTTAGGAGAACCTTAGTGAAAGATGTGGAATATCTACCAAGTACCAAGAGTAACATCACCTGTCCGTTCAGCGTCCTCTCACACCACATCCATAAATTTCCATGACCAAGCCGTATCTCGTCAGCACTACTATCATTTAATAGACAACAGAAGCATGAATGTCAAAAGCCCACGGAACAGGGACAGAACTGAGTATGTCAAGTTTCAACAAAGACAGCAAAACCGACTCTGTCCCAATTTGACCTGAAGACACTTCAACATATTTGTAGTAATTAAGTTGATAAATTGGCATCTGACTACACTACAATTGTCAGAGACGTGGTTTCTCTGCCAATGCTGAGAACGAACTCATCTGATTACCTGAACTGAACGAACCATAGATGGCGTAGCAATTTCCACATGGAAATATATGTATCTACTTTTACAGCGCGAATATACTGTGATGTGGCTGACCGTCAGCTAGAAGTCTCCAGCAGAATTCCACTCCTATGCCACATTGCGACCATATCATCTCTGTTGTATAAGGCTTGTATGTCGATATAATTTCCTGTTATAGGACAAGAAACCATCCAGTATATCTTTAAAAACACCTATACCGAGTAATGGGGATGCTGAAATACTCGGCACGCCTCTTCCGTAGCATCGTCGCCATTTGAGAATAACTTCGTACAATTTTTTTGATGAAAAGTATCTCAAACACGAGTAAATCTCCGTCCGTGCCTCAATGATATAAGGGGTAAAATCCCGGTGCGTATCATAACCAAGTAATACAAGATAATAAACCTTCAGTAAAGACCATGGCGACTAGACCGTTTCTTCAGGAAGTGCATCGCCAGATCTTCTAGATACACCTCGTTCTCGATTTTCAAGTCCAAGTGCCGAACCTAGCGAATGGCCAGAACGGTCAATATAAGTCATCAGCAACTTATGCACAAATAAAAGCACTAAAAGTTTGTGCAGCTGAGAAACATGACTGGACAAAAGCGCTATAGGGTTACCGAACGATAAGTTTAAAACAAGGTAAGTACTATACAAAGGTGACGTAGTGAATTCCTTCAACTCAAAAAGCAACACACTTTCGACTAAAAGGGCATCAATTATTTTGAGCTATACTTGGTTGCAACTAAACAATACCGTATCTACAGTCCCTAGATTTGGCTCAAGAGAAAAGACCGACAGACAGTTGAAATTAAAACAATTACCTTCACAGTCTGCTGGAGAGACAAAGCTGCCTCGGTGATGATCACCAACCACTTGATGCCATGTTCGTGGGCGTACTGATACTGCTCTGTCAGACTGGGAGCCGAGTCACACATATACTCTGCCTGTGAATTGACCAAATGCTAGTCATTTAATAATATTCCTCGAGACTATATCAGGCAACATTCAAAGCTACAGCAGGAAACAATGATATCAAGGAAAATCACCAACGGAGATGCCCAACATGGAGCACACCTTAATATTTGCTGCCCACAATCGAGCGACAACCTCCATGCGCTCTGCTAAAAGTCCACCTCCTCCACGGCTACAGACCAGGACTTCTGTGCCCGTTTCAAGATTCCTGCAACATATTGTAGTTTCACATCAATAAGTCACGGCTTCTCCACATTTGTGCAGCATAGATTTCTCGAACAGTAAAACACTCTTGAACCCACTGATATCAGCCAAATCCCAATATCTGACATGTCAGGGAGGACATTAGTAAATCATCTGCTAACTTGATACAAGAACATGATCACCAGTAGAGGTACACCCGTCAAGGGACAGGACATCATAGACACGAATTGACTATGATCTGTCGAAACAAAGAAATAATTTCAACTCCACTTTTTCTCCTTGAGTCTGAATTCTTGAATATAGTATTCACCTTTCTGCCGTTGCGAGAGAAATCAGCTTCTGCACTGCAATGCTCAGACCCACCATGCCCGGTGCAGAATAGGCCTGCAAGAAAGCAAGTCAGGAAGTGAGTTCTGTGCATGAAAGCATATAAATCCAGATATGGTTTCCCAAACTTGATAGAGTACAAGTTCCTTCAAGAAAGATTAAGTGGTGGCAATTTACCAAGTTGGGTATCCAATATCTATGTAGGAGACGATCGTAACAGCCACCCACTGCTAAGCAAATAGGTTGTATTGTGTCCCTTGTAGAAGAGCTCGAGCTAGCCTTCTTGACATGTATCTGCAGTGCACAACAGCAATCCAAGTTGTTCTTCAACTTCAGCTTCTAAAATAATAGTACCCTTGGGCATGATACGCACCACGAAATGTGCATCCGGTAAAGGAGGTTGAAAGAGACGTCACACTGCTACATCGGCCTATTCTAAATGAACAACTGCCACACTGTTGAGATGAAAACTTTCAAGAGGCGAGATAACAATATCACAACACATATATATATAGTGAAAACTCAATTTTGAATTAGAGGGGGAAGGAAAAGAGAGAAAACACATAATACAAAGCATGTTGATTTCTAGAGAAAGGACAACCTGAAAATAGATCGCATTGAAGTACTCTTCTGTGGGTGACATCAGCGCATCAATATTGACAACCTTCTCAATACCCCACACTCTTAAGAAACCCAGAAGCATAGATAACTCATCAAATGCAGCTGAAGTTTTAGCACCTGCGCGCATGAAAAAAAGCGACATATCACTAATGCTGCAGGATGAGAATATCAGTAGTATCTAGCAAACAATCATTTGAACTTGTAACCTGTACTTAGCCAAATTATTTCTTGAATCAGTGCCTTGTTGTACAAATGACTTGCATTAAATGAAGAATGCAAATGCTAATAATTAAACTACAAAGTAATCGGAAGGCGTACTGGAAGGCAAAGCTCCTCGGAGGCGAGCGAGAGCTTCATCAGCAGTGCCACTTAGACGGCGCTCCACAGTCTGCAACTTATCCACTACAGTTGCAGCCACTCCCCTCTGTTCCAAAGAAAACCCTTTAGATACACAATGATTTGGAAAAGAGGAAAATAATAATAAGACAAAAAGGAGACGTGAGTTCATCTATTGATCTCTAAAAGATTCCGGTCTAAGTAAAAATATTTATTAAGTTAAAGCTGCCAGTGAAAATGTCAATGTATTTAGGAAAACATATAGTTACATAATAATGTATTTCAGTTTTCTGCAACCTACCTCTAAGAGCTGTCTCCGTACGTCTGGCCAGCGAGCCTTACGAGCGGTTGATCGAGGTGACATGCCGCCCATGGTAGAGAGGACCTGCACAGAAAGCTATCAATAAAACTCAAGCACCAAGATCCCTAGAGTAGATAAAAAGCGAGTTGTGAGAGGCCTGGGATATAAGGTATCGAAAGGTGAATTGATGGTATCAACTAATAAGCATCCTAAAATTACAAGAATAATGAACTCTAGCGAGGCATCCACCAGGCCATTTTGTCCCGTGCATATATTTGTGACACTTCAGACGTTAAGGTAGGTGCGTTAACACCATTCTTAATATCTTATGTACAAACCATAGTGCCAAGCTGCTCAGGAGCTCATAACAAAATCAAGGATTACAGTGAGCAGTACATAAAAGGGCAGGACTATGTGGACGTTAATCAAACGTAAACTTATTAGTCGCTGCCAGTTATAGAAGTGTTGAGATATCAACCTGAGCAATCTGAAGTCTTTCATCGCGCTTAACACCTGCCCAGCTCCAAACGGCATTCAACAAATGCCGGTGATTCACTCGCACTTCATCCAAATCCAAGATTGAAAACTTAGATATCACCTCGGTAGCAACCTGATGTCTTACAGAGTTAGGTGACCTTCCCAAAGAAAAAAGTATAATGTCAAGTTTATATTGCCTGCAAGGACCCCTTCATAAAAAGCAGAGTCATAACAGGAAAGAAACCCTTCAGAAAAAAGATGTCGATGCAAGGACTGCAAGAGAAACTGCATGTCAATGAATATTAAGATATCCCTCACCTTGATTACTTCTGCTTCTGCCAATGAACGGGCACCTCCAACGATATCGAAGTCTCCCTGCATAATGACGTTGAGAAAAAGTTTGTAAATATAGAGGCAAATTACAATCTATAGAAATTGTGTACTCTACCAACCCTACGACGAATTTCAGAGCATCCACCCAATCAGATCTGAAACTGGTCCTTATACTAACCTGGAAATATCCATGTGGAGCGTTGTTCCCAACACCACGTCGGTAGACTCTGGATATTTGATAGCGCTTTAGTGATGTTGGCTGATATAGAGCAATAACAACCACTGAAGTCAACGGCAGGCAGCACCCCAAGCACTTCAGAAATAGCGAGGATTTCTACCAAATCGAACAAATCTAGCTCTCAGAATAAACGAACAACTATGTAAAGACTCCACAAACACCGCAATCAAAACACAAACTCAAGAACCTATTCAAACCCAAAGTCGCCTTAGGGAGATCAAGATATTATGCGAACCTGATTTGCAGCAATCCAACAAGCAAATGACGAGCGAGTTTCGTAACGTAGCTGAAGCATGTTGCTTGATGAATCTAATAGTTTCACAGCAAGCCTGCCAACCAATCCAGCGAGTAAACTTTTCGATTCAAAAAACCTCTCAAGTGGGAACGAGTACCCCAGTTCAGGCAGTACTTTCGTACGCACTTGTGAATCATGTTAGGGATGAAATATAAGTAAGAGAGCCAAATAGAAACCAAAGAACAAGGTTTTCAGGGCCAAATTTAATGTCAATACAATATGAGCACCACGGTGTACAACATTAACTCCAACACCTAAACCTCGGACCAAAATAAGACATCCATAGCTCTAGAAAGAGCAGCATTTAGCTTGGCCCAAAGTACAATACCGATTCATTTGCTGAGGGTCATCCAGAACTGAGATTTCTGTGCTCTCAAGAGGTCGTGCTCCGTGCCTCGTGAATACCTCCTTTACATACTCCAGAACTAACTCTTGAACTCCGACCTTTTTCACAGGGGGGCAATGATGCTTTGACTTAGGGCGCAATCGGTCAGCGTGTTCAGCCTTTTCTCTTAAACGGTCATCATCAAAGATTGCAGCTACAACTTGGTCACATACAGTCGTGTCTTCTGCGTTTTGAATTGTTCGTAATATGTCTGCTCACACCCACAGGCCAAGACAAAGAAAGTCCATAATATTAAAATCACACGGACTACCGATCGACTTGATCGTTGCAAGACACAATGAAGCTCACGCTCCACTTAGCAACATGGACCATCCACTAGATTCAGCAACACGCTCCAGATAAGAGTATTTCTAAAACACGCCAATAAGATATAATAAAAGCAGAATAATGATCTCAAGAAAATACAATTAAGAGAACAATTAATTTAGCACATACCATTCAATGCTTCATCTTGCATGCGAGGAGGTATATGTTCACTTCGCAACAGCTGAACAGCTGATGGTCTTTCGGATGGCTGAGCAGCCGTCAACCACTTCACTAGCTTCGCTTGAGACTCAAATTCTGCAGACCATGTGGATGGCAATATCCCTTTAACTTTGAGGTCATTCAATACAATGTACCGCTCCATAGCAGTTGTGAACTGATACCAAAGCTCAAACAATACAATCCCAAGACTGTACATGTCCACCTGCACACAAAATAGGAGACATGTAAGAAGACTTTCTACACTAGAATTAACAGAAACGGATTTTTAAATCGATGGCCAATATTAAGATAAACATAGTGCTTAAGATAATAAAACAGTTTCCTCGAATTTTCAACTAAAACAAAATAGAGCGAGAGCTTGCATAAACCGAACTATCAAAGCTTCTAATTATTATGCAGTGCCTACATCAAAGGACATCCTTCCAATTTTTATTAAACAAGCATACTTTGTTAAATTACAGAATTACTTCCAACAAGTACAGAGATCAAAGATCAAGTACCTTCTCATCAATGTGAGGCCACCCTTGCAGAATTTCAGGCGCCGTGTAAAAGTATGTGCCAACAGCTCCAGTACCTTCAAGTGAACCACTGGTCTTGTCCACGGAGGCCGATGGGTTTGGATCTAAGTCTGGCTCCAAATTAGCAAACTTGGCTGCATTTTACATCCTCGTCATCTTAGAATATATCTTAGAACATCTCATTGTCAAAGAACTAAATGATATTCAGCATCACCTTAAATTAATAAAGGATACATATGCGTAGTTCAATTGTCTACTTGTAAACATACCAAGACCAAAGTCTCCAATCTTGATATCATTGCGTGAATCGAAGAAAATATTGTTTGGAGTCAAATCTCGGTGTATGATGCCTCGACTGTGAATGTGAGCCAACCCTTCCACGATCTGGCGAAACATCCGCCAAGTTGCGTCCTTGTCAACTGGCCCTGCATACGTACTGAAAACCTCTCGTAACGTTCTGCACGTACACGCAAGTAGAGAACGAGAATCAGCCAAAAAGTTACAAAATATCTTAAACTCAAGCATGAAGCATGAAAGTATGTAAGTAACCTGAACTAGGCTCTCCAGCACTACACAGGCGTGCTTTTGAGCCATAAACGTTGAGAGACTCCTACATTACAACAAATAGCAGCCTTTGCAAGAGCTTGAGAAAGAAGAAATACCTTGGACAGTACTCCATTTGTATGTATAGATATGTAGTTTGAGCAGACCCTGACTCAGCTTTCGTAAGTTGTCGAGTGCTTGCATCAGAACTCCCCAACTGGTCATTTGAAAGCCAATCACCTACACTATCGGTGACTTCAGACCCACTTCTCAACTTCTCCATGACAGATCCCAATCCAGTTTCTATCCATGCCTGAAAGCAACCAGAGATTGAATATTAATGAGCGCCTTATATGTGTAATTCATAAAAATACAATCTCGGTAAATAATTCCTACAACTGCGTGTTCTAGTAACGAGACCATTGTTAAATGCACATCTTTAGATCAGAGTGTTGCGTACCTGATAGTATCGGACTACATGATGATGCTGTAGGCGAGCCAATGTTGCTACTTCCCTGTGCAAAGCCCACTTTTGGTAAGTCACAAGCATCGATATTGCTATATCATGAGCTGCTCTAAATTTAATGATATATGTAAAGCCGAAGTCATCTTGAAGAAAGTGTAGTCTTGGATCATCATCAAGTAATCTGCACACTGCTTTCATCAACTACTATGGACAGAATATATCTAGCAAATAGCATTCAATTATCTATCAGTGCCTCAGAAGAAAATTGGCACAAAAAAATCACTGCAAGAATGTCTCCAGAACACAAACATCCTACTCCTGGAGTTCTAAAATGAAAAAAGCACAAACCTTAATATTTTGTTATTTTGTGACAAAGTTTTCACTTTTAGACGAATTTTCTTCATGGCATATCGTCTACCATCCAATTTATTGGCACATAATACCACATGTCCAAAACCTCCTTCTCCTGCAAAAATGAAGCATCATGCTATGATAGTACGTCCCAACAACCGACGAACGCCCCATTGAAGATATTTGCGCAGAATCATGGATTATAGACATAGTAATTGAACTTTAAACCAAAAAAACATACCGAGCAATGAGATCTCCTCAAAGTCGGATAAGTAGCGCGAGTTTGATGTATTGCCCGCCCCTAAAAGATCCGGACTGGCATCCCAAAAGTGGCTCACAGATGGTTGAGTCTGCAAGTTGAAGTTATTTTACTTAGCAAGAGACTAAGTTATATGTCACACGCGTTCATAAACACTACCAAACTTGTGAAGCACTGCATTCAATGATAGTGCCACATTCCAGAATCGTCAACATCCAGATAAATCTCTTCTGTCCATATGTTTCAAAAATAACTAAGGTTAAAGTAGAGGGTCCTAGTCTTACAGAAGGGTCCAGATCTGGGAAATTAATATCAGTAGCTTGTGGTGGAAAGGATCTTCGAAAGGTAGCATCGAAGATATCAGGTTGATGAGACACCAAATCCTTGACCCACTGTGGCAAAATCTGCATCATGAACCATAATCAATGTAAATTGAAAATAAACTTAGAGCACAGCGTACCCAATTTAAAACATCTTCGTACTCATGTGATTCAGGTGAGAATTTAAAACTACCATGAGACACGACGGACTGGACCTGCCACTTGGTAAACTAGTCCATAGAAAATTAGAAATTACCCCGAGGTGTTCTAATTGCGTGGCTAAGGCTGGGAGTGTATTCGGTAAAGGGCCTCTTGCTCCACAAACCAATCGCAGCAGATGAGCCTGTCAAGAAACAAGTCATCTTATTCCGGTGCCCCTAAACGACTTGAGAAAAGAGATTACCAAAACTACACAGCGGGATAGTCTTGTCAATTGTACTGAAGTGCACAATGAGATTATTACAGTGTCAGTGCTTAATCAATCAAGCCTCTCACGCCCGACATCGATCGTGCAACCGTTCATGCAGACAACCATCATAATAAACTGAGGAGTATACAAATATTAGATTTCAGAGTATCAAATTCATGATGTGACTATGACATGTCCTTTAATATCGGATATTGAAGAGCCAAAAAAAACATAGAAAGCCACTGTTTCAAGGCTGATCGAATATGTACCAGAACAAGATCTTTTTGAATCAGCTTTGTAGCAGCATCTTGATGTACTGTAGATGTAGGCAGCTCATCGTCAGAGGTTAATTCCGAATATTCATCTTCATCATCATCTTCGTCATCGTCACCGTCATCTTCATTACAATCCTCAGCTGTACTAGAGCTTTGGTTCAGAAGTCCCGATTCCTACAACGTCGAAGAGAAATCTGAGTAAGACGAATGAAATAATTGCTACGGAAGAGGACGTTGCAAGAAATAATCAGATTCATGGTAGAGTGGAAAACACGACCGCGTCTTCTATTACTACTACTCACCTTCACAGTCAGGCTCCTCTGATAGATGCCTTTCCGAACTTTCTGTAGGATATCTGACACAGTCTTTGAATGGTTATCTTTTGGAAGTAGTAAAGCCAGCTCACTGGCCAATCCTTTGAGGCTATTTTCACTATGTAATGCTCCCTTCAATAACCCTCCATTGTTTGATCCAAGATCTTCTTTCTCCTCACCAAATACATGACGAGGCTTAGCATCTATATTTATCCTGCCCTTTTTTCGTTCCACTTGGTCAACCTCGCCCATCTGACTTTTAGTAGGTGTAGAAACAAAGCCTTCATCCCAATGATTATCATTCTCAACCCAGTTTCTCCCAAAAAGATCAAAGGGCACAACATCCTCGGAGAGCCCTCCATCATCTGCTTCTGTCGATGTTGTAAGAGAGTCCTGAAAAACACTTCATGAGCTTCAAGATACTAGGACACTTGGATCTGACAAATGCATTTTATTTTTACTGAATAAACTCGGCGCCATGAACAAATCTCTAGCTTCAACTACAAGGCGATAAATTGATCGGTGAGCATGGATTCTTGCCTCCAAGAATGCTTCACGAGCAGAATTTGTCAAATTCTCCTCTAATGAAATCTCCTCCTGACTGCCAATTGACTGACAATGAAGAGTTGACTTGGTAGGTCGATTCGCAGACAGGAATTCTTGAGCAGCTTCGGTCAAGTTATAGATCATCACACGACCTTCCCTTGCCAATGATGCGGCCTATGTCAGGCCGGCATGATACAGTCAGTACAACTGTGTTGAACTCAGCAATCTAAAGAGCTACACAACAAAGGTCTGAAATTCGAGTAACACATAGTTGAGTTTACCTCTTCGAACAATGACGTAAAGTAGAAAATACTTGCATAACACACAACTTCGACAAATCAAACGTAAAAGACGAGATGAATCGGTTTAGCCTGCAAAACAAACCTGCTCTACAAGCAAGGAATGAAGCCGGTGTGATTGCTCATTTGAAAGCCCTTCCTTTGCAATCACAGTCAACTTGGGTGGTTTATGTGGATATCCAGGCAGACATCTGCAAGCAACAGTAATTAAAAATACTTGCTACTTGTACACTTGAAAGTAAAAATCTCCCTCTGAAGAATAGTACACATATACCTCAACGTAATTTCATTAAATAAAAAATAAAAAATAAAAACAACGAATATAAGTGGTAAAGCATAAATTCTGCGAGATCACTTTTGTGACTCTAAATGGCTTTCACTCACAATGGTAATTGCTCCTTGATTGTCAATTCTAATGAGTAAAGAAATTCAATATGTAACAGGTCCAATGAACAGTTCGAGAAAAGAGAGATCCTGTACAGTTACCTGACAACGAGCTCTGAAGATACGTCATCATCATCATCCTGATCCACTGAATGTGGTCTGCACAGAGTCGAAATAAGAAGAAATAATATTAGTCAAAAAATCAGCTTTCGAGTTTACTCGTCGCTTCAACCCCAGTTTGTAAATCACTCATCTACAATCTAGAACTGGTCACTTCTGAATTGCATTTCATCCTCATAGCAGCAGCTAAACTAAAACCTGAGATTGCAGTACAAAATTCAAGAACTAAATTTTCTTACTTAGAAACAAGCTGCCAAAATAAACTTCCAAAAATTTGACCTACCGGAGCTGAATGGTGAACTCAGCAACAGGCCTCTCAGACACAAGGTTAAAGTCTTCCTGGAAAATCGCAGATCTGAAAAACATAACACATATTCAAAAAATCAATTTTGCTTCAACCTGAATACCATATAAAGAAGATAACTCCTATCACAGAATTAAAAACCTGAGGAAGATGCTAGAATGTAACTTACAGAGCTGTTATCTCTTCATAAACCAGGTCCGAAGAGTCTGAAAAGTCAGAAGCACGTTCCTTAAGCGACTGCCGGGTTTTGTGCTTCGCAGGACGTTTATTACGCCGATTAGATTTATTGGACGGCATGGCGAAAACCAATAGCCAACATCAAAGTGGCATTGTTGAGACTCTCTAATCACAAAAATCCATAGAGTCACAAATACCTGCACAAGTCAACAACTCAAAATTTAAAACCTTTCAGCTAGAGCCAAATGCCTAGCATCCTCAATCTTCCAAAAACCATTGGAATCACATTTCCATGATACTGTAATAATCACTGGAACTCGCCCCACCCTATTGATGCTCAACTCAAAACCAACACCGCTACTGCATATCCAATGCCCAAGATCCTTGCTTTTCCAATGATTCTACTCCTAGCACTCATATCACACAGAAACCTTCAAGTATCAATTCTTAACACTCATTCGTTCTACTAACCAATTCAAACCAATTCAAACCAACACAACAACTGCAACTCCCAATTCTAATCCAACTCCACTACTAGTAACATCAACAAGGAGCCACCCACTGAAATACCACGTCGCCCAAAAAACTTCACCTCACAACAAAAATCATCAAACCAAAAAAATCCAACCCAGACAAAAACCTCTAATTCCAACAACCCGAATCCAGCAAATCAACTGGAAAATCACTTCACTCTATCAATGCTCATCACCTCCAAAAAAACAACAAAAACTCCAAATCCCAATCCTTCATCACATCACCATCCATCACGATCACCATCACCATCACCACAACCAAAACCCCACGCCCAATTCTAAACCAAATCATCGTCCACTTCCAAACACCAACTCACCAGAACACCACCAAAATCACTCAAAAAAATCAACAAAATCCACATCAACCTGCAGCTTCAACCACGAAAATCTCATGAAAAACCGAAGCTCGGAAGCGAATTAGGGTTTAAGGAAAAAGCTTCAACGCACCAACTGAAGTAAAACCTCGCAAATCCACCCCAGCCAGCCAGGGCTCCAAATTCTCCGTTAAAAATACCGGCTGGGACTGGAAACGCCTCCAGAAGGATCTCTAGTGTCGTCTCTGCGACGCAGATCGAAGACGATCCGGTGCCGGCCCCGCCATCGCCACCTCCCTCCCGAAGCTCACACACTCTTCCCAAGTCTTCCGCCATCTCTGTCTGTCTGTCTGCGAGCCTCTCTGGAAGTGGGAACCCAACCCCGTTACTGAGCGTAAAGCAGACACAATCTATAAAGAGTGTAGATATGTGAGGGTAAGATCTCTGGGTTTCAGGTGGTGTCGCTTTTTCGAGTAGTGATGGTTTTGGGTATGTGTCTCTTGGGGATCCTCGTACGCTGGACGGGAGAAAATCCGACGTGGAGGGGGAATGTGCTGAGGTGGCGGAGCTTTGTTGACGCGGTCAAGGGTGACTGAGAACGTACTTACCGTGGTGGATACCGGGCCCGGAATCGGTGGTTGAGTTTCTTCCGTACATGTTTTATACCGGCGATAATCGCTGGTGGAGACGGACGTTATGTTACCCCTCGATGGCTTGCTGAGGAGATCCGACGTGGACAGAGCTGTGCTGAGATGGCAATATGAACCTTTTGTTGACGGTGTGACTCAGCTCCTGCACTGTTGATGGTTTGATGAAGCCTGATGCTTGATTTGAGATTTTGTACGCTTATTCATGGATATCTCAAATTTAGCATTGGACTACATTCAAGGTATTTACTCCCAACATTGCTGTGTATTTGGATAATGGATTAAATTAAAGGTGGATATTTACCTGTAGTGTCAATGTGCACCATTGTAATTGTTTGATTTAATAATTCTAATGTGCTTATAATTTGTTGGTGGACAAGATTGACTCAATTTTTGTGTGAAGGTCATTTGAACCTAAGGATATGGGAATTGAGCAATTTTTAGAGTTACGACACCCTTGAAAGTTAAATAATTCAAGGGCATAAACACAAAGGGAAGTAAAAGAATAAGAAGCAGAAGTAGAGCAATTTGTTTTCTCACAAGAAGGTTGGAATTTGCTTCTAGTTGTTCATTTATATGTGAAAATTTTACAAAAATTGTGAACAAACTATAAAACTCTTAAAATTTTGAATAGAAGTTAATCTATACTATGAAAGAAAATATGGTACAAAATGAATCACAATAATTGTTTTTACCATTAAGAATCAATATATGATTAGGGTGTAGAATGGAGCTTAGACCTTGAGGCTTTTATGAAGCACCAATTTTCAAAATTGACCATAGACCATAAACTAGAGTTGATAAGCTTTACATGTGAAAGATCCCAAAAAGAAATCATGAAGGTGTTTTGCTTTGTTTTATGTAAATAATTATAGGTTTCACCTGAGATGCCACAATGTTTTGATCCACCGGTACTTTTTAAGGAGTATGGATACTAGAGTGGCCATACTGATTGGCATTTGATTGAGAGCATCACCGAAGACTGTTATTGACTGCCAAGCCAAGACCATGGCACAAAATTATGGCCACTTTCCACTGTTGTACAAATGTAGGCGCATGGAAGGTGTGAGATTCTTAAAGAGCAACCTATAAACCTGTGTAAGTTACCGGCCAAAACAGTGGACCGGAACAAATTATTGAGCAAACAACAACAACAATATTTAACAAAATCAACATCTCAGGTGTGTCAACTGTGGTCAACCTTCTCAAAGTGATTGGTTGAAAACGCTGCGTGACTGGGAGCACACTCTCAATTCAGTTGCGAAACTCATGCAACATGCATAAAAATTCAACACAAGTGCCCTCAAAAGCTGGGCTGATTTGTGCCGCCGTGTGGAACTCAGGAATTGTCTTTGGCACTGACTCCTCTTCACGAAACTCCCGGATGTTTGTGGTTTTTGGACAAAATGTGATGTGGGTCTCCTTGACCTTCACGTCTCTCGCGGGTCAACTCAAAGGAGACTGTTCGTGTTAGAGTATTTAAGATATTTTGCGGTGGCAGGTCCCTCCTGTAAATCACAGGCATCTGTTGTCATGCTCTTTGTTGAACCAAGGAAAAGGTGGCTCTGGAAGAGGTTCAATTCCCAAACTCAGCCTTAGAACTCAGGTGTTCAGAATGATGTGGGAGAATTTTAAAAACCAACACCATTCATGCAGAGATTTCATTTGAGGTTACACCTGTTGTTTTTTCAGTAGCTCGTGAATTTTAGAACTTTGGTCTCAACTGTGCATTGGGAGGCTCTCAAATGGCGCGGAAACAAATGAAGGATCATTTCAACTCATGAAGGCCTTTCCAACCCGTATTGGATTGGTGGCACTCTATCAATTCCTTGGTCTCCCTCTTCGACTCTATATGATAAAACATATTTTGGAAGTTTTTCATGAAGTTGTTATTCTATCCAACAATTGAGATTAGTAACACTAAAATACATACTTCAATGAAATTATAAATATTAAAGTAAGTGAAAATTCAATCAAAGGGAGTAGGGCTCAACAATAGCAAATGTATGACACAACTCCATCCCAAAATCATTAGAAAATCAGTTTAGCTCACAAGGCAGCATCATTGCTATATCGTTAAATATATTCAATTAAATATGGTAAGTATTGTCAAACATATCAAAAGATATTTATTGATTTTTTGGCTTAAAGGGTCATAAAAATCATCAATCAATAATCTATAAAGTTTGAACTCAAATCATTAAACTACTTTCTCAAATATGTATAATTAAATATAACAAGTATAATTTGACATGATGTCAAAATATTATTATTAAATCACTATAAGAGTTAGGGGGTTTAGCAACCTTTAGAAAGAAACATAACTTTGAACAAACAATGTGTGGCCCATTACGCTCGTCAAAAGAGCTAATGCAAATCAATTGCAACGTTTACTTGAAGGCAAATTATTTGCATCGGATTATATGCAGTATTTATGAATGTTCCCTTCAAGTGGCGACAAACGACTCCTCTGGCTTGATCCACCATTTTCCAGATTTGGTTCCCTCCCAATGCTTATGGAATGGTGACTTATTTTGAATGCCAAGAATTACTCATATCTCTTTCTACTAGTTTATATGGACTTCCTGGGATATTCAAGGCCTGTAGTTGAAAATCCCTTCCCAGCATATCCATTTTAAAGCCACGTAATGGAGCTATGTGCTTATCCAAGCATTTTATACATGGATCGGTATCAATATGTATCAAGGTGTCACTGCACCATAGGTGTGTACCATTGTTGGACGTCTCTATGCCTCTACTTTAGACTAACAAACCAACACTGGTAGAAGCACTTCATTAGGATTTGCTGCTTGCACCTCACATCATTTGTCTGCTTTACATGGAATTGTGTTGGAGTAACGCCAATAATGCTAATGATTCTTCCAAGCTCATGATGTCTATCAACAAGTTTCGATTGGCATATAAGTTCCGAATTTGCTTCTTCTTCTTCCAATCTTGTCTAGTTTGCAAAGTCGGCGTCATTCTTTATAGCTTTTATCTTCTGGCCCTTGAATATAGAGAGTTGTACATGCAACTGGTTTTTGGTGTTGTTGGTAATGCAACTCAGTAATCAGTTGACAAATGAATTAGTTGTTGGTGTACAAGCAATTTAATAAGATTGTATAATTACACCTTGTATAGTTTTACATAATTATTCTCGATTAGAATCACAAGCAAAGCTTTGCGTTGCCCTTCTACCTTTTTAATTGGCAAAAAGACTGACATAGTTTTTGGATAAGAGCACTGACAATAGTGAGCACAAGTGAATGCTCATATTGGCTCAAGGGACTAAAATTCTTAGAAGCTACTTGTGAAATGTGTGCATGAGATGAATTAAAGTATGTGTCCAAATGTAAGTGATTTGCAGAGAAAGAGAGCACATTAGGGACAATTTTATTCACATAAGATCAATCGTCATTATTCATCCCTGGTCCGAAAATACAGTTACAAATTACATATAATAGATTGTGACAAATTTTCGCGGTTAACGATACAAGTTGCATAGTGAAAATGATGAGTGAAAACAAAACTACCATTTGTACCAATTCTTAATTAAGAGAAGTGGATCTCATGATTCAAAAAGGATGTGCCCATTTCCAACACTTACACGTTTTAATAGTAGTGTTGCAAAAACACCTCTTCAAATGTTATGCCTTCAAAGTAATGCTTGGAGTGGGGCGTAAGTAACGTTTAAGAGTTTCCACATTTTTCTACCCAAGTGTATTTAAAAAGCCCTAGGTGGTTGCTATGACCCCCAAATTCTTGTAGCAAATTTCTGGCTTAAAGGCTCATAAAAATCCAAAACCAATAATCTAGATGCAATTGAAAATGATGTCATTTGAGTAACAATCGTGCACATTACAACTCCTGTAAAGTAATATCCCGCATCAATAAGCATCTACACATGATTTGTTTGATCGATTGTTGATTGGTAATTTTTCCATCATAAACGCAATTTTCACCAATTTGGACATTTTGGTGACATGATTTCAAAGACATTTCTCTTCGTTGTACTTGAATCAATTAAAGACTAACATGTGTGTAAGCTACTATATGTGATTGCACATTACATAGCCAATGTACAAAGTTATGAACAGAAAAGGGGTATCTTGCTTCATGGTGGAAGCCATTAATCTTATAAAAAGTACTTTTAAACTTATATGAAACAACAAACCACACTTTATTTAATTGCTATAGCAAAGGCTCTTTGTCATTTTCAAATAGAAACAACATTAATAGAGATGTTATATTAAAGTACATATGTCCTCTATAGCCACATTTTGTTTCCTAGTGACTTTATATTTAGAACTTACATATAGATGTTTTACCAATTGAGTGGCATGATTGAATATTATTATCTTTTTTTGAAGGCTATGCCTTTTTCGCATAAAAACCATAGTGATATGCGATGTTTCTATCTAAAGGTTGCCCTAAATAATGCATGAAGGTTAAGAATTCTTCAAAAACTACAATGAGTGCATAAAACTTCATCATAGACAAACCTACAATTTTTGAATAGTATCGCTACCTACAAGAACATATTTAATTAGAAGTTCTTATATATATATATATATTGAAAGTAGATGCAAGGTTCTCAACAAACATGATACTGACAACAAGCCCTTTAGGATTAGAGTTCTTCTCTATCCTTACACGTAGTCATTAATTGAAGTTTAAAAGAATTTAATTTTGATGAATATCTCTCTTGTTGTTTTGAATGTTAACATGTAATCCAATGCATTGAAGAATAATGTGGGTCATTTGATGGTTTGAAAAGGTTAAAATGGCTACTTAGTATGTTTGTCTAGATGGTTTGATGTACTACAATTTTGGAGGAGGAGGAAGATGAAGATTCCACGTTTCAATGAAGGTCGGTCTTGAATAAAGTGCATATATAGGTTGAGTATTTTGTGCATATTTCTTAAAAAACAATAGACCAAAGATACCCAACTATTGCACTCCTACAGGAGGTAGGCATTGTAGACATAAAACATGTAAACTCTTTAACCGCTAAAGCATCAACTAAATAGAAATGGGTTGATTTACGTACCAATTAAATAAAATACGTACGTAGGTATGTTCTCACCATTTGGATTTTCATTACGATAATTTTCTACATGCCTTTTTCATTGTCAAAAATTGGCCTTTGTATATGTATTTCAGCATACCCCCATGTGAAAAATAATGTTTTTCTCACGGTTCTATATGTTCTATGAAGGTGAAATTTTCTAAGCATACACCTAATTCACATAGGAACAAGAATTTGAAGAGCCTTCACTCATATCTATTTGTAAAAATGGTTTTTAGAGCCCCCAAAACACTGTTGTCCCCTTCTACTACAAAGGACAAAAACCTTTTTCCAACTTCAAACATTAAATCTCACAAATGATGTGGAGTTTCTATCTAAAATTTGGTGCACATGTACATGTACAAGTTAGGTACTGAACCCAAAGGTAACACTCTTCTAAATATGTCACAAAGTGAATTTTTTTACCTTGCAATGAAACAAGACAAGTTTTAACGGAAAATTGCAGAATTTGATGCCAAAAACTTTAGGGGTCAAACAAGAACAAATAAGGAGGGTGGCAAGAGGTAGTGTGTATTTAAAAAAAAATCAAGGGGTTAAGTTTGCCAAGCCATAAGCTCAAATTTGTTATTGGAATGTAGAGTTGGTCCGGGTTCTAAACCCATTGCACTTGTTTAAAAGCATCCGCACCCCTGCGCCCAACGCGGGGCCGCAAAAGTCTGTTGCGGGTCCGGACCAAAAAGAGGCACCCACCGGGACTCTCTTCTCCGACACTTGAGTTGCGGGCTCTCCAAAAAACCTCATGGGCTCCTAAGTTTCACGTACTTCCCTCCTATATTACGTCTCCTAATTTTGGCGTTTCCAATATCTGAGGGAGATATGGTTGGGTGGTCGTGAGGGCGAAGCAGAGGTGGAGCATCACCATTCGACGCGAGTAGATGGTGTCACGCATTTGACCGCGGAGGGGTGGGGGTGGTTTTTTTGCGAGCTGCAGGAGGCAAAGAGGGCCCTCGGTAGATGATTTCGCGTGTCTCGCACCCCACGCACGGGTGCGGATGCTCTTAGGGGTTCTTTGATGAATGATGGTCAAACATTACCGGTGATCTATCATTAATTTTTTTTAATTTTTTACACAGAAATAGATATGTGGTACTGGACAATCAGGCACTTAACTCAAGATTGTATTTGATACTTTAAGTGTAGCACTGATTTTTTTAATTTAAGAGAGGGTTCTGCAAGAAATCATCAGTCTACCTTCCTGCTACCATGACTGAACTGCATTGGTCTTCAGCTTTTTGTAAACAGTCAATTCCGAAGGCTTGAGTGCTAATATTTTGAGTGACTCCATTTCTGTGTAAAAGGATGCAAGTCTAGTGAATTTCTTCACGGTTGAGTAGTCTGATGGTTGGATGTTCAAACTATATTACCAGTATTTGCATTCTCTCTACCTCCACCACTAAGACCTAGAGTCAAATAAAACTTGAAGTGGAGGTCCAGTACTTAGGTTCGTCTGCCTAGAAAAAAAAAGAGAAAAAAAAAAGAGAAAAAAAAAATTAAAAAAAAATAAAAAAAATAATAATATATATATATATATATAAATAAATAAATAAATAAAGGTTCTTCTCAAATAAGAATTATTTTTTTCAAAAAATAAAACACTACAAACAGCCTTATATGGCTTAAAATAACTTTAGATGACTTAGAAAAACAAGCATCGCTAAAAAAAATCCCATGTTTTTGTTTCTTTATCTTCAAAATATGATCTTCTTATTTTAGAATTATTTATAAACAAACATGCTCCTCAACTACATTATCCATAACTCGCATAGTACAAGTAAGAGTAGAAGATGGGGGAAATTTGTGAAGGAAGGGAAGTGAAATTCATGAAGAACAAGCATTTTTTGAAATTTATTTTTGCAATACTGATTTAACTACCTAATATTTGAAGTGAAAAGTTGATCCAAATTAATAAATCTACAAATATTTCTACCAATAATTCATATTATGAAGAAAGTGAATCTTCTAGATGTATGTATTATTGTAAAATGGTGCAACTCCTTTGCACACTTTCAATGAAGTGGTATAATCACATAGTTATATGAATGCAATCATCGAAGTCCATTGTTGCATTGCCATTATAGCCTCATGCTTGTACCTTTCCTATTAAATATGCTTAAACCTTCTGCCACTCAAAAATGTAGAATTTTTTGTAAAATAAGAAAAATGTAGGCCACAATCCAAATTGGCCTTACAATATGTAAATTTATGCCTCTAATATGCATGTCAACCAAAATATTATTACCTTCTTTGTATTTAGTTACATAGGTGTCACTACATGAACTAGCTTGTTCATCCTTTGGAGCATCTATGTAGTCTTCGCAATATTTAACTCACCACGTCCATTAAATCATAGTCCATCAATTGATTGCCTTTAGGCTTCTCTTCATCACTACTATCTCCATTATGGCCCTTTATGTTGTAGTTTTCAACATCTAGATCATCTCTTAAATTATCATTCTCCTCTAACCAAGTTCGTCTTTGTGACCATGTGGTAGTACAATAGTATGCAGCCAAGGCGCCATAATATGCTAGTAAAGGAAATGCTTATGATTATTAAAATTGGACAACTAAACTATGAGATTGTGAAAAAAGAGTGATCATTAATGAGAGTGGAAAGGTTGCCTTAATCTTGCATTACCACAACATAGCACATGATTTGATGGAATTTGTTGTGTTGAAGCACATAATATTATTGCCATGACGGCCACATCATTTCTTTTATTATCATTTACTAAGAGAGTAAATAATAATATCCACCAATGCGACCATTTCCACACTGTTCTTTATCAACAATGTCCTTAGTCAATTTTCCTGTACATATATAAAAAAATCATTAGAGCAAACAGTCACAAGTTCAATCAAAAACTCTACTCAATAACCACAAAAATGTAACTTTATTACCAAATTAAATTGTCAAATTTCCATTTGTTGAAGCAAACATATCATATTACATGCATTAATTGACTATACCACTATAATCAACAAGATTGAGTTATGTGAAACTATTTGGTCAATAAGGTGCCATTCTCGCTATTAAAATGTGAAACATAGAAAAAAATTATATGCTCTATAGGGGAAGTGGAACTCCTACATATAATCACTACTATTTTAGTCAGCTTACTGTATAATCGAAACAAAAATTATCTCATTCTTCACTCCATTTCAAACAATGGTTAATAAAATGCATACTATTATTAAAAATTGACTACATTGATAAATAAATTATGATCTTAAACTTAATATGTACCAACTATACACTTTTAATACATAGAAGAATTAGATTTTCCTTTTACATTGATGATCTTCTTTAACGTAAAAGTAGGCCAAAATATCATTACATTTGAAGTTTTATATTTGATAACATTGAGTTTTAATTTTTTTGATTCTTGGTATAAGAAATAAAAAATAAAAAATAAATACTCCCTCCGTCTCACTAAAAGAACATGGTTTGCTAATAATAGCAAATTTAAGGACAGTTCTAAATCTAGAAATAAGTTGGACTATTTTAGAAATAAATTGACAAATATAGAAATAAGTGGCCAAATTTAGAAACCACTTTTTTTTTTGAGACATGTTATTTTACCAAACCATGCTCTTTTAGTGAGACAAAGGGAGTATTTGATTTTCAATATTTCACAAGAATCAAGTGAATTCTTTTCATAATCCAATTTTTAGGAGGAGGAACTTAGGTATCATAATAAAGTACATACTGAGGAACTCAGCTGGTTTCAAAAATCACTCCCAACTTTATACCCAATAATATGACTATTAGGCCACTCTAAATTTTCAATTTAACCAAGGTAGACAAACAACACCAAAAGCATTAATGACTTCTAGTAGCTATTATTTGCCTTCAACGGTTTAGACTATGCTCAAACTTTGAGAGGCGCTCGGTTTATATCAATGAAAATATTGAAATGTGCAAAGTTCAACCTCTTGGCCTTCACATTAGGGGTTTAAGTTACATCTAAACCCTAAACCCTAAACCTCTTGAAGAACCTAGGTGACAACATTTTTAGAAAGTTATGGCGCCAAGAAGACGACCTCTCGAGTAATAGTTTGGGTTGAGCAAAATGCTCGACCCAAATTTTTGTCGAGAGGCCAAACTTTTTTTTCATTGAACTCAGCCTCTCGAGAGAGTTTGGTCCAGAAAAATGACGGTCGTCCTCACAACTTCAGCATAGTCTGAACCGGCCCTAAATCACAGAACTAAAACCATTACAGTACCAATAATCCAGAAATACAAGACTGAAATTAGTACATTGAATATTCAGGAACTGAGATAGCTGGACATGGGTACTTTTAAATTAGTAGTGGCATCAAAACACGGCACTTCCTGATGAGTGCTAAAATTGTGCATAGGCAGCTTCTGAATGGTCTGTGTGAAGCCACAGGTTGAGAGATTCTATCTTCCATGTTGCTAAAAATGAGAGATTCCATCAAGCAATATCCTATCCCTTGGGCCTTATCTCAAGAAGAGGGACACCAAACTTGTGGATTAAAGAGTTTTCTTTCTGTTAAATGCTCCTTGTCACAGGTGCCCCATCCTGATGGATGTTGCGCACCTGCATAGCTGTGCCATGGTCTTCAAGATTGTTGTCTGAGCTGCAAAAGTTTTGTCAAAGCTTTGCAAGTTTACTGTTCAAACTTCAGATGGCATGAACTGAGTTAGGAATAGTGGCGTTGAGTTGCGGCCAGTTCTAGTCAATGTCATGGTTGACCTTCACCGCAAAGGGCCCAAGAGTGTCTTCAAATGAAAAGATTTCAAAAATCATTACAGAAGTATCATTTTGAAGAGTATATAGAGATAAAGTATAGATAAAGGTTGTAGATTTTGATTTTTAGATTTTATGCAAAAAGTCGAATTTAATGATGTCGTCAATAGTGTTTTTTTTGGTATTTGAGAATGATAATTAAAATGTTCTTCTAAATTTGATCACAAATAGAATACTATATCAAAATAAAAACTATTGGAATAGATTTGAAATGAAAATATTTTTGCCATGATAATTTTCTAATTCTTTTGGCTGGAATCGATGATATTATTTTTCAAGATTTTTTTTTTATTTTTTTTTTTTTAAATTTTTTTTTTTAAATTTTTTTTTTTTTTTATAAATTTTTGAGTGAAATGGTGAAAATTCCATTGCAAATAGAAAATACACCATTGCAAACCAGGCCCGAGGATGCAAGCCGGCGGAGAAATATTTTTGAAGTTTTGTTACCTAATAAAAGTTTGATTTTGTCGAAGTTTCACATACTTTAGCATTAATAGTGAAAAAAAATTAATGAAGAAGAAGACTTGAAGGAGCAAAAATACTCAATGCCCAAATATGAATTAGTTAACCCTACCAATGTTCTACATTTGAATCTTTAGTGCTTATCAAATGCAATCCAGACCTTTAAAATATACTTTTCTTAAAACATCCTTCACACAACATATTTCAATATTAAAAAAAGAGATGTCACTTCAAGTCTTCATTGCCATATGCTACTCACATGTTGTTTATACAAAAGTAGGTCAAGTTTTACTTGACATTGTAGCTCTCTAGGGGACTAAAAAATGAAGAGGTTGGAGGGATTCAAACAAAGTGAGTTAGATGGTTAAAACATTCACCATATGATTCATACATAAATTTAACATGAGTTTTGTATGTTCTTCCTATTTTCTGAATTGATATCTTGGATTTGAACGAGTCCTTCACCTGAGAATCTGAATATTACAAAACTAAATAAATAATTAAAAATATTAATTTAAGAGTCCTTCAAAACGAAACTCACTTGAACACTAAAGGCTACTGTTTCTCGTCTCAAGGCTACCAATCACATTACTCTGTCTTTCTTCCCATTCATAATTCCATATGATTGAATCAGTTACCAGTACAAACCAAATTTTACAAAAAAAGCAATAGTCACTGACCATATGTGAGTCACTTGCAGTAGTCACAGTAACCCACTGTGTTTACGTCAATGTACAATCCTGCGCTTTCTAATGTTTGAAAAAACTGACCCACAAATGAGTACATTTGACTATGAATTCTGAGACATTATAAACTTACATTTCGTATCCTTTCCTCACCTTTCAAATGTAAACATCTAGTAAAGCACTTCATAACACGCTGAAAGATTCATCGATTCCTACAATATTTTAGCAAAGGGGATACAACTTCAAAAATTGAGTATACCTTTTTACACTAAAATGTGGTAACACTCAGGTGCTATTCAGGCAAATGAAGTGCCACTAGTGAAAGCGTGTGTCATACTGTTATTAATTTTTAGTCATCATGTTCAATAGTCTCACTTCTAATCATGTTCACGTCCCATGATTCAAATATTCAGTACAACATACAGTAATTACGGAATAACATCTCAAAGATACTGAATAATGAATATTGTTGTGTCTCTATCAGAGATCCTTCAGCCTGTAAATTTCTATTTCGGATTGAGTCAGTCTTCAAAAATAAACTTGAAGATTTGCATCCCAGTCCATGAATACACTTCAATAATAAATGCATTCATGGTTTAAATTTAAGTCCTCAAAGACAAGGTTAAATACTGTACCCCCACAGTATATCTGCTTCTGCTCAAGTTAATTTTACCATTTATTTTACTCAGGATAGCCTTGAAATGCAAGCTGTGTTTCTGCCAAAATTGAAGTTAAAGAGTAAAGTGGGTTCTATTTGTGTCAAGTAAAATAAAATAATTAAATTACAGAATCCTAGAAACTTGGTGCCTAAACTTGAACATTGCTGTTGTGTGGTAGGGAACCTGATGACCTTTGAATTTCCATCTTGTACTCCAACAGCACCTGTACACTTTCAAAAAATAATTTAAATCCTCTAAATACTGTAGGCTTCAAGTCTTGATCCTTTTCAGACTGGCACGCTAAGTTAGGCCAACTTGTATGGACTTAGGGCTGGTTCAGACTATGCCGGAACTTTGAGAGGCCGTCGGTTTGGACCAATGAAAATGCTCAAATGCTCAAAGTCCGGTCTCTTGGACTTCACATTAAGGGCCGATGTTCAAAGGATATCGCCTCCAAAAACACCTAAGTGGCGGGACTTCTAGGAAGTCATGGCGTCAAGGCAACGTCCTCTCGAGCAATAGATTGGGTCGATCAAAATGCGGTGAAGAGGCCAAACTTTTTTTTTCATTGGACTCGACCTCTCGACATAGTTTGATTTAAAAAAGTGATGGTGGCTCTCTTAGCTTGGGCATAATTTGAACCAGCCTGCATATGAACTCTAATGTTGCAAAATGGTAATTTACCATTGTGCCAAAACCAAGTTCAAAATGTGTATACAATATATATATATATATATATAATAATTTACAATTTTAATCATTGAGCTCATATGATCATTACTAAGGGCCTCCTTCTATGTGAGGATCGGTTGGATGAAAGACAAGGAACTAGGTCTCAATAGTCACCAATACTCCACTTATTTTGGTGGAAAGACAAAAATTGCTCTTAAGTGCACCGATGATCCACCCATTTTGGTGGAGCTCCCTTCTTTTGCGGACCGATACCGATCACCAATCCAACTTAAAAGCCTGCCCTAAGCATAACTGGCATTCTTTCAAAGTCTTTATTCTTGCTAGTTTTTTTGTAGTTCATTTGTTACCATATATGCTATTAGAGTGAAGATATTTCAATATTGACACTTGAGATTTTTCCACATAAAAGGTAATCTTTTCTTGCATATTGTAAAAATATTGGAAATGAAATAGAAATCATAATTCTACTGTATTATGGTAATCAAGCTTATATTTGGTTTATGTAGATTTTGGATTTCATGTTAAAAATTATTTACCTTATTATAGCTTATAAATACTTGCACTATCAACGTCTACACAAGCGTCATGAATTATAATTTAACTTACATACAACATCTTTAAACGTTTAAACATCTATCCTCTACATAAAAAACCACAATTGCAAGTGTTATAAAACAAACATGGAGCACCTACAAATGTTGCACTTGGCTATTTTTTAGGATATGTATAATTTAGGTTTAAATTATTAACAAACTTTGAATATTGAATTAGTAGACATTTTAAAACCAATTGATATGATGTTTTTAAAAGTATGGTTGAAGCTATCAAAGTTTAATGCAAAGTTTAGAAACAACAAGTAATTTCTTATTGTAAGACGTGAAATTATAATCATAATTTAAAAGGACCATGTTTCAGATATAAACATCTCTACTGGCTAGATCAACAATTATGCTAAAAATCTAAAATGCCATATTTAAAATGAAAAAAACTAAAATAATTTATTATGAATAACATGAATTTGCCCTCTTATCAACAAAATCCACTTGAAGCTTTTGATAACACAAATAACAAGTGTCTTAGATTTTCTCACAACCATAACTAAATAAATAAATATTAATATAAGATGTATGGAAAATTCTGCAAATAATCAAATACTAAAGCATCTATTTTTTATAAATCTTATAGAGTATATTTGATTTTAAAATTTTATAAATGAAATTATCATACATTATAATTAATATCGATATTTATTTAAATATTTGATTGCATGTATCTTTCAAGCAAAACTCTTGAATACTGCATTATGATAAATTTTTAGTGATAAAACTGCTATAAAGTATTTGATTACAAAACAAATTACAAGTTAATTCTCTAAGAACAATCTTGGTACTTTTGCTTCTTAATTGAATTGGCTAGTCAAATTTTAGATTTCAACAATTATAATTTTGATAAAAATAGGCTTACAATCCTTTAAAATAAAATTTAACAATTAAACCATTCAACATACAAAATAATACTCCCTTCGTTCCACTAAAAGGACGTTGTTTGATTTCCCAAAACTGTGTCAAACATGTGAGGGAGTATTAACAATCTGCGTTAGCCTTAAACAAAAAGTTGGCCAAATTAAGAGACAACGATCTTATTTAGGGACAGATTTTTTGAGCAAACAACGGTCTTTTAGTAGGAAGGAGAGAGTATATGAATGGATGCTTGAGTTCGGGTTTTTTTCACAAGTGAGAACTATGCTCGCAATGACCGGAACAAGTAGTAAGGATTATAACTATTTTTATCAACTTTTCTTTAATCTAGTTAGAATGGTCACGACCCCGGTCACATGTTCTCGTCATTGCGGGCATCGTTTCAACTAGTGTTTGAAGGGGCGGTTTGAGTTGGCGTAAAGTGAACGCAAATTTCATGTTGGTTGTTCGGGTTGAGTCAGCTTGGTTGTTGAAGATAGAGTTTCCTTAGTGAGCTGGAATACTATAGTCAAAAAAATGCGTTGAATTGAGTTCTGACCATGGGATTTATAGGTGGTGAAGATGACTGGATCGATGTCGTTTTGCTTAACAGGTTGTGCTTTTAGAGATGCTGTAATAGACATTGATATTGTCCTTGCTTGAGGAGTAGACAAGTGTGTTGTTGTACTATTGTGACATTTGTGGTGAAACATGTTTGATGATGTGTTGGACCACGCATGTAGGAAGCCCAGTGACTCTGATGGGATCCTCATCTCTTCCTTCGATGATTAGTTCTCTTGAGACGTTTAAATTGATTTTAGTAAGGCCTTTTAGTATGATTAGAGCTTTTGCAACTGTATAGGATGTTGAAATTAGAGTTTAATTAGTGAGTTTGAGTACTAGGGTCAAAAGTTGTCTTGAATTGGGTCATGACCATGGGATTCATAGGTGGTGAAGATGACTGGATCCATGTCGTTTTGGTTAACAAGTTATACTTTTCAAGATGCTTCAATCGACATTGATATTGTTTCTTTGCTTGTGTAGTAAGCAAGTGTATTGTTGTACTTAAGTGACATTTGTGGTGAGACTTCTTGGGTTGACGTGTTAGACCACGCAAACTTATGGAAACCAAAGGACTGTGACTTGGTCCCGATTTACTTTGTGAATAAATTATTTTTCTAAGATTAGTGAATTGATTTTAATAAATGTCCATGAGTATGATTGGATCTTTTAAGTGAACAAGGGTCGATAAATATAAAGACTTATTAGTGATGTGAAGTACTTTAGAAAAAATAGTGGATTGAATTAAATTCTACTAGTTAGACTTACAGGTGACTAGATCCATGTAGTGATTTTCTTGACATTTGATGATTTTTGAGATGTTTTAACATGCATTTATATTTGTTTTTGCTTAGTTATTGAGAATTGTATTGTTGTACTATTGTGACATTTGTGATAAAACTTTCAAGATGATGTATTGAACCACGTAGGAAGGAAGCCTAATGACTTTGACGGGATTGTCATATCTTCCATGATAAAGTAATATTCTAAAAATAGTTTAAATTATAACAAATGATGTCAAAGTGATAAAAATAATTGAATAGTTAAAAAATTACTTTGAATTTCATTCAATTATGATTTAAAATTTGATGGAACAATTATATCTACATACATATGTGTAAGGAAAACTGCTCATCGAAGGAAGAGATGAGGATCCCATCAGAGTCACTGGGCTTCCTACATGCGTGGTCCAACACATCATCAAACATGTTTCACCACAAATGTCACAATAGTACAACAACACACTTGTCTACTCCTCAAGCAAGGATAATATCAATGTCTATTACAGCATCTCTAAAAGCACAACCTGTTAAGCAAAACGACATCGATCCAGTCATCTTCACCACCTATAAATCCCATGGTCAGAACTCAATTCAACGCATTTTTTTGACTATAGTATTCCAGCTCACTAAGGAAACTCTATCTTCAACAACCAAGCTGACTCAACCCGAACAACCAACATGAAATTTGCGTTCACTTTACGCCAACTCAAACCGCCCCTTCAAACACTAGTTGAAACGATGCCCGCAATGACGAGAACATGTGACCGGGGTCGTGACCATTCTAACTAGATTAAAGAAAATCTGATAAAAATAGTTATGATCCTGGCCACTTGTTCTTGTAATTGCGGGCATAGTTTCAACTAGTGGAAAAAAACCCCAAACTCAATGAAAATAAAGGCATCCATTCATACAAAGAAGGACCCAATATTTTTTTTTTCTCTGTTTTTCCCCAAAACTTTGTTTTGAAGCTCGTCAACTGAAGGAAATTCATGCTAATGTCATTCTGAGAATTAAAACCGTTAAAAACATAGAGTGAGGAAATTTCTGGGCAGAAAACTGAAAAGAGGGCCTGAGAAATGACAATGCGGAGGAGGAATCTGCCCGCATCCGCAAGGTACACGGGAGGAGATCTAGCTACCCGTGGCGGTGCACTTCCATTTCCGCCCCCCCTGCCCGTCCTGCCCTCTCTTCCCTTTCTGCCCTGCCCGACCCCGCCCCACCCCTGCCCCAGCCCACATTCTGTATCCCCAAACCCGCGCCCCCCGGCCCCGGCCCCGGCCCCGAAGCAGGCTTGGCTTAGCACCGAACGGAGGGCCCCCCCCCGACGGAAAGGCCCAAAAGACACAAAAAAGTAAAAGCCCCACGCCAGAAGCGCGACGCAGATGCGTTGGAAGCTAGCGACGAACACTCACTCCCCCCCCACCCTGGAAGAGCCTCCTCTTGTACTGTCCCAGCGCCGTGAGGCCCAACCCTGGCCCACCCCACTACCCCATTACCATCACCAACACCCAAAACCACCACCACAACCCAAATCCACTCCTCACCTCCAAGATCTATCCCCGATCTACATACACAGCACCAGGATCGTAGCAGATCCCAAATCCGTTACCAAAACCCAAACCCGTTAGTTATGACACCTAAAGAGCGTGTGTCGCCCATACGATCTATGAATTGGTTAGATTTTAGGCCTTGGCATTTAGTGATTGCGTAGATGTTGTGTTGTTAGGGGTGTACATGTGTGCAGCCCGTACTACTTCCTGTATTGGACAGTACCGTCCATGACGGGTATGAGGCAAGGGTGGGCTTGAAAGCCAAGCCAAACGGCCGCCATACGGTAGAATAGAATAGCTTACAGCTTGGGAGGGGGAGAGAGAAGACCCGAGAAGAGAAGGGCAGCCAAGTGGGACGTCGTTTTGCGCCAGGTTTGGGCCATGTCGACCGTCACTCACTCCCCATCGCCACATGCTCACTCGCACCTGCACTCGCAGTGTCTGCTATCATTCCTGCGCTCTTTCAGCTTGCCTTAAACTCACTCCCAGGCTCACTCTAGTACGTCAACTTACACCTCTGCCAACAACAACAACAGCAGCAGCCGCACTTCCATCAACCAGACCTCACATCAACATCATCATAGCACTCAAACCACACTCGCAGACTCACTCCCAGGTCACACAGACTCCAGACTGCAGGCTCCTGACTGCAAGCTTCCTCCCAGGTTGCAGGTTGCTTGCAGGAGTAACTTAGTGCTGGTTTTAGCAGGTGGGCGGATTTTTGAACACTTGGAGTAGTTTGGGTTCGTCTTGGGAAGGGGGAGGGATTTCGGGGAATGGAGAGAGAGGTGGGAGTGGGAGTGGGGGAGAGGAGGAGTGTGGAGAATCTGGGGGAAGTTTTTCGTTTGACAGGGTAGGATTCGTGGTTATCTTATTTTTGGGCTCATTTTGGGGGATTCGTGTTTTGCGGGAGATGATCATCTTTCGGTTTGTTTTTTTTTCTGTGGTGGGAGGGTGTGACTAGTTTTTTGGTAGGTTTTTTGTTTTTGTTTTTGTCTTGGTTGTTGTGTAGGTAGCCATTTTTCGGTTGTGGTTGTTTTTTGGGTGTTCGGGTGTGGTTGTCTCGTGCGGGTAGAGAGGACTTGTTTCTGTGTTGTCTGGAGAAGATTGTTGTTTTTTTTCTCCTGGAGTTGTGTTTGTCTGTGTGTGTGTGTGTCTTGGGTGTTGCTCCGAGGGGTGGGCTTGGTGGCGTCATTGGGCAGGGCGATTTTGCTATTTTTCTTGAGTAGGTGACAGGTTCGCTGGTGGCTGACAGTGGGGAGTGGTGGTGGAGTTGCAGGTGCATGAGTAGGAACATACGTGCGTGTGCGGTTGAACGCTGTGTTTGATGAGAAACGGTACTGGGTTTGTGACTACTCTGATATGCTCTTCTTTGACTCTTTGGGAGGGTAAATGGGGGTGGAATTGGGGTACGGTGAAGCCAGGGGGTTTGTCCGTGCGAAGTTTTCGACGATCAAAAGTTATTTCGGTGTTTCAAAATTTTGAAATTTAAAGAATTGGTTTAGTGGTAGATTGGGCTTGTGTCTGGGTCTTCGAAATGCAATGTACACATGGTTGAGGGGATATTTGAAGCGCTCGGGGGTTATCTCTTTCAAGCCCGAGTGTGTTTACTGGAGCACGTACTACTACCTTCTATGACGGAAGACCTTCACTGTTGGAGAGTGGATTTGTGAGAGTAGTACGGAGCTTTTGAAACAGGCTCGTGAGGGTTCTCACGCTGTTGGTAGTTCTGAAGGAGTATCGTCATTTGAGCATATAGTTTGGAGGAGCTTTTAAATTTCATCAGTGCTTGAGGTTAAAGGTGCTTTAGCGGGTAGTAGAGCTGCAGGATGTTTTCCTTTGTTCAATTTGCTTTCGGGTAGTATGGTCGCGTTAGTGGAGCACTCTCCCAGTCTCTTAGAAGCCTTGCTTTGGGGGTGGTTTTAGAGAATGCTGTATACAAGTTTTGAGTGAAACCTTCTCGCACTAGATATATCCAATTTGAAGTTAGTACGGGAGTATGTTTAATTCAATATTGATTTGTCGGGGTCGCCTTTCTGTCTTACATATGTTTTTGAGTTACGGGCGTCGAGAAGAAGGCTGTTAAACTGAAGCCATGCTGATTCGGTAACTTGGTATTCAGGTGTATATCGAAACCAAGCAGTGCGAGTCCTGGTGTACCAGTAGTGGACGGATTTGCGCTCCCGATCCGGAGCAGGACTTCAAGGAAGGATATTAGGGGAAAGATGTGGTTCTGGAAAACCTTGGGCAATTGTGTGTTTTCAAAGTCGCCAAATTTGCAAAGCGGCCTTGGGTTTGGCGAGACTACGTCACAGATATTCAAATACGTTGTGCCATGAACGACAAGCTGTGTAACCAAGAATGTGCCCAGAAATTTACGACTTAGCTTTGTAAGTTCATCCGCCTCTTGGCTTTGCAATCCATTCTTTGGAATTGCTTGATTTTATGTCAAGAAAAACAAGTCTCTTGATACTATTTCACCGTATAGTAAGAAGATCTGATGATGCCTTGTACCTGCGACCACTTTTACTAGTTTAATTACTGATAAAGGCTTGTACAAGGATACTCTAGAAGTTGCATTTCAGCGCATAATTTTCACTCGTTACGATCAAGCTTCCCGATGGTATCATTTCTGTATCTATTTCCAATTTGACGCTTACCGCATTGGTGTCACAATGTCGATATCGGGCAGTAAGGAGGCAATTATTTACCATATAATACATTCAAGTGATTGTACTTCATGGTTTAGTAGGGAACAAGCATTCGATTTTTTCTCGGTTACCTATCCCGTGACATCAGAAAACTGTCATTCTGCCATAGTTCAAAGGAAAATCTAACTCCTTGCCTGTCAAGAGCGGATTCCTTACCGGAGAGAATATGGGGAGCTGGTGAGAGTGGAACCTCCGTTGATTGCTACTGATAGGTTTTAAGTTGAGCAGCATGATTGTGGGCAAGCTCTTGCGACGGATAGCAGAAACTGGATCGTGAAGTAGTCGGCATGGAAAAATATGTGTGTCGAAGGTGGTTTTAGTAATGGTGAGTTTGAGCAGGACTCTAAGATACGGTACTATGATAGACGACGAGGAGATCGTAAGCTCGGTAGATAAACGGCGTAAGGATTACCTCTCACAATTGGCAGTGGCTCAACCGGATCATGTTGCGTGATTTCCTCCACCTTCCGTTGGAGTTTGGATGTTACTGGATCGCTCTAATGAGTAATCTGTGTCTTCGTTTGGGACGACTTCTTCGTATGACTGATGGCGATCCTGTTTCTTATCGCAGGAAGTGAAATGAAAGGACGTGCTAGGAAATCTGGACATTGAATTCTTCATATTCTGCATATTTATATTTTGTAAGCAGTTCATTGCTCTCTTGATTTAGTGAGTTGCCAGTCAAGATATCCATTTCACGAGTGCATAAGCAATTCATCAGGACTTTCATGCTGATGACTGCAATGAATTCCTATTTGTCACTACAGATTAATGAATCATGTATCCACAGTTACTCCCGATTATTGCATATTGTCCTCATGCATACCGATTTGGAACTGGGTTGGGAAGCTCCAGGACCCTTGGGCACGTTTTAATCATTAGGATTTATGATGATTATACTGGGATTCTTGCAGCAGAAGTGGCACCACGCAATGCATAAGTAGACACCAATATGTTTTGAACTGCACGAGGTTAGGTGCTGGTGTTTGACATTTTGTTCTGTGGGCATTGGGTAGTAAAAAATGGCCAAGGTATTTTAAGAGGGAAAGTGGAGGATGGAGGAAATTCGGGAAGGGATTGTGTGGAGGATGACAGTGCAGGCAGTGCCGACACTTCTGTCTTGTCTCGCTTTCACTTCCTTTTCGCCCTTGTTTTTCGTTGGCTCCATTCCGTTCTCCTTGCTGTTCGTTACGCTCTCAGTCCTTATCAGCGTGGCGTCCTGGTGTTGGAGTCCGCATGAAGGTGTTTTCTCAGCGGATGAAAATGAAGCCAAGTACAGCAGCCTTTACATAGACTGCTCCCGTGTGAGCTCGAAGCTGGGAAATCGGTACTTCGTGCCTTCCCTTCTACAACATTTTGTCAGTAGTTTGCTTTCAGATTCTCGAAGAGAGGGCAGAATATGAAACCTCATACACATTTGTACTGTTTGAGGACAAGCTTGCCATGCTATGGTGAATATGGGGCAGTATTATTTCATTGGTGATCCGGAAGCATAGTGTTAGAAGGGTAAGTGAATGCATTGTTGTCCGAAATAAGGAGCATGCGAGTAGTGTCGGATCAACTTAACCTGCTGTCTTTGAGTGAAGCGCAAGTCCGTTATATTGGCGTGGAGCGCAAGTCTTGTCCCATTACAGAGATAGACTAGATTCCTCGGGATTGTCTCCGGTTTCTGTCGTCTTCGTTTGCTCTTTGTTTGGCTTGCGTCATGTATGATTGTCTCACGTGGTGCGGTGATTATTCTTGTTATCTTCTGATGTGCGTGGATTTTCTTAGGTCATGGTGGTGCTGCGGTGAGGCACCCCGCGGGTTTCAGCTGGCAATGCTGTTTCTTACGTGGGCGCTGTTGTTTCTGCTACTTTGCATGCCATCGATGGCAAATGCCGAGATCGGCAAAGCTCAAGCAGACACAGATAGTCTATCATCCCTTGGTGACGGGCAGGAGATTTTAGAAGTTACTTTTAAAGGTAATGTTTTGTGCAGCATCTTCCAAGGAATGGGTGTTATTTGTACAAAATCTTTGTATACACATATTTTTGAACATGGCTCACCAAGTCTTAGATTTTCGATCATAGAAACTTAGGTTCTATATCACTGATAACTTGTAGAACACGGTAGGTATTGATTGATGAATATTGATTGAAGTAACAAGTTGGCGTACTGATAGAAGCATGAGCTTGATATTTGTGTCGCAATTGAGTTATGAGTTGTGCATGTTGAATGAGTCACTTTTCTTTCAAGAGAACTTATGGTTGCCACACACCTGTCATTGCAGATTTGGATGTTGAGACAGCCTCCCAAAGCGTCGATAGTGGAGGTCCTGAGAAGAGAAATGACGATGTGACCAGTGGACCTGTAGTAGAGAATGCACAGGAGGAGCAAAATAGCGAGCAGAGCAGTTTTGACTCCTCTGTAGATTCATTTCAGTCTGAAGCGCACATTCCAGCACTAGACGGAAAGGTTGAGCTACAATCATGTAGAGCCCTTGTTCGATCTGGCCAGCAAGTGACATGTGCTGCTCCTGATTTGTTTCCTGCTCTTGAAGCCGATGGGGCTTCTGAATTGTGTGATTGTTCCAAGGTATCCTCCGAGGACAGAAGCTCCTCGTGTAATTCGGACGGTCCTGTTTTCCCTTCTCTACTTGAGTTTGGGCAACAACCCTTGCACCAGCGCCAGGTGGCCTTCCTGACTATCATGAACTCATGCAATGGCTCAAAACTATCACTATTAGCGGCTAAAAGTGATAACAGACAGTTTTTTGTCACTGGATTCTCTGAGAAATTTCTTGCACCCGGTGGAACTCTAAAACTTCCTGTGTATTACTTACCTGCATACGTGGGAGCAGCCAGAGGGAGTATAATTATAGAAACCAGAACAGAACCGCTAGTAGTGCAATTACAAGGGGAAGGCGTTGCATCTCTGTACAAGATGAAGGTTAGGGTGCATGAGAAGTCGCACTATGTGATTTCCATCTTCAACCCTTTTAAAGATACCTTATTTGTGGAGGAAGCTGTAGTCACGCCGAAAAGGGATGATGAGAGCAGTGAAGAAAGGAAGAGATCTCCGGATCTTGTTAGCTTATCCACCTTAGAAAATGAAATTGTTATTGAAGCACAAGAAGAGTGCTTGAAACAAGACGGGAATAATAGTCAGAATGAAGATGGACTTTTGATGAGAGTAGGGGAAACATGGGAACTTCCAGGTCAAACCAGTGGGGACATCTTAGATTTCAAAATATGCCTGAATCAAGGGGAAGTCTTTAGGGGGTTGTTTCACATTCGAGTTACTGGGCCATCTCTCGATAGTAAGGGGATTACTTTAGTATACCCGTTCAGCTCAAGAGTCTCTCGGCCGTCACCTGTGCTGTCAGTTCCTCATACATTGGACTTTGGGATGCTGGTTGGTGATCAGGCAAGCTCGCAGCCCTTGGTCCTTCAAAATTCCGGCGAGCAGTTAGTGCAGGTCAGAACATTGTACCCCATTCTTTTTTTGACCAATGTGTTGAATATTATTTGACTGGAGACCTCGTTCTGGTCGAAGCTGCTCGTATTTAACGTTCATCATTGACCATGGCTTTGCTCTAGCTAATGGTTAGCCAATAGTTGAGGAATAGTCCCCTAGTCTTCGTCTATTTTATTTTATCTGCGGTTATTGTTTTGTGCTTCCTAATTCACTTGAAAGGCTAGGGTTCTTTTTGGACTTCTAGGATACCTGCAGTTACCTCAATATTCAATGCTGATGAAGATTTTATCGTTTGTCTTCTGTTGCAGGTAGAGGATGTATATGAAGTGCCTGTTGATTCGAAAATTAAAATTGATTACAAAAAGGGTAAAATCTTGCTACCAAATTCGGAGACCGAAGTAGCTAATGTCACGTACAGTGGCCAGAATCAGCCTTACGAGTCCAGCGCGTGCAAGAGGTCGCAAAAGATCATCGTCCGCACCAACAGCACCATCGGTCACCTAATCGAGATTCCGTACAGGGCTATGGTGTTGCAGTGTTTACAGTCCCCTCCTGCGATGGCGTTTGGGACTGGAAGCCTAGGAACAGGTGGGGACCTCGAAGGCTCTCACACAGGTCAACTGGGTATCACTGACTTGCTTATGGATTACAAGGTGTTCATGGGTTTGCTCATTTGTGGACTTTTGGTAGGGACACTGGTTTTCTTCCATGTAGTTGTACATGACACAGAATTACCTACACTGTCGGGCGACATTGGAAAAGGCGGCGGATGTCATCGAAGAAGCATGAGTCGAGTCAGCCCTCTTATAAAGAAGAGAAATAAGATCCTGAAGATGTGGGGCTGGGGAGCTCTTGCTACGGTCGTAGATGGTATCTGGACAGCATTTGGATCCTCGTTATGGACGAAGGATTGTAATACGCCCTCCCCGGACTATAGTCTTCCTCGCTCTGTGACACCAGCGCCGACACCTGCACCATCTGCCACACCACTGCCGAAGTCATCAACAGGGGGGTCTGGTGCATCTGGGCCAGGATCAGTGCAGACAGGGGGTCGGAAAGGAAGCGCAGATAGGAAAAATAGTGGCTCTGCTAAGTCCGAGCAGAGCCGGAATAGTAAAGGTAATGGTGAGCCGTCGGGTGGTGGTTCACCTGTTACGCCTAGGGACTCAAACCATCATCCATCCTCTGTGAAGCAGCCTAAGGCGTCAAAGTTTTTGAGGCCAGAAAATACTTCAGCAAAGCATGCCGTTTGCGTGGAGGATTCTGTCGATGTCAGCAGAGTTGTGAAGGATGAAACAGTAGCAACTGCTCCCGTGCAAGAAATAGAACCAATACAAGTGATAGCACCTGCACAAAGTACAGGTCCTATTATCGATTCTTCCATCAAAGAGTCACCTAAGAATATTACAAGCACCTATTCATGCGTCCCAGTGGCTCAGAAGACAGGTTCACCTTGCGCTCAACCAGTTGAACGTGAGAAGAGGAAGCGAAGGAAGAAATCTAGCAAGCATGATGTGGCTTCACATTTGGGTACTAGTGGAGGTGTGTCACCTGCATCACCTACCTCTCCAGTGGCACCCTTCCGTTCCACATGGCCTGTTAGTCCTCCATCTCCTGATAAGAAATCTGATCAATCAACAGCGTCGCTGAGCCCACGAAGCATGGGATCTGTAGACCTTGCAGAGGCTGCACCACTTCCAAAGCTGAAGGTGAAAATACTTAACTCACCAAAAGTTACCAACCGTGCACCGGTCACCTCAGCGACCGAGAGTCCTCGGCGTAGTATTGCTACCCCTTCTCAGTTGCAACCGAGGCTGCAAGGCAAAGCAGCGGAGCATCGCAGGCCATCACCTTTGGAGAGGGGCCGGGGGCCAAGTGTTAGCAGGAAGAGCAATTTTAGTGAATGGGCTGCCGTTGCTCGTAAGAAGCCGTCAAGCACTGGCTCTAGCAAGGGGTCAGAATCTGGCGATGGAAGCCACTCGTATAGAGCGAGTCGTCATCCTCACCAGAAGGTAGGATATGATGCTTTTACAGGGTCGGAAGATGGAACTGTATCTGCTGCCTCTTTCACAACCTCAGCTTCGTTTCCACGGCTAAATTCTCGTCCTGGAGAATCACGGGCCAGTTTATGTGACTTTGGGATCGATTCATTCGATACGTTTGTTGTTCCCCCACCTGCCATTGCACCGGCACTACGAGCCCCCGGAGCCAAGATAACAAAACAGGCTCCCACAAGTGAACCAAGTTGGAGCAGCCTTGGAATAACTCCAAGTCCTGATCTGCACGGTGGCCGCATTGAGGATAGTTCCCGCGATTCCTGGCATGCGAGCACATCCTTTTCTGGGCAAAGCTCAGGGGAGCTGGTGTATGATATCTGGGGCAACCACTTCGGCAACCTCAGTCAGTGCAGCTCCAGTTCCGAGCCCAGCTTCCAGACAGGATTGGAGAAGGAGATCGATCCCGTCAACAGCTTCCACCGCCTCTTGGTGCCAGAACATGTCCAACAATCTGAGCCTTTATTTCCAGGCACTACTGGTTATGTAGGCGACATGAGTCCGACTGCAGCAGCTCTATATGCGACCCGTTTCAAAGGGTTCTTCTCCGAGGGGTCTACTTTTGGGGGGTTGGATGATAGCCGACCTGCCTCTCCAGCGTCTGTCCATGACTTACCCGATCAACTGTATCCGATTGATGGAGCAGGGAGCTCGGAGGCTTCGAAGCTTGGCTCTGTTGGAGGGCAGACGTTGATGGCGAATCATGTGAAACCACGTCTGAGGGTTCCATATTCGCCTCCCATGGGTTGCGTTGCAACAACTGCTTTTTCAACACCTGCCTTCAGCCCCTTGGGCACTCCAACTCACGCTTTGAGCTCAACTTCTTCGGGTTCCAAGCACTCGTTCTGGGCTCACGACAATAGCAGCCTTCCGGAGAAAGTGGTATCGCCGACTCTGTCTTTAATCTGAGTAGTATTATTGATCTTTCAGCCCATTCCTTGTTGCATGGTGGCTGAGCAACAATTAGGTATTATTGGATGGATGACTACTAGGTGTTGTATTGGGTACAGTCCTTTGGTGTGCCCCTGCTAAACCTATAGATCGGAGGACACGAATTATGATCCTATGGGAGACTATGCCCAATTGTTCATATACAGGCTCGAAACTTCTGTGTTGATGTGCTAGTATATCCATGAGGAATCTTTGATAATGAATTAACGATTCCTCTCCTGTTCCTACAGTGATGATGTTTTGTTGTAACCAGCTTGTTGCATTGGAACGGCATAGGCTTCATGGTATTGACACAATTTTGGTTCATCTTCCTTCGGTGGGTGGATTGCATCGATCAGACTTTTAGCGTTTGAATCCTTTCTAAGTGACGCACCATGTGATGTACCTTACATGTTTTTAGGTGTACTTGTAAATTCAAGCCGTATTATTTTACTGTTTCGTGGGAGTCGGCATGTTCCGTACCGTCAACATTCGACGACCAAGTTGTGTACGTCAATGTCTTCAAGTATGGATGGGCCAATTCTGTTCACCAGCACTACTTTTTTAAATACAATTAGACGCAATAGCCATGCATAGCAACGAATAATTTTACTGGTCCAGTCAACGAAAGGTTGCTACAAGGCATGAGGGCATCACCGAGGTGACGAACGTTCAACCTTCGAAGCAATTATTTCTGAGACGGATATGACTCATGCTTGGACTCTTTGTTCTTCAGCCTCGACTTTACTGGGCCTACTCTTTTAGGGAGGGCATATTGCATCATGATCAAAAATTGGTACTGCTATTTATATCATTAAACGTTTTGCACAATGCTACTATTATTTTGTATCACACTGTAAGGTATACACACCCATGAGGGTTAATGAACCCATGACTGATTCATAGGCTTCCACATTGCAGAGCAATGGAAAACCAGAAACCGATAATTGATGAACAGTAGATTTAGGATGCATCCTCCAATAGAATGCCTCTGTGAGTGTTATGGAGTGTTATGGACATGTTGTTCTTCACTACTCTTGTTGTTATCGGTCATTGGTACACCTATATATCGGTTATGGGTAAACCTAACTTTTGGACAAAAAGATTTGTAGTAATTAGAATTTTACTGAATTAATTTTGGAAAAATGCTCATTCTTCATGAACCTTATGATACTAGGCACAAAAAATAACTCCTTTTTGAAAACCCAAGATTTACTATGCTGAAATGCTTAAGTTATCGGTCATAGGTGTATACCTTAGAGTTGCTGCAGGGTCCTTGGTATGTAATGATATCTTGTTCAAACTTATTGATGCTTACACCTATGCTTGTGGAGCCATGATAGAGCCATGATAGGGCCATGAAAATAGTTCAACCTTTCCAGTAAAGACTTACCAAAGAATGGGAAATTGACCATTTTTGAGCCCGTAGTGGCTAATAAAAGTTGGTGGTGTGTGATTTAGGATATTGCAACACCTTCCCTTAGGATTGCACACCATCTCTGGGTGCATCCAAATGTGCAAAAGCAGTCACAGAATTTCAATGTCTGAAAGACAACATTGATAGTCTGGGCCGAGCTATAATAGGTTATGAATATCACATCTTTGTAACAATTGGCGATGCCAACATGTGAACTTGAGTTCTACCGCGTGACGATCATTGTGTGTACCCGGTGGCATGACAAATCCCGACAGACTACAAAAGTTTCTAGACAACGTTTGTGAATACCGATCGTATACGAAAAGAAGTAGCCGCATATACAAGCCAGCATGAATCCTGTCCGATAATGGATGTCGCTTCTCTGAAGGATGGTGATGGCCATTCCAGTTTGGCGTATCTCCATAAATGTCCCACTCTTGACGTCCCAACTTCCACGGTTGCCTGTTCAATGGCTGTAAGGCCATGTCCACTGCTCTTTCTTCGTGAGTTGTATCGTTTCGGTTTCGATCAAAGATCGTTTTGATGCACAAATATTTGCATTCAATGTTACTACCAGGACTAAGGTGTGAAGCGAAGTCGTCTCTCTTCTGCCATTGGGGAGTTATAGTCGTGTTTATTGATTGACCTTGACATCATCTAATCTGCCATGAAAATTTAGTGCTTATGTGGCATATGAATGTAATGCATACTGCGTTTGTCCATGATGAGTGAAAAGTGGAAAATCCAGTGACTTTAGTCTACAAAGAACTAGAGAACGGGTGCAACTACCGAAAATTGTTGGAGGGTAGCACGATTACTTTAGGATCAGTTGATGAGTTAGCTGGTGCACATATTAAAAGGTTAAGGTTGACTCTCCATTTACCAAACCCCTGACACCTCGATTATGAGTCTATTATGCACAAGCAGCTACTCTTACCAACTACCACAGTTTCTTGTTGGGATCATCCAATAACCCAATTTCTTATCAATGAAGATCACTCATACTTTAAATGCAAATCGGATCTCGCAAATGCGTATCCACCTCGCAATGGCAGCAGAGCCCCGAGCAGAGTGAAGATAGTCGTAAATGTTAGCTGTAGCAGATAGACCTGAAGCAAGTTCATTAAATCATTACTAACAAGGTTTGTTTCTATAAATCTAAGACATGGTTTTCCCATTCTTCAACCAATTCTCTTCAGTCTCACTGCCTCGTCCTTCAGCTAGCTAGTTATAAGCATCACTCCTCAAGTGATATCATATCTCTCTGCTTCCTTCGCAATGAAGCTCCAGGTCACAGCGGCATGCTTGGTGGTGTTGCTCATGGCCTCTGAGATGGTGATCACGTCTGAGGCGGCCGGCTGTGACATCTTCCAGTTGGTGCCGTGCATGGCAGCCAGCAAGAACGCCAGAGTGACGCCCTCCAAACAGTGTTGCACCAACATCGGCAACATGGGCAAGGGGCTGGTCGGAGCCAAGTGTCTATGCTCTCTGCTAAACCATCCGCTGGCCAAGTCCAATGGAGTGGTGCCCAGGATTGCCCTTGCTATTCCGCAGAAATGCCGCATTGCTGTTCCCAAGGGATTCGTCTGTCAAGGTAACACATATCACATGATCATACTGAACAGTGTAGCACTAATACATGGGGTATGACCAATTAGATACTGCATATGTTACAAGTGGTTTAGCAATCGGGTTGATTTATCATGACTCTGGACTGGATTATGATTTAAAATTTGCTGCTCTAGCTCCGAGCTTGTGATCAGTTGAGTTGAGAAGCTGAGGGGTAACTTGGTGGATTGTACAGGAATCCGAGTGCCTGGAAGCTAAATGGATAAATGCAAATCAGCTGGCCACAACAACAGATGATGGTTACAAGTAGATATTGCATATTGTTGGTGGGCCTTGGTAGTGCCTGAGTAAACCATATTTTTATTGTCATATTCTAAAGACGGTGGTTAGCTTAAGACAGCTGTTACGAAGATCGATTCATGAAGCTCTAGTTCTGTTGAAGCTCTTCTATAAATAAAGGTCGTTTAAATAAACACTCAGTTAGTGGTGCATAGATGCGAAGTTTATGCAACTGTGAGAGTTTCTGTGAATGAAGGTTTACCTCTGGAAGTCAGAAAAATTGTCGTTCAAACGACCAAACTGTGTGCTACAATGGAATTGTCTTTCCTGTAATCGATGTACTGCCTTAATGAGAATTGAAAAGGACCCATTAGCATCTATCTAGGATGTAGATGCATAAGGATTAGAAATAGCTTCCCTCAAGAATGGAATGCACACAGTAAGACACCTAACAATAAATCCCAAAAAAAAAAGCCCCACATAGCTGAACAAGTTTGCCTCACAACTCTCCAACCCAGCAACTTGAGTTTCAGTGCAAGGTAATGATGAAGCCTTGACAACTTCCAACATTGGCTATGATGTTGTAGACACACATATTAGAACTAGACTCAAGTTGCAGACACAGAGAGACTCGGGTTGCCTTTTCCTTTTGTAGACACAAATTAGAACTAGACTCAAGTTGCAACACAGACAAACTCAGGCTGCCTTTTACTTTGACACTATCAGTTATTAATTGCATGCATCCACAGCCATCGATATGTGTGAAGTCTGTTTGTTCCAATTGGTAACTGTTTGTTAATAATTAATAATTCTACTGTGTCTTTTTAAAGACGGAAGTTCGGTGGTTTTTATGAAGGTGTATAACTTGCAGAGGATTGGATGTGTAAGGCCTTGAGGTTTATTCGTGAAACTAGGTGTTGTTGCCTTGTCAAGACCTGATCTGATCGGAGCCTAGAGGGGAGGTCGTTCACGTGTCTTCATATACAGGTGAGATTTGTGTGTGCGTTTCGTGGAGCTTTGAACTTGACACATTAATAATTGCTGTAAGTGGTGTAAGTGACACGGGAAGTGCCGTCATCTACAAATTTGCATCACGAGTGGATTTTCTTCATATCGCAGGTTAGCACAACTCAATTACGATTTTCAGCGCAGCGGAGCTAGGCTAGGATGTCCGGTGTGTTGAAATTACCAAAAAATAGTGTTACAGTAATGATTTTGATAATTGCTAAGGAAGTTTATATCTTTTGTTTAAGAGCAACGGTTGCATGAACAGTAACGGACGCCATAGAACTACTCTTAATCACTCGAACCTCTAAGTGTTTGAGAGCAGGGATGCGGTGGTGCAGAATTTGTAGAGAATTTCACAACTTTAGTCTTCGGTTTGATCTGCTTTGCAGATGAGATACGATCTAAGGTCAGAGAAGGAGATTCAGCTCTTAGCGATTTTCAGGAACTGCAGCTGAAGCCGGTGCCAATGGCGACGCGTGGGAAAGATTTGCCGCCTGAAGTGCTTGAGAAAGTGTTGGCATGCCTACCCGTGCAAGACCTCTGTCGTTTTCGAGTTGTTTGCAAGGCATGGAATCATCTCATGTCTGAGCCTGGGTTTGCGTCTCTTTGCGCCCTAGCACCTCGCCAAGCATCCTACGTCCTCATCACGCCCAAAATCGTGGATCTTGACTTAACTAAAGAGACTGATTTGGAAATTCTGGACGTGGCGGAGAAACGATTCTACTCTCTGTGCCATCCGTTATTTCATAGCAACTCGTTTCGCAGCGACACAGATTCAGATTGCCAGGGCGATATGTTCATGAAGCGAAAGTGGAGACTCACACTGGCTGCCGACAAAGGGCTTGTTTACTTGCTCTGGATTAGTATTGGCCGACGACGCGAGTGGCATATTGTATGCAACCCCTTCAGCAAGAGCTTCCACACGATTCCAAAACCCGTGTTTCAGATTGGATATAACCGTGAGTCGATCGTTGTCATGACAGTGGACAATGTGACTCAAAGCTACCGAATCGTTATGTTGGAGGAGCGTGATAATATTACAAGACCAGTGGACATCTATCTATACGATTCCACAACCTTGAAGTGGAGGAAGCTTTGTGGATTCCCTGAGTTCGGGTACTGTGCCTACTCAGGCACCTTTCTGAATGGAGTCTTTTACGTGTTGTTTATGAACTTTGTTAGTGTTCCTTGGTATCCTACATTGTATTCATGTAATTTAGAGAATGGTGCATGGAGCCATATCGACGTTGAATTACCCCGACCATCACATCCACAAGACAAATCACAGCTTGTGGTCGCCTTGGGTCGCTTGTTCATCGTGGAGTACACCGGTATTCCGAGGGATTATTCGACAGCTTGGGAATTGAATCGCAAACCGAAGAAGCACGTTATCAAGGTGGGGATTTCGGAAATTCTTCTAGCTGAGAAGGAGGTTAATATATGGAGAATGGCAGAACTGCGAAAGTATTCGAAGTATCCTCGAAAGGTGGTGGACGAACCAAGGTTAATGGACCATCCACCGGTGGCAGTTGGATGTGGAGGCTTGATAGTCATTTCGTCAAAGTTTGGTCCCTGTGTGGCGTGGGACTTGTTGAAGAATCGTTGGCTTGATCTGCCCACAAACACTAATCACATTGCAGGCAATCAAGGCATGTATGCTGGCCTTGTCCATCTTGACATGAGGGAGATGACGTCCTGAAGAGTTGACAACATCACGGTGGCCACTTGCTAGACCTGCACTTCACCAATTTTCTCAGATGATGAAATGAGCTTCTTCTGTCTCTGTCGGCCTTTAGGACCGTGTTGATCTTGCTCATATGCTACAATCCGGTGCTACAAATTAAATTCTCTCTTGCGGCTTGTATTAAATGGGGGAAGGATATAAAACTGGAATAATAGGTTACTGACTAAGTCATGACTTTTGTTAATGTAGAATTGATGTCTCCATTTTTTGGTTTGTTTCTGGAATGAGTGGTGTAAGCGCAAAGAAGAGTGGGTTTTTTGTCTTGTTCAAAGGAATCACAGGAGGTAGAGTTGAGGGCGCCCTGGAAGGAGAGGTTCTTCTGATTCACAAGGGCATAGAACTTGGATACACTTGTTAATCCAGCAAAATTTGGAATACATTGATTATGTAGTAATTTCAAAGAAGATTGACTCCACTACATCATCATCTTCGTCGATGTCAAGGACACTCTTGTGTAACGTAGCATCCAACTCGCACACATCACTTGCCACCAATTACAAGCAGTAAGAGTACCAATATCCAAGTCTGAGCTAACATATAATCCGTCTAAAAGTGCATTCATTGATAGGAGATGCAACATAGACGAAGGATGGGCACCACCCAAAACCTTCACAGCTAGAAAACTTGTGTTTTGAACAAGTTATGCATATAGTATCAGCTTTATAAGCTTTTATTATTATTTGGTATTGAGTACTTTCTATTATTGATTCAATTTTCGGGGTTCACTGAGTGAGACATTATTGAAGTTTAAGTTCCAAAAGCAGAGCCAGGTAAGCTTATCTAATCTTGAAAACTGTGAGTAATCAGCAGATTGTATGCAAAATTGTGCAATTTGTTTGCTTTTTAGGTCAGTGTTGCAATATGTTTGTGAATATGTGGTAGTAAAAGGAAGCTGACTCACATTGTAACCTGTGTACCAGGTTGAAATTGAAATAGGGTGACATCACCCACGTGTATGGAGTGTAATTTGATCATTCTAATGTTGAACTTTTAACCATTTTAAATCGAGAGCAGATGAAGAGAAGAGAATAGAAGAAGATTAATTCCTAAGCTCATGGCTTGGAGAATTGTGCGAAATTGAGGAAGCCAGGCATCTTCGAGTAACGATTTGCCCTGAGAAGTGTTGGAACTGGTCTTGGTAATACACACATGTACAGATATGACGTTTGTTAAGGCATTTGTGGTGGCCTTCGGGACTTTCGAAAGGGTGATTGTTGGCTTCGCTGTTGTCGTGCAATTTGCAGATCCAGTTGTGGGATCAAAATGATTTGCTGCCAATGTAGAAATTACAAGGACCAGAAGGGTGTCTAGTATGGCTGATTTCTCTTCCGTAATTATTTCTGATGTGACTCTTGGAAAAGTTTTGAGCAAAATATGCCTCTTGTCATCACCAATGTCCAGGCTTAGTTTTTGGTTCAGGAGATAATTGGAACTCAGTGTTCATCTATAGCAGACCATATTATGTTTCTTTCCAAGCAACTTCAACTTTGCAAACCAAACATCTGGATGTCTCTGCTGATTATCCCTTCATTTATCTGGTGTTGTCCATCGCCAGTTCTCCTGTGAGGATTCCAGATCCGCCCTTTTGGAGGAACCTCAGTGACGTCTATGGTAGTTTATTTGCTGGACATAACTAAATGTTTACAATTCTCGAAGTTCCTTTCTGTAGCGTGCCCGGACATGTCATAAGGCATCTGATTCTTCCTCTCAAAGCAATACCCAAATTGTCTGCTATCCTGTAAAAAAAATATAGTACCGACAAACGCAGGAGAAACCAATATATTTTCACTGCTGCTGTGAATCAGAGATCGGCATAGTCTACTCAGCTTCGTGACTTCATATACCAAGGTCTTTAAGTTCAAAAAACACTTCTACTAAAAGGCCTAGTGGGCAACTTGTCATCGGTACTATCGGTATGCAGCCCTCAGTTTTGTGTGATATCTGGTACTACTGTTCTACATGTTTTAAGAATTACAAAAATTGCACATGACTGTGATGTAATTTTGTAAATGTAAATTTTTCCGCGGAAATTCATGTGAGGCTTTGGTGGTGTGTCACTGTGTTTTGTACTGTACATCTTTATTGTTCAGATTTGTGCAACATTTTTCATGCCTTCATCCAAAACCTATCAAATATTGGAGCCGCTCTCGTTGCAACCAGGTCAGGTGGCTGTGCAAAGATGGAACCAACTTGTTGGGAATTTCGCGAGTATTTGGTCACAGGCAGTCTTAGATATTCTGGTTTCCCAGTGTCAAGGAGTCACTGTGCGGCACGTGCCATAAGACTCCGGATATACCTCAATTAGGTTGCGTAAATTCCCACAGGCACACAAAACATGGTGGAGGATCGGGAGAAACAGTGTGCCATAGATTTGTTTCTGTGTAATTTGATATTCCTTTCGAACAAGAATTACCAAGTTGCCACGAGAGTCTACAACAAATGTTGATTGACATACGGTAACATACGATGTTAAAAGAACGATCGAGTATAGACTATGGCCCAGGAGATTTACGTCAGTGACTTGCAAGCGTTTTACATCAGCGACTTAACGTAAGACATAGTGACAGAGACTCGGCTGTCAAAAGACACCTATAAAAGATACCAAAACAAACACCCACTTGAGGAAACGCATGATAAATGACTAGACACGATATCCGATGGCAGTTGTCTTACGCAAGCACGATGCACGAACATTTTTCTAGACCAGGTGGTGCAAAAATAGTTCTACAACAAATTTTCTCCATCTTCAATTTCAGAATAAGGCACAAGCCTCAAGATTACAAAAAGCCTTCGGCTTTCATGTGAAAGGGTTGTCCTGTCGTCCTCTGTTTAACTGAAAAATTCCCTCGTTCCTTCATCTAACTTCCCAGCAGCAAACAAAAACACTGCGTTGGGAGGAAATAGAAGCTCCAACTACCAGGATGACTCTGATCTCAATCGGTCATCGTTATGTACAACCTAGGAATCCTTGACAATGGACGAAGCAAATCATGTACAGGTCGATATTACACAGGGAGATAAGCTCCGATGAAGAAGCTACAAGTTTGGATTTATATGGTTGGAGAAGTCCAGAGTGCCAGCACCTTCAAATCCCATCCACTCCTCCCAATCTTCCCATGAGTCGTCTCCAACTCCCATAAATCCTTCCAAGTTATCAGACAAGTCATCCTCGAACTCTCCAAACTGCTGAGTGGAGCCGTTGATCAATGTCTGCAGAAACAAATCCAAACATGTCAACACAAAACTCCGAACTCAGGAGATGTCTACAAACCAAACCTCCGGTATGCACAAAAACCATCAACAACACCAATGCATGATTCTAACATGATAGAAAAGCATGGAAACAGTATGTGAGTGAGTTTACCTCATAAGCATGGTTTATCTGCTGGAAGTTTGTGGTGCAATGGTTGCCATCACAAACATCAGGGTGAAACTTCAACGCAAGCCGGCGGTAAGCCTTCTTAATCTCGTGCTTACTCGCCCCAGGGCTCACGCCCAAAGTCGAATACGGATCTCTCGTCGCAGTCCCAGCACTGCACGCCATAGCCACCCCCGCTTTCGGCCTAGGACTAGAACTCGACGCGCTCAGACTCCGCGGCGAGGACGACATCACATAGTCACCTTGCTGGAACGGGTTCCTGGCACTCGCAATCGGGATTGCCTTGCTAGTCATCATTGTCGACAAATAACCAAAGAGAAATTCCGGCACCTTCCAAGTACTAAACACGAAAACTCTCTCCTTTCTTCTTCCAGCAACTGGTGTAATTCCGAACCACGATATCAAAAAACCAAAACTCTTCCTCCAACTCTCCAGAAGTATCGACGAATTAAGTGAACCTTTTGTTAAGCTCTATAAACAAGCTCCAACAACCTGAACTCAGCTTCTGAAAACGCTGCAGACACTCAGAGTTAGACACACGAGAAGTACTAGAACTAGCCCGACAATGAACCAAAAACGGTACTAGAAAATGTGGTAGGAAGCTCTAGAGGCAAGCAATCTGCTAGTCGGGTGGCGAAATCGCGGCGCAGCGAGGAGCGAGCGTGACAGATTGGAGAACCGGAGAAGGTTGTGTCGGAAGGCTGTGCTGGAGCGCCCTGCCTATTATATTGCATTTGTGGGTCCGCTCCGGATAAACCCGACCTCCGTCCCAGGTTTGGTATCAGGTTTGGTATCAGGTTCGGGTTACCGGTGACGTTGGATAGCGAGCCCAGATCTCGCGTCGGATGAAGTCTGTCGGATCGTTTTCATTTGCAGAAAATTTCCCAATTACTGTGGAATGGTGAATACTGTTTTGTGGAATTACTGTGGGTGGGGGTTCAGGATGGGGATTTATTGTATTTTTACTTTGTTATTTTTACTTTAGAACTTCATTTTACTTTAGATTGGATTAATTAGATATATATATAAGAGTGGAGGCTATAGAGTCATTCAGTTTCAATAATATATTGCTTAAAACTTCCTTTCTCAATTTTTATTTCTTGATTTTTGAGTTTTTGAACATTTATTTATTCAATTTGTTGTATCTTTCATCTTGCATCACTTTCACATCAATTATCTTTCATCTTGGCATTATGGGTCTACCTATCTATGAAGAACGAGAGAATAAAACTACAGAGAGTAACACTCCTCATTTGTTTCAAAGATTCGTGGAGCAATTACCATACATTGTCACGGGCCTACCTATCTACGAAGCATGGAAGTATGTACCCAATCTTGCTAATGAACCACTGAAGAAGCCGCATATTCAAAATATGACTAGGACAAAGAACATAATGAATAGAAGAATTTGTAATCAAATGGCAAATGTTGCAATTTGTGAATAATAGAAGGGCAAAACATTTGCCATTTTTCAACTTAGGTGAGAAAATTAAGAATAAAATCTAAATTATTTTCTCTAAGTATTTTTTAAAAATAAAGATATATGTAATGAAAAAAAATTCAATCAAATTAAAAAAACTTGGTGATGTGAAACCCAAAGGCTCATTTATTTTCTTTGCTTCAAATTTTTATATGAAGTTTGGGAAATGATTCTTTGAGAATCGGTTGTTTAGTTGGTTTGGTAGTTGGTCTATGGTAATTTTGCGGGTGGGGCATGGAGAACTTGGTGGGAAATGGTACAAATGGTGCTTGGCATGGCTTTTAGGGTCGCTATCATTTCTATTTGCTTTGAGCTTTTTCTTTGGGCTTTTGATGTTCTGATTGTTTTGGGGTTCATTATTTGTGTGGAGTTCAAAGTGGCTGTGTGGAGAAGTGTGGGGGTGACAGAATTGATGAACGGAGTGAAATTGCACCTTGAGTTTTTGTTTTAGGGAGGGGGTGTGGATTTACAAATGGGTTTGTGTCAGAGTGTGTTCAAAGGATAAGCTTGTCTGCACACAAGAAGATAAGTTATGGAGAATATGGCTAATCCCAGTGGAAGTCAGATGCGGGCTCCCACTTGACATGTGACTTGGTGGGTCCTTGCAAAGAGTGATACCCTCTCACCCTACATGACCCTACAACCACATCAAAACTAGGCATTTCTCTACAGTCTCATCTCCAAGCTTCTTGGTTTTACTCACAATTTCCGAAAGCAACAGTCTATTCAAACATTCTCGGATACCGTAGTCAATTCAGTCGCCAGATAGCGTACCCTTTGCACAACCAAAAGCATCCCACCTTCCTTGAACTCCACAAAACCATATCAAATGGGCCACTTCCCACTTTCAAATCCGGACTATACCATCATCATGTGACAAATCCAAAACCAATGGAGGCCCCCACCCCATCAACCAGTAAAACAACCAAAACTCCACCACATCATGAAATCAAACTCTTCTATATATCAATCCAACAGCAAAGCATCTAAAGAATATCCACCACACTAAATTTATTCATCCAAAACAAATGGCAATACTCACCAAATATCTTCATCCAACAGTAACTGCCCCTTCGAATGAAAATCATCCAAATTAGTGAACTGGGCCTTTGAGTCTGTTCCACGTAAGATGTGGATAAACTTCCCCGCCGATGAAAGTGAAACTGCCAAAGACGCAAAGGATAAGACTGGGAGTGACGGTTATGGAAACATATTGTCTGCATACGTGGCGGGAGTTACCATACGTGGCAAGGGATGCAGGGGGCGATGGCGTGTGCAGGGATTTCCCGTTTCCGGGAACAGGGCTGGGGAGCGAGGCAGGGGTGGGGACGTGTTACAATTCTGTTCCCGGAGATATTACAGTGCGTTCTGTGGTGATGCTGTGGTCGCTGGTGCCGTGCCAGCGCGACATTTTAGGACTGCCTTTGGGTCCACCTGTCCCGCGCTTATTGCTTCGTAAATAGATACGGTGGTTTCCTATTCTTTTTCCTAATCACGTTTCTTTCTTTTGACTCACAAGAATCTGGAGTCAGGTTGGGTTCGGCAATTATGTTCAAGTCAGTGTTCACACCGGGTGGGTTCATCTTTGTGTAATAGAACAATGGAGGGTTGGTTAATCTTTTTGAAAGTGGATTTGAGGGGCGGTTTACACTACGGACCATGAAGATATCCCAAGAGAATTAAAATGATTTCATGGTCACGGCTCTTGGTCTAGAGCCGTGACCATGAAAAAAAAAAAATCATTTTTTAAATGTCTTGGTCACTTGTCATGGTGTAAAGTAGATTTGGACCGGGACGACTTTGGGCTAAATTTTTCAGATTTTGGCCAATCATTGATTTTGTGCCCAACGGTCCCCTTGTTTTCCGTCGAGTCGACCTCTTTACCTCGACTCGACTAAAAACCCGTTGGACCATGAAACATTATCCACTAGGTAGAAAATAACAGATTTTGGTAACCTCAAACTTTGTGGTCAATCTCCTTTTTTCAAGGTAGTGTAAAGCGAAGTCGGACCGGGACAACTTCCTTGGCCAATCACAGATTTTAGAAGGCCATGGTCAATGTCCACGGTCCATAGTGTAAACCGCCCATGAGGAATGTTTTCATTCATTTTTTGAACCCATATGAAATGCAATCTTCTATTGCAGGATATTTCAAATCACCAGAAGCTATCACCCATTCTGTTTACTTCTATCCTCTTTTGTTGATCAAATAATTATTATTTTGATTGTTGTGATATACTGCACACTATTACTATGAAAGTTTGAAAAATCTCAAATCAACTTGGTAAAATTTAAGGAGCCTTTGGGTTTCATATCACCAAGTTTTTTTTCAATTTGATTGAATTTTTTTAATTACATGTATCTTTATTTTTTTTTATATTTAGAAGAAAGAATTTACATTTTATTTCTAATTTTCTCACCAAAGTTTGAAAATGGCAAATGTTTTGCCCTTCTACTATTCACAAATTGCAACATTTGCCATTTGATTACAAATTCTAGTATTCATTATATTCTTTGTCTTGTTCATAATTTGAATCTGTGGCTTCTTCAGTGGTTCATGAGCAAGATTGGGTACATACTTCCATGCTTCGTAGATAGGTAAGCCCGTGACAATGTATGGTAATTGCTCAACGAATCTTTGAAACAAATGAGGAGTGTTACTCTCTGTAGTTTTATTCTCTCGTTCTTCATAGATAGGTAGACCCATGATGCCAACAAGAAAATAACTATAAGTGGCGCAAGATGGAAGATACAACAAATTGAATAAATAAATGTTCAAAAGCTCAAAAATCAAGAAATAAAAATTGAGCAAGGAAGTTTTAAGCAATATATATTGAAATTGTTGAAATTGAATGACTCTATAGCCTCCACTCTTATATATACATCTAGTTTATCCAATCTAAAGTAAAATGAAGTTCTAAAGTAAAAATAACAAAGTAAAAATAACAGAGAAAGAATGACAAAGTAAAAATAACAAAGTAAAAATACTTCTGGAGTAAAAACAAGTTTTAAAGTAAAAGGAACTAAAAGAGTCTAGAGGTTATGTCCTTAAATATTTTGGAAGGTTTTATATTTATTCTAAAATGTTTTAGAAATAATCATACCACCTTGCCAAAAAATTAGTGAAAATATGGTATGGTCTGGCTGAAGGGTGTGCCAGTCGGGATATGTGCTAGTAGTTTTAACAGGAGGGTATATACCGGCAACGCTGACTGGGGGGTATCTTGAGAGGTCGAAAGGCATCAAACGGATATTACATGGTGGCTGTCCTGCATAGAGGTATAGAATGGGTTTCCGAGGTATCAGGAGGGTATATCCACGTAGATGACCTTGTAAAAGCAAGGATCGTCCGGATATGTGTATGTATCAGGAGGGTATAAGAAAGTAATGGGAGGGTATGTGTATGTATCCGGAGGGTATAAGCACTTATCGGGTATCGGGTACGGGCAGTGCAGTGCGACGCGGAGGGAGAGTTGTTGGGGTTTCGTGTGGGTGGTGTGGTGAGGCCACAAGCCAGACTAGGATCTGCTCATTGATCAACTCACTTGTCATTGCACTCTAGATCTTGCTCAGAGTTTGTTGTTTGAGAGGAGATTTGGCTGTGTTGTTGTTGTTGTTGTTGTTGTTTGCTAACTCTTTACGCTCCACGTTTAGTTCTGTCACGTGTAATCTATCTGCTTTTGGTGGCCTCTCTAAGTATGAGGAGGCCCTCAATCTGGGTTGAAGAGTGGGGATGGGATGACTGCTGGGTAAGATTCATTCTGAGGACATGCTTAGAGATGGGGAGAAGATGGGGGGAAGATGGATGCGATGTGATGTGATGTGATGTGATGTGATGCGATGCGATTTGATGCGATTTCATGTGATGTGATGTGATTTTCTGTGAAGAATAAGAGGTGGTGAGTGTGGATGTTTCGCTGAATTTTGTTGAGGGAGGGATGGGGCGTGGTGATGATGTTGGTGGTCTAGGTTGATGAGAGGAGGATGAGGGGCTGGGGTTGTGGGTGTTGGGGGGTTGTGAAGGGATGGATTGTTATGCTGGAGTTGGGTTATGTTGGTGGGTTGAATTGAGATGTGGGGTTTGAGTATTTGGAAGATTCAACCTGGGCAAGGCTTGGTTCACTGAGATTGGCAGCAGAGCGTGCTAGGATTGTAAAGCATAAGGTGATTGCATGTGCCTCTCGATGCATCACTCGATAGTAGTAATTTGTCATTCTATGCTATCTAGGGTATGTCGGGGGGTAGCGGAGAAATCGAGGCCCTTGGGTATGATGTGGGTCATCCTTTGGTAGTACTCTTGGGAGGCTGCGGCAGGGACCCGAATCTGCTCCAGAAGGTGGCAGTGACGAGCAGATTCGGATTCCGAATTTACCTCCACTGTTCCTGATGTGTGAGGATTGATGCTGTTGCCTAGGGTTGCTAGGCGCTGCTCGATGCGATTTTCAACTTGCTGTATGTTACTTCTATGTTTGAGATAGTTGGAGATGGTTGGAGATGGTTGGGTTTGATTCTGTAAGAGTGAGAGTCTCTGTCAAGAGTTCTGTTGTGGGGCGTCGGTCCTGTGTTCATGTAAGGCAGTGACAACTTGGTATTGGCTGGAAGATCTTTCACAAGGAGGTAAGTGGAAAGAGCGTCGCTGGGTGGAGGGAGGGTTTGGAAACCGTGATTTGGGATATCTGATGAATTATTTTCCTTTCAATGCTTTCCTGCTTGAATTGTTCGTACAATCTGCTGCGGGAGTCTTTCACTGCAAGATCATGTACTCGGATGGAGTCAGGTTCACCAAACTCCGTGGTTGGTTTTTCTCCTGTGAGAATCTCATAGCAGAGTTAGTCTCGGACTGACATTTCTATGAGATTCTCACGGGAAATGAACTAGCTTCAGACATTCTCCGCCGTGATAATTGACGGTGCTTTTGAAGAGAATTAACCAGGTGGGTCCTTGAATCTACTTATGCCCACTTTAATGGCTTGCTTTTACAGTTCTTTCTACACTAGTCAGGTTTTCAGTGTTGTAAGTATTATCTTAATGTTTCCTATTCGCTATGTGTCGTTGGAACATTTAGAATTGTCTGTAACTCAGATGTCACTTATTTCTCTGAATTAGTGGGCTGAGAATAATGCCGTATGCTAGAGATGTCTACATTTAATGTGAATGTAGGCAGAAATGATGTTGTTATATTACACGGGAATGGGTTGATAACCGTAAAGCCTCTGCTAATTAGGTCATTTTTTAGGATGTTGATTATTAATAGGTTGTTAGTCCCTCCTTGTTTATGTTTTTTAAGAAATTGATTGACGTTTTACACGATCACGGTGTGTTCGATTTCCCGAGGCTTATCAAGATGAACTCCATGTTTGCCAAAGATAGGGATTATGTCAGGATGAACTTCATGTCGTTTAAAGACAGGGACATTGGCCAGGAATCGTCCATGGGTGGGCGGTTTGGTGAGAAAGCGAGAGAGGAGGATGATATAGGGACTCCTCTAAAGCTATTGCACGAAGGTGAGGGTCACAGAGTGACTGTGGAGCTCAGGAACGGCGACCTGTGTCAGGGCACGCTGATCGAATCCGAGAATAATTGGACCAGCCAGTTTGAGGATATCACCTACTTCTCCAGAAAGGTACATTTATTCCTCTTATGGTCGAAATCTTACAATGTTGGTAAGTGAAATGACCGCATTTTTCCCTCCCACCAAAAATGGAGGGAGGGTTTTGGTGGCTTTGAATGAACATCACTCAGTGATTTGGGATGGGTTCAGAGGCGTGTGAAGAAACACGGACTTACACGAAAATCTTTCAAGTTGGATTTAGTTTTTATTCGGGGAAGGAGGATAAGGTAGGTTAGCATTCATACCCAAGCTCTAAACTATACGCACCTCGTGCCTCTCGGTTTTGTTGGAAAAACATAGTACAGCATATGTGTTCAACTGCTTGTAATGTCCACCAATAATGTAGTCATCAGTTGAACTGATTGATATTGCTACAGTTAGTGCCTTTCAATTGGAGCATATGTCGGCATTGTTTTGAGCGGTACCACTCAAGATTGTGTTGAATTGTTGTTAGCGAGTGCACTAATGTCTTTGGTGATGTGCGACCTGCCAGGTTCATTATTCTTCCAGACATGCTCAAGCATGCACATCTTTTTAAGCTTCCCAACGCTAAAACCAAGGTGCTGAATTTTCCTTTTCTGCTGCAATAATAGAGAAGTTCCTGTCTCCTTTAAGGTTGAATAAGAATGTCTGATTATAAAATTTGTGACCCTATGCATAACGCACTGTAGAGTGGGTAAAGCTCATATAGAATTTACTTCGCAGGAAGAGCAGGATGACGACCTGAGGTTAAGTTTGAGGCTTCTCCACCTTACAAATTATTCGCAGAAAATAGCAGCGGAGCAAGGCCGATACTATTTATGATCCTGCGGATTTTTGACTTCAGGATTTACTCTCTCCTCTACACTTGTAGATTAAGTTACTGGTTTTAGCGAGTCTGTTAGATTTAAAGCCTATAAAGATGTGGTGCATGAATTGCTGGGGGTTTCGACATTGCGCAAAAGTTTTATTATGAATTATCCAATCCCATATGTCACCTGTAGAATGCAATATCTCACCTACAGAAAGCAACATGATTTAGTGAAACATCTGATCACATTTGTGCAATATCGTCAGGTCTTCTTTTAAGAATCTTATTACACTTTACACTCCAAATTTAATGGAAAGCACATGCAAAGAGTCTCTGTGGAGAGGGTCAGAAACTTGTGCATTCAAGACACACTGGTGTAGTTTACTGCTATTCTGAGCCATTCTGGTCGGACTGGTAAGCCTACTTGAGCGCTCTCTGTAAATCTTCTGTATCGACAGATATACAAGTTTGTCATGGTCCATTGGGTCAACATGCGAACTGTTCAACTCTAAGAAACTCTCAATCATATATTCAAGATTGATCCTAGATCTGGTCACACGACTCAGCGCTGAGCGCCAAATGTAGACAATGTAAAGGCCCTGAAAAACTCAAACACAGTGACCACAAGTTACTCCAATTCTTTGCATTTAGCGCAGAAATTGTCATGATTATTCCTAATTCAGCCCCTGGATGACGTTGTTGATGTTCGATTCGCCTCACAGACACGGCATCATGCAGCTTTAAGGTACCCGAAAGGAGCACCTTCGATCACCTCTTGCATCTGATTCTCATACAGTGTGCTCTTTCCTAATCAACAAACCACATCGCACAAAATTTGAGATTAGGAACTGGAGATTAATTCATTCAGAACCGTGCTTCCTCAGAATGCCGGAGGTAATGCCAAGTGGCCATGGTGGTCAGCACCCAAGTGCAGATAATCTGAAGCATCATGAGTAGATCATTCGTCTTACTTCGAGATTATGGATGCAAAACTGAGTCTGTGTTTTCTCTCTCATGATGAAAGGCTAATCCTTGACGTGAAGCACAATCTGGAGAGGAAGAAAAGATAAAAAATTGGCTGTGTTGTTAAGTTGTACGTCAGGTGCTGTGAAGCAGGTGCTTTGGATTTGCATACCTCGCAGTTCAGGAGTCAAAACAAAGGCGGTGAATTGCAGGAGAGAATGTTCTGAGAGAGATGGGTGTGTAGGGAGAGGGAGGAGAGGCGGGGAGATTCGAAGCTCCTGGTGGTTTTTGAATTGAGGGTTGGCGAGATGGTGCGTGGGGTGCGCTTCGTGTGTCTGGTTTTTGCAGCGGCTGTTGCACTCTACTTGCTTCTATGTTTGAGTCTGGTTCCTCTTGTGATGTACCCGCCTCGGCCGGAGTACTTACCTGCCGAAGACGAAGAGGTGGTGGCCGATTTCAATCGAGATTATTGTCCTGCGCATCTTTCAGCTGCCGGTTCAGGTGGGCACGGTTGCGGGATTCCTGACGACCAAGTTGGTGTTGCTTTTGTGGATTGTGTTTCACTGAAATCATGTATTTTGCGAAGTTCATCGCAGTTCTGAATTACATGGAGCGCATTGTTTTGTGATGTCCTGAGTAGAGTCGTTTGGGTTGGGATCCTTGGACTTTTTCGCCATGCTTACCATTTGATATTGTTTTGGCATGACAGCAGATTGCAAAGCTAAGACAGGGAATTTCTTCTTTGGATTGGCCACCGCTCCTGCGCATGTTGAAGACAATTTGAATGACTCGTGGCTAGAATTTGCACAGAATTCGGTAATGTTCATTTCTTTGAGAGTGTGTATCTCTTTCTCTTCGGTGGGCTAGAACTTCTATGGGTTGGGCTAAAACTTGGCGGGTTGGATGGGAGTGCAGAAAACCCAGGTGAGAGCATGGCACAACGTGCCTCTTCCAGGCGAGCGTTTGCGGTTCTGGTCGGCGCCGAATGTGGAGATAGAGTTGGCGAAAGAAGCTGGCTCGTCCGTGTTCCGGCTTGGTATAGACTGGGGTCGAATTGTGCCCCAGGAGCCGGTGAATGGGATCGAAGCAGTGGTATGCCCATCTCTTTTCAACAACGATCCTCTGCTCATGACAACGATTTCGCTTGTTGCATAGCTGGTGTTGTTTTGTACTGAGATAGGGTTTGGATATGATTGCGTGAAAGGTTGACATGGAAGCAGTGGAGCATTACAAGTGGATTCTGCAAACGGTGAAGGAGAACGACATGCGAGTGATGCTCACTCTCTTTCATCATTCATTGCCAAAATGGGCTTTGACTTATGGAGGGTGGATTGACTCTCGAACCATCTCGTACTTTGAAGACTTTGCAAGGTGATGTACCTTTGCCCTAATTTGATCATAAACTGTAATGCTTGTTGTGATCTTGAGCTTGGTTGCTCATAAACTGGGATCCTGCAGGTTTTCCAAGCAACAGTTCGGAGAGTATGTGGACTACTGGATCACGTTCAATGAGCCACATATCTTCGTCATTCTGACTCATTGTTCTGGGACCTGGCCTCCTGGTAACAAGCCATCCATAATGGAGTCGCTCGTTTGCTTCACACCCTGGGGACATTATGGCCGGGCCATGGAGTCAATCACAAAAGCACATATTGCCGCATACAAGGCTCTCCATGAAGGGTGGGTAACTTCCTGTCTGCCTCGAGCACTTGATGTGCCACTTCAACATCTGATAGTGCAGTATTAGGCTTCAATCTCATAACTCTGAAAGATCTGAGTTTCTGACTTAGTGTGTTTTGCAGGTCAGTGAAGGCAGTTGTTGGAGTGGCACATCACGTGGGAGTGATACAGCCTTATGGCCTGCTTGACCTTCCAATTGTTTACATAACAAGATTTCTCACAGAGTTCCATTGGATAGATGGTATACAAGATTATTTGGATTATTGTGGGATCAACTACTATGGCCAGGTTCCTTTTCGTTGCCTCTTCGTTTTATAATGTCTCGTTTTTTTGGTAAGGTTCCTTTTTGTATCTTGTTTCTCAATGGCAAAGCCACTGCTAGATTCTAAGAATCGACCTTTGAAAACCCGCCTGCAGGAAATCTTATCAGGGGCAGGTCTAATGTTAGTTCCAGAAGAAGAGTATAGCGAGGCAGGGCGAGGTGTGTATCCTGACGGCCTCTTCCAGGTCCTTGTTGCATTCCATAACCGCTACAAAGCAAAGCAACCGAAACTTCGGTACATCATCACCGAGAACGGGTTTGCAGATGCCCGCGACATTATTCGCCGCCCATACCTTGTTGAACACTTGCTTGCCATTCACGCTGCGATTCAGCAGGTTGGTGCATGTTCCTTTGTTTTTATCTTTTAGTTCTAGCAATTTTCCAATTCAATTTAGGTTGAATCAAAGTCCTCAAGATTTCTTTATGGACCCAATGGATGCAATTTTACTTTGAAATAACTGTACGACAGGAACACACAGACAGAAACGAATTTTCCTTTCACTATTCATTTTGGAGAGGTTACTTACAGCCTTACCATGAGGAATGTATTTTGTGCAGGGTGTCCCAGTAGACGGTTACCTGCAGTGGACCATTTCAGATAACTGGGAGTGGGCAGATGGTTATTGTCCCAGGTTTGGCCTTGTTGACGTCGACAGGGCAAGCAACCTCACTCGAATTCCTCGGCCTTCTTACTTTTTGTATCAGCAGGTAACAACTCAGTTATTACAGGGTCGGCATTGAAGAGCGCATGTATTCATTCAAAGCGTCGACTTCCTATGGGTTTGATTGAAGCACCGATAGTTCGAGAATTCAATATTTGCTCTTAATTTTGAGGTCACTATGCACTCACTATTAATTGTTTTAGGCTAAGTTTCAGTTAACAGTACATGATTGTTTTGGGTGCAAACTTCCACAGGTCTCGAAGTCAGGCATTATAACCAAACAACAACGAGAGGGAGAGTGGCAAACATTGCAAGAAGAGATAAAGAGGGGTGGTGTTCGGCCTTTCTGTCGTGCTGTTGCTCAAGATAATCGTATGTGGGCTGGTAAGTTCTCTACGTTTTTTGACTCCGGGGCGAGTTCTTTAGCTTTAAATGCTTGACGTTTCAGCCCCACCATGGAGTTTTTGTATTTCTAACTATTTGCTGTGAACAGAGTCTCTCGATACGCCACGGATGAGGCTCATTGCCAACAAAGACTGGCGATTTACGAAATATAAGCAACCCGGCCTGCTTGAGTATGTATGGCGCTCGTTTGAAGTGGCGGTAATACTTTTGAAGGATGCTGTGCGTTTACTGTCGGGTGGGTCGCTAATGGATGTCAGCCTTCCGCCAGAAATAATCTCTGGAGAGCTTTGAAATTTCCACAGCACTTCATCAATCTGCAATCTGCACTGCTGCTTTGTGAGCTTCCCGCGAAGCTTACCTCTAGGAATGTGTAAAGCTTTAGTTTCTTTTATTTCTGAGAATTTGCAAATTATTGGAGCTGTGCTGCAAAGCACTTCTAACTTCCGGCTTTGGTCTGGGAGAAGTAAGATTCTTTCCAGAAGAAGCGACGTGTATTATACTTTTGAGTCTTATGTTTGGACTGATAAATATGAAACCAATTTTCTACTTTATTAATGAGTCATTTTTATCGCGTTCTCCTTGTCCCTGCTCATCTGATGTGAAATCTTTTCATTATGAGATCCATGCCCTTTTTTTTAGTGAAGATTTGATGTTATGAAGATAACCTGATTTCAGACAGCTGGGCGAATTCCTCCTCTGCCTGAAGTTGGTTTAGGGCTACAGCCTGCATGCTGTAAACGTGCAACCTCCTTGCTAGCTTGACGTTGAGCAGAAGCTCGTCAACTGTGAGTTTTTAGGCCACCTGCTTGGACATCCCTCAAGCAGTGCAGTAAAGATAAGGATAACCACGATCATTACAGAAGCAATGAACCAGTAACTATGCTTTCTTAGTTATCAGCACCTTCCGGAAACGAAATCCTGAGGCATTCATTTTGAAATTTACTGACATACTCGATCCAGGACATTTCACTACTTCCATCAGCTTATGGTTATCCATCAGGTGCACGGGGGTCCCAATCTTGTCCACTGTGTTGGTATTGATGTGGTATTGGAACTGAGCATCTAATTGGGTAATACTCACACAATTCATTCTTAGGTTGCTTTCTCTCAGTGTACTTGACTATTCTGTTGCAACCACGGTGCTTGCACTCCAGTTGTAAAGGATCAACAATCTTTTCAACAGCTGTGATTCTGATCCGACGAATTGGTTATGATTACCAAGGGATATCCCTTGGTAATCCGCTTCTCACAACAAGCTGAGCACAGATGTGGCCGGCCATTCTCGCACTGAATCACTAAACAGAAAATCACGTTAGCAGTCTGGGCATAGCTACCAGGATAATGGAACCAACAAAGGCTCAACCATGGAGCAATCAAAGGTAGCATCCACTTTCATACCTTGTACTGTATTGTACTGTACATGAAATCAGCAGTTAAGTCAAGGACAAGCATGTGAATCCCATAACTTGTGGCATACAACGAGAGGCTCAGTGACTTCACACTCAAAATGACAGAGTGCGAGTTCTGTAACTCACCTGGCACACAGGCGGAGAGAAAGGCACCGAGCAAATGGGGCATTCGAGGATGTCTGGGTCCAGACTCCAGAGTATATTTCCACTGCTTCTCTGCCATCTCTGAAGAGGATGGTACTGCGCCTGACTGCGTCATGGTGCAGATTCTGTAACAAGAGACAGAAAGCATCGCCGTACGTTTCGTCTCGTGGTTCTACAGCAGAATAGGGAGTGTGAAAACCAAGTGGAACTTCCACTCCTCACATGCGAAACCATGTCTGAACCAAAAGTCCTTTGGTAGAGAATATGAGTCGAGCCCACTTCGCTGGTACTGCACCGGAAGTGCAGAATGACCCCGAGAATTTCTCACCGACCAACGACGTCAATGCATTTTTATCTATCATTTCTTTGTGCTGCCTTACATCCATCAACAAAATCCATGTCTTCAATCTATAGGAACTCAAATTTATGTGCTTTACTTTGAGCCAAGTGAGTCTCCATTGCTAATGAGTGTACAATTTCCTATGTTCTTCAATGCAGTATGTCGGCGTATCACACATTCCCCATGCACCCAAGGTTTTGAATCGGAGAAACAGGCAGTGAATACAACACTGCCCGCAAAAAATTGTCATCGCACAGTGAATCATACCGGTTCAAAGGAGATGAATACGTTGAATAATATGTTGGTTTGTACAAAGGTTTTACAGACTGACAAATGCAATGTGCATCACCCCACTAAGGGTGTCATAGTTGTAGAATCACAACCTAGTAGCGACCTCAATTCCCTGCTTCCCAGCAGACTGTGTTTTTACAGAAGGCAATGCGTGGTGATTCGGCCAGGCAGCTGCAAAAGTGAGGCATCGATCGCACCGGGAAAATCTCCCACTCGCACCTTACCTGCTCACAGCATTTGAATCGCCTCGCTTCACCATCTCCTTCAACAGCCCATCACTACAAGCAAGTGTGTCGTTCCTCACTTGCAAATATAGCAAAAAAGGTACCCAAGCGACATAGAACTGACTCACCAGCAGCTTCCGCAAACCAAGCTCAAAGTTGCAGGTCGATGAGTGCGTCGGGTCACTAAAATACAAACGGTGGGGCCTGCCAATCTATAGTATCACTACTCTTGGATGGCTCCATATCAGAGGCCCTCGCGGCCGGATACCGCTGGGCCCATTGAATGTTTTTTTTACCGCTTCAAGGCTCAGGTTTGGTAACTATTGACAACCGTCCGATGAGAAGAGAGTTTGATTTTAGGACCCTTCATATGAGGTGCCGAGTTTTTGATGTTAGATATTAGCATCTCGTTGGTCATATGAGAGACTAGGAGATACACACACGTGTGCCAATCAGGCGACTGTCTCAATTCTCAATTTTCACGGTAGGGTTTGCTGTGGAGGGTTCCTCTCGATGGCTTTTCCAATTTTGGGGTGGTTTAGGGTTTAGGTTTCGTCTTCTTCGTTTTTGCGGAGGATATGTTTGCAGCCAGATAACCTGATCCATACAGTGTAAAAAGCGTGAAGTTTTGTGGCAGCTTGACGGCGGTGTTCGTAGTCCCCGCCAGCACCAACGGAGTTCCTGATGAACCAAGCAGTGTGCCGATGCTTGGACGAATTCAGCTCTTGCAGCCTTCCACCACATCCCACCACATAGCAAACTTGTTTACGTACAGACTCCACACCAAAATCAGACACCAATACTCATCTCCTTCACCACAGCAAGAACAAAAACCAGAAACAAAACCGAAAACATAGGTCAAAACAGCACAAACCACAAAAACTTGAAACTCCAAGACACACTCCAAAACAAGCAGGATTTAAACACAAAGAGCATCACCTGAAACCGGATTACACAAATGCAGAAAATGGCGTTGAGATGCAGCTGTGTGTTCTTCACCTGCAGATGGTAGTGTTCTCATTCGGATAAGGGCATTGAAAGCAGATTCTGCACACACCACATCAAGGTTAGAGTTCCTTGCGAGAACATAAACCTTTCTAGTAAAAACTACTTGACTTTGTTGTCGACATCTACACACCAAAATGAAGAGAAGAGAGTCAAAGCAGGTGCCAGAACAATCCCAGAACACCATCAAAGCAAACCCTAAACCTTGCCCACCCCCCCTCGGTAATTTACACAAACACAACCATGAAGGATTCAGTCAAGGTACTACAGCACAGATGCGACGCTTCACCAAACGCTTACCTGTCTCCAAATATCTTTAGCAAGATGCCACCGTCTACTGTGCTCCGCGGTGGTGAACTTTGGAGTGGACACATACTGCTTCAACTACCGGCCTTTTGAGAAGGGTAGTGAAATATTTCAAAATGGAGGTCTCAAACCGATGTCCAAAGTCGATTGCCACAAACACAAAACGCAACGCCCCGAGCCCCCCAGGGAGCACACCTGGATTTAACCCCGCAGTTGAATCCTCTCAAGTGTCCCGGTAAAATATTGAAGAAATGGCAAAGGAAAAAGCTTCGGCAGCCAACGTGGATTATACCCGGGTAACTCCACTACGCCTCTGCGATGTGATTCGCTGGCCTTAAGAAAAGGTCCGCCCAAACTCGAGAAACTCGGCTTGATCACAGGGATAGTCCATCGTTGTACATCGAAGAGTCAAAGGCGACACTGTCCTTAGAATTCGGAGTGAGAAACGACACACTTGCTTGTAGTGCATCCACCAGCGCATCCTCACTCGAACTCGACGCCTGTCCGCGCCCCGCAGTCATCGAACCACCTCCTCGCGGTGAAGCTCTCCCAACACCACAATTACCACTGCCGGATCTCCTCCGGTCCATCCCCACCCGGCTCCTCAAACTGCTCCGTATCTGGCTCACAAAATCACTCGGCGAGTCTACCACGCTGGGCTCTAGATCTCCGTTTTCTACCCCGGCATCTACGTTCTGGTCGCCCTCCGCCTCCAGCACCCTCCGTACCAGATCAATATCCCGTTCCGGACTCACTTGCTGATCCATCAGTGGATCGGTACTTGTTCTCCGGGGCTTCATCTGCATGTGCATGGCGGATCTGACGTGCTGATCCATTGCATTGAATGGCTGATCGGACTTCATCGGCATGTGAAACTCCGAAGATGGGCCTGTTGATGTCTGGAAGCTGTGGTTATGTCTGGTTGGATATGGGGAGGCTCGATGGAACGGCTCAGGCTTGATGTTGCCCTTGGGGTCGTGCAAGCCCAGGAAGCGCTGAGCTCGGAGGAGGCTCTCGCGTTGCAGGGAGCTCGGGAGGGGGACGTGCTGCTGTGCGAGGATCTGTTGTAGGCTGCGCATCTGGTGGAGCGCGGCGAGGGTGGTGAACTCCGGGGGCAGAGGTAGGAGGTTGGAGCGGGGACCGAAGGGTAATCCTGGTGGGAAGTTGGTAATGTTGTTGTTGGTGGTGGTGTTGGGGGGGTGTAAGCCGAGTGGTCTTTCAGGGGCTGGGCGGTGGGGATGTCCCGGCGTGTGGTGTGTGTGCGTGCCTTCGTAGGTTGTGATCACCATGCCGGAGTCCTCGCTCGAGCGCTCCACTCGCTTTCTTACTGGGCATTGTGGGGTGGTGCATCTGTAGTAGTTTCTGCAGCAGAATTTGATCAAAAGAGTTTTTTGGTTAGAATTAGAGTTTGGTTGGGAAGCCATGAGGAATGAATAGTGGAGATAGTTTTTGTATTTGTGATTATGGTGGGAGGATGGTGTGAGGGTTTACCTGGGATAGGGGCTGTTCTTCACAGCTTTCTGACCGTATTTGCGCCACTTGAAGCCATCGTCCATGATGTCCACATCGGAGCGCGTTCTGATGGCGTATCGGGGCTCTCGGGATCTCTTGGCGTTCTTCTTCTTCCTTGGCTTGGTGATGTTCCTGTTCAGAAATTGAATTCCATAAAATGTGAGTCACCATGTGGCTCTAGCATTTCTAGCTGAACACAGTTTGATGCATTCAACTGAGGGTGAAAATAACTCACAAGCAGGGGTCGGGCGTGGAGAAGCGAGCTTACTCTGATGGCGCCGTTTTCTTGAGTTCAGTGATGGCAGAGTCGTCCTTGTCGTCAAGCTCTATTGGTGGCGTCGGAGACTTCCGCTTCCCAGTACTGCTGTCAGGCAGCTCACCGGGAACACGCAAAGAGGGTGGGTCGGCATTCCGAGCGCACTCTTCGTCGTCACTATCGTCACCGCCGGATTCAGAGGACACAGACGTGTTTGGCGAGCCAGCACATTCGATGTTCGATCGAATATTATTTCCACCTGCATCACTTGCCATGGAGGGTGGGGTTTTAATGTCCATATCTGCAGCTTCAGGATGTGTTTCTGAAGAATCCAAAAACTGGCCAGCTTCACCGCTTTGGTTTGGCCGTGGCCATCTACTCCTCACAGCTGCTTCACCACGTGGGTCAAACAGCCGATTCATGGGCACAGAATCTGCGTTGTTGAATCCTGATGAATTATCCATATGTGCAAAATTTTCCTCGGACGAGTACGCCTGTGGAATTCCATCCCAGAGACCTTGAAGACCCTCGCCACTTTGGAAAAACCCATGGGGCGAAGTAGAATCGGCTCTAAAGTGACCACCGCTACGGTGCCATGCAGCAGCTAATTCTTCATATAACATTGCATCGGATTGCAGTGCAGCTCCATGAGCTCCTGTTGTGGGCGATTCCCTTGCCAAGTCACTGGCTGCATTCATCTGTTGACGACGTTGGAGCAAGGTACCGCGAGTACCATTACCCCTCTGGCCCACATCATCATTGTTAAGAGCTTGGAACATGCCAACTCTTGGCTGCTCTAGCTCCTGCGACATCCATGGATATTCGGATGGAGCTGGAGAATGAGAGAGGTTGTAGAAATCACGTTGCAAAGTGGGGGAGGAGGGATCGGAAGAAGAGAAGTGCTGCCATGGATTTACAGAAGTGTTCGGAGACAGAGAAGATGCATCGAGTCTATCGATGGAATTTCCAATTGCTGCTTCTTGGTCACTACTTTCTAACCTTTTAAGAATATGCTCCATGAAACTATACGTTCTGCTTTCCCCGAGCTCTCCCTGCGAATTCGAAACTGGTTTTCCGGCCATGGCCTCGTATTGTGAGATTCACGCTACGTACTCTCACTGAAAGGGAGGGAGGACAAATCTTAGAAAACTCAAACTGTGCTAGATCATCACGGAACTCAAGACAGTTCGTGAAAGGCCTTGACAAAGATCTAATGAGCACGTATCCTTGTCTCAGTAGGAAGAAAGGCGTGAACAGAAATATCTCAAATGAACTAGCTACATCATAAATCTACTTAAGACGGCCCGTGTCCCTCTTGATGGATTTTTCCTTGTCAATATCTGCACAACCCAGTAATTGTCCCCTTAGTGTAAATAACCCGCCAAATTAATTATGCAGCCGCACAAAGCTTCGGTGAGAAACTGGTCTGCCCTCGCGGTTAATAGAGATCGTAAGCGTTCTCGATGCTTTAATCACTAAACGAGAAACCCTGGTTGATCGTCTTAAGAACATACCTGCAGGTAAAACCCCACCGGATCAAAATAGGACGTCTCAAGTCAAAAGTCTTGCTAGCCACTTGACGACGAACGTTTGAAAATGACGACATTTTGTCATGATGTAACTACACTGTCACATGTAAGAAAATTGTGAGTGTTAGAAGGAGCACAAGAGGGAAACAAGAAAGAGCTTCATCAATACCTGGATTCGTTCACTGATTTGCACTTAATCCTCTAACTGATACAACGAGCAGAATCCCAATATCTCAAGCTTAAACTATTAGTCGGTGAGGAAATTGAGTGATACTTGCCCACTACTCCACAATTCTAAGAAACTGCTACTCCGATTCTTCGAAGAGTCTAGCGGACGAAGTGATAGGTGACAGGAATCCACTTCGAACGACGCCAACTGATATGATTTCATTACCAAAGTGATATTATAGCGAGCACAAGCTCTCGCTCCGGGGGTCGTTGTGTGGACTTCGTTTGTTAGTGTGCTCTAAACTTTACAACTTATCGTAAAGGCAGGCTGAAGTCATTACTTCCGTGCTGACAGAGAAGTTGAGTCTAGCGTTCAACCTCGAATTCTGTTCAAATATCTACCTATCAATAAGTCTAAGGAAGTCCTCAGGGAAAGTTCACCCTCATATGCAATGTTGCAAATTAAGCCCGTGGTTCACGAGGAGGCTGAACTACTCTCGTAACTCCCACGCCATGTAATACACCTATTGCCCGAAGTCTGCACTTCATTCGATCCGAAACAAACATGCACACAAGCCAGAAATCCTAGCTCCTACTTCGTGAACCTTGTCCGGGCCATCTTCTCAAAAGTGAAGTACGTATTTGGAACCAGAGACAACATGATTACTCAGAGCTTGAAGAAAAGTCTACTGTCATCTCGAAACCAGCACCCTCAGAGTCAGCTCACCGAGCAGAGAATTCAAACCTTTCAGTCCATGAAGAGTGATCCAGTCCAACTAGATTGAAACATCTCCATAAATAATACAGCTTTACGGTAGACTGAATAGCACCAGGACGGGGTTGTCCTTCAACAAGCAATTGAAATCCTTATCCGACGTACAACGCCTTCGAGGTTCGCGAGCCCCTCTTCGAAATCATCATGCCTCTAGGCTCACACTAGCTACATATCAAGCAAAGCCCTCGCAACAAAGATTGAACCGTCCACACCTTAACGCCAATAAAATGCCAGATGTTCAGTTCTAAAGTCTCTCACCTGAGCTATCTCCTTCGATACGCCCACGCCCTCATTCGCCCAGTACTCAAGTGCAAGTTTTCGATTCCCGGAAAGCCCTTCCGGTACTACTAATTCTATACACCACCGTTGTTGCTTTAGGCGTTCGTGAGAACGTCGGATTCTACTATGCAGTTCCCTAGAGCTCACTTGTTCAATTCTGGACCACGAGGTGCACATGCTGCACACAATCGTTCCAGGAGGCAGATCAGGTCTGGTCCAGCCTGGCTCTAAAAAGGAACGATTCACCACTAGATCTGCAGTAGCGTTAGAAGTTACGCAGAAGAAGGAACAACCCGATGACCATGACGATCGCTGAAACCAAACTAAGACCCATTACCCTTATGAATGCTTACCGAAACCCCGGAGCCAGGACCCGGTGCATGCTGAGCTCGCGCCGAGAAGCTGGTCCAACACCACTGCCTCGTCAACGCAGTCAACTTCGTCAACTCCCACTACCTCCCGGCTCTTGCACCCACCCCTCCCGAGTCCCTACTGTGCACAGTATCCGAAGACCAGGATGCCGCGATTCTGAATGAATTCTGCGACACTCCACAACCAGTTCACCGGAAGACTGGATGATTTTACAAGAACTCCGTCTCAACGAAAAGAATCTATATATTATATGACAACAGCCAGGCGTCAGGGTTAATAGGATTTTTTTCCCGGTTTTTGATGGATGGCAAACGGAGAAACTTCATTGCACTTCATGGCTACCTTCACTTGGTCCTAGCTAGTACCTACAGCCTTACTGTCGGGGCCGGCCTTTCTCCGCGCGTTGATTTAGCTGGAGATGTTTTTTCTGTCAGATGTACACTGTCTGTAGAACTTCACCAGGGAAGGGAGCCTGGGAGGAATCATTGTGCATCTGTGGATGTTACTTAAGTTAAGCTGCTGTGTGTGAACCGAGCTTGGGTTGCCCATTTGGCAGTGCGGCCGTGTGCAGAGTCAATTCAACGCCATCAGAGCCGGACTGGACTAGTCACTGCACCGCTTGCATGTCTGGACGGCGTCCAGGTGGTCCACGCCTGCTGCTGCTGCAGCTTCAGTTTCGAGGCCTTCAGATGAGCTGACTTTGGTGATCAGCTGTCCCTGACACCCACAGACTAACTTACACTGCACATAATCAGATCAATGAGATGTTGAGATGTTGAGAAGTTGAGAACTCATGCTCCTGCAGGCTGCAGCCTCCCTTGTACTAGCAGCAACAGGGCCCCATGTTTTGGTACCCGAACCGATTCACTAAACATGTCAAGCCTTCGGTTGCTTAGACTTCACACCGGAATCTTCAAGCATGTACAATGTGTGCGTGTATTTCTGGTATATGTTATATATAAGTCGGAGGTTAGTTTGTAAGATAATCCACCGTACACATCTACTAACGTTAATTGGTTATGATTTATTTACAACTTGTTGGATCTAGGCAGGAGGTTGCATTCTGAGGCATCACCTATAACAGGTACTTATAATCAGTATGTAATAACCTTCTTAAGAAATGGCTTGTTAATACGCCCACTCTAATATTGGTTTTTGCACTAGTTCCCATACAGTTCTTACTATGAGAATTTCTTACCCGACGTCTCATCCGTCCATTGTCATCATTGTGGTCTCCAACTGCTTTTATATCAATGAGAATATTATTATTATATCCCCAGAGGTATGATGCATCCTCTTCAAGTTGCTGTAGCATGTTGTGACAAGTCCTGGTGCAGCCCACAGCTTCCACGGAGTACATGAGCACCACACCAGGCTCACCTACTGTTTGCAGGAAACTAAATGCCAACGTATCCTTGACTTTATCCTGTAGCTCAACTTTAACTCCATCTTACCATCCATACAGTTCTCTTTGCTAGTAACTTTCTGATTACTGCTCGACTGCATTCTACTTTCCACAGAACAAGGGAAAATATGTCTAAAGTTCAAGGCATGATACATGTACTGTGCACTAAATATGGTGATAGAGAATTTGTATGCAAATACAGTAGCTTGCAAAGTACTAATTTGTAGCAATTCTCAACTACTGTCCAGATTACATACAAAGCCACGGTTCCTTACATGCAATTATCGAGACAAGTTGTAATGGACTGATCCCTTTAGAGCAGTAATTTTTATATAAAAAAATTGGAAGCAAATGAAGACCATTCATGCTTAAAGGAGTAATTTCAATGCACTGATTGAACGCCGGATTGGCTGATGTGTTCACCAGAGCGACCACCACCAATTACGGGCAGCACGCAGAAAAGCTGGTTTTGTAAGGATTCAGATTCCTGGGCAGCGGGCAAACATGTGGGCAACAGTGGTAAAATATTCTTGATTGTGCATGCTAGATTCATGTCTCCTGCAGTATATTTGTTTTGGAAATAATGCAGAATCCCTTGTTATGCTCATGGGGAGAAGAAAAAAAAAATTGAGATGTATAATAGTCCCATGATATGCTAGTAGATACACCACCTTATATTTAGAAATACCAACTAGAAGATCAAAATTGGAATCCCAAAGTTCATCCAAATTACATACTGAACAACCGATAATTACCAGTAATTCATTAGATGATTTTCATTACTAAATGTCTTCATTACTGCCATTGCATCTTTAAATACTACCACCATCTCATGCGTAGAATTTGTTTAAATGTTAGGAATTTTCTTTAAGAAAAACAACAAATTGAGCATATGAATCAATATTATTTTGAAATCAAAACTTAAAGTTACTAAATTTTAGTAAAAGTGTTGAATATAATAATATGGTAGAATTAACCTCCGTGACAAGTTTTGAGAAGAATAATGTGAGCAAATTTACAAATGAACATGTATAGTTTGTTTTTGGATGGTTATCCACCCCCTTAGATAGCATTGAAGGGAGCTTCCCTTTTCCACCCTTTAAAAATTCATTATTGACTCCATTCTTTTTGTAAAACCATGATCCCACTAACAATTGTCCTATACACTCAAATCCTAAGATATTTCACACTAGACTTCCACATACGCACATTCCTTAAACTTTGGCAGATACATGTTTTCTACCTGATGTTTGGTTTTTGTGCACAAAAGATGATCAAGAGGTGTCTCCACATGCAACACACTTCTACTTGCAGAGCTATGTTGCTTCTTTTTTCTTTTTCCTCTTTTTCATTATTTTTCCTTTTCATTTCTGGACGTTTCTTTCCTGAAAGTAACCATGTATTCAACAACGATCCAAAAAGGAACTCCATAAAAAGCAACCCCTTGGACTTGATCACAGGTTAGAACTTAGATCCCACAGCCCAGGGACCCCTCTCCAGGCTGTTTTGTTTTGTTTTGTATTTTTTTTTTGTTTTTTTTTTTTTAACGCCATATTCGTTAAATTGGTCAATCTTAAATATGTTGGCTGCTCAAGTAGTGTGATTTCTTTTCATTTCTATCTTCATTTGTATAAACAAGACTTGCCAATTCAATGAATATCGCAATTTTTTGGTTTTGTTTTGTTTTTTTATTATTATTTTGTGTTTTTTTTGGGGGCAAGTAGCTCTCTGGACTCTAGGCTCTGCTTTGAGACACCGCTCTTGAGAGGGTAGGCTTTTAGTTGCCATGCACAGATTCCGTGGTAATGCAAAGAGTGATTCCCTCAACTTACCCATTCCCAAGTATTGCCTTTGGGGCCCTTGGGGTACCACTGTCCTTGCTGGTTGCTTGACTACGCTTCCTTTTCGACTTGAGGATGGGGTTATGCTTCAATTATGGAGCTAAAAGTTACTCCCATCCCACTAGCCAGGAGGTAAATAATATTAGTAATGTTGGTTATGGAATAAACAATTGAACTAAGTTATTGAAAGTACTTAGACTGGGTAGTCTGGGTTTGGGATTGGTTAGATTATTGGATATCCTCAAGAATGTCTCTGAAGGTGACATATGGCTTTGAAAGTGGAGAAAGTGCATGGTGAATGAAATGTTGTAAACTTTCCCGACAGTTACACAAAGGACGGTGATTGAATAAGGCTTCAGTTCAGGAGAAGCGGCCTTTGAAAAGTCATCGTGAGTTCAGGGCCTTGAAGAAAGAAAGAAGAAAGAAAGAAGAAAGAAGAAGAAAGAAGAAAGAAGAAGAAAGAACTCTGGTTTCTTTGTGAACTTGGTGTACATTAACCCCTAATAATTAAAGAATATAATTAAAGATAATATCAAAAATTAAAGAATAATAAATATATCATTTAAGAATCATTTAAATAATTAAAGATTTAATTTCACCCCTATCAACCATATTATGATCTATTCAAATCCTCCAAATAAAGATTCTCAAAGTAACGGTTCATTCTTGTAATTTGGTTCCTATTAACCCTTTGGAGCCCACAGCTTTTTCTGAGCATCTTTGTTTTTGGCTCTATTCTAGACTGATTTTGGCACTATTTTTGGAGCTTTTTCTAGACTTGGCGCTATTCTTGGCAGAAACAAGAATAGGTTTCTCCTAATCAGAATCTAGCCATATAGTACTATTTGTATAGGATAAGTAGAATACTGTTTACAAAACATAGATCTAATCTAACCATGAGAACTTGAAGTATATGATCCCTATATGGAGCATAGTTTGATTGCTGGAGGTGTATATTTGAAACACCAGAAATCTTGGAATAAATTTCTAAATTTAATAAAAGAGCGGTTCACATGTTCCCAATGTTGATATGTTAAAGATAAATAAAAAATATACTATGTGCTGAATTACAAAAAGATTTAGAGGATTTTAAGGTTGAGGCATGAAAATAGTATAAAGTTTAAAGTTTTTTTTTTTTTTGTACACTAGGCCTCATTGACATGACTCAAATATAGTACAATACACAATAGTTGAAGAGTTTGAATGTAGGCATGAAAAAAAAATAAAAAATAAAAATAAAAACCCCAAATCTTTTATATTTTACTCTATATACACTACATATATAACAATATGACTCTAATACCATATCTGCAAGGATGTATATCGTTATGGCAGTCATCTTTAGCCTTGAATCTTGATCCAATGACACATTACTTGTCTTTCTAGAAAATCATCCATCAACATTTACAATGTAAACAGAAACAACCAGTTATGGAATAAATAGAAGCAACCACTCCATCGACATTTATAGTGTTAATAGAAGCAACGACTGAACCACCCTTATCTTTTGTACCCTCTTCTCCGTATTCTCTTCTATTCGACATTTTTTTCCGTATCACATTGTGTGTATGTTGCTACCAGTGTTGGACTATTATTAGAGGGCCCGGTGGGTATCTGGAAGGATATGAATAGGGTATCTCACGACCCGACCTGAGGAGTATGTGTGTTCTCAAAACCCAAAGCTTCTTCATAGTGTGTCGTGTATGTGCATTTGTGCAACTGCGCTTTGTACCAGAGTGTGCGGGTTTCAAGAGAAGCAAACAATTATTGGAATGGGCCTTGTATTTGTGAGAGCAAGTACGGTAGGTTTTGTGGAGATGGAACATGTTGACGAAGCTGAAGCTGAGATCGGGGAGGTTGGTTACTTCGAAGAGCAGGCTGATGATGAGGAGTAGCATATGCATATTGATTGCTGGATTGCATGTGTAGATTATCTTTGATGCTGGATTGCATGTGGCAGACTAAGCTCAGAACTTGTTGTCTTTGATTGCATGTGTAGATTGTTTGCAATTTTGTATTGGATTCGTGGCAGTTGCGATTACAGTAGCCAGAATGACGTAGAGCAGGATTCAACAATGTACAATTTCCATGGACGAACCTTCTTTGAAATGTACTCTCCGCTTGCGGATCTTCCGAAAATCTACAGTGTGATTGTTGTGCTAAAAAAAACCCTACCTGAGTTGATAATTGTCTGGTATCTCATGTGCTGATATTGATATTCTTATATTGTTTGGAATTTGCAGCTAATGACATTATTCATATCAGTACTATATTTGTGAAAATGGAAAAAATGCAATACCATGTACCCTACTCATCCGGGTTTCTAAGGAATCTTGATTATTTAGAACCGGTTGGTATGACTAAAAAGTGATAACAGACCAACATTGGTTGCTACAGTGCCGTATTTTCATCAATTTGGACCCCTTATACTACTCGGAATTCAGATCTGATTGTTGAGTGAGTATGTAGGTAGAACAAAACTCTGATCAGGTTTGGTCGAGAGCAAATTGACTTCAAATCGAGAGTTATTCAAGGTGGAACCAGTTTATGGTCACATGGGCTCCAAAAGGTTAAAGTGGAAGTTTGGGGGCCTCCATCGTGCATTGGTGGAGTAACTTGGCCCCTCTCCTCTAGTCCTCCGGCCCCTCCCTCCCATCTCTCGCCCTTCGCCTTCCTCCCCTTCGACTCCTTCCGCCTCCTTCAACCACCTTTACCTCCCTTTTTGGGTTTGTAATTGGAGTGTGTTTTGCCAATCAACTATTTAGAACTACCCCAATGTTAGATCTTAATTTGCATTTTTCCAAGAAGAGAAATCCTTCCCATTAAAGGCGCCCCTGCAACACATTATAAGATTGTTACGTCAATTCAGCTACGCTTACTCAACAAATCCAATCGTTTTTCTAAACCCAAGCGTTTCCTCTAAGTGCAGCTAGTCGATTGCATATGGAAAGGAGGACCTTTCAAATAAAATTGTGCAATTCTATTAGTTAACGTTCTTTGAGTTTTGAAGTCGTGGTTTCTAGGTTTTGTTAGATAATTGAATCCCTAAAAGTCAGAGGTTTTACTATACATAAAAATCGGCAAGTGAGTTATAAAAAAAAATTAACATCAATTTAAACGGCAGCTTGCACATGAATCATGATCAACAAAATGAATTGGAAATGACAACGTGATTGTCGGATGGGAGATGAGTTGGAGCGCAGGAGGAGGCCAAAAGAGCTTGAGAAAGCTTGGTACTTGGAGGAAGGGAAGGAGGGCGGCGGCGGTGGAGACGGAGCTTGGATGAGAGCTCGAGGCTTGAGAGGCCACATAGTTAGGATTTTGGGTTTAAGGTGGCCTTATATGCCCATACCCATGGTTTAAATTTGGATGACTAAACGACTTTGGCTTTATAAAATTTGATATATAATACCATATATACAAAAATAGATTTTTAACAAGAAAAAACATAAATGTCAATTTAATGTAGACAAAGGGTGGTTTAGACTTTGGGAAGATATTGATTAAAGGTATCTTAAATGTAGCTGTTGCTAGATTTAAAGGAGAAGTTTGGAGTGTAGGCACTAAATTACTTTGTTCGTAGATCAAAACTAGTTTGACAGTTTGATTATGCAGTTAATTGAAAGAGAGCTCCAACAAAGGCTTAAGGCATCCACAAAATTAGGGTTCCAAATGAGGTAAGGCTATTGCCACTTTATATAATATGTAGGGAGACTTTCGGTTTAAACCAAGTGTACGTGTATTATAAAGTGGCAATAGCTTGTGTCATTTGTAGTCCTAATTCTCTAAGGGCTCTTCACCTTTCTTCGATCTCTCTTCCAATCCCATGAGTAGTCAAGCTCCTTTTTACCTATGAATGTAGTAATTCAAAGTAACTTCTTGTCTGCACTTTGGACTTTCGCTTTAGGATATCTACCCTGCCCTCACCCACGGATATCTCAAATTTAGTAATCGGCAACATTTATGATATCCTGTGATCGACATCCTTCCAACACTGGTTTGGAGGTGCTTTGAGTTGGTGATTTTCGTGTACCGGTCCTCCAACGTGGTGTGCAGCTCACACAACAAGACAGTGCTTATAAAGGCAGTGCGAGAGATTGTCTTCACTTGCTTGTTCTCGCTTGAGATCTAGATTTGCTGGAAGTCATGCCTTGCAAGAGCTGCCGGGGTATTGCCGAGTGCCCACTCGAAAGAGTCTTTCGGAGACAGCAACTTCCTCAGACTGCAGGAAAAAAAAGCTTTCAGTTACTCCCAGCTGTGAATAATGCCTTTCAGTTACTCCCTCCTGGCTGTAAAAATAGCCTTTCAGGTACTCTTGGCTGGAAAATACCTTTCAGACGGTTACTTCCTCAGCTGCAAAAGACGCCTTTCAGGTATTCATTACTTTGGCACTCACAGTCAAGGTCTGACTCGGCTACAGTTCAAATACACCACACGAGCTCTACTGAAATGGGAGTGAATTCGGAAAGCTGCACAGTGTTTCCAGATTTATGCACAGTGTTTCGGCCCAGATGAGTAGCACTGTAGTTGTAGGAGAATTGCATCGATCTCTCAGATTGAGAAGTACCATAGCTTTTCATTGGCTAGCTTGTTTCAACATTCCTGAGGCTCAGAAGCCTTGAACATGAGATTTGCTGTTTGGTTTTTTGATTGCTATGACCAGATCTAAAAGCTCCTCTCTCCTGGGGTTCCTGCAGCTGCTGCACCCAGCCTTGTTTTCACGTCTTGATCGATCCTGATTCAAAAGGTTTAGGAGAACATTTGCAAATCTACAACTGTAGCAAGTAAGCTGATCATTAGCACCTTCACTAGAGATGCAGCGAGGATGAGTGCAAGGTGGAACTTATTAAGATACACGTGTGTTGACTAAGAAATATCCTGTTAGTCGAGCAATTGAGTTGCTACTATGTACTACACCTTTCAATTTGTCGTGATGGCCATAGGGAGATTATGTAAATGCTAAATGGTATACTATTCATAAGAACCTAATTCAAGCGTTTGAGTTTACTATGTCCACCATTCTAACTACTTTTCATTGATATCCCTGTGATACTTGCGTGATACTCATCTCATACTCAGGTGGATTATTTTTAAAATGGACGGCACTACTACGCAGCTTCTGTGTCTGTGCGCTCTGTGAATCCAACTGGTCGACGTAGTTTCAAGTCAGCTTACATGGTCCACAGGAAAGTACGAATATCTATAGTAGACGTATGATCTCTGGATGGAGGCAAAGGCGAAAGAATTCTCTTGACAAGTCCAAGCTAGCTAAGGAAGATTCAGAATCGATTTTGAAACCACCAAGTGAGACTCTCAAAATTTGACTTATCCAACCTCGTTCACCAAGAGCCTAACCATGATGACCTATGGCACCACAACAGATCATTCCAGGCCGGTTGCAGATTAATATTATTTTTGGGGATCAGCAGTGCACAAGATCCCATTTGACCCCAAATTGTCAAAGCTCGTCTCCACGACCGTCGCCTCACTGGCTCCACGCCACAGTAATGATCATCTACAAATGTTAAACTATTATTCAGACAAGCTCAAAGGCAATTTGTAGGTGCACGAAAGTCCAACACTGGAAAATATTCCCCCGGCGTTGTTGGGTACTCCCCCAGTCCTCCCCTCTATATCTAGGAATTCAAGTCCCATGGGAGTCCCATTTAAAGGTGGTCAAGTGTTGATCGAGGTATGCAGCCCAGTGCTGCCAACTTTCAAAGTCGTAATGATTCCCATTGGTTGGGAATTATAATCGGATTAATTCGGAGCTGCTCAATGTCCCGGAAGCACCTGTCTAGTACACACACAAGCCACCCAAAATATCAGAGGTACCAAATATCCCACACGGTTTTTGCTTCGGTTTTTGCTTCCAAGTGAGCTACACTTAATACGGATTCAAGTTCATTGGTTATTCAAAGTGCCTTCAAGGGGAGTGTTGATTTTGTGCATGATGTGAACTGCTGTAGACGAAAGTGGGTATCTTTAACTATGATCTTGCATTTTGCATATGAAAGATAATATTATGCTTACATCGAAGAGTGAACTAGTTAGTCATTTTGAGAAATTATGCGACTTCTACCGCTTGAGGTACGAAATTGACGTGTACAGATGCATACGAATATTTGGATCATGTGCTTTGGTGACCGCCAAGAGAATGAAAACAAAAAAAAAAATGTATATCGTGTGAATGCAAGAAATTTACAGAAGTGGCAAATGTGAAAACAGTAGATCTCACACAACGACATTAGCTCAATATCTAACTACGATTTTGATGAAGGTGTTATTTTGATACTGTTTCTTGTTGCATTCACATCGCCATGTTGATATTAACTCGTCAGCAACATTATCATGCAGTGTCTAAAAGTTTTACTATTAAAAAATTTGGGCATCTGCAAATCAACCCAAGGACAGTCATTCCGGTGGTGTTTATCGGTAGTGTGCAGATAGGAACACGGAATTAAGGGTTGACTGGGGGAACGATATGTTCTTGACATACGCTCAGTGAAGATAGCCTATAGGTCCCTGGAAATCTTTTTTTCCAATATTAATCTTCAATGAACCTTCAGCTCGCATTGTCTCAGCTTCCACGGGGCTTCATCTCAGTGGTAATATTATATATCAGATGTTTAGTACTTGTTCATGTTGTTTGGGATGCAGAGTATTGCTCACCTATACATGCCATGATCGGCCTGATGTTATCATTCAGGGAATCAACGTTCTGGACATTACATAGAAAGTGTTTTTGTAGTCATCTTGCTGAATCTGTTGACATTGCCTTGGCCGTGATCCATTACTAATCGAAATATCGACCCGATTAACGTCGTGCTTTCATTTACGTTGGCATGTTCGTATTAAAAACCAGCACCTGTCCTTTTTATCATCTGGAAGCTGCAAATAAAACAAGTCATCAGTTTGCAGTGGCTCACCAAATTTGAGATTCCCATGACATGAATATGAAGGACGTTCTACCAAAGAGCTCGAAGGGTAATGCCCCCAAGTTTCTTGATCCAAAATGTTTGCTAAGCGCCCGTTGTTTGAACTAGTCTGTATTACAAGCTGGCAGCAAGCTTGATTCCCAGGAATTAATTTGTTAAGTAATGATCCAGCTCCGAATACAGCACCCAAGCCAAACAAATACATGTCCTCAAACGAAGAGGTCTATCAAAAGACTCCTGAGTCCACATTATGTGTCTGAATTGCAGGAAGACGAAAGTGAACCGGAGTGAATTCCTTCAATATTGAGCAAGGAAAGTGGGACAATTCTACCTACAAAACAAACAGATTATAAACAGAAGTTGTGCCATATCACTAAGTGATCTCCCAATCAAGGAACTAAGAAGATGCAGGGAGCGTCCTCATCACAACAACAATATCTAGTTTTAGTACGGCACAGACTGCATTAGAGAGTCCATACATCTGTCTTCGGAAATCCTCCAGTTAGTTGAATAGCGATCCTCATAAAAAAGGTCATCTGTCTTCGGAAATCCTCCAGTTAGTTGAATAGCGATCCTCATAAAAAAGGTCAGCTTAACAATTGCCAACATATTGCACTCAGTCTGAATCCTGGCATGTCCACAGCAACTCAGAATCCAATCAGATTCATTATGCAACAACGTGTACTACTTGAAACCTCCCAAATCCCTGTTTCCTGATTAGAGTCCACTGTTAGAATGTTTTGGAGAGTGAATCTCTTGCAATTCTGGTGTCAGGACAAATTGACATTGAATAAGGATTTGCAACGCATCATATCGACTCTTCACGCTCGAATTCATTCCACGATCACTTGAAGATCCACACCCACCGCAAGTTCTGGATTTGTGGATGTGGGGATCTGAGCCAGGTTCTCTGTTTGTTGTAGCACTGATTGGGAAGTTTCAGAGGTCATCCAGCTATTATCCTCTTTTTTGGAAGATAATTCGGTAATTTATGTGTGATACTTGGGTGATACTAATGTGAGAATTTGGGTAAGATTTAGGTTTTGAACCGGAAAAAATCCTAAACCTCCAAAATTGAATTGGTAATTTGGCACTTTCATTCGGCTGACTTATAACTAACTACCGGATCTCCCGATTAGTTGTGGTGCCGGCTGCATCACCTCTTGGTATTGCCGTTATTCTCCTGAATGAGCTAATGCCGTGAATCTATGCGCTTGTTCTACTGAGTGAGCTAGTTTACTGGATCTGAAGAAGTTATTGCATGTCTTCTCTATGCATACGAATGGTCTATCGGTTCTGTGTTTTAGAGTCTGTACTACTGGATCTGAGAAGATGACTATTGCAAGGTTTACGAAGAAGAGAGATAGTATACTAAATAAACAAGTGAGGAAGAGGAGGGGCCTATGGCACCTCCTATGAACCGGACGATCTATTTTCTTACTCTGTGTTCCTGGCTCAGATCTGTATTGACAAGTTCTAGTGAGTTTGAGTCCTAGGTGTTCTCCTCTGCTAGCTAGTGTGAGGATTGAACTTCCAAATCTGAAGTTAGTATGGCACATGGAGTGTGTGAGATCAGCGTTTCCCACACAAGCCCGAGCTGTTAAACACTAAATATTTTACCAATTTTTAATCTCCTTGACAGTGTTATTTTTGCAGAACAGTGCCATTTTAGCGGATTTGAGGTTAATGCACTTATCAAGTACGTCTAAATGTGCACTTCAAATCACAAATTAAACATTTGTGTTCAGAGTTTGAAAGATTCTTTGTGAGCTTATTCATCATCGTAATGGCGACCATTCAAACAAAGTCCACAATATGCACAGTAACAAGGTTCTGCAATCACCAAATGAGCTACCCGGATCCAACAAACTCACAATCTGCAGGTTTATGGAAATCCAAAGCTTTTACTACATAATCATATTTACATGTAGTTACGACGTAGTTCAGGCCAGATCACGTATCATCATCGATACTCCGGAGCTACAGAAGTACTGGCCCTGGTCATATCATATAACAAAGCATACAGTGATTGCAAGCTACCCCAGCAAGTTCGGTACCCATACACCCAACTTTACTCCTGGATGTTTTCAAATTTAGATCTTCGGCTGTCTGAATTTTTTTCGTTCTTGGGTATCGGACGAATCACTCCTAACTAATAAACTCCACACCAAACTCACATGAGGTACTGGCTTCATAAGGCTTCATCACTACAAGTAGTTGGTGCTTCCAAAACACAGATGAACTGTAGCATCGGAACCCCTCATTGCAACAAAAAGCCTAATTTACTAGATACCGGTACTTCACGTGTAAGAGTAGTCTTAACTGACGCATGCTAAATGTTAGCTTCACACAAGCTCTTCCTTGTCCAGAGCATGTGTTTGGGCAGGGTACCCTCATGAGGACGCTCAAAATTTGTCTCTGTTGTCAACTGCGACTAAACTTCGTTGACGCCATCGCTTGATCGATACAGTTCACTTCAAATGAGGACCGTAGCATCAATCTCAAAATATTTAGCTTGATTGAAGTAGAATTATCGATTTTAGAAGAGCTGGTATTCCCATAGTGACTTTTCCAGGTACATATTCATTCGTTAAAAAACCCCTATTTTTCTCATATCACCAAGCCAAGATTGCTGGGATTCAATGCCCCTAAATTTACAAGATAACCGCAGGCTTTGAAGCTGAAATTCATCTGCTTCAAGCCACCTCCTTCTGCACCAGATTTAACCAGTCGCAAGCCAACGGTACAACCATCTCCTTGTCCTAGTATGTGCTTGTGTGCCTCGACTACATACCTTGTGCAACGGCAACAATAGCGCAGTGTCAGATCTCAAGTTACAGAGTCAAGCAAAAAACAAAAAAACGTACTATTTGAGCCACGTTGAAGAATTGTATCCATTAACTCCAATAATGAAAATAGTAATTCGTGTGCATTTACATATAGAACCAGTGTTCTGTTCAAAGTGGTACTTCTTACCTTGAGCACATGTTAGGAGTCCTACAACATAAACACTAGATAAATGTCACTCAAGACGAATAGTTTCGCCTTGTATACGATGTTAGAGCCCAAGTAAATCAAAAGTAAATGCACACTAATTACATTTTTCAGTATATGGCCAAATGAAACACATGCAACATGGCACCCCAATTAATCTATTTCATGAACGATGTAAGCAGCCTAACAACACGTAAATTACATAAAATAATTAACTAGACAATAACCAAAGCATATCAGGCTGGTGATGCAGAGGATTAATTGTAGTATGTACCTCAATACGACGTTCAATTCGATATGCAGTCGCCATTTCGGAATTGATAGTGGGCATCACTAATGCAGCCCTAGCAATTATACTCATGAGGAACATAATAGTCCCACGGCTTGGTGTAGAAGTGGAAGAGCCATCATTATACCAATAAGCAGATAAGCAGATGTCCAGACCAAGCCATGGAATACAACATGAGCAAAGGATAGGCACTCCCTAGTCATGGTTTTATGCCTGAAATCTCTCTTAGGAGCCTGAAGAAGGCGCTAGAAAAACTACTCGCAATAAAAATCACGCAGCTACACCAATCTATGTTCTGTTGTATCTCGTGAACCTGGTTTTAATAAAAATAGTGAACTTCGAAACTGTAACAGATTTCTTTCCAGTGCGATGTGATCTACTCGTGACCTATATGATGAAAATCACATTTAATAGAGCAAAAGTTAGGGGTTGATCAAGGTAGTTCTCAAGGACTCCTTTACAATACCTTTCAACTTCTGCACTGTCTCTCCATATCAATGAGGACACAACTTCATACCCTTTGTACGCTCCTGGTCCAAAATTCTCAGAGCCTCGTTCACCATATCCTATACTGGTCTCATCATCTGATTTCAACTTGAGTTGAAACTGAAATAGATTGTCTCTTCAGTCCTTAGAGTAAAGCTCCTGAAATACTTATCTCACACTGGTCTTTGCCACAACTCCTTCGCTCCAAACATCAAAGCCGAAGAGTATACCCCCCAGTTTTGCAAGAAGGAGAGCCAGCAACGGAAGCTAGAGCACGATCAAAACCTTCAAATGTTCTAAACCTCGTCACCTTTCAAAACCAAAAACCCATTGAATATCTGTTTCGAAAAAAAACAAACAGAAATTAGAACGATCCCAAAATCTAAGGCGACACGTTGAAAGCAAGCTGCTACATGTCAGCAACGGCCCAGCACACAAAGGTGCAAACAACCCGTACGCACACGCCAGCACCCAGCTATGCCCCAAAACGTGAATCCCAAGATAAACACCTTCATGAAACCTTCACGGCGGAGTCTTAAGAAGGCAGCTACAGTAATCCAAACACACAACTTCCTCACGTCCCTCAAAGGCAGCCCAACTAGAAGGAACTCAACCTGAAACTCAACCTAGACCAGAACAAATGATCAACAAAAAAAACACATTCAGGTTTGATCACTCTTGTGCTAAAAACATGAAATGGATATCCGAAACTAGCATATCATACAAGACAGAGCGTTACGAACTTACAGCACATGAATGAACACAAGCTTGAGAGGGACAATGACTGATGATTTCAATCAACCAGAAGCAGTGAGTTTCACATGTTGTGACTTGTGACTTGTCCATTACAAGCAGGACTGAAATGAGTGAGTAAGCATCAGCAAGACAGTGACCCACTTGGAGACCACAGGAGGGACCAAGGCGGGACCAAGGAGGGACCAAGGAAGGACCAAGGAGGGACCAAGGAAGGACCAAGGGGGGACCAAGGAAGGACCAAGAGGGACCAAGGCAGGGACTAAGGTAGGGATTTTCTTAAGTTTTTTTTGCTGGTAGAACGACATGCACCTAGGAATATTGCCAAGTAAGGAAAATATGTACATAATCATCCATTTAAACCTGCTCATTCATAAATTTATCTATTATAAGGTACTTTTATCCAAATAGTGGCGATTTGATTTATTTCTCTAGAAGACTTTGGCGATTTCATCCATTTTTTTGCTCATATTTTTTAGTGTGTAAGTAGCCACATCCAAAATGAAATAAGATTTTGGCATAAATTTGCCAATAAAAAACTCCCTGAACCAAGGAGGAGGGACCAAGAAGGGCCCCAAGGAGGGACAAGGAGGGACCAAGGAGAGCCCAAAGGAGGAACCAAGGAGGGACCAAAGGAGTGACCAAGGAGGGACCAAAGGAGGGACCAAAGAGAGGCCCAGTTTTGGACAGAGGAAAAATCAAAGGATGGGCAGATGGGGGGATTTTAAAAGGGTGGGGATAAGATGGACTTGAAGGACGATGATGATGAGCATGGCCCGGGGGCATGGGGCATGGGGCAGGCAAGGATGGGTTGGCTGAGGAGCAAATAGCAGGGTTCCTGAAAGCACGCTGCTGGGAGCGAATTGCTATGGCTTTCCAGCTCAGCACAGGGGAGCGAATGGAGCGCATGGTGCACCAGGATCCAGGCTGGACTTTTGCAAAGGGCCATACGGGACCAGCCACCCAAGTTCATCCGTCCAAGTTTCCAAGTTCGTCCATCCAAGTTTACCCAAGTTGGCTGGATGCAATGCTACCCCTTGTCCCAGCCACTCCATCAGCTCCGGCTAACTCAGAGCCAGTATCTACTTGGGGTTGGATTGAGGGCGGGCCCAAACTCTTTAAATTTCAACCAATAGCATTGTTTGGTTTTTTTTAAATCGAACCCAAGGTGTTTATAGAAGAACTCAACCGAAACTTCAATTTATCCTATGTCACGTCCTACGTGGCAATGTTGTGGCACCAAAATGTTTGAACCTCAGAGATTCAATTGAGACAAGGTTTCCTCTAGTCCAACCTTCCAACTTGGGCTTGAACGGAGACCTCGATTGGAGGCTAAATTAATGAGCAATCCAGTTCACTTTCTAGCCAGCCCTAGATGGCGTGTAAAGTGGGCGTCATATTATCTTTGTAAAGTTTAATGCGGGCTCTTGTTTTTTCTTGTTATTGGATTGGCTCGCTCCTTTATCATTAAACGCACTCTTTATAGAAAATATTTTAGAATAAGTTTTTCTGAATTGACAAATATGTTATATCCTCTTGGCGTCAGTCCTACTATCTAAGGTAGTAGTAGACTAAGATAAAATAGTAGGATCGATTTGAGTTTTTATGTTGAACTTAACCCCTAAAGTTCTAAAAGAGCCAAAATGGCTTTTTGTAATTCTGGTCATGTCACTGTGGATGCATTCTATTTTTAGACTTTTGAGACTTTTTTGGGTGGTAGATGTGGACGGTAAATTTCCAAAAAAGTTGCTACACGCAACATTTGGACTCACGGTTCATGAGTTAGAGCGTTTTAAAGATTTCAGCCAAAATTTAGGCAAGCTCTTAGCCATTGTGAATGCATCAAATTCTGCCCAAAACTGCCCAAAGACGAAACTTTGAAATTCCACCAAAAATTGAGATTTTACTTTTATCCCATTTACCAAACCCAGAGGCCCATTCCTTACAATGTCCCACCATTTGTCGAATCCTAATTCAGCAATGAGTCTATGGTCCTCATTGACTTTGATAATCTTCCATGACCCATCCCTGTCAAATTTCCCCCATGTAATCCCGATGCCATATCCTTCAACCCAGCGGCGCTATCTTGTAAGCGGTGAGCGGTGAGCTGTGAGCGGTGAGCGGTGAGCGGTGAGCGGTGAGCACTAAATTTTCAAATTTTTAGGTGAAAATTTGATTTTTTATTTTTATTTTTTTGAATTTTTTGGAGAACAATCAAACAATGATGAGCAATTTAGGACACTTCGTTGGAATATATGAATGCAAATAAAGTAGACCCTATAACCGTGGAATCAATAAAATGTGAATGGTTGGAGGGAAAATCTTACTGTTTAAGTTACATACAGAATGTATATCCAATCTTTTTTTAAAACAATTTTATTACATTTTTGTGGTCGCGGATACGAGAGAAGAATATTTCCAAGGTAGGAAGGAATATTCCCTCTCGGATCCGAGAGGGGAATATTCCTTCATACCTTGGAAATATTCTTTTTCTGCTTTCATTTCAACACAAACACATCCGAGAGGTGGACAATATAAAAATAAGTAGTGACCTTTATTTCTGTTCGGCGGATTCCAAATCCATCACAAAGTCAAAACAAATCAAATCCGCTATTCATATAATGTATTTTTGAACTGTATTGGTCACTTGATTTCACAGTCTAACCATAAGAAACTACTGAAGCGGTTCAGCAACTTTGGCCATCTCCAGAATACGCATAACTTCGTTGAAGCTGAAGCTAGGGGCGTGCATAAAAGTATCAACCTTGTAATCCATCTCACATAGATAGCGGAAGATATAATAAACATGCTTACAGTACTTCCACTGGCCTCTTTTCCCAAGGGTTTCCGAAGTCATTTTCATGAAGTCGGGGCAAGTACATCTAGGGAAGTCCGTGATGGTGATACAATATATCGTTTCACTTGGACTCTTCAAGGACATGACGCAGCCAAATTCTGGATACGGAATCGATGTGACATTTGTAATCCAATAGTTGTTCATGAGACCCGCGCTGCTCCACTTGTTGCGGTGGTCAGAGGTAGGAGCGTCAGAACTTCTCCTGATGGCATATCCGTTTCGAGTCGTCGGGTGTGTATCCGGATCAACAGGAACCGGGAAATGACTCCTTGGAAGCGGCATATTAGCAAAAACCTGGAACTGACGACCAGGTGATAGTACTCCACGTTCTTGAAGTTGGAAGCCGGCCTCTTCAAGAGCCAAAATCTCTTTGATGGTCAAGTTCGTGCCCATTTTCACAGGCCAAGTCTGCGGGATAGATGGCCAATCGATCACAAACGACTTCTTTATGCCCTTCACACATCTATTAATGTCATCGGCGCAAAACCAAAAGTCAGTAGAAATCTGGCGATCGGTTCTGAACTCCTTCTTCAGCCTTACATAGGTAGGAGCAGGTGTACCATGCGTACCTCGGCGCACCCGAGTATCGCACTTCTCATTCGTATGAGCTTGCATTGCTTGGCATTTTCGGTTAGACTTGCCGGACAGTCTGGCAATGTGCCACTTAGACGGGTCGCAATCTGTCTCCTGCACTGAAGTAGTGTGTTCAACACCGGAGTCAGGTTGAGAAAGAGCCTCCTCAATGCGTGCTCTGGTGGATCTCGTGCCATCACGAGGAATGGAATAATTCACTGTATCATAACGATGCGAGTCATGACTCGATCCAGGCGGCAAATCTAACTTCCGTTTCGTAGATCCAAAGATCTCTGCACCTTCCAAGCCTCCTTTCTTCGTCAGTAAATCCTCAGCTCCCGGGTACGAATTCACTGCCTCAGCAATCAACTTGGGATCACCAGAGCGTTGAGCGTGGCGTAAACAAAGTTCTGCTCTGTCCGGACCTTTACCGCCTTTCCTCCCTTCAGCCATGACCGGTAACTTGTGATCTGCATGAATGCTCGGATCATATCATCCACTGTTGCCTCGTACAAACAGGTCATTGTATTTCCTGATTGTTGAAGCCATCTGTTATGCACAGTTTCCGCAAGGTTGCAGGAAGGCATGTCGGCTCTCTCGTCAAGGGTAAGATCCTGGGAAATACAATAAAATAAATAATGTCATTTTCATGATTATAGATAAAAGCAAGGTCGTACTAATACTTGATTGAAGGTTTACAGATGAATGAACTTACAAGCTGCATCGAGCCTCCCCATTGTCTATACCGATAATGCCAGAAAATCATCCAATCATTTAGATGACGCCTTCCTTCTTCAGTTGTAGCGCCTGACGAAAGCCACCACCCGCGGATGACGTTGTACTGCGCTTCTGCTTCCTCCTGGGTCTTTGCGTCTTTCCATACTTTGCACAGAGCTTTGTGTTGGTCTTGAAAGCTTGGCAAGATATTCCGAGAAGTAGCCCTCTGAAGGCACTTTGTCCAGTGGAAAAGACAAGTGCGCTCCCGTTCTTCCATAGGATCATTGGGGTCTCCGTTCCCTTACACCTTCTGAACAGCGTGCCAGTTTGCTCCAGCATTGTCAGCCATGAATCCCTTGAAATTAGTATTTTCAAGGCCGTTCTTGCGCATAACTTCATTGAGCTGGAGCCAAAATAACTCTTGAGCAGCAGCATCTTCGGATTGCATCTCACAAAGGGCAATTGTCATAACTTTACAATATTTACTGTCATAAACGTGGCATGCCATAGTGGTCCAGTCAGCTACACGCCTAACATGGTCAAACATGATCCAGCAGTCTTCGAGATCACCTCCAGCCTGCATGCGCTTTACCAGATCCACACCGCTTCCTGGACGATCAGTGGACATCTTGAACAGAAACACCTTGCCTTCATTCTGTCCAGGGAACTGATTACGATGGATGAAATCAAAGTTGGAGTAATCCTTCAACTCCAGGATGCTATCTATGACTCCTCTGCCTTGACGGAAAAACCTCTTCGATCCAGAAACAAAATTCCGTATATTCGGTGAGGAAAGAGTCTCAAATTGGTCCATTACAGCATCCATAAATGCTCCCCGAAGATGACTGCCTCCTGCAGTAGGATGGATCAGAGCATCGGCAAGGTACTGCTTGCTGGCCGCTAGAACGATAGCAGAGTTTTTGGCGTTAGGTGTCCTCTGAACCTCCTTAGCTATGCAGTCAAACATGATATCCATAGAATCTTGACATCTGCCTTGAGATACAGGATGTCTGTGACGTCCCAAATGAATCGCCGCACGGGTCATATCATTGTCTGAAGACGACACATGATAGATCCTAGCGTCGCACAATGCTAGACAAGTAGGAGGTGTCTGACATACTTTGCATGCTAAAGTAGATTTCTCTGTGGGGGAGCCTCCCACAGTGAAAGGTACTAAAGCTACGTCTGACCATTCAGTGCTATTTAGCCTCCCATTATTCCGGCAGATGTAATCACAACTCGTGTTGGGACATTGTAAGTGTCCGGTACAGGATGACTTACGATATGTGAGGCCATACTCGTTCTTCATGTTTGTGGTCATGGTCTTGCACCAGGTGTGGCCATCGTACTGCTTGCTCATCCCGTCCATTCCACCTCCGAATGGATTTGGAACTCCTTCTGGTACAGGGGGCAGCTCGAAAATCTTGTCTCCATCGTAAACTGGCGGTAAATACTTCACTTGTTCATGTTCAATAGTGTCGAAATCAATCTTCGATAATTCTGATCTGGAGCCCCTTCTTGATGCTGTCATTCTGATGGAAAACATAATGCTCTTGTTTTTTTTGGAAGCAGGGTGAATAGGTGGACGCCCTGTAGACAATGACGCAGACATACTAGAACGACTACCCTGTCGAGATGGACGAGCTGATTCTTGGGATCCACGACTTTGAAATGGATTTGACCTAGTGTCTCTTAGCTTGATCTCACTGTGAGTGTCATCATCCGAGTCACTCAACAAATGTACGGAGTTGTCACTGGGTTCAATTTTGACAGATGCTAGACCAGGAACTTGAACTGTTGACGTGGAGGGGGGAGGGGTCAAGAGAACAGTGGACTCCGACATCTGTGCATGTGTTAACCCATAAACCTTGAAAGTTCCAATGCTAAGAGTCCAGACGTAACCATCGGGTGTACTATCCTTCACTTGAAATACACACTCAAGAATCTCATCATTATCATCAAAGATCTCTTCTTCCACGTAAATAGTCCCAGCTCTGAACCCAAACCTGAGGCTAAGTAATCGCTCCTCCACAACTACCTTATTGTCTGGACCTACAGACATCACAAAAGGAATACCTCCATCATGAGACCGTAGAGAGGCCATTCTAAGTGTACTATAGAAGATAGAAGAAGTACAATCATGCATTGGAGGAGAGCTTGTGCAAGTAGAGTGTAAGAAGATGTACTTGGTGTGTTCTAGGTTGCAGAGATTATATAGTCAAAAGATGGTTAGTGTGGTGGGACAGCTAATTTACTCTAAAATGAAATAGGGTGTACTCGCGAATTCACCATGACCTGTATAGCTTAATTTAAGTTCGAATGTATCTGACAAACTGAAATGCTAAGGCGGCTGAGACCGCCAACCACATCATGTTTAGCTAATACTATTATATCACTCAGCAGTGAAATTCAACCGTCACAGATGTGGACCAATACATTTATAACAATTAGCCGTCATTGTGAGCGGGACCAGGGCAACTTTAATTTAAATGGTTATTTCGTTTGGAGGCAGAGTTCCATAACTTACTTTAAAAATAAGGAGAGATATCATACCAGATCAGTGAGTGGTGTTCACTAAATTCAACATTAGATCATGTCATTCCCTTTACATAGATTTGGTGGCCATTCTAAAATGGTCTGCACCTAATAATTTAAATATATACTACTATTACATATAACGAATATAGTGCCACGAACATTAGCAATCACAGAATGCTCATGCATGTATTATATGTAAGCAAGATTTAGGGTACTAAGAGTCCACTATAAAACTGGTACTTGGCACTTGTCGATTTGAAAGCATACGTCTTAGTTACAATTATGCTTACGGGAGAGCGTTACTGAGACCTATGAGGGAAGAGGAAGAGCCAAGCCCAAGAGTGCCGAGGGCTCCTAGATCATGTACGACTAGAGGTAGAGGGAGAAGGCAAGGTTCAGGTTTTAGTAATCCGAAGCAGGTGGCGGCCCAGAAGAGACGCAAGGAGAAAGTTGCACTTGGCCGTATTGCAGAGGTGGATTATAGTTCAGATGATTCCAAGCATCTCAAAATCAGAGCATTAGCCACTATATGCCAGGTATACTAGACCATGCTGTTTGCTTTGTGAAATTGAGTACTTCAAAGTTTGATGATAATTAGTATGTATTTGTTGAATGGATTCGGGTTCTATTTTGTTAGTTTTGTCTAATGGTCATGGTCACTGAGAGGCAGGGACATAGCTTTGACAAATAATTCATTATGCGTTTTCAGAATCTAGGTGAATGTTAATTAATGAATGGACGGACTTCAGTACGACTAGAGATTCTGAATGGTACTATGGGTTGACTTTTCCGTTACTTCCAAAGGAGGGTTTGGAGGTCGAGGTCGAGTTGCCGTCGGGAGAGGGAGAGGGAAGAGGCGACGCACTTCAAGCTGGAGACCCCACACGAACCGATTTCTGCACCAGCAATCCGAGTGTAACCGTAAGCACTCTCACTCTGGTTTGTATTTTTCTGCTTGGACCGGAACCTCGGAACTCCTGTGAGTTGTTATGCTTGGTTTTTTTATGCTCCGGAAGAGGATGATAGTAGCAGAACTTCGGATTTGTTGTGCATTAGCACTAGGTTATGGAATCTAAAACCTAAATTCGGGTGCAGGTACTTGGGTCTGAGAGACTCGAAGTGGGTGTCGATCTCGAGATACTGGGGGCAAAAGAGGGGATTTCAGAATTTGTGCTGTTGGAGAGCTTCTCGACTGATTATAAACACGCCGAAGAGGTGAGCTAGGTTGACAATCTGCTTGCTGTGAATGTCATCTTGGGTCGAATGTCATCTGCTTGAAGGATTCAGCTTTAGTGAACGGTGAATTTCAAAGAGTGCGAGGGCATGGTATAGCTTGGTGGGTATGTTGGGTGCTTCTGCATTAGTCAAGCGATTCCGGGTCTCTCATCCTGTTTAGTGCTTGCAGATATCCGAAGTCATGGACCGCGTCCAAGGAGTGGATTTGTCCGAGCATCAGAACATGGAGGTACGCTTTCTCAACCTTTTTCTTTTCTTGCTGAACATTGCTTGCAGATTATGTGAGGAATTCAAGAAATAAGCTTTATTTTAGTATAAGGACATGAGCTGAGGCTGTGATCTGCGAGTAATCGTTTACAAATAAATTATGCATATTGATTGAGTCCAAGCGAGTCAGCTCCAGTGAATTTTGAGCTGTGTGGATTTGCATGAAATCTAGCTTAAGGCAAGTTGTGAGTCGAGTTGGGATTTGTTTGTAGTCCATGAGTGGTTTCGATGGTATCAGTCTTGTCGCTGCTGGAAGATTTCTAGGTCCGATATCGGAGCTGCAGTAATCAATAGATAAGTGTGAGATATTTTGTGCACGCATGTGAGCAGTGAAGAGCATATTCGGGAGTTGCAGAGATCATCAACCACAATGGACCATGAGGACGGGGGCATGGCCGAGGTCGAGGACCAGCTTCGGAGAGCAGTGATGGGCAATTCACATGTTGCTTTGGAAAGTGCACTCGACATGCCAGGTATTGAGATTGATGTACCACTTTGTAGGATGATTCCAATGAAGGACGTCAGAGAGCCTTTGAAGAATGACATTCATAAGTTGAAGGCCGAGTTTGCACGTGGATACAAGAGGGCGTCAGCATGCTTCTATCTTTCTCTCAGGAGTTTCAAGATGGAAGAGTGTACCGTTTCTGAAGAAGATAGAGCGTCGTGGTCTGCGCTATGGCGGAAGGAGGATGAAGAATTTGAGAGAAAATTGTCACTAAATCTAGCTTTCCAGAAGTACTCGAACAAGTTCTTTTATGTGTGGGATGGAAATCATCGCCACATTGCCTGGTCAGAAATTATCAACACCATTCGGAAGCATGATCCAACGTTTCATGTTGTTGTTCGATCGGTGGTTATCAATGTCACCCCTGCAAACTGCAATATGCTTTTGCACGCCATGACTGACTGGAATAAGTAAGTTCATGTTCTCATGATTTTTGTGATACTGCATTTTAATTTATGTGAATGGCTGTGCTTAAATGATGCTATAGCTCACGAGTGCAGCCGAATCGAAGGCTACGATGACCAGCTACTGCTGGTTGCTTGTTGCTGCGTGCACTATTGGAATTAATGCTTTGTAATCAATTTGTACAATATTCGCTTATGAGCTCAATGGCAACTATTATTTGGTACGTTTATTATAAACAGTGAGCTTAGAAAATGTGCCACAGTCAAGCCATGATTAATATCTTATTTTTATTTGTTACGCCCTCTAACAATTCTTATATTTGTTCATTAGGATGTATGTATACATTGATATTTAACTGAAGTTTGTGTGACTTGATGTTATTCAGAAAAAATCAAGTGGACCATGTTGAACAGCATTGGACACACGAGGTGAAGCGTGTCCAACAACTAGGGTTGCTTGATTTTGACCAACTCAAGGGTCTTGTGAATGAAGACGATTTACAAGCCAACATACTCGAGAAGGCACGGACAAAAAGTAGAAAATGGTTTCACCTCACAAATGATGCATTTATCAACTTCTTCTATGAGGTAAGCTACCCGTACTATAAAATACTGATTCTTGTTTAAGAGCTCTGGAGTTTCAAGATGTTGACATTTCATTTTTTGTTATTGAAGAGGGAGATCTCAGCGGCCCAGGAGGAGGCTATTTGAGGCTATAAAGACACGCTCATAACAAGCACTGGAGAAGAAAGACCAGGAAGTGCATCTGAACTAAAGGCCATCGCTGCTAAGGCAGTAGATAAGAAGAAGACCCAGCTTTCTACCCATTTGGATCGGTATATTGCTATAGCCAACCCAAGCAATGGAGAAGGTTTTTTAAAGGAGGTATGTCCGTATTTTATGTTTTTTTTCTTCCAAGGTACATGCCTCGTACGGTGGCTAAGATTGTTTGTGTAGAAGTCGAAAAAAAGTGTTTCATGAGGAGACCTGTCGACCCCCTCTCGGATCCGAGAGCATCCCCGGCCCTGGTCTTTCGGTTTGGTTTTTTTTAATTTGTGTGCTCCAGCCTTGGCTGGAGCTTGTGTTTTTTTTTTATGTCTTGTGACGCATGATGCACTTCGGCCTTGGTCCACGCCATGAGGGCATGCTGCCTGCTCATGCAGGCAGCGCATTGCTCAAGCTGGAGCATCGAGCAAAGCCATGCTGGCTGCTCACTGCATTTGGGCGTGAGGAGATGTGTGCTCCACCAGTTGGTGATGTTTTTTATTTATTATTGTTTCTCCATGCGTGTGCTATGGGTCCCTAGATGCACATTAAGTTTTCTTCTGCTGCTTAGTTGCTGCATGCTAGTTGCAAGCACCAAGTGCCGAGAGCACCCAGGCTCGATTCAGCAGTTGACTCGCCTTATTGTTTTTACTGTTGTTTAAGGATAGAATCTTAGTATGAATGAATAGATGAATTTTCTTAAAACTGTAGTTGTTTAGGTTTGAATTCTTACTTATCTACTTATTTGACTTAATTGTATTTGTAATCTTGTTGTGCAGATTATTCGCCACTTTGACATTTTCTATGCAGATCCAGAGATGACTCCAGAGAAGTTGCAGCTCATTGCCTCTGCTAAGGTGAGTGCCAAGCATAAGGAGAGGTGGTTGAGGTGGTGGAATATGAGCAAGGAGAGTCGGCAGGAGTACAACTTCCCTCCACATCCTGCTTCAGATTTAGCTCTCAGGCCTTGGGTGGATCAAGCTGCTTTCTGGGCTGGGGTAAGTTTCAATAAGTTAAGTTTTATGAATTTGTTTTACAATTGTTGCTTTCCTCAATGTCACATATTGTTTCAACCAAAAAAATGTCTTGTATTCATATGTGTTTTGTATCTGATCATTTTTGCAGTTAGAGGAGGAGGCAGTCATTTGTTATGCCAAGATTGTAGAGGAGGATATCATAGTTCTAAGGACAGAGGATTTACCTAATCCTGTAGATGATATTGGCTCATGGATTGAGGCTCATTCCATTACTTTGTGGGGCAAGGCTTTTAAGTCATTTTTTCCCAAGGCTGGAACTTATACCAAGAAAGAGCCATTTCTCCATCAGGCTGGTGCTGAGAATGCTATGAAGCGGGCAATTTTGAGGTATTTCTGGAGGGAATTGGTTGTAAAGGGTGCCATTGACAGGAAGGATATTCCTCAACGGTTTAAGAAGTGGGTGGATGTTTCTAGCAGTGAGTGCATTTTCACAGATTATCAGAGGAGGCATTTTGGAGCTCCTCATCTCCTTCAGTGTCCTTGGTACCTCGAGCTTAAGGAGAATGATCAATGCCCGGGGGAAGAGAGAGGTCTTAAGGCAAGTTGTGAGAATTTGATGAGGCAGCTTGTGGATGAGAACATGGTGGGTTTTGAGGAGGATACCTCGCAGGTTGGTGATGATGCTGCTCTTTCTGAGAAACAGAAGAAGAAGGTGGCTGAGAGGAAGGCAAAGACAGAGGCTAAGATGAAGGAGAAGGAAGACAAGAAGAAGGAGAAGGAGCAGGAAGCTAAGCTCAAGAAAGAAGTGGCAGCAAGGAACAGAGAATTGGCCAAGTTAGTTTTGAAGGAAGGGCCAGAGAAGTTGATGTCTCATGTTGGCATTTCTCCTTCAGGCGGTAGCATGCAGGCTGCCATAGTTCCTTTAACTCCTCAGGTGCCTCTTTTTTCTACCCCCATGCCTTCTCAGACTATCTACACGATTCCATGCTCGCAGTTGGATGAGATAGACACTAGTGTTGAGATCATCAATAATTGCCCTATGGGCATTTTGGATTTATTTACTTCTTTATTGGAGGGGGATGAGCCTGAGATTTGGAGCAAGATCAAGCATTGGATCAAGGGGAATCTCGGTAGGAAGGCTAGGAATTTTGGAGGTGAGGAGGCTGAGGCTGCTGTGGACCTCATCATTTTTGATGTTCCAGAGGATTTACCAGTACCAGGTTTAGGGCAAGATGGTGAGATTCCCTCCTGGAACAAGCACCCCAAGATTCCAGCAGGAAAAAAAATGGAGTCTTCATGGATTAAGGCCCATTTTGAGTTTGCTATGCAGTTTCTGCAGGATGATGGAGGTTTGATTGTTTTTTACCTTGATTCAAAGTTCATTTCGAATGAGCTCCTTTCCTGGGCGGAGTGGGCTAACTTCCAGGAAGAGGCCAAGTGGTTTGCAATCAATGGCCTGCCCTTGACTATTCCAGACCGTTATCCACGCCAGCACAAGACTTTCATGGTCAAGTGCTTCATCAAGATGGAGAATGTGGAGGAGGAAGTTCCAAGGTCTAAGTTCCAGTTTCATGATAGGGCTGAGCTTGGTGCCCTTGGCATCAAGCTCTCCTCTGATGGACATTGCACTAATTTGATTACTGCAGATTCTCTCACATTTAATTCAGAGACTGGTGAGCCTTTCAGAGGAGCACGGGAGAAGACTTCTAACCTCTTACAGGCACTAATTGATTTGTGCACGGTTGAGAACGACATTGTCATGGATCTCACAGCTTCTACAGGTATTAATTTGTTTTATTTTTTGTTTAGAAGTATTCTGTATTTCATTTTATAATTTTTACTTATGTTTTGGAGCTCTACTTTCTGTGCAGGTGCCTCCATTCGAGCATCCAAGAGTCTCCGGCGTCATGTCATAGGCTTTGAGTCTGACACCACCTTGTACAATCAAGTGCTGTTTCCTCTTCTTCCAAGCACGGAGGAGGTTGAGTCTACTCCAATTCCTACGTCTTCACCGAGGAAGAAACGTTCGGTTGAGTCTGACGATGAGCCTGAGAGGAAGACTGCCCCCAAGCGTTCTTGTAAGTAAGTCTTTACATTCATGTGTCATTTGTTTATTTTTAAAAAAAAATTTAGTTCAGTATTTATTAAACTGTGAAATTGTCATGTGCAGTCGGAAGAAAGCGTTGAAGAATGACATTGGTGGCTCTATTATCTCGCGCCATCTTAGCAAGATAAGGAGTCCAGTTAGACCTTTAGAGCTTCCACATTATGCAGAGATGCAGGCTCAAGCTTATTTAGCTGCTCCTTCTCCATCTATTTCATCTGACAGAGATAGCATTTGTCGTGATGCTGAGATTTATCTTGACATAGCTGCAGAAGTTGCCAGAGTGGTATTATCTAGTGATAGTGATAGCGATTCTTATGATGGTTGGATTGGTACTTGTAGCGATGACGAGATGTCTACTTGATCATTGCATATTTACTCTATATTGTTATGTTTTCCCTACTTCTATATTATATGATACCTTTGGCTTTGGATTTTATATATTGCCTTAACCTCACTTTACTCTACTTCTGTGTGAATTTCTCCACAGGCCATATGTTTTAAATTGACTTCATACATGATTGAATCAGAAAGATGTTTTTAGAAGTTGAACATTCCTTGGTTACAGCTTGAAGGCATCACAATAAAATGTGGTTTTCTTAAAACCTTTCTCATGTATTTCTCCCTTCCCTATTATGCAAACACCGCTAGTAATTACTTGGGGTACTTGGGCACCCCTAGTAATTACTTGGGGTCCTCTACGAACAGAAATCCCAAGTTGGTTTAAGGAGTAATTAGCTCTCAGTTAATTAATTTTGCACCTTTAAATCAGTCATCCAACAGTTGGATGAAAACTTATTCATCCCAAAAAACTAGAAGCCACATTCATCTGCAATAGCCGTTCCCTAAAACCGTTCTTCACCTTTTTTTGTATAAATTTTTTTTATCTTTGTTCTTTCTCTCCTATATGTATTCATTCATTTTTTTAAATATTTTTTTATTAATTCCTTTTTATGTTTTATCTTTAATTTTGTTTATATTTATTTTATTTATTTGATGTTTTTCTGCTTTTATTGTTTTATTTATTTTTCTTTCTTTTCTTCTTGTTTACCTTCATTTTTTAATTTGTTTTCCCTATAATCCTTTTAATTATTTATTTTTATTCTTTTTTCTTTCTTTTGTTTATTTATTTATTTTTCTTCTTCTTTTAAATTTTTTATCCTCTTGGTCTTCTTGGCGTGGAATTCATATGATATATGAAAAAATAATCACAATTTATACTCATATGAATTGGGTGTGAATTTCTACTTTTATCAATTTAGAAGCCACTCTTTTTGGAATATACCCTAAAACACTTTCCACGGTCATAGGTCCTATATATGCCATGTCATTCAAAATCATCTCAAAATATCAAATAAATAGTCAAAATATTGAAAATTTAGTGCTCACCGCTCACTGCTCACCGCTCACCACTCACAAGATAGCATTCATGTCCTTCAACCTTGACATTGAATTGTGGCCCGCTTGTCTCACCGCCTCTACTGCCCTGTCTATCCAATGTCTTTTCCTGATTTCCACCTTCTCGCATCTTTGTCTATCCACTTCTGTAGTTTGTTTCCCTGTAAAGCATATGTCAACAGCTTAGAAAATACCCTTAGTTTAATACCTATTACCCTAAACCATTAGCTAGTTTTACACCACTAACTATGTCCGCAACTACAAGATTCCTTTACAGTTTTACCTAAGCTCTTAACAAGACCTTTAAAGTTTTACCTTAGCGAAAACAAATCCCAGAACATGCGAGCCAATCAAAGTTTAAAAATTAATGAAACATACGATCATTGAACAACAATAAGAGGAATCTTGACCAAACTCAATCTCGACGCTGCTTACAGCTGAAGGTATCTAAATCGTAAACCATTCAAGGAGTGGACAACACGAGAAAACAAAACCCTAAAACATGTTTGTTACTGAACATAATCGCATTCAACCAAGACCAACAATTCCACCAATGAACAGCAAAAAAATCGAAACCCAAGAGTAAACGAGTAACTGTATACAACATACCTTTCAAACAAGAGCAAGCATTCAAGCAGTAAACAACACCTTTCTTCTAAAGCCAAAACCAACAACCTCAATATCGAAGGAGCAATCAAGCAAGAGCAACTGCATGCGGAAATACAACAAACCCATGCTAAACCTAATAAAAATTAGAACCCATCTCAAGCACAAGGGAGGCAAAGAACAGAAGCATTCAAAATCACCCAAACCACGCGAGTATATTCACCGCTGCAAGAATACGAACCTGGAAACCCTAACACGTTTAGCGCCCCTGCCCCAGTCACGCATCCTTGGTCGATTGAAGCCCTTCCGCCCCACTCCAACACACTTTACTTCTCTGCAGTATTCGCCCCCTCGGATGTATTCACTCCCCCCCCCCCACCCTTCAGCACTAAACCATCTGTGTAGTTCACACCATGAATCACACCCTAAACCCTGGAGTAGGTTTGTCGTCCACAACATCAGTTCCTACGCACGACCTTCTACATCAGCATCCTCAACTCCCTCTAGATACTAAGTTTGACTCACATTACCAAAACCTATCACAGCTACACTCCAACAAGTCGTCGCTCACCAACGTCCTGGCAACACACACTACCCATCCTTCAAACATGTGTGTACAACGCCGGAGCAGCACAACGTGTAATGAATGGTGGATGAAAACCCTAAGTCTTAATCCGTCACATCATCTAGACCCTAACCCGGGCTTGGGGAATGGGACGTGTTCGGTGACTGTAGCTCGGGTTGGTGGCGGAGCCGGTGCCCCATCGGTGCAGGCCCGAGTTGACCCTGTGACCTGGCACACCCTTCCCAGCCGTCATTTTGCGGGCAACCCCCCTTGGCCCAGCTTTCTTATTTTTTGGACTTTGAGGGGGGGTTATTAACTTGATGCTAGCGCATGTTCCCACTGTTCGGATTTTCAATCCAAGAATTTTTCATATGCTATATTTATTGTCAAAAAATGGCCTTTGTTTGTGAATTTCAGCATACCCCCTAGCAAAAAATGCTTTTTTTGGCAACCTTCCACAACTTTTTTGAATATGATATTTTTTGGACATGTATCTAACTCACTTAGGAACAAGAATATGGAGAGACTCATTCCACATCTACTTTAAAAAATGGTTTTTTGGGCCTTCAAAACTCTGCTGTCCCGTTTTTGCGTAGGGAAAAAAAACTTGTTTTTCAACTTTGAATGTTACGATCTTGCAAATGGTGAGGAATGAGTGTGTGAGATTTGGTGGACATGTAGACATAGAAGTTAGCTAGAAGATCTTACGGTTAGATGTACTAAAAAAAACCTCACATTTGAAAATTTTACCTTGCTTTGAAGAGGGGCGATTTTGAGGCAGTTCTGATGAAAAATACCATCAGAACCTTATGGGTTAAATTTCTTTTTTCAATGATAAAATAGATGTTATGAAATAATGTAATTAATATATGTTGTGCAGGGCTGAACATCACAAGTGATGCAACTTGCATGCTTTTTATGTTTATCCTATGGTTGTTGGCTTTTACAAAATATGATAATTTTATCTATCTGTTCCAACCATTACAACACTTAGAAATCATGTATGTCATACAGTTTGATTTATTCTCCATTGACATACATCTACAAGGTTGAAAATTCTTAAGCCTCATTCTAATGTGGTTGAATGCGACAAAATCAGTATTTTTACCAAACTTTCAAAATATTTCAACATAACTGAACAGACATATTGTATGACCTGTCAAACTGACGCTCTATACTCTCTTAGCTCTTTTTCCTACACCAATGGATTCATAAATGTGGACATCCTCCCCTATTGCCTTCAAGGTGTCTAAAAAGCTACTACATTTGATGCATTGCTGTAGCTCCAACTCTCCTCCAAATTGAGCCACCTACAGTCCTCCAAGGTGAATAGGAGACGAAGCAAGGAAACACTTGCAATTGTATGTCAGTCCTCCAATCATCTCTACAACCCATGGAGGATGCAAGAAACATCCACAAGATGACAACATCACAGCTTTTCAAACAAATCCTAATCCATAGTATGTACAAGCTTCCTTATCCAGAAAGCCTAATGATAGAATAGTTGATGCTTCAAGATATTTGAACACTCTTGGTGTCCGCACAATAAACAACAACTTCTTTGCCTTTGCAACCCTCACCTTGGCAATCTCTAATGTCGCCTTGGCGATCTCCAATGTTGCATTGGCAAAATTGTGAGCTGCAACTTGCCTACCTACTTTTAATTCAAACCAAATGACTTTGTCTTGGATTCTAGCATCTGCCTCTTGTAGCTGTGCGAATTGCTGTGATAGTGCCTCAGTCTCTACAACCCTGATCATGTATTTGACTATTAGACCCCCTTCACGAAGATACCATCATGTCTCTTTGAATGATGCATTGTACTTGACATTCAATGCTTCTTCCATAGCATCCGAAGCTTCAAACCGCATCCTTCTAAGTGTTGTATCATACTTTTGGGATGACTCATGGAGGTGATCCTCTATAGTCTTCACTTCAATGGTGCGAATATGCTCTTTCTTGTGGGCTGCTAAAAGTCCTTCTACACCTAACTCACTCGTACCTTCTCCTTTCCTTCTCCGTAACAATTGTTTAATTATCTTGCCTAGGCCCTCTACTTGACACTTGGTTGCAAGAGGGCTAGACTTCACCACATTTTGCCTAACATTTTGGACTCAAGACCTATGGTGGTCAAGTGCTTCACCTCACCAATTTATAGACTTGTTGTGAATGAAGGTGGCATAGCAAGCCTTTAAATAACGCAGCAAGTAGTAATAGTTGTCGAACTTGTTTCCATATACTTTAAAGTATTGCTGACCAAACATCTTCAATTGTTCCTCATTTTTGCACCTCACCAATATGTAACATCCACTCTTAACTCCTTCCTTCCAAACGTCTTTGACTTTGTCCTGTATGATTAAGTTGTAGTACTTGGAGACATCTCTTACAAGTGGTCTCTGGTTGCAGAGCCCTACTATATAAGTGAAGAATTTACTCCCATGGGCCATAATGAGCACGTGGGCGCAATAGCTAATATTTGTTGTTGCACATCATCCTCAGAGTTTGACAAGTCAAAGGGTTTGCCGAACTCCTCTCTATTGAACCACTGATCACTCGCTCCCTCTCCATCACTTCGAATTCTTGAGATCTCATCACAGCTATCCTAGACATCTGGAGCAATGGGTGTTGGACCACACTGCCCGGTCTAGAGAGGCTTGCTCGCATTTTTCTTCTTAGATATCATCTCAATATCATCTACCTTTGATACTCCATTCAACTACCTTCACAAGACCTCTAGCACCTCAAAGACACAGTGAAATTAAAATGAGCTAAAAAACGCTCTTTGCCTACGGAACTTTATATCTATCTAAGAGAAGAAGCACTAGATACAAGAAAGGGATGGTACATTCAGATGGACATTGTTGAGTAAACGAGCCTTGCATCATCATGCGAAGCTCAAACTAGAGAGCTTCCATCAATATAATGATGAGCTCCAAATGTAATGGTGATCATTACATTTATCAATCTGTGAATTCGATTGCATTTGCAACTATGAAGAGGTAGGCTTCATTGAAGTGGACATAATGGACTTAGGAATTCACTAAGGACAATCCACGTTACCGTTAACATGATTATCAAAAATCATTATTTCTTCTTGTAGTCATTTGAGCACATTCATCTATGCCATGCAATTGCAATGACAATGACCTCCTATGTTATATGGGACTTTTTGAAAACCTTAGAAGCAATTAGTTCTTGCTGAACCGTTGCTATTGGAAACATGCACTGAATTGATTAGTTTTTCATTCCACACTGTATGTATAAAATCGTTAGAACAAACTAAAGCCCTAAATATAATAGAATATGGATTAAGTCCAAAAAAATCAATTGAATTCTAATAGAATCACTAATGAGCATACTGTAATTAATAAACCTAAAAGCAAAATATGACATCTATTTATGATATCATACTGACATTTGCCCTAAGTTGGACTACGATTTCTTTGTAAATTTAATACCAATATTTATGGAAATATACGTCATATTAGAAAATTTGCTAAATTTATATGTTCTTCTTTAGAAAAAATCCATGGTCACAGGGTGTTTTTTGCTCTAAAATGTGTATTCAAAAGTCAAATCTAAGTTGTTCTTTAATTTGTGCTCTCTATTCTCCGCTCTCCGCTTGCATGCAAACTTTCTCCATCTTTACACCTTGCAATATACGCTCTTTGATAGCGTTTGTTCTTAAAAACATATTAATTTGGAATATGATTTCCTTTGCATTGATGCAAGACAACACTATAATGTGTTTGCGTTCTTTAGGTGTGATGATATTTTCACTGTGTGTGGTGGTCTTTGCAAGAACTTTCTTTCCTTTGATGGACCCAACCCGCACCTTGCTCTTGTTTGCGTTCCACATATGTCTAGGTTTGTCCTCCCACTTTGCATACAGCTCCTTTAGATTTCAGTACACTATTGCAGCATTTTCTTGGCCGCAACGCCCTTGCTTGTGCTTACTCTAGCTCCTGCGCGCTTTAGAGGGCAATAATAACATGCCGCTTTTTTAACTACCGCAACCAGACACTCCCAGAGATGTCTTCAGTGAATAGATTCAAGGGTGCCCCTATATAATGTTTTCTACTTTAATTATAACTCGTAACCATATTAATGGAAACCCACGTGTTGCCATGTCACGTATGTATCATATTAATAACTCCTCTTCACTTATTTTCATGATAGACTACCTACCATATTTTTGTGAATGTTGTGCCATAGACATGGCCCTTCAAGCTGCTGTGAGGAGCACCATAATAATCAGCTACACCTGATATAGTCGCCTCCCCTGATGTGCATGCATTGCAAGATCTATCTACTACAACGTCCAATTTCTATTTTTCAAGCTTTTTCTCTTCTTTGCCTGCTATTGCTCTCAAGGGGTGCTTGCAATCTAGGAAAGACAAGTGTTGCAACTACATGGGCAACAAGAGTGTGTGGCATTTGCTCCAGCGGATGATATTATTGGGTGCCAAACAATGCCCAGAGGTCCAGCCAACGATTCAGCTACGAGGTACTTCATCCATGCCTCATGCCTCTGGTCACGCCCTCAACCAATTGCACCCCCTTCTCCCGCTCTACTTCCATTGTTTGACTGTCGCTCTCAAGAAATTTTCATATTGCAGTAGACTCCAAGGAACAGTGTCGTGGCCTACATGTGTGACTTCTTTTTTCAACTTTGCAGGCATCACTAGCGTTTGCTCCGACTCTATGAAGTACTTCATCTACGCCTCATGTGTTGGCCTTCATGACCCTTTGTAGGCATTTTGACAAGGAATATTTCTAACATCTTTCGGTTTGGAGAGCCAATTAGAGCTCAAAAAGCAAGCAAGGATATGGGACTAAGGCCATCTGCACCACAAGGTGTTTTTGCTCCACTAACCTCAAATTCTATAGATAGTTGGCATTTAAGCGCCTCAACCCGCCATAAATGGACCCCAACAACATATAAATCCAGGGTGCCATGCTTCTTTAAAGCCAATTTCCTTGCATAAGTGAGGAGCCTTGCAGCCTTCTCTTTCTCCTCCATAGTGGCATCTTTGTAGTTTGTTATGGTGAGAGGGTCAAGTTTTGAGTCCGAGATTATTTTTGATCATGGATGTCAAGGCGGTTAAGGTTTAAACAAAGGCTTTCAAGGGATTTGGTCATGAGGAATTACCAAAAATAAAGTTAAACTTAATTTTTGTGATTCTTATCATGCAATAAAAATTCCAAAATTCCAAGCAAATTTTTTTAAGCACTTCAAAATAATTGAATGTTTGAAAATCATAAATGGAAGATTAAAAATCATAATTGCATGCTTGGAGCCAATGAACGGGGAGTACTGGCATTTAGTTACGACCTAGCCGGTTGAAATTGAGAATTGCCGAATTGATTTCAAAATCTTAGGAAAATATCGGATCATTTCAAGGGAAAATTGGAGAATATTCTCCATTTTCTAAAGGCTTAGCTGAATTTTTTTTCCAAAATCCGGTTGGTTTCTAAAAGTGTAGGATAATATCCGGTTAAACCAAAAAACTCCCCGGACTGTGCTTGGAGCCTTTTTCCAGAGCCTCGGTTTCTGCGCAAGGGTGGAGATGCTCTTACTGTACCATTGTCTGTAATAAACAACTCCAATTGGGGGTCTGGAACGCAGTGGCAGTGGCAGGGTATCCTAGTTGCGTGCAACTTGGACTGACTACCCTCACCCTAGTCATCTACACAAAGCCTATGGCACCTATGCCATAAGGATCAATCATACAGAGTATCAAGAATATTCCCTATCTCTCGCATTTCTTCTGCTCCGCATCACATTCTTTCTCAGTTCCGATCCAGGTCACTCCTGTTCTTTATCGAGTTTGCAGCTTCGGTAGATCAACAGACCCTCGACCGTAAGCCATGGACACCAAGGAAGGCGAGGAGGTGCAGACCCCCTCCATCACCACCACCACAGCAGGAGAGCCCGAAGCTGCGCAGACCGTGGACAGCTCCAAGGTAGCAACTTACTCTGCACCATCGCTTACTAACCATTCTGTGATAGTTTCCTACCAGTTTTGGTCAATCTAGTACACACACTAGTTCTGCTTGGAAGTTGTGGATGATGATCGATTTGCGTTCGGGAGAGCTTAGAAGTTTGTTTTCAGTCGGTGGATATGGATCGTCAGCAAACCCATGTTTGTATCAGTGGTTAGATATACCTTACAGACCGCACCGACAGTTCCAAGGTGGCTCACCATCAGTTTTGGTTGAACTAGCAATAGTAGTACTGCTGTGAACTTTAATTGATTGTCGGTGAACCCATTGATGCTTTGTATCAGCATCAGTTGATTAGATATATACTTAGCTACAGTTGCATCGATTGCATTGCAGGAGGGCGAGGAAGGGAAGAAGACTGATGCCGAGACCGAGGCGCCCGTGCGCAAGCCGAATCCCAGACAGAGGCTGGGGACAAATCCGGGTGCGATCATCAAAATACGAAGGTAGAAATGTACGTACACCGATATACGGTCGCACTTTGTGGAAGTGAAGCAGTGAAGGAGCTATATATGGACCGATGGATCTACTTGTCCTGATTCCTTGTGTGAAATCTATGTTCACATTTTTGTAATTGTTCTACTTTCCAAATATGTGCAACTCGTGCCACATTTTGCCTTGGAGTCGTCGGTGGTTTCTGTTTCCAGGGAGTATGGTCTGAACGATGTCTGGGGTATCAATCCAGTGGTAGATATTTAGTGCAGTTTGTGTTCGAAGGCGTGCAATGTATGTTGTCGTCAAATGGCTGGCACGTGTGCTTGAGTGAGTTTTCTGCTTCACAGAGAAGCAGATTTTGATACATCGTACTATTGACATATATCCATTTGCCCTCTGGATATGTGTTACCGTATTAGAGATATACCACTATGATCTCTCCTCTTTTTAATGCCCACTGGGATGGGACGCTTGTCCATTATCTAGCGGTAATGTGTTGCATGACCTTATCGCGTGCGAGTCTACTGTTCACTCAAACTTTATTTCAACCCATGAGTTCGAATTGTACCAGGCATGTTTCTTTCCACTACGACTAACAACTCGTACCCAATACTTATCTACTTGACTTCCGTCAAGCTTTCGTTTGAGGCAATTGACTATACATCTGCTCTCAATTTCATCTAGCTCCTCAAGGAGGTTCCCAAGGTCGGTGATGGAGGTGATCACTGTAACATGTCCGGTCCCTTCACGCATCACACTAAATTTGCAATGGCAGCACATCGATAGAAGTGTTCAGAGGTGACTCATGGCTCGCCACAAGTAACTTGCTAGGCTTTGTACTTCCTCTGCTGAAGCACTGCTACTCGAAGTCCTATTGGGTAAGGTACAGTCTCTGAAATCAAATCTTAACATTCTTCACAATTGCGAACTGCATCTAAAAACACTTCATGCAAGTCCCAAAACTTGGTTAGGTCACAAAACTGATTTTCGCTCAGAAACTTTTGGTTTAGGATTCAGAACACTACTTTTCTGAGCTTGTTGCAGATGATCAACTGGCCGTCGTAATAGCTAATGGCTCTGAAAATGAACTCAAGGCATATCAGTTCTTAGGCTAAGGTTCAAGTACCAGTGCTGAATTAGTTCCAATCATGACGGTATCTCATTTCAAGTTCAAGCTCTTGCCGAGCTGTCATTTGAACTCCGTTTCCCAGTTGAATCAATATAACTATTGTCAAAACAGGCTGAAATCATCAATTGCGTGGTGACACAGTAGTCGAATAATCTTGTACATTATTGACAGAGAAGTCCAATAACCTTTCAATTGAAGGCTTTCAAGCACGTTAACGAGGCCAACTCTCAACTCTCTTTTCTAGTATTTACAGCTTCCTACTACACCTGTTGGGATGGATCATGACGGTGTTACCACCTTCCCTTCTCCACAAATCCTGGCAAGATAAATTACAAAGAATCAATTTCATATTGTAAATGATATTTGGCTGCTCTCTTCCATGGTTGGTCTTGAAGGCCCAGAAGGAGACGATAAGGGCGCCCAAATTGTTAATCTACCATACTACAAGTGAACTATACAACTGCAGCTGGTTCCTTCTTGATGTCTACGACGATGGGACCATTCTGTGGATACCTCGACTTGAGCTCCTCTAGTTTTCCAGTCACTTGTAGCATAGTAGGGCGAAGCCTTGCCTCGTTGGAAGTGCACGACACTGCCAAAGTCAAAAAACGCCAGATTGATTCATCGTCGCCAGTTCGCACCACGATAGGATCATACACCTCTGTGTGCCGCCGCGACTTCAAGAGTGCCCTCACCCAGGCTACCAGATTCCCACCCTCCATCCCATGAAAGTCAGGCCCAATAGGCCTCTTACCGGAAGCAAGCTCAAGCATTACAACACCAAAGCTATACACGTCTCCTTTCGCAGTAGCTCTCCACGTCTCTCCATACTCCGGCGGTACGTAACCAGGGGTTCCAGCCACCACCGTGCTCACATGTGAGCACTGCAGGTCCATGAGACGCGCAAGGCCGAAGTCTGTCAAGTAAGCATCAAAATTCTCGTCCAGAAGAATGTTGCTGGTTTTCATATCGCGGTGGATTATGAGTGGCTCGCATTGGTGGTGAAGAAAGGAAAGCCCCTGAGCTGTTCCGGCAGCGATTCGCAACCGTATTGGCCAGGTTAGAGTACCTGCACGCTCCTCGCTCTCGTACAACCAATCGTCCAAGCTGCCATTGCTAAGGCACTTGTACACAAGTAACTTCTCTCGAAATCTACAACAATATCCCAGCAAAGGTACGAGATGGGCGTGCTTGACGAGCCCCAGCGTCTCCATCTCGGCACGGAACTCGCGGTCGCCTTGAGCCCCATCTTGCACGAGTTTCTTGATAGCAACTAAGGTACCATCTGCAAGCTTCGCCTTGTACACCATTCCGAAGCCACCATCTCCAATAATTTTAGCCGGGCTGAAATTGTCAGTTGCGAATACTAGATCCGAGTATGTGAGGGCCTTCAAGGAGCCAAAGCTCTCGACTGGGACATGGAAGTTTACAGGTGACGCATCATACAGCCTGCAACTGCTGTCAACGTCAAAAAAAGAAACTTGCTTCTTCCTTCCCAGAAAACATCGGCAGTTTTTATACCTCCGGGCTAAGAGAAACATGGAACCCACTGCGAGGAAGAGCAGAATGGCACCAAAAACGCCAATGAGAGTGCAGGCTAATACCAAGTGTTTGGAGAAACCGCTTTGGTTCGCCAACTCTAAAGAGGGATCCAGTTGCGCAGTCGGACCTGCGGATGTATTGTCGCAGGATTTCATGTCTGATCTAAATGTGCGACTCTGAGTAGCATCGCGTTTCCTGCAAAGCTTTGTGTCGTTCAGGAAAGCGCATGGGTCGAAGTTTTGAAACGCTGCTTGGTCCGGCACGGGACCTTCCAGCTCAGGATTGTAGGAGAAATTATACGTCCACAGAAAGCTCAACTTGTTCAAGGATTTCGGGAGAGGGCCAGAGAGGTTGTTGTAAGAAAGATGGAGGCTCTGGAGGGTTCGTGCCAGCCCCTCGAATATATCTGGAATGGAGCCAGTAATATTGTTGTTTGTAAGGTCGATGTTATACAACGGAACTCCACCCAAACCTTCTGGAATTGAACCTGATAATCTGTTGTCCGCTAAAAGAAGGCACGACAAGTTTGACGTTCCAGGAACCGGTACAGGAATCGGCCCGGTGAATTTGTTGTTGGAGAGCTGCCAGTACCCCAACGCAGCCCTCTTTCCTGTCAACATGTCCAGCCACTGCGCACGACAAAAGTCATGCTTCAAGTTTTTTGCCATGCTTTCAAACGGAGCGACGTCACCAGGTATCCAGCTCTGCACCAAAGAGCACTCACCAAAATTCATGGGCGGAAAATCCTGTGATTGCCTGCTTACCAAGAGCCCTGTGTCTACACGGGAGCCAATTGAAAAAAAATCACGGGGAATTTCCCCTGTCAAACGATTGCTCTTCAAGTTCAGCCACAGTAAATTCCTGCACTTGGTCAATTCGGGTGGAATTGAACCATTGAGTTGATTGTCCGCCATCTGCAACCACATGAGACTCCGGAGGTTCCCGAATGAGGACGGTAAAGGGCCGCTGAGTTGGTTCACGGAGAGATCCAACCCTTGCAGGTCGGTCAAATTTCCCAAAGCTGATGGCACCGACCCTACGAAATGGTTTCTGCCCAAACGCATGAACCGGAGAGTTTTCAGATTCGCAAGCTCGGGAGGAATGGCACCACTCATGTTGTTGCTACCCACGTCGAAGTGGTACAGTCTTGGCGCTTGCGTAAGCTCGAGCGGGATGGGACCCGAGATGTTGTTGGTATGTGCAGTGAAGTATCGGAGATTGGGCATTTTGCTCAACCATCTTGGTATGGGTCCAGAGAGAAGATTCCGGCTCACATCAATTGCCGAGAGGCTCTGACTGTACTGGAAACTTTCAGGGAGAGTTCCTGTGATATTGTTCCTGCCTAAACCCAGACTCGTAAGGTTTTGCAGCTGCGCCAACTCTGCTGGTACCGTTCCAAACAGCAGATTGCTTTGAAAGTTGATGTAAGTGAGGTGACTACAGCTTCCAAGCGATGTTGGGATGACGCCGTGAAATGAGTTGAAGGAAAGGTCGAGGTAGGTGAGGTTGGAGCACCCAACCGAGTCAAGGACGTCCTCCAAAAGCCCAGTGAATTTGTTTGAATACAGATCGAGCTTTCTTAAGAAGCGACGTTGGCGGCCAATTCCGAAGGCCAATTCGCCAGAGAAGTTGTTTTTCCTGAGGATTATCTCTTGGATGTTTGCACAACTCCATAGTTGATCGGGCACTGGGCCTTCCAGATCGTTACATGAGGCGCTCAAAGATTTCAGATTCTGACAATCGGTGAATATTTCACCTGGGAGGGGCCCCGAAAAAGAATTAAACGAGAGATCCAACAGCTGCAACACATGCCACAGTTGCTGAAATTAGCATGAAGTGAAGTTGGTAATCACTGCCTAGCATGTGAGATATGGCAGCAAATTGACATGGCTAGAAATAACTAGCAATGCCACAGAATCAGAACCCCCCAGTCAGAAAAGATCACCAGTCTAATACTGTAATTTTGACATTAGAGAATCGAAATATGAGGAAGTTTCTACATCAAGTGGTTCAACAAGGCCGGTCCCATATTGTATTTAGCAAAAGCCGTAACATCGACAAGAAAACTCAACCGTGAAACCATAACCCTAAAAGTTATGCACATTACAACTTGGCCATCTCCAAGAAGGATGAGCACTGCGTTTCTATGAAAGTATTCACAGCAAAACATTGTAAACGAAAGCACATATGCCAAGGTTCTTCCAGTTTGGACTAACCTCAAGGTTGATACATTTCCCGATGTCAGCAGGAATGCTTCCATTGAACCTATTACCAGCCACCACTAAAGTAACCAGACCGGTAAGTCTCCCAAGGCCAAAGGGCATAGATCCTGAGAGCCCAAAGTCGGAAATATTGATTCCAATAATGCGATTTTCTCCTTCCAAAATTCCACATTGCACTCCTTCCCATCCACATGGTGAAGAGGAGTTGTCAGATAACCATTGCTGTAATTTGCTGTTAGCTGTCCCATTCAGGACCGTGGATGCCCAAGTCCTCAGAGCTGTTTGGTCAGCATTGAGCCATACTCCTGATTCTGAGGATACAGATTGCAAACCTATTTACCAAAAAAAAGAAAAAATCCTTAACAAAGTCAGAAAAGCCAACTGAAACCATCTCTGTCTCAGATATTGAAGAAAGCCAGAAGCGTTATTTGTGCAGGTCACTAAATCCTAGTACAATCACGCATATCACTTCAGATGAAAACATACTTCCCAACAGAATTAGCAGACATATAGATTCAATAATACTGTTTAAGACAAATAGATGGAACGTGACTGAGACTTACCTCGTACAAGACTAACACTTGCATCTCCGTCGGAAACTGCTAGAGATGCTAGCTCTCTCCCTCGTAAGCATTCAGCCGCCGCTACACCGGGCGATAGAGTGATGATAAAGAGCTCAAGTCCATAGAAGATGAACTTGAACAGGAGTGGCAGCATTCTACAGCTGAAAATTGCCCCAAGTATGTAAAGGTGGTGGTCCAAATTCAGCCTGCGTTACTACTCCGCAGCTGCCTACTTCATACCTCCACCTCCCCCGCCCAAACGGTCCACACATGCAGGACACTACCCACTCACTTCGTTTCCGCAAAAAACCACTACTCCAAACGAAGAGCCATAGCTCACATTCAATCCCAGAATTCCGGTACATCTCAGATTCAATTCTCGCAAACTCGACAACCTCACAAAGAGGAAGATCACAAACATACCCTGTCCCACATCATTCACCCCATACCAGCCTCCAGCAGCTGCCGTTCATCACACAACCACTTCCGCTGCGTGATCTCAAAGTAGAAACCAATCCCATGCATCATCAGAAACACTACGAAACTAACTACCATAACTCAGAACCATGTCCAAAACCCTTCCCTTCAACTCACCGAGCTTCCAACCAACCCAACCCAGATTGGTAATAAACAACTAATCCCGAAGCCCGCATCCTCCTCAAAAACCTTCCGAAAGCCTCAAACTGCTCCTCGGTTTGCACGTCCTCAAACAGAGCAACCCTGAAGAAAAACTATCGTTTTGACTAGATCCACAACGAAAGTCATCGTTTTGACATACTCCTCCGGATTCTTCACCTTCGAACCAACTCCCCGAATCTCCGCTCCGCCCTAAGACTTTCCTACATAGATTAAGTTACTTCACAAGGCTTCTCCGAAGCAACCAGTTGTGTGTGTTTTTTCCTGCATCACCGCCCCAAAAATCCTCCAGATAATAATTCACTCCCTGCACCACTTGGCAAACTCCCGTACTCTTCACAGAAGCCAATCTTGACCTTGACTAGCTATGAACTTGCTGCACAAATCCTGCTCTCTAACTTAGTAACCTCCCATCTGTCTGTCCTTTCCGAGTAGCTCTGTTTCGGTTTTTGGAGTCTGAGCTGGAAGATTGTGTGATGACTGATATGTTGCAACCAAATGCAATGACCCGGGTGGAAAAAAGGATGCTAGATCTGAGATGATGATGATGTGATGATGGAAGTGATGGAGTTTCGGTCAACCGGGGAGAGACTGAAGTATGACATTTGGTATTGCTATGATGGGTATAGTAACATGATGGTTTTTGTGAATCATGATGGTGGTGGTGGACGAAGGGAGTGTTGTTTGTTACAATTGAATCTGCAGATGATGATGATGATGATGCATTGATGGTATTGATGTGAACGGATTTTGGCTTTGGGGGAGTTTGACCCCACAAGTTGCAAAAGAGTCACTCAGCCACTTTCTTCTTTTCTGGGTCGTACTTTGGTGCAGGCAGCCAGGCTCCACCCGGATTGCCATCATTGCCAGGCTGCCTGAGAACTTTTTTGCTGTTTAGGTGTAGTGGGGTCCCGGGGAGGTTACTGTGAAGCAATTGGGTGCTATTTATGTAATGGAGAAGAAGAGGAGGAATTTTAGTATCTTCTGACTTTGGTACAAGTGTGGACTTTCTTGGAAGAATTTAGGGTTAGTATCCTACATCTTATTCGTTACATCATTGACGTTTGTAGTTTGAGTACATACTTTGATGCCATGATGTTTGACTTACTTTACTTGAGCACATGTTTCGAAACAAGGATATTGGGTTTTAATGCAAGCATCTTGGATCACTCAAGATAAGATGAGTTTCTAGATAATTTTTGGAGAGTTTTCTACAAGGTGCTTCAAATCTTTATCTTTTAAAATATAAAATGGAAAGCTATAGTTATCAAGCTTGTGTAGTAAAGTCTTACTACATGCTTTGAATGTAATAGAAGATAAATTTATTTATTTACCTATGGATTTTTAAAACTTCAATTTGAATTCAATTTTTAGTAAATGCGACGAAGGGAAAGAAAGAAGGAGCGATGAAGAGGGGAAGGGCTTGCAAGCCAAATTTGGAAGGTCAAAAGATAGCTTTTCCCAAAAAAAAAAAAAACACATGGAATTGGAGCATGGCATGAAACTTGTACCTTGTCTATTAATTGCTTTGCTATTTACCTTAATATTTTTTATTATGATGATCACCAATATTCAAACTTTTTGAAGGAGATTTAAGTCATTTTCAATGATTAACACTTCTATAATACACTATAATCCTAAGTTTATTCTAAATGAATACTATGCAGCTACACTCAAACACAAGTTAGATTTTTATTTCCATGAAAAATGAAGTTGATTGTCTTTATAAATAATTCTAGTATACGCTCGTAGTTTTTTTTTTTTTTTTAAATATTCAGTATAGATGACAACATTGGAATTTGCATTAAAAATCTTAAATTTGACCAAAAAATTTACAAATTTTACCATTCTTCATTTAAATGAAATTTCTTGACTTCAAATCACCGCAATCTTGTTTTTCCAACCAAAAAAAAAACTTCCCTACCCCTAAGGGTGGGTGGGCGGGACATCCCTTTACAGGACAGCTTTTATCACCTTCCTCACCAAATTTCATTCTCAATCAGCCCATTCTCAATTCAAACCTAATCAAATTTGTGCACTCTCTTGTGATTCCAAAGTACCAGTATAGACACATAGTGCTTTTCACTAGAGAATTCTCAATCAACACACTACTTACAATATAGTAGTGTATGACAAAACAATCCAAATAATAGAGAAAAGTTTGTCTTAAAACTGACAATACAAGATCAAACACAAAATAGTTTGAGTCTCCAGAAATCTTCTCATCCCTTGAATGTTGGTGTAGTAAAGTAAGAAAAATCCAGAGGTAAAGGACCTCACTTGTCCCCATAAACACAACCAAAACCACACTTAGGATTATGTTTGTAGACAAGGTGTCAACAGCCCTTTACAGCTTGTTATTGCAATCACAAGAAAAATCAAACCCTACACCAAACATACAAATCAAATGGAGAGATGAAAGAGTCTAATTGCAAACATAAATTAGAGGACCTGACTAGTAGTTCCACCAGACTCAGCCATGTTGCACTTTGCTGAATCAGCTCCACACCACCATAAACCAAAACTTCACAAGCTCTAAAAATCTCTCACACACATATAGCAAATTAGAATTACTTTCAAAGCAGACAAGTAAACAGATGCATATGGCCAAGAAACTCCCATGGTTTTATACCCTCAAAGAAGTCTCTAGAGATTCACTTATTTGTTATATGGACAGGAATAGCCTCGCTGGTCCAATCATCTTTGACCCTTAGATGAAGGTTAACCTAGATCAAATGGTCATAAATTAGTGACTTGCTAGAGTAAAGTTCAAGCTTGTAGTAAGCCCCGAGTAAAGTAAGCCCCAAGTAAAGTAAGCTTCAAGTTTGGAGTAACTACCAGTAAGCCATGTGTAAGGGAGGTGGGTGGGTTTCACTAATTTACACCTTATTCAGCATATCATGCCATAATAAAGTGACTATGTAATTGCTTGCAAAATTTTACAAGTAATGTGCAAATTTATTTTGCAAGCCTACATAATTAAAGAGTGCAACTTTTGTCTGAATCATTGTAATAAAAACCTTATTTAGAAAATAAATTCTAAATTAAATACGGGTATAAGATCTTCCCAATATTTATTTATTTTTTTAAAAAGGAAAAAAACGAAAAAAACAATCAAACAAACAAAACCTTAAAATCTTCTATTATAATTGTAAAAAAATAAAAAATAAAAACTAAAAAAATTGTTGTTGCATCCAAGATAATAAGATCTTATTCAAGACTAAACTAAAAATGCATACAATTATTTTTAATTTTTTTGAACACATAGATTGGAAGAATGTAAAATTTGACATATCTTAAGTTTCACTTTAATTGCAAAAATCACATTCAAAAATTAATACCATGGAATTCTAATCAAAGACAATCATCCTTCAAAGATTAAGATTTTTTTAGTTTAGAAACAACTTAAATCCTAGTAGGTTATAATTTCTACTCCAAAAATAAATAAATAAATAAATAAATAAAAATAAGAACTTTAAAAAAAAATCCACCTCAAAAAAAATCTTAAGTATTGTCCATTTCAAGTTCTCCAACTAATAAAGGAAATAGAATATGCTTTCTAAATTTCAACAATAGGAACTTATTCTCAAAAGAATTCCAATTTTTTCTAGATTTGTATGATCACAATGATTGGTAATAAGATATAAAAGGAAAGAGGAATTATAAGTTCATGTTGAAATCAAAGTTGTAGATCATGAATTTTACATTGCATTAATAGAGGTAATTTATTATTGCTATTAACAGTTTTTTTCATAACATTTTTATTTAGAGACTAATGGTATCTAGATTTAGTTATCTAAAATGCCTAATGAATAGAAAAAAACTCAAGGCACAATAGATTTCTTTATTTTTCTCCTTAATACAATGTATACATGTATTATATCCATGTGAAGTTATGAGAATTCTTTATATCTATTTAAAATTCACATTCAAAATTAACATTATACAAACATTAATGAATTTTCAAGAAACCTCTTACAAAATAATTGTCTTTTAGGAATTAATACTTTTAGAACATAGTAGTTCTATATTACTAACCTTGGTCTAGTGGACATGGGCTTAATGGTGGAAATACAAATACTTTAATTAAGCTAGTCAAAGACCAAATTTCTTTTTCTTCTTAAATTGTTTTTATAAATTTAGAAGATTTGGAATTTTATACTCTACTTTTCAAGTCATACATATTTAGATTGATAATCATGTTCTATTTAAAGTTTAGGGTTTTTTACACTCCTTTTGTTTTAATAAAATATAGAAAATGAAACTCAAATTCTAATTTAAGCTAGATAACTGCATTAAAATGTTTAACTTAACTTTTAAATGCAATATTTTAATATGAAATTATATTTTTGTCGTCTCATGTAAGAAACAATTTGAATACAAAATATTATGATAAACTCCCAATAACTGTAAACACCTAAATTTCCGATCAATATTTTTAATCATTCAATACTTGGATTTAGCATTTGATCTTAGACTCATTGAAAAGATCTCGTCAAGTACTATAAGATGCATATACTGCAATCAAAATTTGAGTAAGATATGAACAATGTACATTTTTTTTTTAAAAACAAATATTTTCCTCAATATTAATTGTATGAATGTGGTTTTAGGCTTTTTAAAATTGTTTGAACAAAGGCTAGAAGATGCATACAACATTCATAAAAATCAAGTATGACAAGAAGGAGATATAGAATTTGAAGGTTTTTGAATTTTAGACGTTGATATCTTCTTCAATATTAGTCTTTATGAGCAAATTTTGAATAGGTTGTAACACTTTTAATTTTTGAGAGTGTTAACACCAACAACATTGGAGTAGATAGTAGTAAGTTCTAGACTAGTACTAACCACAAACCTAGATGGCTTTTTGTAGAAGAAACCTGGATTTAAGACCACATCATTATCCTAACACCATAGTAGGTTTTCTACTTGGCACACAAATTTTTATTTTTATTTTTATTTTTAAAAATAAGACACACCTCTCAAAATTGAATTTCTTGATTTTTGGTTTCTATCCAAAAACCACTAAAAATAACCTCAATAATTTAGAAATAACAAAAACTTCCCAAAAAAATCATTCCATTTTATTTTTTTTGTTAATCTTTATAATTCTTTAATATTGTTATTGAAAAAACCTATTATGGTACATTACATAAGGTAAAAGATCATGAATCAGTGCGGGTCCAAAAGTTGAGCTCTATGATTCTGCGTAGGGCTCCATTAAAGGGCCGGCGAGATTTGCAAAGTAGTCCACATGGGCACATGAACAGGCTCTGAACGGATACCACACACCCTATGCTCGGCTTTCCGCCACTCTAAGGCGTGCACTTAAAATATTCATAGGAAACTATACAATTGCTCAAAAAATTTGTTCTCTTCCGGGATGCATGGACACCAACCTTGCAAACCAGTCCAAATTCACACATTTTTGGCACCATAATACATGGTACCCAAACCAGAAATTCAGTCGCATATATGATCCTCTACCTTAGCCATCATTCAATCCCCAAAATAATTTATCCCCCCTTTTTTATTCTGGTTCCACGTTACAAAACAAAGATGACATCAACTGTAAATCTAGTTGGAAAAAAAAAAAAAAAAAAAAAAAAAAAAAAACACCTGGCAAAAAAATGTAGCCTCCCAGAGTCCCAGGCAATTCATTCCAATGCCAGGCTGTTGAGGAACACAACTTACACCTTTCTCTAGGAGAATAAGAAGAGAGCAATGAAATCTGCAAGTCATCAAACTTGTGCATGCAATGAGTGCGACAACTATAGAATCAAAACCATAGGGTGAAAGGCAGAAAGCCCAGGCATGCAAATAACTAGTGTGGCAAGGAGCATTTAATCAATTAAAATGGTATTGGTTCCATTGTTCCAAGATGCACAGTATGATGCTAAAGGGTCATCTATTTGAAGGGTGAACAAGAGAGAGGGGCCACCATCATGCTCAACTTGTGTATGTAAGAAGCATTGCATGTGATTGCTCTCTAGTGGGGTGCATTTGTTGGGCCCTGTGCTCCAGGGAAGGGGCCATTCCACAGCAATGCAAACCCAGACCAGCACACTCAATGTATACAGTATTGAAGATTATAAATTTGGTTTTACACTAAGAGGCAGTTTACACTGTGGACCCAGAGCCGTGACCAGAAAAATGGACTAATTTCATGGTCACACTGAAGGTAAACAAACCTAAAATCAATCACTTAAGGATTATAGCATATGTATTTGAGGTATATAATTTGAAGAGGGTTTTTCATGTGTACAAACATAAGGTTCTTGTTGAATGCACGAATTTCCATGATTTTATTCCGATATTGAAATAGTTACAATTATTTGAAGTGAAAAGTTGAAATCACACGTGGTGGATATATAGGCTTCTGTAAAATCCACTACCATGACACCAAAACTTGATCATGGTTTACTATCAAAATATTTCCATATGATTCCTTTTTTACCAATTAGGCCTATGAATCATACAAAGATCTAGGAAGATCTTCATAGATTTTGAATTTGAAACTTCTCTAAAATGGAGAAGTCTATTGATTGGTTATGGGTGGCTGGTTGGATATGAGTTCGTCCACCTTAGTGTTCACACTTCCTAGTCACATTTGAAACAAATGTAAATTTCAAAGCCCTTCTATCGCTCACTAAGTGTAAACCGAACTTAGACCCAAAGGAATGACTATGTACTAAAAAGTGGATGTGCTAATTTTTAGATGATTGCTTATTAAAAGCAGTTGCGAAACATTGTTTCTTTGTCAAAAAAACATGTTACAAAATATTTAAAGAGCATTTATTGCCTATGGTCTCTTCATTTTGCAATGAGAGAAGCATTTTTGCTTCTGTCACCACAAAATCCGGGGATCCTTCAACATTATCCACTATGCATGTGTTTTGAGCCTCTTGAGGACCTCAACTCCTTTGGTTACTTTGTTTTATTCCTTACAGTGTAAATCCAAGTAGTCCCAGAACAAGTTCATGGAACCAATCATATATTTTATAGCTCTATGGGATGAAATCTTGGTCAATGGTGTAAATTGCTTATAACATACCAAATGCCAATAGCAGGTTCATTCATCCTTGTACAAAGATATAAATATTGAAAAATAAGGTGACCTTTCAAAAAAAAAAAATTGTGAAATTTATTTTTCCATTTAAAAAAAAAATATACTCAAATGACTAAAAATACCGGTATACAAGATTACTAAAAAAATTGTTTTTCCATCCTTGATTTTACTTTATTTTATTTTTTTAATTTTGAATTACTTGTCAACAAACATGCTATAGATGTACAATATTATAGTGAACCATGAGATGCTAATATGTTGTGTCTTAAAGTTTTTTTCATTTAAGTATTTTGTATTCAAACTACTTTTTCTCACCCCTTTTCTTCATGCATACTTGTATTTACAATTTTTATTATTTATTTATTTGAGACAAATGGTGAAAATTCCACTATAAAAGTTGTATTTACAATTTTTATTTAGATAAATTTGTTGTAATATATTGTGCTTATACTTGATTTGTCCTTATGGCCAAACTAGGTTCTTTAAGATTATAAGCTACACTAAATTTTTTCAATCAAATTAATTTAAAGAATATAAAATGGATTTTATTTTTTATATGAATATGTATTGAGCTACATATATAAAAAATGGCGTAAATATTATATAAATTTCACTTTTCATTTGAAAATTTATCAAAGTCTTCTATATTAATCCATTTTTTGAAATACTATAATTTAAGTGGGATTTTTAAATATAAATGTTCTAGCATTTGCATCATTTATTCCTTTAAAGCATTTTTATTCAAAAGAAAATTTAAAGAACTGTACATTGTGCAATTTAGTTTTTTTAATTAACTATAAGTAGCTTTGAGTTGGCATTGCATTTTATATGCGTTATCAATGCATGGTATGTAATACACTTGAACATTTTCAGTGTGATGTTGTTGGTCGCTTGTTATGATGGCTATGATATAGAATTGCATTATTAAAAACTAGCATTATATGTGTGGTATTATCAAATAATTATCATATATTCTACTAGGGCTATGCAATACTACGCACAACCGTCGACAAAAATCATAATTCCGTCGACGAGGAACTCGGAGAGGGTTTTAACCTTGGAAAAATATTGAAGAAAAATCATAGTGGTCGTAGTGACTGTCGTCGTCATATCCTTTGGCTATTCAAAAAGTTATTGCACAAACGAGTTGGAAACTTGAAAGGTTATATAACTTATATAGATGGCTATTCAAAAGGTTAATGCAAAATTTATTTCAAACAATATTTTAAAATCAATTGACAAGTAATTAAAATGTATATTTTGAAATTTATTAATCGAGCAGTTCTTGGAATTGAAGAATCATCTGACGGAGGCTAGAACTCGACGATTTATTACTCCATATAAGCAAACCCTTATATATTGAGAACTTGTGAGGATCTTTGACAATTCTTTGGGATTCTATTCAATAACAATTAGTCATTTTGATAATATTATGAAAGAAAAAAAGTTATGTTAAAATGTACATTTTAAGAAAAATATATACATCTTTTAAACATTGTAATGGCCTATGAACCACCAAAATAATTGGCACTTAGGTAATCATTTTGAATTCATTTCTATAAACAATTACAATAAAAATATACAATAAAAAACTATACATCGATTTTATCATTTTATTTTGATTCATTTTTACTTGAACACCTTTCATTTTTCATACTCAAATTACAAAAATTCATAGCGTAGCCCTAGTTTTTTAATTTGAATATAAAAAATGAAAGGTGTTCATATAAAAATGAAATAAAATAAAATTTACACAAAAAATGAATGAAGTCGAGTTTTGCTTTTGTTTTTAAAATGTATCAGTTGATTTTTAAATATTATTTAAAATAACTTTTGCAATTACTTTTTAAATAGCCATCTCTATAATCTATATAACCTTTCAAATAATCTTTCAAGTTTCCAACTCCAACTTCAATCTCTTGTTTCTTTTCACGACCATATAGGACTAATAATACCAAAGGTTATGTTCACTATGCATAGCTAAGAATTTGAAATATCTTTGCGGATGAACAAAGAATGGCCTCATTGTTTAGGGAGTGGAAATGGTTAATTGGATGCATTGTGAACTCCATCCAAAAAGCAAATGAAAATTGTGTACATCTTTCAAATTCATTTCACCCTTAATAGAAAATATAGGGTGTTTTGAAATAAAAGTAATTTGGAATGACAATGAACTATCTTGAAACATGGGTAATTTATTTCACAATTTTTAGATGAATGGACCAGGTGGTTAGATTGACACTCTTTGAGATTAATAAATACATTCTATAAATAAGCATTTAGTATAGACTCATAGTATGTAATTTGAATAATAATTTGTACAATGCTTCATTTTTAATGTGGGAAATCAATGTTGTATGAAAAATTAATCCTTAAAGTCTCTACAAATGTGGAATTGAATAAATTCATCAAATTTTAGAAATTTGAATTAAATTATATAAGTAAGTATAATAGGATGAGTGGAGAAGGAATATACTAAAGACATCATTATAGAAAAATCAATCATACCAATGACAGGTCTCCATGGATTTGGGAATATAATGGAAGAACCAAATCTATGTTAGAATATGGCTAGAACCATAGTGTTAAGTTACATTTGAATCTAGTAACCAAGATTTGCAAAGACAAGTAACTATAAAAATTGGCAGAACTTCAAGGGCTATCACAGTGTTTGTCATTTTTAGAGATTTGTTTTCAGGTACATGGAAAAGCTTATTGTGGTTGTCGTGCATTTGAACTTTGCTAATTGCCCTAGTTTGGAAGATCTTATAATCATATTAGCAACTAGTGGTTTGATTTTATGTTCTTTGGTAACTTCTATTTTAATTTTAAAAACTAATTTCGTAGCCCTTATGCGGCAACACGCGTCGAGTCATCACATGTCATCTTTGTCTTCGTGAAGGTCGGGATTCAGGGCACCCGAATGCGGCAACCTTGACACTTAACACTGTCGGGCCTGTATACCTCGGCTTGGAAATCGAAATCTTGAATCACGCGGACATGCAGTCGCTGCGAAAGTTCATCGAGAGTTCATTGAGACAAAGTACATGATGGAAACATTTTGAACATGACGTAGAATATATGTTGGTGATTAGAATGAAATCTAAAAGAACGAGACCTTATGTCTACCCACCAAGCACTCAGTAACAGGTAGTCTCTCCAAAAGTTTAGTTTATCTGATGAGTGAAATCAGTCCAGAATGACGAAGGAGAAATAATGACGGGTCCGTAGTGACACTTGTGCACACTTGTCTCGAATTACTCTAATTGACGTCATTTCTCAAAACATTAAAGACAAGATTCCTACTAGTGTAAATACTGGAATTAGAATAAATATTGTTTAGCAAATATGTGTATAGAAGTAGTAAATTGTTCTTCACATCTTTTATCAATGCATCTATATAATATATATATATATATATATATATATATATATATATATATATATATATATATATATATATATATATATATATATATATATATATATAGCCTTTCAAACAACCTTTCAAGTTTCTAACTCCAATTTCAATTTTATTTTTTTCTTTTCACGACCACATCTAAGACCAAAAAAATACCAAAGGACATGACGACGAAGATCATGACGACTACGGTGATTTTTCTTCAATGTTTTTCTAGGTTAAAACCCTTTATGAGTTCCTCGGTGACGGAATGAAAGGTGTTCATGTAAAAATATAATAAAACAAAATTTACACAAAAAATTGTGAAGTCAAGCTTTGCTTTTGTTTTAAAAATATGTCAATTGATTATCAAAGGACATGACAAGGACGGTCATTACTACAACGACGACTATGACGATTATGATTTGTCTTCAATAAATTTCCGGAATAAAACCCTCTCCGAGTTCCTTGTCGAGAGAATTATTGATAGAAGTTTAGCATTAAATTAATGAAAATTCATGTGGCTAAAAAATAATTTGTTTAGGTTTTGAAGATTCTAAATGAATAATCCTGATAAACAAAATCCATTACTGTACAATTTAGCTGAGTGTAATGTTTTTCATCTATATCATTGCATTAGAGTGGAATTATTATAAGACATTATTAACCCCTAAAGCATCAACTCAACAGTTTTGGTATGATTTAGGGTCCGGTCAGGCTCCCTATGAGTCAAATTTTACCGGATGTGGCTGTAACTTTGGCACAGCATGGAAAATTGTCATATCTTTCTAACAAGACCAAATTTCACTTTCATCGGGCCCGTAGTTAAGAAATAAATCATGTTTAAAGATCAAAATTCAATTCAGGGCAGCTCGGGCAGGTTTGTGGCCGATGCAAGTGGTGTACCAAATCTATGACAATCTACAGTGACTTCCAAATGATCCTTTCTGAAATCGTTTTACAATTTTTTCTAAAACTTGATTTTGAAAAATCCAACCGTAGGATCTTGTTCAGAGCCATCAAATAAGTCTACTTAACGAATTTTGTTAATTTTGACCGTACGGATCTTGAGATATATTTAGTCAAAGTTCCAAGTTTTATAAAAACTGTCAAACAGATCTACAGTGCTTGGGTCACCTTCATCACCCATTTTTCCTTCACCATTATCTCCTCCTAAACCACTATAAAATTCATATCTATTTCGGATTTGTTTATTTTTTGGATTTTTTTCCTCCACAATTTCTTTTCCATACAAATGCACGTATACACCGTTCGGATTTCAAAAAATAGATGATCTTCTTAGGCATTCGTAGTGTGGAAAAAGAGTCAGTGTATATGCATTTCATTTGACTCCCATCACTAGAAATGTGGTTTTCCAATGCTTCTGTGTGTTGTATTGTCTTCAATTTTTTTGAGCATACTCCCAATCCACTTTAGTATCCAAAATTGAAGAGCCTCCAACCACAAGATCTCAAAAAATTGGTTGTTTTACTCTCCAAAGTGTGGCTTTCCCTGCCGGGCAGGACCAAAAAAAACTTTTCACTCAAGTTCAAACCATACGATCTTCCAAACGGTGAGGAGTTACAGTCTAAAATTTTGTGCGCACATACATGTACAAGTTAGGTACTAGATCCTACGGTTAGATTCTTCTAATTACATTTAAAATTTCATAATTCTACCTTGAACTAAAACATGGCAGATTTGAGGCAGAATTTGGGATTTTATGGCCAAATGCTTTAGGGGTTAAACAAGATCTTCACACCAATGGTATAACAAGAACATTTCCTATATACTACTAGTAAATTCTAAATTCCAAATCTAATGACAATCCATAACCATGATTTTAACCTTAAAAGCTTTTCAATCTATAATGAACTTTTGCGCTTTCTATTAAGGTGGTGTAAATGCATACTCAACCTTGATTTTTTGAGATCTTTTAAAGTAGGCAATTATAGAAGTTTCTTCAATTTATTTTCTAATATTTAATATTACATGTAATTTTATGCTACCAAGATGATTTCTTTTATATTTCGATAATTCAAGAAGTTATACTATATCATCTTATACATTTGGGATTTTATTACATAAACAACATAAAAGTATTTTGTTCAGTTGTTGGAATCCAGCAATGGAAATGACAATTTTGACTTTTTTTAGAAATGGAAGTTATTAATAATGTGAGGTAATGATGCTATAATTTTGTCATTTTTTCCTAAAAAACTATGTAAAATCAATTCTAAATATCTATATTTAGTCTGAAGATAAAACAATCAATTAAGATTCATGATACTATTCATTTGAACATGTCATTTTTTGGGTTTTTACATTGGCCTTCAAAAATTGCACTTGTACATATATGAAAAACTAATCTATGCTTATTACAGACTCATTTTTTCATGGTTCCTAAGACATTTTAATACATGTCGTACATTACACAAATAAATACATGAAAATGTCAAATAGCATATTTTTGAGTGCATAAGAAAACTTTTAGAAACATTCAATGGTTGTTTCACAATCTTGTCATTGAATTAAAAAACTTTTGAAAATGTGTCCAAATTATTTTATTCATTTTACAAACATATCATATATAAAAATACTATTTCAATACCAATAATCAAAATTATTGTAGATTTTCTATCTATTTTAGTCTAAAATATATTAAAATCAAAGCATGTGTGTGATTGAATATAATTGGATTCTAATAAAGTGGATTGTATTAGCACTCAAATAGAAATCTGCCAAGAAAAGCTCTTAAGTCAAATGATCCATAATATTTCAGATTCTTCTATTATAAACCAAAAATTCTTGTCAATTGTGCCTAGGACATATTACTACGCACTTTTGACACTGGAAATACTAAAGAAATGTGACGTTGGAAATAGATTACAACATAAGGTATACACACCCATGAAGGTGAATGAACCGATAACTGATATGTAGGCTTCCCATGACAGATAAGTAGCCAAAAATTTGATGAACTGTAGATTTAGGATGCATCCTCCAATAGAATGCATCTGTGAGTGTGACGGAATCAAGTAGTCGTATGTTTGTTCACTAATCTGAGTATTGTCGGTCATTGGTACACCTATATGTCGGTTATGTGTAAACCTAACTTTTGAACAAAAACATTTGTAGTAATTTGAATTTTACTGAATTAATTTTGAAAAAATGCTCATTCTTCATGAACCTTATGATACTACGCACGAAAAATAACTCCTTATTGAAAACCCAAGATTTACTATGCTGAAATGCTTAAGTTATTGGTCATAGGTGTGTATACCTTAACTGAACATCGTTTCAAAAATCTAATGCAATCTTTCTTGCTTGAGCATATCAATAATCTAGAAATGGTCTTTCTCAACTTCGAATCTCCACATTTTGAAACAGTTTTAGAATCTCAGCATTTTCAAAAGCCACACCTACGAAATATCGAATCAAGGAATCTCACCGTTGAAGTTCTGCAGCACATTCACACTTCCCAAGAAGCTATGGTTCTCATTTCTGGTTGCAAATTGCAGGAGTGTGGTACTCCTAACTCTGACAATGTCCTCCAGCACTAAAAGGATTTAAAACTCTCTAGTCTACTGTTAACGACGTGGGATCATCTCGAATGGCTCAGATCTCGAACATTAGCATAACGTGCAAAAGAACAGAAAAAAACGTTTTCAAGTTTCAACTACTGTGGAAGATTGACTAGAAATGGGTCTCCCTTTTCCCTCTCATTCCACTTCTCACTTCACTTGCATGCTGTGAGATGGAGATTTGGGATCACTGTGCACTTAGGATTCAACAGTGAATATGTAGCTTGAAGAATGCTCAATTGAATCGTGGGATGTATATTTAATAGATGTGTAGCAGGATAGCATGTCAGAGTAAACATGAAACCACCCGGATGTACAACGAAGTCAAACTGACGTAGAGGAACAGTGAAGACATGAGGCAACTTGGGTGTTTGTATGGGATCCTGGTTTAATTACAATACAAATGGAAGCGTACAAAATATGGTGTGAATGAAAATTATTGCTAGTCTACACAGTTGCGAAGGTTTCTTACGAAAGATCGCTTTCTCAACTCTAATGGTATGTAACAACTCCAAATAACAGTATAGGTCGTTCTTGAGTCAGATTTAGACCTTCAATAGGGTGAGTGGATTTGGTCCCTCAAATAATGTATATATGATCTATCAAAACTTGCTGCAGTCGATGTTGCTGTAACAATTCTTCTACGAATATGTAGGTCTGGTGCAGATTGTGGTCTTAGTGTAGGTTTCTTTGACACCTCTGTAGACACTCGTCTCGGGTGCATTTGGTGAAGCCTCTTGCACGTTGCATACTCGTGTCAAATTACTGACAAATTTCTCTGCTGGTGAGGGGCAAGAATATTGCTGATAGAATCAGCAGATGATAATTGATGTATACGATCCTTGTAAAAGTGTAGTTGAGCCTCATCAATTGGAGATTATCACACGAGAAAGAGGCAGCCACGAGGAATTTTGCCAGTTCGTTTGATGAGCTTGGCTTCCATAACTACTACTTCTTTTTCAGCACGCTTGGCTTCAGCTGTTGCCTTCTTATCGTCTGCCTTGCGGCGTGCCATTGCCATGTCATTTTCCATCTTCTCCATCAAGTGTGTGTGCTTTGCATCTAACTTCAGCTGCAGCAATTGACATAGAATAACACTGTCAGGAGGGTATCCCTTGAAAACCATGTCAAAATATAATCTGAGCAGCGGTATCATCTAGAATTGATATTGAAAGAATAAAGACATCTTACTAACCTCAGCTTGCTTCATGTTAGAAATAGCCCTTTCTCGCTGATAATCTTTCCAGGACTTGAGTTCTTTTTCCTCCCTTTCATATCTGTTGAGAACAACATTATTCAACTCAAAAGTGAGTCATTTCAACAAGTACAAAGTAAGATCTCAGTCGACAATTCCTCATAAACAGAGGAAGAAATATACCGTAGCAGGTTTCTATAAATTATCGAATTATTTGTCTGCTACATCCAGCACGGACGTGACATTACCATTCTCAAATCAGAGCACAATTTAATTATGTAAAGGAAGAATTACTCACCGACTGATTAGCTTCGCGCGCTCAACTTCCTCCAAAGCGGCAGTAGTGCTTTTCACTTTTCGCTTGTCAACCTCTCCAAATACTTCTCGAATTGAAGTGAAGCTTCTCGAATTTCTCCTCGACAGTCTCCGAACAAGACCTTGTTCTAAAAATTGCAAGCACATTTATGTCATTAGTATACTAGAATGGTCAACAGATTGTTTACACAACGATAGCCTTGTAACTTCAGGTATTTAAGCCATTCCCAATGATCTAAGTTAGAATTTTAAAAATAAAATAAAATAAAATCATGTCCTTCTCAAAAAACCAAAACAAAGTGTAGCAACCTACCATGAATTGTGTCCGCGTCCGTTTGCTTTTGCCCGAGCTTAGCTGGAGCACATGTGGACTTGTCCTCCACCAACAGATCTTTCGACTCGCCACTTGCAAAGCACTCATGTGTGTCTGGAAGTTCCATGGACCGGGTCCGGCGATGTGGCAGCCTCACCACTTGCGGGTTCGAACGAGGATCAGAAACGTCGGAATCCAAGTCGAGATCGGAGATATTTAGGACCTCGCACGGGGTCTCGAATTCAGAGTTATTCCCCGACGAGTCGCGTGTACTCATGCCCGCTGCAGTGCCAGCTGCTAACATGTTCTGCCATTCCGAAGTCAAGCTGAACTCACTTCGAGGGGATCCATATTCGTCTATGCTCAAGCACTGCACGTGCTCTTCCCCAACAGCTTCCGACGTATACTGAAATGCAGGCGGAACGGAAGTACCACGATCTGCAATACAATACCAAAACCGCAATGGTAAGCCTCACACCCAAGTTTAACAGCTCCCAACAATGGAAATGCACATCAACATCTATTACACAAGAAATATGAACTTCCAGGAATCCGAACGACGAATACAAATGGGGGAAATTACATTGAGCATTCTTGAAAGCGAGCACGAGGAAGCTGCCGCTGTTGTAGTGAGCAGGATCGATCCTTGATAAGTCTACCGAATTCCTATTTGCTCGTCTAGGAGGAGAAATGGTTCTAGACTGCAACGGTAACAAAAAAAAAAAAAACCCACTATCAGCCTCGAACTTGCACATTCAACAAAGAAAACATACTTAGCATACTGGATTCGAAACCCAATTAAGAGGCTCATCCCACCCTGTAACATCAACAGGAAGAATTAAGATGACACTCACCCTAGTATGGCCAGGCGGGTTAGTCCTCGAAGCAGGATTTGGAAACCGAGTAGTGTAGCTAAGATGCTCCACAGAGCCGACGGGAGAAGAGGCGAACGAATCAAGCGAGGAAGGGCTAGCGCTCTCATCGTCTAGATCCTCCAGCACCGAAGTAGGACTAGATTCCAGCCACGCCTTGACAGTCTCTCGCGACCGGTACATGCGCTCGGACACAACCGTCGCAACGGATGCCGGGCTACTACCCGTCTGAATCAGCTTGCTGCTCTCACGCTCCTCATGCCAGCGAAGGTGCGGACGGCCCGGCCAACGGCTCGTTGAATTACACGGCCGGCTGTGCGGCTTGTCGGGAAGCTGCTTCCCCAAACATTGTGTCGCCTTGTGCCGCACGGACATCTCCGAAACCGAAAACGAAACCACCCCTTCCCTTCCCTTCTCTCTCCAACTCAAACCACCCTCTCCTCTCCCCAGCTACAAAACCACCCTCAAAACTCCTGCAAACCAGTACTACCACAGAAACACCAACCGAAACATTGCTAGTAAACTCCAACAAGTTCACCCACTCCCTCACACCACCGTACCAACACAGTGTTCTCCTCCAAACACTCACCCAAAGTTGAATCAAACCTACACAATCGACACACCAACAGCAGACGACCTCGCTCTGGAGCTAGTCACTAGAAAAACTGCCAGTAAGTTATAATGTTCAGCTTAAACGTACACTTCACTCTGTCAAAATATAAGAATTCAGCACCGACTGACGATCTCCAACACAACTGTACTCCACAAGGACACTCGGAGAAACTAGAAACAAGACTGTGCGATGCAACGCAATGCCACCGCAAATTCTTAACCGACATAAGCCCAGGTCTGGAGCCTCGCGCTAGTTATACCACTGCTCAGACAGGCTTGCAACACGGCAATCCAGCCAATTTGCGACCGAGCATCGAAGTGGTATCATCCGGGTAGTAGCGGGTATTGGTGGAGTATTGGACGCGTATCGCCTGGGTAGCGGGCCAAAAGCGACGCCGAAAACCCGTAAGATCTCGTCACGAGCTCGCAATGGACCGAAATATTATGCGTTCCGACTCCGGAGAACGGGCATAGGGGGGGGCCACGGGGCTTGCCAGGCGTCGGTTACCGGTGACCGGTTACTGAAATGGAATTATTTTTGGGGAGAATTTCGGAGAAGTCTTTGGAGGAAGGCACTCAGCAAGTGGGTGGATTGTTTGGTTATATTTTTTGTGGATTGTTTAGTTATATACTTTGGGCTATTTGGGGTTTCCGACAGAGGGAGATTTAATTGGGGGTGCTGGGTGAGTGCCACGTGTGGGTTGGGGTTGCAGAGGTGGCGGGAGGTGGTGGTATTGTGGGCTGATGTGGAGACTGGGGGGTTAATATCTTGGTGGGGGGTATGAGATAAGTTGGTGGGTGTTTTACAGGTAGTCGGGTGAGGAGTGGGCCTTTGGAGGTGTGTTTTGGAGTGCCATGTGGCGTTTTTGTTTTTGTTTTTTTGATTGGTTTTTGAGAACATTACACTTGGGAGGGGATCGTTGAAGTTAGAAGGGGTTGGGGGAAAACTACAGTGGGAAGATCAAGTCTGGCAAGGATCAGCACCCACACTCGTACCATCCTCATGGGAATGGGGCTTCTATTCAGCACAACAGGCTCCCAATTCTCGTTTGAACCGGGAGTCCGAGAATATAAAGCGGGGACACACTCTGCACCATTTCTAACCCTAATCTGTGAGACTCTCTGCGAATCACAAGGTAGTCAAATTCTCATGACCGCCAAAAATAGAAACAGTTGAGGTAACCTTGGAGTTGAGCGGTGATGGGCTCGCAAACTACTAGTTTACTCATAGTGTGCAATGATTTGCACATTGTATGAAGAAGTTGTGAGGGTTTATGATTTTATCTGTAAACATTTGAACATGGATGTGCTCTTTGGTGAACAAGAAGTATATATTCACTAAATCAATATATTAATATCATTCACAGTTAGTAATTGTTGGTTTAGGTTGTATGTTATACGTGTTTGCCAATCATGGAGTAATTTTGAAATAAATCACAACTCTCTTGGCAATACCCATCATAACCAAGTTTATATCGTTGCTCTTTGTGAACATTACATGATGCATGAGCTAAACATGGAAAAAAAACATATTAAATTTTTACAACAATATGTCTTTAATCAAAAATCAAAACTTGTGAATTAAAGGTTTTAAAATATACCTCATTCAAAGCTTCAACGATGCTTGGTTTTACTTTAAAACATATTTCCTTTAACCCCTAAAAATCCAGGAAAGCCGAAATGGGTTTTTGATGTTTTGGGCAGCCAAGATGAAGGGGTTAAAATTCATATTTTTTCCTAAGATTTTTACTGGATGCTCCCTATACTGCAAAGTGTATGTGGTAAAATTTTCAAAGCCAAATTCCAATTTTAAGACCTTCATCTAGAAATTTTAGGTTTCAAGTCCAAAACGGGCAGCTTAAAATTAGGGTTTTTTCAAAAAAAAAATCGTGAAATATTTTCATAACCAAACCACCACTCAAATTCCAAAGAGACCCAAGTCAAAAAATAAACCAATTTTACAAGGGCAGCCTCCAAAAATTACAAAGTCAAGCTTCAAATTTTTGAATTATTTCTTTCAAAATTTGTCAAAATTTGAGATTTTGAAATTTTTCAAAAATAATTTCGCCCAAAAATAAAAAATGTATGAAGGCACCTAACCACGGTTTAGATTTTTCTAAAACCAAGTATACGTAACGTCATACATGTTCTACGATATCAACGTTTTTAGACCCGCTTCTAGAAAATAATTTTTATGAAGGTTCTAAAAAAGTAATAAGTCTCTATTTTCACCATTTACCCTATGTCGTTCGGTTTATACCCTAAAAAAATTTTGCTGCAACTTTGAACATTATAGTCTCACAAATGGTAAACATCCAACGGTTGAAAATTTCATCAGTACTTCTAAAGAGAGTAAAGCACAAGATCTTACGGTTTGATGTCTAAAAAAAAGAAAAAAAACTGATCCAAACCGTCATTCTCACAAAGCGGTCAAAAATGACAGTTTTGGAACTTGGAGCTTCCAAAAACGGCTGGATTTTTAGGGGTTAAAGCAACAAATGACAATCCACTTTAATTTGTGTGCACATATAAATATTGGTCCCTTTGTTTCGTTGGAAAGCAAGTTTAGGTTGCAATCACTACTTTAAATGGAGGTATGTTCATAGTAACGATTGCACAATAAGTCCAAAATGCCTCCATTCTTCCACCCAACATTTAATGTGCCAAGATAATTATGGATTACCTCCTTAGATTCATGACGTTGAGAACCCCACCGACCATCAAGGACATCAATGCGGGAGGGTATGAGTATAGGGGTTGATTCTCGCTAGCCCAAGAGTAGGGCGGGAGTCATGTGTGGAGTTGCATGGCTTTGTTTTGTTCAAGGATCTTGGAATCGGTCGTTTTATTGTTTGTGTTTTTTGTTTTCATATTTTATTTTTCATGTTTTAGTATTTTGACATTTTTGAAATTAGCTGGAAATGAGAGAGGAATCGGATATTGAATATTGAACAGTTTGACAAACTTTTTGGGAAGTTTCTTATATGGTGCATTTATGTAGTAGTGACCGACACATGATTATAGGTATATGTGTTTTTTGAAATTCTTTATAATTTCTAGGAGGATGTTGACACTAAATGATCATTGCCACAGTGTTGAATTTCCTCATTTCTGGGTCTTGTTTTGAGCCTCCCATGATGCAAATAGTGCTGTTTCCCACCAAAGTATTGGTGTTTTTGGGGAAGTGTAGAGTGGGTCCTGTTTTGTGTCTTCCTTTGCAAGTAGTGCTGTTGCCCACTAAGGTATTGGTGTTTTTTTTGGGAAATGACGAGTAGCCAGGTCATCCACTCTACTTGAAAAATTTTGAAGGTATTTTCCCATGCCCACCACAGTAGGACCTTCAATTATGGCTAGCTTTTGCAGCCGAGTATGGTTATTATAAATATAATTACAACTTTTTTTTGGGAAGACAATTTCAAAGTGATTCTTACAAAGTTTAAAACACATTTTTTTGGTATTGTATTAATGAGATATGATTTTGTTTATAAAGGTTTTGAAAGCGAATTTTTTGACTTAAAAATGAAATTCTATAGTGATGTTGAATGCATCTAATAGCAATTTTTAAATCCTTTTAATTGACTACAAGTTCATTCATAGGTGATGAATTTCTAAAGGTTTCCAAAGGTCATTTCTTAAATTACGGTATTGGTGATTTTTGGAAGTGTAGAGATGCCAAGTCATCCATTGTATCAAAAAAAAGACAAGAGGTATATTGACAATGTTCGTAAATAATGAGAACTACCTAGATAAAGAGAGTGTACCAACATCATTTCAACACCTAGCTCACATACCTTAAACCCTTAGTGCCCAAGCATGTTCTGGGTCTCAAAAAGTCCAAAACAGTGATTTTTGACCACCTTGTAGAAACGACAATTTGAACCAAACAAATTTGTTTGTTTTAGACATCCAGCCGTAAGATCTTGTACTAAACCTTCTTTAGAAGTACTGATAAACTTTTCAGCCGTTGGATGTTTACCATCTTAGAGATTATAATATTCAAAGTTGCAGCAAAACTTTTTTCGGGCATTGGCTGAATGACATAGTCAAAATGGTGCAAAGGGGGAGTTGAAGATTGTTACCCCAAACATTTTATCCATATTTTTTCCCATGTAGGTAATCAAGTTGAGTACCTCCATGGAAAATTTGAGAGACTCATTCCTTTTTTTGGCTCTCATAAAAATTGTTTTCTAGAAGCAGGTCTGAAAACGTTGATATAGTAAAATATGCATGACGTCACGTATATTTGGTTTTAGAAAAATCTGAACGGTGGTTAGAAACCTTTATAAGTTTTTGATTTTTGAGCAAAATTATTTTTGAAAAATTCTAAAATCTCAAATTTTGAAGAATTTTGAAAAAAGTAATTCAAAAATTACTGAAAATATTGAAGCTTGTCTTTGTAAATTTTAGAGGTTGCCCTTGTAAAATTGGTATATTTTTTGACTTGGGTCTCTTTGGAATTTGAGTGGTGGTTTGGTTATGAACATATTTCAAGAATTGTTTTTTAAAAAAGCCTAATTTTAAGCTGCCTGTTTTGGACTTGAAATCTAAAATATATAGATGAAGGTCTTAAAATTGGAATTTGGCTTTGCAAATTTTACCACATACACTTTGCAGTACAAGGAGCATCCAGTAAAAATCTTAGGCAAAAATATCAATTTTAACCCCTTTATGTAGACTGACCGAAATAGCAAAAAGCCGTTTTGGCTTTCTTGGGCACTTAGGGGTTAAGAATACAAAATAGCTTCTTTATTTACATAAAACACTAATGAACAAAAACCTAACTATTTATGCACTTTCACATCATAGTTCTACATATTCCATACACTACAAGACCTCACGAGTCACTAGTAGTTATAACATCTCAACTTCAAGAACAAAAAATCTTGAAGACTTTGGCCCAAATCCTTAAATATACTTTGTTTTTGCAACCTTCATGTGCGACTTACTCAACTTAGAAGTTTGTACATCATTACTAAAATCCTCACATTCATGACATTTCCACTATTTAGAAATGTTTAAAGACATTGGCAGCTTACATAAACTCAAGCCTTGTCATTCATTTTCCTTATCACTTATTATCAAGTGGATGATAGTCACTTTCAATGTAAGTAAATCACTTCAATCATGAATACAAGTCCACCAAACACCTCAAAATTAAGAAGTAAATTTCAACAATTAAGATTTAAAAAAATTGTGCAAAAATGACTTGTTCATGCTAAGGCTACACTTATTGCCATCATAAATTGTGGTTAGCTCCTTGAAAGCTAGTATAAACTAGAATTTGGAGAAAGTGTTAAATTTATCTAATTAAATTGATTTATAACTTATCATTGAATTAATGATAGCCCATAAGTCAAAGACTATAACTTCAATACAAATGGCATTTTATCAATCAAATGATTTAGTTAATAAAGGAGTCCTTGACTGCAATTTCAAAATTGAAATATATACATCATTTGTACAAGCTTGCATTTGACTTTGATATCAATTTATTAGCTATAAATTGACAGCATGAAATGGTATGTATAGCCAAACATGTAATCTTTGTCCCAACATTGAATCATTCTCATTTTCAAAAAAATTAGTGTGGTCGGGCTTCTTGGCATTAAAAGGGTCATAGTGAAACTATGCCAATATACATAGTGGCTAAACTTCTTCTAGATAAATTCAAGTTTATTAAATAAGTTAAATGGTATTGATAAAAGAATCATAGTTTCTCCAAAATTTATATTTATTTATTTATCTTTAGTTATGATTTTTTTATTCATAATTTTGTGTAAAGAAATCATTTGGAATGATTTAGTATAATTAAATCAGGGTTGTCACGGTCGTCCGGGACGCTTGGGACGTGGGGACGTCCGCGGACGTCCGCCAGCGCCACAGGACGTCCTGTGACTTAGAAAAAAAAAAATCACCCGCATAGGTTTCACCCCGGGGTGAAACCACACCTTGTACGCGGGGGAGGGTGCGGCCGTCGCCGCGGAGGGGGGGGGGGGGAGCGTCGGCCGCGTCGGGAAGGGGCCGTCCCCGGCGACGGCCCCTTGCCGTCGCCGCGGTGGACGGCCTTGGAGACGGCCCCCGAGGGGGCGGCTTGCGGCCCTCCGATCGCGGCCGTCGCCGTTCGATGGCGGCCGACTGCGCGGGGACGGCCTTGGAGACGGCCCCGTCGGCGACAGCCCGCGGCCGTCCGATCGGGGCCGTCTCCAAGGCGACGGCCGTTCGATCACGGCCGCGGTCGAAGGGCCGTCCCCGCGGACGGCCCCTGACCGTGGGGACGAGGCCGTCGCGGCCGCGGGAAACTTTCCCCCCCCCCCCCCCCCCTTTTTTTAAAATACAAATGATAAAAACATATAATGCTACATCTTCCGACGACATATTAAACTAAACCTGTTAATTTCTTTCACCAATTAAAATCAGAACAGCAGTTAATGTTAACATGAATTAAAAGACTTCATGGTTTGCAAAGCATCTAAATTCTTCAATGAGTCATTATTCCGTACGCTCCACCGAAGTTAATGTATGTGTCATTTATTCGAATCATTCTTTCTGTTGTTTCTATCGTACGCATTTCATGCTGTCTACCATCGCACTCCAGAAGTTCCTTGCAAAAATCGAACTCATCTAAACCTGTTTCAGAAATTGTAATCTTAATAGTTCTCCGTCTTCTTATTCTCCGCTTTGAATTTTTGTTTTTTTAAATACATAAATACTTCTATTATACTTTCATTAAACGGCTTCATATTCTCAATTTAATTCGAGTTACCATCTCTTTATGTACTTTTAACGTTCCTCCCTCTATACAATTTCCACTTTCGAATATGATTTTCATTTACTTCTTCTTTATTTTCCTCTATGTTTATTCCCCCCTAGTTTATGCCCTTTTTTTAACGTCTAATTTGTCTAATCTACCACTGCAACCCTCGAAGCTCCATAAATGTCACTGTTGAATTTCTTCCTTTCATATCGTTTCGAACGTTCGTATTTCGATTTATTTCCTCCATGACCCATGTTAAAGTATATTTTACTAATTTGACCACTATTCCACCATTTTACTAATTCTACCCTACTGCTTTAGTTTTGAATTATATTCTACTAGATGTACCCTACTGCTTTAGTTTTTATTGAGTACTGTACCTCTCTTTCATATATACGTTTTGAACTCTCCATGTATCAGTACATCATGGCCAACTTCTATTTCTTCTAATAATTACAATTTCGATACTTTCCCTCTCAAACTATTTTTTTTTCGTCTATTATTTCGATGGTTCACTCATTTGTTTACATATGAATATACTTCTACTTCACAGTCTTCCCCAAGTGTATCGATACGTTATTTCTTAATATTACACCCGTCGTCGTTATAGTTCTAATATTCATATCCGTCCTCAAACCTCTTATTCTTTGTGTTGTTCATTAATTTAATTAATTACTATTCCGAAACAATACCACCCTACCAAACATCTTTCATCAGTATTTTTAGTATTCCAATAATATGTATATATTTCTAAAATTATGTCCCGTCAATATACGTTTTCGTGTAATAATTTTATTTCCGTACTTGTAGCTCCAAGTATTTCACGTCGTGACTTTTTAATTTTTCCTTGGTACAGTATAGTCTATGTGTCTCTATGAATTATCGTGTTTGTTAAATTCTCTCATTGTGTCATTAGTAAGTGATTACTTTTGTACGTATATACTATACATTGTACAAGTTAGAATCCAATTCCATATTTATATTTACGTTAAAGTGTATATGAATAAACATATATTCGTATAGTATATAATGTAAATGTCTTACCTAATTTATTTATTTTATTTCATATAAGTTACAACTCAATTCTGGGCGTGGGAAACTAGAATTGTTTATAAAAACAATGATTTCAATTTTAGTCGTTCACAAATTGGCGTTATTCAGTGACGATTGAATGTTTTGTGTTTTTGTTTTGTTTTTTACTATTATCCCTTCCTCATCTCATAATGTGAGCTAGTGATTTTTTTTTTTAATGTTAACAGAGTACTAGGGTATGGGAGTGTGTAAAATAAAAGACATAAAAGTGCAAGGAGAGTTTTTATATTTCATATAACTCTAAACTAGGCATGAGAAATTAGAATTGGACCATTTGTTATGAAAACAATGATTTGAGTTTTATTCCTCCCATGAATTCCATAATCCCAAGAGAATTGAATGTTTTTTTTTTGTTTTTTTAATTTATTATTATCTCCAGTTTCTCTCATAATCTAAACTACTATTTATGTTTTTATTTTTGATTTTATCAAAATACTAAAGAACGGGAGTATGTAAAATTAAAGAAATAAAACTGGGGTAAATCATTCCATAAAAAATTAGAGTCAAAGAATCTATATAAATATTTTCATTGTGTACCACTATTCGAGAGGAAATTGGATCTATATTTCTAAGAGATTTATGAAACCGTAAACCGGTAAAATATAAATGCAAATCTCTTAACCATTTAAACGTAAGTTGCACCGCATGAAAAACCAAGTGTGTACATGAATTTATGCGTTGAATTACTTCTAATGCATTCTCTCCGCGATGTTCCTCTTATCATCTCGTTGTTGACATTTACTCTTTTGATTCGTTAGTATAAAATGTTAATTCATTACCGTATGCTAAAACATGAGTAACTTCGTTTCTTTAAATGAGAATTGGTAAAAACTGTTTTAGTAAACCCACAATGTTTACGGTTCTTTCCATTCAATAGGATATATATTCTTCTTCATAAACGTGTTCACATTATTTGTAGATCCTAGGGGGTTATCCACCCCCAAAGAACCAAAATATCACATAGTTCATTGGATCCCAATTTCAAACGTCGACCCCAACTCCCCGATCACAGAATCTTCAGGACATTCCCCACAATATCCGGGATATGTCTGAATTTTCCATTTGGAGGAGATATGCTGTCCAAAAAATCCCAAGAGGGATTGTTTGGGACAAGAAGGAGGGGGGAGAGTAGGGGAGGAGAGGGGGGAGGAGAGGAGCGAAAACACAAGGGGAGGGGAGTTCCTTCAACCCTCCCCCCCCCCCCACCCCCCCACCCCCGGCCGTCCCCGAGGACGGCCGCGGCCGACCCCGCGTGGACGGCCGTCGCCCACGGCCGTCAGATCTTCTCCGCCGAGAAGATCCTACGGCTGCGGACGACATCCGTCCACGCGGGGACGGCCGTGGCCGACCCCGCGTGGACGGCCGCGGCCGTCCCCGCGGTCGGAGGGGCCGTCCGCGTGGACGGCCATGGCCGACCACGCCGCCGCAGCCTCCGACCGCGGGGTGGAGCACGGCCGTCCCCGCGGCCGACCGCGGAGACGACCGCCCGATCGGACGGCCCTCCCAGGCCGACCATGGCGGCCGCGGGCCGTCTGATCCCGCGGCCGTCGCCGTGGCCGACCGCGGGGACGGCTACGGGGACGGCCGCGGGATCGGACGGCCCGCGGTCGGCCGCGGCGATCGGGCGGTCCCTGATGGCCCGCGCCGGGGTCGATCCGGGCCGTCGGATCCCGCGGCCGTCCCCGTGGCCGTCCCCGCGGTCGGCCACGGCGACGGCCGTGGGATCCGACGGCCCGCGATGTGCTAGCACGGCCGCATCTTGGCCGTCGGATCGACGTGCGGCCGTCCCCAGCGACCCCGCGGCCGTCCCCGCGAACGGACGGCCGAGATGGGGTGTGGTGGCGGGATCGGCCGAACGGACGGTTGGGGAATGTTTTTACCCCTCCGGGGTCGCAAAATTATTACCGCGACGTAATTCTCGAGCGTCGGGGACGCCTTGTCCGGGACGGGGGACGTCCGGGTCGGACGTCTATTTGAACAACCCTGAATTAAATGGCTTTTATATTTTGTATTTTTGGTGAAACAAAATTAATAATAGTTTTTGTGTCACGTGGTATTTAGCATCATCATAAATTACATGAGATATAATATTTTCACAAATCGTTTAATAATATATTGTTGTTTCAAAAGTAATTTGTTTATATATAATGTTGGTCATATTAGTCAAAATTGGTTTACATTCAACATTGAAATTTGTGTACAATATTACTATCAAATGATATCATTTCTTTATCAACAAACAATAAAATAACCAATATAATATCATAACCATCAATTGAAATTTGAACATACATGGTCATATTATAAATCCATTTGACAGTTATCTATTATGAAAGACAATTGATTCCAAGAGTTATAAAGTTAGACCTTCAATTTACATCCAAGGCATTAGTTGCCATTATGTTATGACATGTCTTTAATTTTTACTCAATTTTAGATCTTTGAAAAGTTGGACGTAGGCCCATGAGGACTATAAATATAATTATGTAATGGATTTTATTGCTATCTTGCATTTAAAAAGAAAAAAACCCATGATGTAATGATATACTAAGACAAGTTTTCTACCTTACAAACAAATATCTAATTTTTTTGAAAAAAATAAGTTCACCTCTCAAAAATAGAATTTATCATTTTCTTTAATTTTTAGCAAAAGTGAGTATAAATGGCTTAGACATAACAAAATATTGCAAATTCTTATTAATTCTATTTTCATTTTTATGTCTTCATAATTTGTGAAGTATAATGTGTTGGCAGTTAATAGAGAGTCAAAAAAAAAGATTTGTCTAGAAAACTTTGTAAATAAAATGGTCTCAAATATATTAAATGAATTGCAATTGTTTACTATCGTTTTATATCACGGAAATGGCCATGATTTTGCTTTCTTCTTATTATTATCATTATCCAAAATTGCATCCAAGCTCTTATTTTTTGACATTTAAAAATTCAAGGAAAATTTAACACTATTCGAGAAAATTGAATTTGTAGGGATCCATATTCTCTATGATTGCCCAATTTTTGTGTATTTTATTTTTATAGATCCAATGATTATGTTTAAACACTAGAAAAATGTTTTGGTGTTGTTATCATATTGTAATGAGAAATACATATTGCCTAGATACATAGACGAAGAACCACTGTAGCTTAAGGACACCGGGCATGAACAAAGTGTCTGTTTGTTCAACTTGGAACTATACATAAGGTAGTGGTATTGAAAACCGAGCGAATTTCAGGTGTGCATACTTAGAACAGTGGTAGATAAAATTTAGAATTTGGTCAGCAAGGCTAGTGCAAGTCCATCCCCAAAAAAAACACATTTTTGAGTAAGTCTCTAATTTCCTATGAATATTTGGGTGTCAAGCCTTAGGTGGGCCATAAACCGAGCATAGAGTCCTGACATTCATGAGAGGTTGGAACTTGGATTCTGAAAATAAAGCACATTTGCACCAATCAGAAGCATTCAATTTTTAAGGCATGGACGGTTTTAGTACCACTCTTGAACAGTTTCTGGAAAACAATCTGCACAAGTTTTTGGGACCCTACACTAATGGCTACTGCTCGGTTTTTGGAGCCGCTCGGTTTTCAGTACCACTAAGGTAAATGACCAGTAGCCGACCAATACCAGTAACTGACCAGTGGGCAAAATCTTCAGTTTCCACTATAAAATCTTTGCTTTCCTAAACATTTTGGGTGGAAATCTTCAATGATCGGTTACTAATACGCTGCACTTTTGCCTTCTTAAAATTCACAGTAATTTCAATTTTGAGGAAAAATTCTGAATTTTTTTGTATACACGAATACCTTATCTTCCTACATGGGAAAAAATTCTACCACATCATACTTTGAAAAATAACCTCCAAAATTGCTTAAATGGTCGGTTACTGGTCATTTACCTTACTTTAAGTTATACAGAGCCTCAAGGAAGTTGGACTCTGGAGCTCAAGGAGAATTATTAAACAATCTCAACAGGAGAAATTGATAACAGAGCCAATTGTCTGAAACTTGTGAAATATCACCAAAGTATCATTAAAATGTCCAAGATATTTCACGAGGAGAATGTGACTCACTTGCCTGCCAGCTCCACCACAATTTCTTGTGATTTTTGTGCACACATGTTATGTTAGCCCATGGTGTGAATCTTTGGCACAAGCTGTGGAGTTTCCGCTTTTGTCAACAGGCTTGAGTGATGCATCCAGGACCATTATTTTCACTGCATTTGTTTGTTGAGTACAAAATGACTTTGTAAAGTACATGCAAAGTACAAGTACATGTACATTCCGGACCACAACATGTGTTGAGTTTAACACTTCGGGTAGTGGAAATTGAGGAAGTTGTTCCTGGGGAGTAAAAACAAACAGTTGTAAATTTTATGATGATAAAGTTATCATGTTTGTGCATAAATATTGAATCTTCTTCCAAATTTGATTTCGATCTTCTACTTTTGTGCTTTGGTCTGAGTTCTAAGTTGATAGTATCCATTTTCAATCAAAATATTACCCTTTAAAGCAGTTTTTTGGAATGGATTTTGGCAGTTTTGGTCAAGTTTGTGAAAATACATATCTAACCCTGATTTTTTGAGATTTGTTTTGAAGGTAAGAAATTTAATAGCTTGGTGGGAATATAATTATTGTTTTGCACAAAAAAAATTAAGATTCAAAGTGAGAAATGAAATTAGTTATTCAAACTACAAAATCATATTCCAATGCAAAAAATAGTGCATGAAATTGATAACTTTACTTTGAGATTGTGTTTAGAGGGATTTAAGAAAATGTTGGTCTTCGAGTAGGTTTGGACTCCTAAAAGAGAATTGTTTTTTTTAAAAACTCAATTGATAGCTGTCCATTTTGATAGGCTCATACAAGGTCAATTTTTTAAGGTAGTTTTTTTTGTAGACTTTAACAATTGCAAGAGCTTTGTGGAAACATTTAATTTTTTGGTATCAAAGCTTGGAAAAAAAAGTCATGCTAACATAAGTATTTTTTTCTTGAGAGAGAGAGAGAATAACTTCTATTTTTTGGTCACATGCCTCTTCTACCTTTGAGATTTGGTACACAAGTCACTATCATGATTATTTAAGATTGTCAAAAAATCTTATCTCTACTTCAAAACTTTCACTTTGTAAGGAATAAGAGTTTTCTCACGCTACTAGGTATAGTGTGAAATAAAATTTTGTTATTTTGTAATTTTAGTCATAAAAGTAAAACATTTTAGATGTTCCAAGGATGTATGATAAAAATTCCTCAAGTTTTAAAATAAATGTTGGAAGCGTGCCAACCTAAGATTTGTAATAATTCATGAATGCAAGCCTATTGCTATATGTGGTATGGCACTCACCTAAGTTCCTTGTTAACCCCTAAATGCCCACCATGAATTCACATTAAAAACTGTCTTTCAACACTCTTTTGTGAAGCAAGTTAGTTTTTCCAATTTTGTGACTTTTTTTGCAATTTCAACCGTAGGATCTTATAGCTGACTTATTGAGACATTCAATTCCAAAATTTTAGAGAAAAATACAAAACCAATTGCAAGATCATAATGTTCAAAGTTTAGAAACAAGTTTTTTTCAATCCTTCAAAAAGCTGGAATCTCACTTTCAATGAATTTTCAAAATATATGCTTAACAAATTTGAAATGGGCAACTCCATATTCTAATATAAAAATGACTTGAGAATCTACACAAAAAATATCAAATGAAAAAACCTATATTTTCATCTTCAAAAGATATGTAAATCAAAATATATTGTAGAATACAAGAAAAAACTAAATTGCTAATTACATCCACATAATAGTAGATAACATTACTTTCAACGGTAAAAATGATGTAATACATAACAAAAAACTTTTCCAATTTTTATTTTTGAAAAATTGTCAAAATTGTATTCAAAATGAGCTCTTAAAGTTTTTTTTCATGAAGATTTGACCAAACTGCCCGCATAACATGAATTGTCATATCTTTTACCTCACTTGTTGGAATGTTACCTCAAAGCATTCTATTTAAATATGAATCTCTACAAAATGATGATATTTTTATTTATTTTTTATAAACATAATTGAAAATTTTTGTGGCTGCCAGCGTTGAGATTTTTTACCTTCAACCATTCATAACTTTTGCATTACATAACCAAATCTTATGAAACAAAGCTTGGCATGTACGTAATGACCTAGAGAATCCACATGCAAAATCTCAAAACTTAAAAGTTATTTTTACCACTGTGGGGCCTGCCCAAAATAGCCGTCGACCACATTTTGGTTGCTTGGGAGTTTAGGGGTTAAAACAATTAAGTTACTTGCAATCCCTTCATCATCTAAAGATTCACTCATCATCTCGTCTCCATCACTTTGTTTATATTTATGATTGAAGCATCTATTTCAATGGAAGAAGATATAATCCACATTCATACTGACCAATACATCCAAAATCTAAAGTATTATTTCAACTAAACATATGGAAGACTCCATCACTTTCGATGAGAAAGTTGATATTGAAACAACTTGAATGTACTCCAACATCATTTCAAATGCATTCAAATTGCGGTTGTTCATGCAATCTAATGCACATCTTCAATACGATCATCATATCTTATAATTCTATTTTCCATTTTCTATAGTGATGCAATTGGGACAAGGTTTTTCTTTGCCTAAACTCCCAACTTGGGCCTAAACTCTAGACCACAGTGGAGGCTAAAAAAAGGGTTCAATCCGGCCCATCCTCCGGCCAGCTCAAGATTGTGTATAAAGTAGGCCTAAGTGGCTGGCAAGTCCTAAAGTGGTTTTGAAATTGAAAGGTTGCAACGGTGGAAAAACATAACACGGTACAACAGTTGCAACCTTCTACTGCGACTTCAAACAGCTGCTACCTCAATCGGAGAATCTGTTTTTGGGGCTTTCGTGCAAGTTGCATTTTCAATTCTCCGGTCGTAGCACCCATCGGAGGATTCATCTAGAGACTTTGTTTGTATTGTGCTATAAGTTTTTTCTCCTGCTGCAACCGTGAAATATTCAATGAGGAAACTGGTCTCTGATTTCTACATTCATATGCTGGTGATACGGGGCTAGCGGATCATGGACAGGAGGTGATGACAATCACACTGTGCGCACCAAGATGAAATATGTTCATTGGAATTGCTTTTCTTCAAGGCCTGATGCTCTGGAAATTATGTTGCAAGCATGTGATACGAGTCATAACAAAACACAATTCCAGGCATAATTGAAAAACAAAATGAACACCTCGAGATGATTCAGCAAGAATAAGAGTTGAACTCAAAAAAATTATAGCACGATACAAACAAAGTCTCCAGTTGGATCCTCCCATGGGTGCTATGACCGGAGAGCTGTGAATGCAACTTGCACGAAAGCTCAAAACAGATTCTCTGTTTGAGGTCGCAGCTGTGAATGAGTCACTAAATAAAATCTATACAAAAATTAATTTGCTAACTTGCTAACTTGCTAAACTTATGAATGAGGTTCATCAATCATCAAATTACATGCAAGTAACTATGTCGACGTGAACATCCTTGAGCAAGCCAACCACCTGCTGCATCGTTGGGCGCTTGGAAGGGAGCTCAGCAGTGCAAAGGTACCCTATTCTGAGGCACTCCAGCATCTCACTCTCAACTCCAGAGCTCAGAAGCTTTGGATCTAAGCACTTGTAACCACGTTTTTCGCGAATGAGTGTCCGAACCCAGCCAACCAAGTTGCCACCGTAGCTGTCATGGAAGTACTGCCCAGTGGGACTCTTCCCTGTGACCAATTCCAATAGCACAACACCGAAGCTATAAACATCACCACGAGCTGTGGCCTTCCATGTCTGCCCATACTCCGGAGGGACGTACCCCGGAGTACCGCCCAGCACTGGCTCCGTCACTGTCAAGTCCATCTCGTACCGTTTTCCGGATCCCACCAACTCAGCCAAGCCACAATCTGCCAAGTGGGGCTCGTACTGCGAGTCCAGCAAGATGTTGCTGGATGTCACGTCGCGGTGAACTACGTTAGGGACGCACCCGTGGTGCAGAAACGCGAGGGCGCGCGCCACCCCTACCGCAATTCGGTGCCGTACTGGCCATCCCAACTCTTCGCTCACGACGAATTTCTCGTTGGCATCTGCCCATGTCTCCTTTGTCCAGTTCTCTGGATGATGAGCTTCTGCATACCATTTATATGTCAGGGCCCATCAATGCTAAGAATAATTTCACACAGCAGAAAGCCAGGTTTGTAATTATTGGTAAAAATGTTGACTCACAAATCTCATTTAAACTTGCATCTTTAGCAAAAATTCGTCTTCTGAAATCAGAATGTGTGCATATTTGAGCCATTGAGGTTCATCTGATCGATGAAAGGCGATGAATTCTTGACTTCGAGTGCATACAACATTACAATACTGTCTCTCTAGGTGCACCTCATTTCTTATAAGAGTGCATAAGATGTCTTAACGCGAAAACAGTTGAAAATTCCTTACATCGTGATAAAAGCTTCAAGACATGAACACAAGACAGAAGGGTGAATGTTCATACCGTCTGGAGAGTCGTGAAGGCGTGTATGGACGTCACCGTTCTCCATGTACTCATAAACCAGAAGCCTTTCGTCTCCAACCAAGCAATATCCAACCAACGACACCAGATTCTCATGCCTGATTTTCCCAATCGCTTCTAATTGTGCAGCTTTCTCCAACTCATTTGAAGGACCGTCATCATAGAGCACCTTGATCACAATCTGGAATCCCCCTGGTAGTGCTCCTTTGAAGGTCGGACCATAGCGCCCATCTGCAATCTGCGAATCTTTGTGGAACTTGGATGTGGCTTGCAGCAGATCAGCAAACGTTAGATTGAGCAGGGGCTTCTCGAACATAATTACTGGAATAGAAGCCGGTTGCTGGACTAGGCTTGCCCATGCGCAGGGGTCAGATTCGAAAGTTACCGGACCTGTCAGGTAGCTGGAATTCTCTTTCCTTGGTTTCTTGTACGTGCTCTTCTTGTGAAACAGAAGATATGTGCTGAGGAAAGCACAGATGGCCAGAGAGATTCCAATCACAATTCCAACGACCGCACCTGCTTCCAATCCACTAGAAGAATTTCGATGAAGAATTGAAGGTACATTAAAACCTGAAGGAGACAGGGAAGGAGCAGCTACAAGCACAGGCGCAGAAGGTGAAGGAGCAGGGGAAGACAAAGTAGGGCAGACTTTGTTCAAGGCCGCTCCGCAAAGTAATGAATTTCCCTCATATGACAAATTGGTAAAATGCGTCCACTGATTTGCATTTGGCACTACCCCGCTAAGATTATTGAAAGATAGATCTAATGTACTCAAACTCATCAGTGAAACAAGCTCCGGAGGGATCTCTCCCGTGAGGTTGTTGTGAGACAAGTCCAGAGACATCAGATTGGTTGTCTGAGAAAGATTTGTAGGAATGTTGCCAGTCACCTGATTGTGAGACAGGTCAAGTTGCAGCAAGCTCCGAAGTTCACCAACTGAATCTGGTATAGAACCACTTACGTAACTGGATGAAAGGTTAAGGTATGAGAGGTTAACAAATTGGGCAAAATTGGGAAGAGCTCCCTCCGCAAACCGGTTATATGCCAAGTTCAAATATCGCAGTGAATGGAGCTCAGTAATACTATCCCATGGAATGCTCCCATTAAGCTGATTTGAAGAAACATCCAGCTTCTCAAGTAAATGTGAGCTTGTGAATGTTGCTGGGATGTCACCAGTAAAGTTGTTGCTCCCAAGGTCCATCTCTTGCATCTGCGTGGTCACATTAGTGGGAATTGACCCTGTAAATCTGTTCCTTGCCAGTCGTACAACTGCCAGATTCTCCGACGCAAGTAAACCCCAGGGAATGCTCCCACTCAAAAAATTGTTACTGCAATCAAGAAACCTTATTATGCCACTGCTCATACCCCATGGGAGTGGTGGCAGAGAGCCTGTGAGCTTGTTGTTAGCAAAACCAAGATCCCACAAGTAAGGAAGCCTGGTTATATTAACTGGTAAGCTTCCATTCAGCCCGTTAGAAGAGACATGGAACTGTCTGAGCTCTCTTAAATTGTAAAAATCTGGAATCGGACCCTCGAAATTGTTCTCCGAAAGGTCTAGAGTACGAATCTTATAGAGCCAGCCAAACTCATCTGGTATTGTCCCAGTGAGCAAATTCCTACTCAGGTTCACCATCAGCAGTTCTTGAATGTAGAAAGTTGCATAAGACACACCGCCTGTAAATCGGTTCGACGATAAATCAAGGTAGCTGAGAAACTTGTTGTTGGTGAACGCAGGCATCGGCCCAGAGAAATTGTTGCCATGGAGATCTAACTGCTTGAGGTACCTCAAATTAGCACCAAACGAGTCAGGTATTGGCCCACTAAAAAGGTTTTCTGAGAGGTTCAATTCCAGCAGCTGATTCATGTTTACCCATTTCGGCAGAGACCCAGTCAATTTATTGTTGGAAAGCCCGAGGTGCACCAAGTTTGGCAAGGAACTCCATACGTCCCAAGGAACTTCTCCTGTGAGGAGATTATAGGACAGATCAAGATACGTCAATGAAGTGAGGGCGCCCAAGGTACTGTATGGAATGGAGCCATTTAATCCCAATCCACCAAGCGCGAGACTCTTTATCCGTTGCTGTGCGCCCAATCCGATGCAGGATAGGCCTTGCCATTGACACGTTGGAACTGAAGTGTTGAACGGTGAAGGATAACCTGGAAGAACATTTTTAAGAAAGGCAAAGAGATGCTGTTCATCATCTCTCAGCGTTTGAGCAGATGAACTCACCGTCCCATGAAGTAAGAGTAGCGCCACTAGCACCAATGCTACAACCCTTCGACTAGGCCCTGTCATCACCTCCAGAGTGCGTAATGATCCTTGGTGCATCTTCAATCAGAAATAGCTAGACGGACAGCTTGCTGGTATTTTTCCCTCATTTGCTAAGGTGAGGAAGGGACATTTTTCAGGGCAAGGCTTGTGATAAATAAGGAAATAAATGTATGTCCTGGATGGAGCAACACGTGAATTGAAGGCAGAACTCGAAGCACGGGACTTCCATTTTGAAGACTCATTTCTGCCCAAGGTAAAGCTCCTCATCCCTCATACTCTGTTGCGTTTTACAGCTACGAAGATCCAACTATTCATCATATGTCATTTACTGGCACATTTGAAGGCCAGAAACGCTTGACTCGACGCTAACTTTGCCTTCCACCATGCGCTAATGAACATCTACTGCGAGAACGCGTGACCCCCTGCATCACCAGAGAGAAGAAACTGTCAGTGAAAGTCATCAATGTCTTTGTCACACATCCTTACATGTAGCAGAACGTCCATGGTGCAGAAACTCTACATGCCTCAAGAGCACATAGTGCTGAACTCGTTTACGGCGAGTTCAGCAGCCCCGACCTGAACGCTCCAAATCTTTCCTCTAAGGGTCATAAATCGTAATCTAAGACATAATATGACGCTGGAGTTAAATTTTGAATACTAATCAGACAGATATTCAAGCACAACAAAAAATTAGAGAAACTCAGTCTGTATCCTTCACTAAGGCACAGCTGTACTAATAAGAGAGACCTTACAATACCAAGAGAGAAAAAACTGCAGACTGTTCGAAACATGAGCCTTTGGGTACTCACGACACAGTTTCTTCCATATGTACTAAAATTTCTTCCTTTCAAGGACCATCACGAATTCCCAGAAGCTCTCCATATTATGCCCATCGCATTAGGATACAGATATAACATATGGGCATTGGACACTAATACACTTACCATCCTCGCATCATCAGAACATATTCGCTTAAATAAGTACTAAGGCTCAGATGAAAAATCTGGGTTGCTGTATCTTAAACTGGCGACCATAACCTAATCCAGTATCTACAGACATCTGCATATGGCATACCGGAACTGTTTGCGAACTCAAAATCAAACCCACACAGAATACCCTTATGGTGTTCTTCCTTAAGGGGCTGATCCGCCGCAGTGATTCAACCTTTCTACTTCGTTGGGAATAACAGGCAGGCTTATGCAAAATCCTTGGATACACCAGTATTGAAAAAATCGGAGCAAATTTCTTCCACAAATCCTCAGGCATATCCGTGCACTTAACAGGTAAACCACCGATGGCACAGAACTGAAAACAAAGAACTACACTTCAGGACTCCTCTTGGAATTCTGAGTCCAGAAACGTTTCAGTGGAGCACACTAACTCACCACCTTTGTATGATTGTAAGATCCACACTAACACTACGAAGCCGCGCATTCTCACTTTTGGTGCAATGTACAAAACCCGAGAGACGAGCGCAAACCAATAACACGATTTTGGCTAACAGCACGGATGAAAATATTAGTGCAACCGAAGTCATGATAAGAGTAAAAACAAACTGCAAATGATATGCTCATAAAACTAAGGAACTTTCGTACCTGTCTCTCCATAAGCCCGAGCTCCACTACACTGCAGATCGACCTTACCATTACGCCGTGCTATCATCGCCAATATAGCTTCTGTAAGCCCGAATACATCTCATATTCCACTGCAGCACTCCGCCTCCAGTTCTGTTCCACTTCCACATAGGCGTTGTGTGCTGCTGATCCTCAACCGAGTGGCACTATGCTCACTGAATAGACATACCACAGATCAGGCGATCGGCGTGACCCTTTGGGAGAAGCGTCGATGGTTCACAAGCCACACATGTGGATACTCCTCACCATATCCCACATTGTGATGATGAAACTCCCCTCACCATTGCAATACTCCGAGTGCACATTGTCAAACCCAGGGATCAGTTCGAATGTGCTGATGCAGTCCAGACTCAGACCCTCAAAGGACTCCACTGTGGGAGCTCCACGGGGCTGGAGAATCGACAGCACTCACACGCCCAACCATGCAGTGTCATAAGATCCATCAACAATGTCAGCCAACGCAAGCTCCACCATCAAGGCAGCCAGTTTGGAATTGGAATTAGGTCATAGGGTCCCAAAGAAAGCCGACAAGAGCGGCCAAGGGGAGATTAATGTGGATCTGGATTGCATAAGCAACCATTAATAGACACATCCCGCCTTTATGAGACCCTTCCTCCAGAGTTTCTGTAGCTCACGGTGGCAAGTTGTTCACCTCCGATCCTCCAGGAGCCCCACCAGCACCTCCAGGCTCCATTCTTCTCCTCGTTCGTGGCTGCGACTGGTGAGTCTTCGCCCAATCCAATGAATGAGGGTATTCAGATACACCTGCCCAAGTCCTCCCCAAAGCCCCTCCGAGTCTCCAACCCCACTTGTATCATGGAGACAGGTGTCTACCATTCTGTTTTAGATCATACAACGTGCAAGGACTTGTTTGATATTTACTCGAACATCCGATTCTCGTCTAACTCTGCTATCATTGGTCACCTTTATCGCTAGAGTTTATTTTCTTCATCATGAGTACAATGTTGAATGTGGTGTAATGTACCTCCAATGTGTTGTAAAATTACATACTACAGATGAACCGACACTCTCTGTAGTAACTTGCGATTTCCCCATAGCTTTATCAACCCGTCTTCACCAAGCTTCAAATTGTTTATTTGGTTTCTGTTTAGTTCCCTCAAAAAATCTAAGTTTACACCTGTGGGTGGACCCACATGGAATGATTCGAGAAGTCTCTGTTTAGAAACTAATCACCCAATCTCTGGACGTGACAGCAAAAATAGCCTCTAAGATTAGTCTCTACTCCCGAATCACGGTTAGACAGAGTCTGATATTACATGAGCACCTTGACAAGCCTACCTCGTGACAGAACCAGCGGTAGTTCACTGTTTCATCCTCTCGTCTGGTGTAGCAGTGTGGCAGAGTAGCACCCGAGGAGGAATCGGTACTAGGCTTAACTTATTTAATTCATCCAAGAGGCAATTGGGATACCATGGAGATCATCACAACGTGTTGAATTACACCCACCGGCAATCTCCTGCTTCAGAAACTTGAAAGAATGAAAAACATTGAAGAAATGATTCACGGACCTGTTTACACTCTTGGATTCTCTTGCTAGATTGCAGGATTGTGACATGCATGCATTCTCCAATTCATCTGCATGCAAAATTGCAAATAAATTAAGAGCATAATAGTGTTATTTAGTTCTTCCGAAACTGTTGATAGACAGAACCTTAGCACCTAAGTCTCACGTTAGGGGAACCTACCTTGACATGCTTCCATTAAGGTTGACACACCTATAACCAACAACTTAAAGCAGTTTAGCATATCAAAGCTTGGGTTATCGACAAGGAGATATTTTTGGTTCATAGGAAAATAATGTTCATGAAGAATGAGCATTTTTTCATGAATTATCTCCCAATATTGAAATTTGTACAATTTTTCAAAGTGAAAAGTACTTCCGAACCAATAGCCGATATATACAAATGAGGTACATCTGTTCTTTCATAATCTAGGAATTAGAAGATATCGGCTATTGGTCATGTGTCGACTATAGGTGTGTCAACCTTACTGCCTAATTCACTACGAGGAGAACTAAATTGCTCTAATTCTTGGTTTCCTGCTTGAAAATATAACTTACTAGCCAAAAACTAGACAAGCTCATCAACAATGATCAGCTATCAAATTTCTATTCTCCTTATGACATTTAGAAAACAAGACAGCGTCATATCCGCCTCAGTGTCCCTCAATAAGTTGTCTATTGGTACATAAAAAAATCTGCCGGTCAGTCTTGATCCCACAACTCCATAGAATTCATTTACCTGTTTCAATCTGACTTTTTTTTATTTGACTCTGTTACGTTGCGAATCCGAAGATGCGATTCCTTTTTAACTAGTTAGAATTTAGATTAGAAGATAATATGTTACCAAGGGCTCCATGTCTCCGGGGTCAATTTTCGAGAAATTCCCTGCATGATGCACGGTGTGCACGTCTACGCAATGAATGGGTGGCGCCAACAACAACCCTCCAGCCAAGGCCTGCGATTTGCAATCAAAACGATATCTTCGAATCACCTGAAAATCATCAATTCGAAGACATCAGGATCCAGTATATGCTTATCGTGCTCAATCTACAATCTGTACGTTATTCACCACCCCTTTGGAATCTGGATAGCAGAATCAGATTGCCCATCCCAGCGTTTACTACTAGGTGTTATCCGAGATCAAGTGATCAGGCAGACATTGGGGGGCCAAAAACTCAACGTAGGATGGAGCCAGCATTCATTAGCTTCTTCCTTTCGAAGTAGAGACATTTCGGGTTTCGTATGATCTGGGTCCATTGCATCACATCGTCGGAATTACTACCTTCGCCAACAAATTTCAAACATTGACGACATCACAACCACTCAAAACCCTAAATACACGCTAAACCCTAAACCCTAAACCCTAAACCCAAAACCCACATCCCACATCACACAACTGTTGTGCCACACATTCGGAAATTTCCGAGACCGGCACTGACAATCTGCATTAACCCCGCATTGTGCAACCGTGATACATACGTAATAATGTTCATATGCTACATTCTTCTCCGACCCCAGTCACGACTTGATATTACTGAACAAGATTCGCTAGTCATTTACCCAGCCAATAGTTCCTCAGAATCCGACACCTGATTATACAACCACGGCACACTAACATCCGGCCTAAGTTGTTTCTTCCAGTTGGAGAAACTCTGAGTGGACCCAAACGTCAAGCATGTCTTTCATCTGTAATATATTATACTCCACACTTGTATTGGTGTCCCAATTCGGCAGTTCATTTATCATACACAAATTCACCCAGTCCCGGAAAGGGTTTTACACACATACACAGCCAGTTGCTTCACAGGTACACTAATGTTACAGCATAATGGATCAAAACTCAGTCACCGGAGGCAGATTTCTATGGTGTCTCCACGCTGCACAAACTCGTTCTCACATTCCTAACTAGCCCAGAACTCATTCCACACACATGACAAATTACAGCCCCTCTCTGCTTTGTAGCTCAGAAACTGAGCCACAATTCTGCCAGCATACCGCTCACTATGCCTAACACTAATTAGAAGATGCACCTAGAACCAAACTACTGTGGTAGACCATAAACCTAGTTTTTGAGTTTGCCTTGCTACTACTTCTCTCACATTCTTTCTAAATCGAGGTAAATCTTCTAATTATTGTTGTAGACTGAGAAGGCATATCAAATTGAGGTGAGCATTATCAAGGCGAGAATACCGTGCCTACTAGCAGCTTCGTACAAAAATAATTCTAAAAATAGAAAACAAAAAATTTAGAAAAGTATGAAGTCAAAAAATCGAAATTAGAATAAATTAGTTTTTGCAATATTTTGTTGGTTCTAAGCCATTTCAGGTCATTTTTACTAATTTTTGGCTAAAAAACGAAAATTGAGAAATTCATTTTGGAGGTGTCGAACATCAATTTTTTCAAAATTATTAAATATTCGACGGAGCATGGTCGAAGCTGCTAGTAGGCTACGGTATGCAAGAGTGTGGAAATCAGACTTGCAAGAAGAGGACAGGCAGAGGATAACACTGAATCTGCTTCAGGAATGATTTTCCAGGATGTCACGTAACTTAATTAAACCACCGCTGGTGTCAGCAAGGGAGCCACTGAAGCCGGCAAACCTGGGTTGAAGAGCCACAATTCTAACAGTGACCTTGAGGATCTCTCTCAGCCCACAAGAGCTATATGCACAGCGTTGACACCCAAGGTACATTATAGACAAAATCGGGCTGATCACTGGAATTCTTTCAGGGTTCATGCCAGCTTACATCGTTCACAATTGGGGCACCATAGTTACGAGGGTTCACAAGAGCTTGAAGACAACAATGTCAAGCATGGTCTAGAGAGTATGCGTAAGATTTTGTAGGGTCAGTTGTTAGACTCGATTTACAATTTTGAAGGCAGCGACTGGGAGGCAGCATCTGAGAAGGCCGCACATATTCATGTGCAACTGCAACTGATAAGGTGCCTAGCTCTACTCAGATGGGCGAGGGCCACAAATGAGGCGGCCCTTTAGTCTGCCCATTCCTCGAAATAAATTTACACGTCGTGCATTCAAATCAGCACCTATTCCTGGCCCCATCTGGTTGCCATAAAACAGTCTTCAAAAACATTCTGGCTCTTGGTCAGTGGTGGTATAATAAAGCAGTAGGATAATTTTCACGAGTGATTATATCAAATTTTGACGTAAACTACCAAATGCTGAATCAACGAAAGATGTAATAGAAAATGATTATTTGTAAAGTGGAATCTGTTCACTGTGTGAATCGTAAGGGGGAATTGTGAAAGAAAACTGTACAAAACTGTTGCTGTTGGTACTAATATGAAAGACTAACACACAATTGAGGAACTTGAATGAATGACCTGGTATTGCTGCACTAACCGTATTGCCTTGAGACTCTATCCTTTCCAGAATCCGTATCCTTGTCCTAGGAGAACACTTTGATAAACGAACTGGAACTATGCAGCAAAGCTTCAATGCTTGAAGTCTCTGTAAATTACAAAAAATAAGACTGCAAGCGAGACCTGATTGTAAACATGCCATTGCTTACAAACAAGACGAGAGCCAGCAGGTCTTGTCATATCCAGCAAAAGTATATGACTTAATCTGGGGGCGTTTTCAATGGCACCACACACCATAGCTATCTGTACAAGCCATACTGCATTCAACAAACAGAAGATGGTGAGAATTAACCAAACAATAAAAAGGGTTGGAAATAGAAGCACTTAACATGCAAGCCACAATCACTCCCTGATATTTGCAGAGACTTATCACTTCCAAGAAAACCTGATCTAGAGATATGAATATGCAGTCTTCACGCAGGTGATAACAGAAGAGCATTGAGGATCCCACTCTTTGAACTGCCGCAAAGAACAAACCTGCAAAAGAGGGGCATGGTAAGGGGTTGCTTGAGCCTCTTCAATACGCCGATGGAGTTCCTCAAGCTTCTTGCCTTCAGCTTCTGCATGCTCTGTTTCCTTCCCAGCCTCTCCAGCATCTCGGAACATAGCTGAACAAAGAAAACCATCAACCACCAAGCTGACACTGATAAATTCTCTTGGACAAGAAAACGATGCAGTATCATCCACCAAAACAATCCAGTATCATCCACCAAAACAATCCCTTAGAGTAACGAAGCGCAGGATTTACCTCTGAGCTCTGAGAGGACCGTAACTTGAGTTGGTATGTCACGAAGAGACTTTGCCAGTGTGAATGACGACTTGAGAATATCACGGGCCTGAGTTGTGTCATGCATTTCGATAGCTAGGCTGCCAAGAACTGTTAGATACTGGGAGACCAACTGATGATTACCAAGTTGTTTGTGAGTAATTTTTAGTCCCGTTGCTAATCGTGTCCTGCAACCACAAGTAGGGATGACCATTTAGTACGTACAAGGTATATTAGCTGAAAAGAAAATTTAAATTTAAGAAAGAGAAAGTTGGAGAGTACCGAGCTTCTTGAAGATTATGTTGCTTCTTCTGTAGGATACCCGTTGCAAACAGAACCAAGGTTTGCTCCCGGACCCCTAAATACCTATCTATATTCCGGTAGACAGGAGCAACAAGGTCCAATGCCTGCAATTGCACTTAGCATCAGTACATCCAATGTTATAAATACGTTGCTATCATACAAAGGTGAAACGTGATACTTATTTACGTTGTATATATAGCACGGGCTCCTCCGGATCAAAATAAACGACTATCAATGACATGTAGACATTGAATGCAACAGCATGGCTAAAACTTTAATCCAATAAGCTGGGAGTTCAACATAACGTCGTCGATAGTAGTCTGCTTACAATTGAGGATGAATCTGGATCGTCAAGACAGATGTAAGATACTGCAGCATTCACTTGACACATGGCTCGCAAACCATCGCTCTTAGTTACCTGCAGGTACCATATGAAATGCACCTTAAGACAAACTATCTACTTGGTTTGTCCGATATTAGAAGATCAATGGACATAAAATCGTCGATAACTGTGCATCCTATTTCGTTGCAGTTACTAAAACGACTTGACCTCTCGGACAAGACCTTTGTGTTGTGAAGAGCCGGAAAAACTGCTTCAAGCCCCAAGAACTCCAGACAGCACACTCAGAAAAGATACCAGATTACATCTCTCAAGGAAAGCTAGAAAGTCATTTACCTTGGATGCCTGCATAAAATGAAGGGCTGACTCACGGAAACAACCCATAGAATGTGCGTAATGACCCAAAAGTAACTGAATATTGCTCTCACTGCCCTGTAGCATCGTCGGAAATCTCCTCTTCCACTCCACCAATTGAACCAAAGACTGGTGATCCATACAGACGAAACAAATAAAAGAATTAGCATACTCTTCGAAGTCATCACTGAAGGTGGTTTGCAGGCTGCAGAAGTGACCAGATGAATAAGAGCCTAGTTGCAGGAATTCAATCATGACGATTGTAAATCTAAATCATAACAAGCTTTGTTGAAGTTGCATATTCTAGAAAAACAATGGACCAGAACGCTACATAGTTGAGTACCTTTTGCGCTTCAACGTAATCAGCTTCGGTGAGCTCAATGACTACTTTATTTTCAAGCAGCTGCGTCAACAATAGTAAATAAACACCTCCCGTCCACATTGCCCAGTGTTGCAAGTCTGCCTCTGTTAATCCAATCAGTGAAGGTCAATGCCTATTTCGACTCACAAGGTCTAAGTTACAGTAGCTATTCTCACGGCTTGGATACAATGTGAGCAACTCTAGGACCTTTCCAGTGATAGATCACATCCGTGACCCTAGAGTAGAAAAGAAGAAACTATTCCGATATAAGGGAAAACACTGACCTAAACTGTAAAATCAAAATATAATAACACCACACGAATAGCACCTCCTTTAAAAAGGTTAAAGTCATCTAACATGCAAGTAAACTACAGAAACATGTACTTTTTTTGGTTAAATATCAGCATACCTGTAACTTGAGGTGTAATTCCAAGCTTCTGCAGTTCACCTTGTCAACAAACAAGGAGGGGAAAGAAAACATCAGCAGAGAATCGCAACTCATAACATTGGAGCAAATATTTAAGATGCAGAATATTCTCAGGACACTATTTAGAATTCTCAAACAAGCGCACAAGCAAGTAGTATCCAAATTCTAGTCGTCATACAGAGTTACATACCATTGACACGTTCCAACCCAGAGCTGATTCGTGATGTACAGTCTTTAAACATGCCTTTTGGTCTTGAGCAAATAACGGACATGAGATCGACAAGAACGAGAACTGCAACCTTCGGGATCCACTCCTCGTCTAAAGGTGCAGGACCCAACGGTAGCCTGTTCCGATCTTCTTGGGGTTGGGCCACAGGGTTCCTGAACATGTACCAGGCTCTTATCCAACTGTAGGAAAAAGAATTGCACCAACAGGCGAATGCTCGGACAGGAGGCCGTAACACTGACCAAAAATTCAGCAATGCAGACCAAATAAACATTCGGGAAAGGACGATTACAACTACTGAAGAAAGTTTGTGGTCTTCACAGAAGTATTACCTTAATTGCTCATATTGAACGAGTTGCTGCTGGATCAAACCATAATGATATTGCAAATCTGCAGTCCGCTGGGGCAGGGCACCGGGAAGTTGCAGTTCCCTAATCAACCAATCAAGTTGGTTCCGAAGCTCTTGATATACAACAGGATCAAAAACAGCTTGTTGCACTGGTACTGCCTGTTCCAACTCCCTTAGGGTTGTATCCAAATCAGTCACGCGCTCTTGTCCTTCCTTGTACTCGCATGCCCGCATAAGGTAAAAAATGTATAGAAGTTCCTTGTAGACATGCAAACCTGCATGTGATCGTTTCTACAAAAGGCAAGAGACCACCATGGTTTGTAACTTGTATGAAAGATGTAACTAGATTGTTAACAGTCTCCTAAGTCTAAACAGAAGCAAACTACACCGATCCAAAACTGGCATTCTCGTAAATGAAATGAAACAAAAAGATATAACCCTCAGTTCAAAACATTGCATGGAATGAGCTTTTAGAAATTGCTACAAACTGCATAGATGACCAGTCATACCAGGTGCTGTGGAATTCTCTCGAACAACTGGTCACATAGGGCAAGGCTTTGCTCAATGACTGGAGGCTCCTCCCACTGCATTAGCTGAACATGCAGCCTGGCAGTTGCAAATACCATCTGCTAAATTGAACGTTGTCAATTTCAAGTTCACACTCCTCATTTTTTGATAAGTGATCGAAACAACAATAATTAAAACACTGGGACGAGGTACTCTCGAAAAACGCTTAAACCTGAGGATTGTATCACTACTCACGACTATACACAACTAGAGTGCGATCAATAGTGCATATCTCTATCGCTGCAGATGCTAAGTTTTGGTGACACACAGAAAACATGAACGATGATCTATAAGACAACCAGCAATTTGAAAGTTCAAGAGAGAAAACATTCATGTAATCACGGAGCTGTCGCATTACAAGAGGCTAATAAAGAACCGACCTCGAGTTGAGGCTTGTTCATAGCCGCTGCTAACTTGGAGGCACTTTCCAACACTCGTAATGCGCCAGGATAATCACTTTCAGTTGTAAGAGCTTTTGCAAGTTGCAAACTGAAGTTGCAAGCCCATAGCCGCCCCGCATCACTGCCAACCGAAGCATTATCAGGAACAATCACACCAGGTCCCGACAGGCCTTGCTAAGTTAAAGAGCTGGCCCACAGGTGCCACTTGAATGCGCAAGAACAGAATACAAGTCGGTCATTCTCTCCCTGTAAAATGAAGGTCAATTCTGCAGTCAATGCCTTAAGTTAAACACATACCCGGTCGCCACGTTCATGGAAAGCTCTAATCCCTTCTTCAAAGTCTGCTTCACGGCAGCAATGGTGCCTACCAGTTGGTAGCATCGACTCAACAAACTGTAAGCTCGAAACTTCAGCTCAAAACAAGTAGGAATTTGTTTCAGCAACAATTGCTGCAGCCAAAATCAAAACCACATCCTGTCAGCTCTATACACTTCTCCGCTTACATGAAAACACCTACAACCAAATTGTTCTCTGCTAAGATATCGAGTGCATATAAGGGAAACGTTGTCTTCGCTAATCTAACCATTCACCTAATATCCTTGACAATGCGGGCTGCCACTTCTCAGAGTAGATAAATCCCAACGCAAAAACTGGCTATCCATACTCCATTAAAACAATCGTCTAGACTAGTCGCACCAATTTTCTGAAGAATTAACAAAGAGTATTTTTCCTAAACTACAGTTCAGCAAATCCTTCACCCTAAGGTCAAAGTTCCAATCCTCTACTCAAACACTCACAGAAACCTTCCCGACGCAGCGCTAACCACCGCAAAGACACTGCATTCCATCTCTACTCTCGAAAGCCAACATTCCAAGCTCCATAAACCGAAACGAAGATCGCTTTCCTAAACCACAATTCAGCACCACAAAAAAACCACGACGACAAAAAAAAAACAAAAATTCGAATCTCCAATTCAAACCACCACTGCACTCAACCTCTACTCCCGACCGCCAAACAACCAAGCCACTAATGCGCGAGAAACCTACCGCCCGTTCGAGATGCGCCTTCGCGTGCGTAACATTATCAGTATGCTGAAGAAGCAGCGTCGCAATGCGCAGCCGCGTCTTCACCTCGATCACCGGCAGAAACGACACCTGACTCTGGCAAATCGCCTCCAAGCACTTGACCGCCTGCGCGATACACCCGCCTACCTCGTGCTGCTCCGCCAACTGCCACAGCCCTTCCGCTATCGACTCCATCGCCACACTCCTCCCCCTCCTCCAGCTCCTCCTCCAGCTCAATCTCAGCTCAAGCTCGTAACCCTCGCAACTCCCCTCCTAACCCTACATCTTCCTCCCCTGACCACCTCCTCCGCGTCCATCACCGAAACCAGTAGATGATTCGACTCAATCGCCACGGAACCGGTCCCGAGCTCCCCCGACCAGCGCGGTGCGTCTCACGGCGAAGCTGTTGGCAGGCATGGCGATGGCGATGGTGGATCGTGAGAGTGAAACCCTAATTGAGGTCGGCAATTGGACACGAACTTATTTTGCTTGTTCTGATACCAATTCGCTTCATGTCCCGGATTGATCTGCTCCGAAGCTTAGTTGCAGTTGGTTTCATGTTCCTCTTCGCAGTCAAGTCGTTCGGCGAATCCCTTCTCGATTACGTTACGAGGCGAGCAGTGTGAGTTAAGTTGAGAGCAGTTTCGGCGGAGAATGATGTGTTTTTAAAATGTGTAGACGTTGAAGGAAATTTCTCTTCACTGGAAAAATAGTTTAAGAAGTGGAATGTCGCTTTCGTCAGCGTTTTAAATTTATTTTTATTTTTTATTTTTTATTTTTTATTTTTTATTTTTTATTTTTTATTTTTTATTTCGGTGGTATTGTTGGAACTAGTTTTTCTGAAAGATAATTATTATTTGGGTGAAGAATGGGAAGTACAGGAGGGTCTTAAGGCTGTTTAAGAAGTTAGGATATAGAAATTTAGGTTGTTTGAATATTGACATTGTTTTGGGACATAAAATAGTTTGAAATTGGACATTAAATAGTTCAAAATTGCATTGAATGCAAAATTTCATTACAAAAACTAGAAGATTTTGAATTTGAAACTACCTTTGCTGATTTCATTGAAATTGAACTTTGAATGAAGGAAAAATAGGTTTTTGAACTTTTAGTTCTCCAAAGTGTTCAAAGATGACATCAAGTGATTTTAGAAAGTAACCTCTAAAAAGACTTTGGTGAACAATTCATAATTTGGATAGAATGTCAATTTTTTTGTGTGGTTATTTGAAACATTTTTTAAAGGTAGAAAATTCAGAGACTTTGCAAGAGTGTTCTTTTAACTCCTAATAACTTAACTAAATCATATTCAATTCTTGAATACTTTTGCATCTTGAAAATTCTTTTAATATGAAGCTTTCGACTACCAATGATTTATGATGTATAGTTTATGAAGTTATTGTCATATTAAGCAAATATATTTGTTCTTAATATTATACTTCTTTTCATTAAAAAAATAAAAAAATTAAGCAACACGTGAAATTTTGACCAAAGCAAATTTCCATTGGCTTTACTTAAAAAATGACCTTAACGAGATGAGGTGATAAATTTTCAAAAAAGTATCATGTGGAGAATATACCATTTAGTTTTTTTAATTTCTAAAATTTCTAATGTATTTTATATGTAATTAAATTTAGATTAAAATTCTAATCATAAATTTCAAATACTAGTATTAGCATAGTTGAATTTCAGTGTATAAGATAGAGACTACATTTAAAGTCATAACTTCCATTTGTCCATCATCTCTAAAATACTCATCGAAACAATACTTTATAATGGTTTTGTAAAATCTTCCATTTGAAAGATATCATTGGACACTTAAGAACTGTAAAATTAATGCTTTGATATTTTAAATCTATAAATAGTAATATAATATGATATTTAAAATGGATGTATAACAACCGAATCACCATGAATATTTGTTGAATATGCATATTTCATTATTGTATATAGGTTGATAAACTAGCATTTGTTTTTATTCATTTATATAAATAAGTCCAATAAATACAAATACATTATTATTTGGTGTCTTATATCACATGTGATATCTAGGTAACAAAAAATTTAATACTTTTAGAACAATTTTTTTCCACTGTAGAAAGATTTGCTTTTATAATCCCGAAAACTTAGATCATAATGGTTGTTTGTATGAAAAATCCCAAATGTCGTAGAAGAGTGTAGTACAAATTTTGGAGTTGCATTTATTAGATAAAATTGACTCATGAGAGTATAAATTCTTTTGAACTTCAAGTGATTTATTTTTTTATTTCTACAAGCATTTTTTTATTTTATTTGATTTCCTATGATTGCAAAGTTTTCCAAAAAATTACTCTCAAAATTAACATCAAAGAGAAACTGGCCTAAAATTTCCAAAAACACATTTGACAACAATGGTTCCATGGAGGTTTATAATTACATTTACTAGCATGTTGGCCGTTAGATTGGTGCCATATTTAAGCAAAATAAAACAACCTCCATCATGGACATTTAAAAACTTTGAATGATATATGTTTTAGTTTCTCTTAAAGATGTATTTCATAGTATTGTGTAGAAATTGAATTTGGAATTAAGAATGTGATACATGTAGTAAATGTGGTAAAATATCTAAAAAAAACAATTTTTAACTAGACATCCATCATTAATTAGTTATCACTTCTTACACAACTTTGATATTTATTACAAAAATTACACAATCCTAGTCTATATTTGAAGGTTAAAAACAGTTATCGTACATTCAATGTGAAAAATCATGTGGATGGCATCAAAAATGTATTTTTTATATTTTATCAAAAGACTAACTTTATAAATTAAACTAACAGAGACATTGAAATACATCAAGACACAAGCATATATGAGATTTTGGATCTTGTTCATTAGAAGTTGTTCATTTTTTCATATATAATTGATAGAAAGACAAATTCTCAAAATTCTCCCATCAATCCGTTTAAAAAATAATACACTTTAATTTAATAGTATATGATATATGTTTTTTAGCAGAGATTTAGTAAATATTTCCATAATTCTATATTAATAATTGATTTTAATTCACTACAAGAAGTATCTACAATTCTATAACCTTTAATAAACCATTTTGTATTTAATTTATATTCTCAATTATTATGTATTTTATAAATGATGTCATTGAGGGCTTTTAAGTGGTCATCACATGTATGAACCGGAAAGAATCTCCCTCATGTTTGTGATTAAATGAGGACAAGTGTAAGTACATTGATATTGACAGGATATTTCATTTACATATAGTATCGCTCTTTCAGCATAGACATGATTTAGAAAGACATGTTACAACATATAGGGGCTAAGCATATATTCAAAAGACAAAATTAATGGATCATGATACATCTGAACAAACCTCATAAGTTTCTGAAAGCATGATTATCACCTTTGGAAGCAAGCAAATGAAAAGTATACCCACTTTCAAACCCGGAATAACCATCAGCTTAGAGTCCCGGATTGTGGTTTGGCCACGGGGATTTTGAAGATCGAAGGTACAATGTTGAGCCATCGCTAACAACTTACCGTACATGTTTAGTAGAATCGTCCAACTAAAACTCACCACCTGCCGCACTTGAGCTCGGCAACCTCCATCTTGCCGAAACCATTCTTGGGTAGACAATTCTCATAATCAGGGGCAAGTCGAAGCTACCAGGAGCTTGCGGTATTGGGAACAGCAACGAAAAACGCCAAATTGAAGCTCAATTATACAGTGATAGGCTAAATAAGGATCTGTAATTGCGGTGCCATTCATTAACATCGGCTTTAGTTTTGGTTTCTGGCATGTGAGTTTCACACTGTTCATCACATGATGCGCCATTGCACCCGAACGACCGCGTTATCGACGTTGAGGACTTTGACTCTCGAGACACAGTACTGTAGTGAAGTGAAGTGTTAGGGGAAGTTCATTCGAGTTCGACGTTTTAAATTATCATACCTCGAAGGGAGTTTGCATACCAACTTGAAAGAATCTTTCAGAGGCCAAGAAAAGAAATGGAAGGCCTAATAAGAAATAGAACTTGTGCAGGGAGAGAAGAGAAGAAAAAGGTTTCCACCTGATACAGTACTGATGAAAACTGCTCATACTCCCAAGATTTCCTCTTATGATGTGCGATATAACTTACCGCAGCGTTGTACACATGGGTCATAAAGCCACCCATCAAGATGGCACTCAAGCTCTGATATAACTGATCCATTTGTCATGACAACTGTACAAATCCACACGCAGGACATTTTCATCAGAAGAAAAAATAAACTGTACAAATCCACACATATGCAGATCGTTCTCACCGTCTTTCCTGCACCACTACCGTATCTGTTTCCTGCAATCAAATTACCCCAACTTGATCATTACCATGTAATAAAAAGTTTCGTAGCTCAACTAACAAGTATCCAGTACCCTAAAATGAATCATTCTCCTCAAAGGAAAAGAAAATGCAAAGAAAAGGAAAAGCCCATGATGTAGAATTTGGGCACGTTCGAAGCGGGAACGGCCACGCACTGCCCGCCAAGACCCGCCATCTCGGGCAGGGAAAAATGAGAAAAATTCATTTCCTCGACTGGAAACCCGCAAGTGTCAACGCACTGTCTCACGCGTGGTTTATGATGCCAACTTCCAAGTTACCAGCCTCCACCCATTGCAAGCTGGCGAGAGTCGCGTTTTTGGTTTTCCCTTCTGCTAAAAATAAAGTTAAGGAGGCGCACCCCCATCACCAGCTGCCCAACCATCCGCGTCGGCTTAGACCCGGTGGTGGCCAGCTCCCTTCTTGCTAACCTCAACGCCTCCCCGAGGTGTGCACAACCGGGCAGGGCAAGTTACTCAACGCTAAGCTAAGGCCTCGTCTACAGGACCACGTTTGAACTTCTCATAGCTTCAGTCACGAGTTGGTGGTGGTGGTGTCCGTGTTTGTAGATCTGAGAGGTGAGAGGAGAGCCGAGCTGAGAGAGCAGGCAGCAATGGCGATGGGGGGCAGGATGGGGGCGGTCCTGCTGGTGGTGCTGGCGTTTCTGTTGGTGCAGTGCGTAGTGAGGACGGAGGCGGGGTATGATAGCTCCATGGCGGAATTCACCTCGCCGTCCGGGCTGTCCCAGGAGGATTTGAGCGCATGGGAGGATCCGGAGGACGAGTTTCTGGATGAGCCCACGAGGCGCTTGTTGGCTGTGCGGCGCAGGAGCTATATCAGTTACGGTGCATTGAACGGGAATCGCGCTCCGTGCCCATCTCGCTCTGGCAGGTCATACTACACGCCGAATTGCGCCAACCAGAATGGTCGCGCGCAGCCTTACCGCCGAGGGTGCTACCAGATCACTCGGTGCGCGAGGGGTTAGAGCTTGAGAGCGTTCGTCGCCCTGGTGAGCTCTCGGAGCCCTCCCTGTGAATGCATTGAGGTTTAGTTCGTCTGGAAGAGAACGAACAGGATGGGTGTCGTGGGTTCTTGACAGCAAGGAGATGGTTGGGCGCTTTCAGGGGTATACAGGATTGGCTTGTCAGGATTGTTCTGGAGCAATGTGTAGGTTGCTTACCGGTGTTGTGTGAATGAGCTCTATAGTTGGGGTCGTGGTTGCCATTCTTCTGTTTCGTGAATGGACCTGCCCTACAGGAGTGGCGTTGGTAATCGATTTGTCCGGGGAATAAAGAGTTTTGGTTTGAAGAACACCAGTTGTTGATGTGTATTGTATCTGCAGTGGACATCCTCTAGATGTGGAGTTCATCATCTGGATGGTAACTCTCGAACCCGCCACAGGAGCAACTTCTCAATGACGTTGGATGTGGATCTTAACGCAGGTCTTTCAATCGATGCGAGACGTTGATGTCGTCTACCCTTCTGTCTCCGCCGCAGTAGTCGGAATGTATATTCGGCAGTCGGTTCGTGATCTTGTGAGGTGGCGGAGGCGACATAGTCTGAGATTCGAGTTTTACTCTCCGGCTTCGTGATGTGATTGATAGAGTAGTGTTACCCTAGTCGATCGGTTTTCCGTCCATTCCCTTCACCTCATGTGAATTCTTGACATTCAATAAGGATCATTTTTTAATGTAGAGATGTTTATAATATCCCTCGGGTATTCTCGGCAAAGGCCGTAATCTTGAGGATGATCAGACGTTTCTCAGCACATTTAATATATACTGCATTTCTTTCCTTTCCTTCGCATCTCCTCAATGTCGAGTTATGGCAATGGCTGTACCGTGCTCCCTTCGGAAGAGGTCCAGAACATGGTTGTCTTGAAGAAGAATTTGACACGTACCATATTCATTGTGTTTCGAATTCTATTCCTTATCGTTTTCCTTGATACTTTGTCATCCACCATTTCTCTCCCTGGGACTCCTCAACCTAAATCACATGGTTCTTGCGCTCTCCTTGTTTGATTATTTAACTAAGTACCTTGACGTCCAGCGGTTGTACTTCTGCACTGTATCGACATGACAGCACTGTGTAAGAAACATGTGAGACGTACGTAACGGTGTAGCACGTCTAGCAGACTAGCACCCTTATCAAGAAGCTTGGATCCAGTACGACGAGTAAGCATTCACCGTACGGAAGCACGACAGAAAGATCAGTCAGGTTTCCGGTACTTTCCATGAAACTAGAAGCCGACGGGCTCCAGTCACGAGCGAAGGAAGACCTGCGAGAAGGCTCTAGATCCAAGGAACCTGAAATGTCAAATGAATCTAACTTATTGAGATGCTGAACATTCGTCATTAACAATATGCTACCCAGCGCCGATAACGCTCACGACTCTCGAAGGTTATAATGTATAATAATGAATTGACCTCGCTCTGGGTTTCATATCCCCAGGCGTAACATGAAGTCTTCCCGTCGACCTGTTCTGCATTCCAAGAATAGTCAACCTGGCTTGTCGTGAGTAATAAGACACAGCTGTCCCCCAGCGCGGCCCTAATCGCCTCTGTCACACTTTAGAAAATAGCGTCAGCATCAGTTTCTGGTTTACCTCAATATTCTACTATTAGTCCATAGAGCTTGGAGTCAGTGGCGAAATACCAGTGATTTCGCCGGGGGGAAAGCGAGACTCAGGCTTGTGGCTTTCATTGAATGAAAAGTTTCCAATCAGTGCTGGTATTATTAAATACAGATTCTTTGACTATAATAATGGTAGGTCATGCTATTGGTATGTCCATGATCCGCATCACTAGAATCAATTAATTCCTCGATAGAAATTGAGTAACAGCCAAGGCCTGAAGAAAGCACATCCAGTCTTGATAAGCATTGAAGAAGTTCTAACTTGAAGGTCTAATGAAAAATATTATGAATAACTAACAGTGGCATAACAGACAAATAAGTGTGAGAATTGTCTATTTGAATGAAACGCCACATCATGCGTTGCAAATGAAACAAAGCTGCCAATGGACTTCTTGGGAGTTCGTATTTACGTAATGACTTACAGCGGTTATCACGAAGATCATTAGTCTTGGCCAATTCTGCCAGGATTGTGAAGCAATCGTTTTTGACAGGCATATTCCTTTCAGACCCACAAAATCTCCCAGCAACTTAAGTGCATAATGGAGGCAAAGCAACAGGCTGCTTACAGTTACTTTGCTAGGGCATCAATTCAAACATCAGTTTCTACTCTGTCATACCAGACACAGTACCAATATATCACCATGCACATGACTGGTGCACATATTTGTATCTACAAAGATATTTAATATGTATCAAAAATGTGTTCGACTAAAACCTGAATTATTTGCTTGCGTTGTAGGAAGGAAGACAAAGGAAAACTAATCTCGAGATCTAAAGGATATGCCGAACAGGGATGTCGATGGCACTATCTTACAAATGGCATAAAAGAGTCAGGGAACAAGACCAATGTCCTTGAAGTACTCGTGCTCCAATGCATGTCGTGCTGTTATCCGTCGACTTGGTTCAAGTATCAGCATTTTCTGATTCACGTCAAAAAACATCATAAGACTTCGAAATAATCATGACAGCGCAGTATAACATTCAAACAATTGAACGGCACCATAAGAGTTAACAGGTCACGTCGCATAATTCGCATCATTCTGGTCTTAGAGTTTAGGATTTAGCATAAAGTGCGTAAGATGGAGAACACTAAATCAATAACTGCAAACCAAATGCATGAAAAATCCTGTGTGAAGGGTTGAAAACACACCGCTAGCAAGTCGATGCCAGCTGGCTCGAGACTAGGTACCACTGATGACAAAGCCTGATAAACATACTCCTGGTGAGATGGATAGATTACAGGTACAACATATCTGCAAGTTTGATATTCTCTCTGCTCACTACCAGTACGTGGACAAGACTCTAAAAATCCTGAAACCCCACACGAATATATTTGATAGGGAGCTAGGATAATACAAGACAGAATTAGTTCTGAATATACCTTAGGAGGCCACTTCGGAAAAGCGGTCTTAAAGTCCGGCAATGAGGTTACACCTGGCCAAACCTCTTCATTTGGTGTGCCGAGAGTCCTGGAAAGACAAGATACGTATTAGAATCTATGTACATCACCGAGCTGACAATTGCTTAGAAGCGATACATTTGCAGGGATGACCGCACCTGAAGATTTTGAATAGCTCGTCAATCTCTGAATCGCCTGGAAATAAGGGCCGGTGATTGACCATCTCTGCAAAAATGCATCCTACAGACCACACATCCACAGGTGTAGAATAGTGACGCGAACCTAAGAGAATTTCAGGCGCTCTGTACCACAGCGTCACCACCTGCATTCAAGAAAGAACCAAAAGCCCATTAACTTGGACCGAAATGATTTGTTTAAAACGTAACTACTAAATTTGAAATCCTAGGCATTACTGCATATGCTTCTCCTGAATACAAGCAGATCCTTGAGGATTTCTACGATGAAGGCTGTACCTTTTCCAGAAAAAATTATCTTTATGATTTCGAAAATAAGATCAGATTCCTTCAAAAGAAAGGCGTCTAATGTATGTATGAAAGTTGTCAGATATCAGAAAACTTGAGCTATGATATTTATTCCATAGACTTGATTATCACAAACAATAGAGCAGTTATTGGTACAAGAATACTTTTAGCTTGTCCAACTGACTTTCTCTGTCATGCTTCACAGAAATGATCGTCGGTCTGTCCTTCCTGTACGAAAGTTGAACCATTCTAACCCGAACAATAGTTACCTCATGAGTGAAGGTCCTGACGGGAATACCAAACGCTCGAGCAAGTCCGAAGTCTGCTAGCTTCAAAGCATTGGTACGTCGATCAATCAAAAGGTTCTGGGGTTTCAGGTCTCGGTGGAGGACCCTGTGTGCATGACAATAAGCAATCCCCCGCAAGATCTGATATAGAAAGGTCTGCACGCAAAAAGAGGAATTATCTCATAAGTACGTCGAAGCGCAAATAAACCTGAAAGAAGCTAGAAATCTTGAATGAATACTGATGTGTGGAAGTATCTTGTGTTAAGATTTCATGTCATTTGAGCTATCAAGCCTAACCTCACAGGCACTGATGCAGAAAAGCCAGCCATACTTTGATTAGACGAGGATCTTTGGCGAGGTCAGGGCAGGTGTCCATATGTTTCTTCAGATCGAGGTCCAGGTACTCAAAGACCAAGTACAATCTTTTCTCGCTATGCACCACATCTTGTAGTCTGTTAACACATGACAATCATTGCAAGCAAAGAGACATGTATAAGAGGAGATAAAAGCATATGAGTGCTTTGAAAGGAAGCCGACAATGTAGGAAATAGCACCAACTTATGAAGAAGCAGAAAGAAAACTAAAAGTGATAGATGCTGTGCATGCAACTTCAGAGCAGGCAATTTCTTTTGAGAGCATGAGATGCTGCAGTTACATTATCAGACCACGTCATTCAGGTCTAAGATTCAAATGCACTGAAATCCTACCGCACGATGTTGCTATGATGCATTTCTTTCAGAAGTGAAATTTCTCGAATTGCAGTACTTGGAACACCTTCATCTTCTTGCTCCAGTCGAATTTTTTTCAGAGCAATAGTTTCATTAGTAAGACGATCTCGGGCCTTGTACACCACGCCATACGTTCCCTCCCCGATCTTCTCCACTTTCTCGTACTGGCAAAAACATTAGACGACATGGCAGGAGAATAACTAACCATGTTTAACCGTTGAACAACATTTATACTGAAAGGTGACCTGGTTAGTAACTTAAATAATCGGGATAGGAATTAATTAACAAGAAACCTTTCAGCACAACGTTAGTATCCGAAAACCTGCGCTGGAAAAGTAGGAATACACAGTGCGCCCGGGCAGGAATGAGATATAGAGATAGTGCCGGGACACACCTGATACGCACTAATTTCCGCACAAGTAATCACATTACAGGAGTTCTCATCACCCTGCTTACTGCTTACTTACTACTTTGGCGATCGACCAAAGAGCACAGCCACTATGCATTCGTCTCAACTTTGGGAGCATCATGCCAGTATCAAGATCCTCACGTAGCTGGAACACAAAGGACAAGTGAGCAAGAGAATGCTCTGTCCAGCATAGTGAAAATAGAAATGGCGAATTCACGCAACCAACACACTCGATTCGCCGATGAGCGTATGAGCTACTTCTCATCATCCCTAACACCGCAAACTCGTACACAAAAACGCACTTCACCAGAGCTAGATACACACCTGTTCCATCTGAGACTTGGATAACGAGGTCGAGCCGAGCAGTAGGATCGCACCAAAGATAGGTAGAGAAGCCTAGTTCAAGAAACTTCTGGCGGGAATCGCCTCCAAAACCGAACTCCAAGAAAAGATATATCGCGTCGGTACGGTTCGAAGCCCGAGCCAGACAGAACAGGCCGCGCAACCAAAAGCAAGAACGCTACTGAACAAACACTCCTACCACAATGTTAACAGAAACAGCCACAATGCGAACCAAGAAAACCTCAACGACGCCACTCATTCCCCTTAGAAACAAAACCTACACAATGTAGGCTATTTCAGTCACAAAATTCAGCATAAACAATCCGATCTCATCAAGAAAACACGCAGCCAAAACACTCCTACTAAACTCCCTTCCCGAACTCCGCAACCAGCACTCTAACACACCGACACGAAACCAAGCTGGAAATTCACACCGCAAGCACCTCAGACGCAACAGACGACCTCCCAAAAACCAAGATAATCAACCTCCCGAGCACCTACACTCTACACCATCCTCAAAACCACACCACAACACACACAAATTCCAACACCTACATACATCACCGACTACATGTAACGAAAAATCGACTCACCGAACTGACGGCGCAACAAAGCTCCCTGTCGCCCCGAGCCCGTAGTAATTCAACCTGAGCAGAGAATTCAACCGTAACGTCGCTCGAGAAGTCCTAAACAGGGGAGAGCGCCCGAGTGTGGAATTGACGCTGCGAGCGCGCGCGGGTAATTTGTAAGTTCGGTGAGACGGTGAGGGAAAGCCGCGAGGCCGGAGATGCTGGAGGCAGAGGCAGGTGCAGGTGCGACAACGGAGTCGCCTGGGCGGTGCAGATGCAGAGTGTGGAGCAGAGTGAGGGCCGATCCAGGGCGGAGCTGGAAGCGCGGAGGCTGGCAGTGTGCGCGACTGTCATGTCCTTCTCTCTCTTCTCTCTCCGAGTGTGTCCCTTGTTGCTCTGTCTGTGCGTGTCTTCTTCCCCCTTGCCTTGCCTTGCCTTGCCTTAGCTTGTGCTGCTGCTGCAGCTGCTTGCTACGCCCTAAGTTAATGCTTTGTCAGGCAGGCGAGGCTTGAGGACAGCGGTCGACTTCTTTTGCAGAGGCTGAAGTTCTTGCCAGTGAGTTGTCATGCCGGTTGCGTCAGAGCCTCTCCATGTGAGTCTTTACCATTCAATTGCATTGTATGCAGTGAAGATATTATGTGGGTGAATTTTCTGAAATTTAAGAGTCATTTGTGAAGGCATTGTGGTACCTATTCTATTAAAAAACATTGTCACTACTCTGCGTGATATTTGTCACAATATCATGTCACAAAATAATCCAAATATTACATCCATACTTTTCATCTGCACTTCTGTTCTATTCCCAAGGGTTTCCATGTTCTTTTTATGTTTTCAATTGATTCTCACTTTCCCAATGGCCAGTGTAATTCTTGCGTTTTTTTATGTTGCATTGCATGAAGTTGTTTGCTCGTTTGATTATATTATCATGAGTTTTGGTTGAACATAATCTCATTTGTTCACTCTAATATGTTGATAGACATGGAAGAGTTTGGTCTTTTTCATATTTGACGTGTAAAAACTTTGGTGGTCTTTAAACTTTTGGAAAATTAGTTTAAAAAGATTGGATGATGGCAAAACTAAATTTTGAGTCCAATAGGCTATTATACACTAAATACAGTGATAGCATGAAGTTCTTCCATACCTCCCAACTATTTAGAGTAAAAATGTTTATATAATAAAGTGAAAGCTATGGTGCTTATTGAAAAACTATAAGTGATTTTAAAGATAACTTCAATGACCTCAATTAAAACTTGAATGTACCAACAAATTCTCAATTGTACCTATATTATTATCATAACATCTAAATGTACATGAATTATACATTTGAGCACTAATAAGACTGTTTCACAATTTCAAAAACTTCTTATTAGTTATTTGTAAAAAAGCACACGAGCTTGATTTAGATATTATGGATGTGAACTCTAATGCTGATTAATCCCTATTATAGGAAAATAGTCTTGGAATGGGCTTTTTGATATTTGAGACAGACTCTTACACTACCAAATTTGAACGAGGTTAATTGAAATTCTTTATAGTTACAAAGAATTGCAATAACTTTGCAAAAATATAATATTTTTTTACACTTGATATAATATTTTTTTACACTTGGTGCCTAAAGTGAATTTTTCTAACAACATTGGCTTTGAAATTGTAAGAAAAAAAATCATACCATAATAGAAAGATTCCATTCTAAAGATTGTCATAAATTTGCCACATTATTTTTATAGATGTATCCTAGCAAGGTGTCAAAACCTTTAACAATTATTAGAGTGAAATTTTTCCACTAAATTTTTTTTCCTTTGACAATCTCAAAGGCAATTGTGCAAGTTACCTTGATTAAAAAATCTTTAAGGTATTAAAAGGGTGTAACAATTTTTTTAGATCTACCCCTTATCAAGGAAAAGGAGCAGAAGTTATCCTCGAGAGACCGAGTGAAGAAGGTTATATTACTACAAAGTTATCTTGTAATTCCCTTTGTCCGCAAATGTTTTTAAAAGATCATATTCAAAATTGACATTGTAAGAACTTGCTTGAATACCAATTATCCATTCAAACATACCAAGGGATTTTAGAGGTTAAAGCCATCAAAATGGTCTTTGTTGAATGTGTGTTTTTTCCAATAGAAAAAATTTCTAGATTTCACAACAAATTACGACACACAATACATACATATGCGAACCTATGAACATACAAGAGGAATGATAATGAATATCTTGAAAAAACTTGAAGATCACGCTTTGTTCACATCCGACTTTCAGAAAAACTAGCAAAGATTATCCTACTAAGTTACAACTGAACATATTTCATCAAATGCGCCTGAAAAGACGAGGTGATCTGTTTGTAGTGGACAGATCACAGCCCGCTTGCATAAGGCACTGGAACAAGCTTCTCAGCTGTGATATCTTCGAGGTCACGTTGCACTGCCTCCCGGATAGCTGATGTTAGAGGGCCTACATTTCCTGGAAAAATCCCAACTTTGATGTCATTAATATATTAAAAATTCTTGTAATAAACAAAACATTCAACACATTTAAGCTCCAAGGAAAGGAGAAAAAAGGGGCTATTATTCATGGTGTCTCATTTAAATACCTCCTTCATTCTTGAAGATAAATAAAATTGTTTTAATTTTGAGTTTAGAGATCACCAAATTCTTATATATTTACTTCCGGGGATTTTAGTTGGAAGACCACCAAACTTGTCTATATCTGATAACTATTGAGAGTGAACAAATAGTAGTAAAATAAAAAAAAGAGGGTCAGCTTATTGAAACTCCACATGACTTCACAAATAACTCTGATATTCTTAAATCGTCTGAACTTGAATTATGCCAAATTCCATGAAATTGCCAGAATTTATAAGTCACATCATGATCTAAAATTCTAACCCAGTTCTTTCAAGAAGGGGGAGAGATAATTGTACCATTTCCAACAGGTAGGCCATCCCACTCGATGATGGACTTCACGAGTACACCGCTGCCAATCAACATCATTTCCGATGCCGACTTGGCTTCCTGTACAGATATCTTCTGCACCTTGACTCCAACCAACCCTGCAACCAACTTCTTCTCCATGAGGGTTGGCACCAATTCAAGCATACGCCGGGCAGTACATCCGGCCAGGACATTGTCGAAGGGAGGGATCAGCAGCACCCCATCCTTGCTTAAGACTGCTATGTTCATGTTAGGCCCTTCGGCAATATAGCCTTCGCTGTCCAGCCATACTGCTGTGAACGCTCCTTGCTCCTCCGCCTCCAACTGGGCCAACACATTTGGCAAGTAGTTGACGCTCTTGACAGTAGCAAAAAAGGGAGGCTTTATTGGGATCGTAGTAGTGACGACCTGCCAACCCCACAATAACATCTGTATTATTGTGGAATATTGAATCATCTTTTAAATATAAATTGAACAAATGATACATAGACGAGAGTATACCATTCTGTGCAATGTAACTGGAATATTTCTCAAAAACAGTTCACTCAAGCATGCACGACTTAAGAATAATATAAAAGCTAACTAAAGGAACAATAACATAAAGGAAAGAGATTAGTAACTGGACATGATGCTACCTTCACCCCTTCTGGACCCTTGTACGTATTATCCGACACTATGGCATAAAAGGTTGATTTGTAGCATTCCTTTGAAGAAAGTCCAAAGCCTCCCAGACCTGCAGACAGCCAATATCGTAGAGAACCCCGCCTGCAACCTGATGCAGCAACGGTTTGCAGGAGTATGTGTCTCAAGGTCGCTCTGTCAAAAGGTGACTTGATCTTCGAACTTGCTGCCGATCTCAACAAACGATCCAAATGTGTGTCAAGCTCATAAAGGAACCTGCAGATCACCACTCTAATCAGAACTGTTCTATCTTGGCCCTTAGATGTATAACATACTATGTAGCACTCATACTCAAAACATCAAAACGGGTGAAATGTAGAAGCTAGACCATTCATAAAGTTCTATAATAAGAAGTGAACACCTCCTTTCCCTCTTAGAAGAACAATAGTAGAAGTAAAAATAACGAATGCAGGTATTTCATAAAAGGTGCGGTTCCAATGCTAAAGTAAAATTCCAGAACTCCTCAGGAATGTGCTATTATTACCCATTGTATATAATAGCTGTATCGAATACTCCGTGCCCTCGATGTACCATATGGTCATCCATAGGAATGACCATGGCTGCTGGGTCTGTGGTAATGCCACCAATCACACTTGAGTACATGGCCCTAAATATCTCTGGCCGAGTTTTTGACAAGCTCTGCATACGTTCTGTGACCTGGTCATAATAGAACGACATTGGCTCTTCATTAGCAATTAAGGTGGATCATTCAATCACAAACTAATGCAATAAATGCAGTACTATGACATTTCTTCAAAGAACATACTTCCAAAAGAATCCACTAAAAAACATTTCTCTACACTCAAACAATTGAAGAGAAGAAAACAAAAGAATCATCAGAATGTCACCTCAGAGAGATTAAGCACTGGAACGACATCATCGATTTTCCCGTCAATTGCAACTTCAACTGTCGCTGCATCTACCCTACACACAGAAAATGAAGTCATCAAATGCAACAAAAAACCGAATCTATCCACTATTTTCCCAAACGGCCTAAAATCATCACAATTTCAATCACTTCCAGAAAAAACAACCAAAGGAAATCTAAGACACCAACATTAATCTACTGTAACAACAGATATCATTACGTGCAAGATACCACCTCACCTCTAGATTGTGCACGGCAACAAGATTCACCCCGCAAACGCCTGCAACTTGTGGAACCTCTAACCGTGATTGCAACGCTATTCCTCCTCAACAGACCCCGAGAGCAACCTAGAAGAAACCACATCACGAAGCACATCACAACAACTGCAGAATCAATTCCCCATCAATATTCCATCAATTATCCATCAATTCCCCATCAATTCCCCATCAATATCCAATCAATTCCCTATCAATATTCCATCAATTTCCCATCAAAATCCCATCAACAATATTCCATCAAACCCTAAAATAAGGAACTAGAATATGACTAGAAACTAACTTGCAATTGAGAGAAGGAGAAGGGATTGAAGCACCTGCATTGAGGCAGCGCGACCCCAGGGAGACGAGAGGTGGTGAGAAGCGAGGAACAGTCCCTTGCAGCCCCGTGAGGCCAGCAACGTGAAGACAGTGCAAGTCCATCGCCATAGCCATAGCCATGGCTTGATTCCGTGCAAGCAGAAACAGAAGAGTAGAATCACTTGAATTCCTTCACAGAACTAGTTGTCCAGGTTGTCTACATTTGTATGGTTGTATCCGTTCTGGAGCTCCCAATCAGTAAGTTACTCTTTGCCGAAACCCACGTGGGTTTGTCATCCTCATTCTCACACTGTTGTGGTTCGGAGATTAATAAACCAATTACGGCAAGAAAAATAAAAAAAATATTAAAAAATTCCAAAAACAATTTCTGTAGGAGTTGAGGCAAAATAAATAAATTTTAAAAAATTAAAAAGAAGAGATTCCAAATATAATTTCTGCATGAATTTAGGCATGAACTAAATAAATCATATAATAAAATTGATTTCAAAAACAATTTCTGCATGAGCTTAGGCCAAAATATATATATACGATTTCTGAATGAGTTTAGGGGGGAATTTTTTTTAAAAAAATACAAAAATAATCTTTGTTTCAGTTCTAGGTTTTTGATAAGCCCATCTGTTGTTACGACCACGTCGTAACAACTGGACTATATTATAACGGAGGAGGTGCAGTTACCACTCCAAGGTAGTTAAGACTTTATTCTCTGTAAGGGTACCGAAGGGACTTTTGTCCCTCATGGCACATCTTGTAATTGGAATTAATTGTTCATGTTTTTTTTCATCTTAGTTCTTGTGTTTGCTTAATTATGATTGAAAGAACGAGATTGATTCTACAATGAAGCATTGATAGCAATTCTGTTCCTAACCATGACATAATGTGATGTCAAGATGTTGTTTACGTTTCGAGATATCTAAATGATGTGTGAATTTCATGTGTGGGGCGATATATATTAGTTAGTGCTTACAAAGTCTCTTTTAGCATTCATGATAAGCTTAAGGTTCTGCTTTAATGCTGAGGTTTTAGAGTAACCACTAGTAGTCTACCACTCTTAGTCTACGGTTCAGATTTTGATGAGAGTCAAGAGAGAGGTTTTTGACGATGAAACGGGTACAATCTCGCATGCTATTGGTAAGATCTCAAGTAGGAATGATTTGTGGACGTTTTGATTTACTTACATCCAAAATGTATCAAGCAAATAGAGTCTCTGAGTCAGTCCTAGTTGCTTTATGGCTCCATGAGAGACGAATAAATTTGCACTGATCTTAGAAATTTCTCAACTTGGGCCGGAATTCATGTCTTCAAGGTTTATACTCAGATAAGGTAGTGTGGTCATACCAGGGCCACACCGGGGTAGGCCATCACCCTAGCCACGACAAAAACTGGAAACACTAGTCCTCCAAAGTCGGGCTGGATCTCGAGCTCCTGGAGCCGCTGGATGCACGCCCATTCCTTGCTTCTGGTGGCTCCAGGAGCACCAGCTCCAGCCCGACTTTGGAAGACTGGTGTTTCCAGTCTTTGTCGTGACTAGGGTGCTGGCCCGCCCCGGTGTGGCCCTGCTATCAGACCAATATTCAATGGACTTCAGAATATTCAAACCATTCTTTAGTCCATTGGCAATTTCTCTAGGTTGGATTTGATTGGATTGGTCCCTATCATATGAGCATCCATTAAAAAATGAGGAATCGAATTCTACATTTTCACACATTTGATGTGCTTTTTATCACGCATGAATCCAATACCATTTATTTCCTTTCTTTGACCATAGTATTTATGGATATAACTCATCCCAGATGATTTTAGTTCCTTTCCATCACCTGTTAATTCACCCAGAGTGATTTCTGAATCTCATGAAGCTTGCAATATTTAGACAAAAACCACAGCCTCCCTCAGGTTGATGAAGGTAAACATGCTGCCACAGACTCACACTTGGGGTGCCATGAATGTATTATTCAAATTCAGACAACTGATTCCACATGAAGTGGTCAAGATTTGGAGGCTCTAGTGATGATGATTGGGAATAAAATTGTCTATAGCTTGAGCTAGTGCAAAAAAATGAACCGTTGTGGTCTCTAAAACTTTGATCTCAGAGATTGGAGTTGGGAGCCAGGCGTTCAATCTTTAGTACAGCCCATGGTCCCAGTGGTGGTACCCTCAATCTCTTCTGCACTGCTACTTCATTGATATCTATACCATTCCAAGCTCGAAGATCCATCAAAGGGCTGTGCGCAGCCGCTTCGTCTCAGAATCTGGCAGATGTGAAGTCCTGTCTGATCCTGTACTTGCGTCAGGAACAAAGACGGCCTGGTCGTCCATCTGCCAATCTCAACCACATCGATATTAGAGACTGTCTTCCCTGTAGCCGGCCCTTGTTTAGATGTTATACCTCTTTTGATGTTACAATGCCTTAATTGCAAGAAAACCGAAAGAAAAAAGAAAAGGAAAAGATGTTAATTGTTACTATCCTAGGCCAGCAACTCACATAATTGGTCTGGTGAAGCCGGTTCGTAAGTGGACCCATAGTCTCATCAGGTACTACAGCGTATCTCTCAGCAGGGGAAATCCAATTGGAAGCTGCATCAGAGGGGTTGCACTGGTCAGAAGAGATGGAGAATTCCGGTCCCTTTGAGGGAGTGATGTGAATCAGATGTTTGTTTCTAATTTTACCTGGTGGTAAGAAAAAAGGTGATCCCCTAATGATCAGAAGAAAACATTTCTGGGTTGGGAACTAATATCATGGGTCAAAAGAGAAAAATGAATGAGGTATATTTAATTTAAAAAATGAGGTTTGAGTGACATACTTGCACAAGTCCTGGATGGAGATCTTTCAATATTTTGACAAGCAAGGCCGTCCGAACTTAGGGCCTCTACTCTTTTTGGGACGCACCTACGGAGCCAAACAAGCAGGCGGAGCGTGGGTCAACTTCAGAAAGACATCGAAATCTTCATCCAGATCGATAGTATTCACCAACAACTCGTAAAACATAGTAACTCCATTTTAAGTAGTAAAAGATCAGATATTAAATAGTGAACTCAAGATGTAGTTTCATGAAGCACTGAAGGTTTAAGAAGATGGGAAGCACCTATCAACAGCATCGCCATGGCCTAGCTGACCACTTGTGCCCCGGCCCCAGCTGTAAACATTGCCTCTGTCGGTTATTGCCACAGTATGTCTCCACCCACACGTAACTTGTGTGACTTTCTGTAGATCCAAGATCAACCATGTAATAATAAGAACACTCTTTTCTTCACAACGTCAAAGTGAAGGTTGATACGATATTGCCAAAGCTGTGCTTTAGAAGAATTTATTAGACTTACCTGATTGTCAATGCCAGTTACTAATTTTGGAGAGTTCTGATCATCAGTATTTCCACATCCGACTTGGCCAAACTGCAGCACACCCAAACAGACCATCGCTAATCTGGTAAGAAACCTCGATCGGACACACATCCACAAAGAATCAACAATTGAGTTCGATATGCGTAACAAAATAGTACAGAAGTATTTTGAAAAATATTGGTCACCTTGTTCCAACCCCATCCATACAGCTGCCCGTCTTCATCTAATGCTACTGTATGCCGCCATCCTCCCGAAACCTGGTTCAAAATAGAAGAATGCTTCATAAATAGCCGACCACAATGTAGAAAAACCATCAACAAAGTGGCAAGACAAGCCGACGGTAAGCAAATACTGTGATATTGTACAATAACGCAGAACCTACCACATAGACCATTTAAACGAACGAGTACATTGCAAGTGAACTTACAGCTTGAATGGTCTTATTCTTTAGAGCCTGAACTTGAAATGGCACAAGATGATCCTCATAATCACCATGGCCTAGTTGCCCATACTTGCTCCATCCAAATGTAAACAATTTCCCGGAATCAGCAACCGCAATTGTGTGTCGCCACCCACAAGCCACCAGATTCATTTTCTCACCCTGCAACCAGAACAAACCCAAACTAAGTCATGAATAGAGAACATTGTACTTTATTATGAGAAACGGCCTTTTCAAGTTATACCTTCCGTATTCAGTACTTTTAGTTGATCCTCAACAGAAACTGACTAATGACATTCAACACCACATTATACGTTATTCATTTGAATCCTTCTGGGCACCAGTCCTATGCTAAAAGGGAAGAAAAATTACCACATGTTTGCAAGTTCGCAAGTCAAGAGAGTTACTTGGCGCTAAGATTAATGGCGGCAATCAAAGTTCGCTGCTACTGTGCAATGAAATAGAGTGTGTTTCTCTCGAACTGTCAAACGGTGTTATGATAGTCGCTGAGCAGCGAAATACACGATATTGGAGTAGAAGAGGTAGGGTCGAGAACTTACAGGGACGGCAGCGACTTCACCAGGAACAAGGCGGTCATTGCGATCACCTAGACCAAGGTTCCCATAACGGCCCCATCCCCACCCATACAGCTTCCCACTCTCTGTCACTGCTGCCGTGTGCTCTGCTCCGGCTGCCAGCATCTTCACCGCTATGCCCTGAACACACCAAAGCATGATTTGCATCAACCTGAGTAATCATAAATTGAACAGTATGTTCATCAACCAGTGTATGTGTCAGGTGTTTCAACATAACCATAAAATCATGGTTTAATAACAAACCGCAACAACAAAAATATGAGAACTGATGACATGGGAGTCATTGACACACCTCAAATGCGGCAACTTTATTAGGCACCAACACATCCTCCGTGTGTCCAAGACCAAGCTGTCCGTTTTGGTTCCGACCCCAGCTGTACAACAAGGCATAGTGGCGTCAAGACTATATTATTTTCGAACAAGAATAATTGAAAAATTCCAGCATAGTGAAATTCTGCGAATACTGTTCACGTCGGGCTTGAAAACACTAATAGTGGAGTTCAGTTTGTAATTATGAAAACAGGAAATCACCTGTGCACTTCGCCGTCACCGGTGATAGCAAGACAGTGGCTGTCCCCACAAGCTATCTGTCTGATTTCAAGACCCCTGAGCCCCCTAATAGCCCGAGGGACAAACAAATCGCTCGAATTACCGTGGCCAAGTCTTCCAAAATCTCCCCTAAAAACATAAACAGCGGTGCAAATTGCTTTAGTATCAGGTACTTGAAGAAATAAGACTTAAGTGCAAAAACTGCACATTTACATCTATTTTCATATACCAAACAAACTCGATATGCAAATATTTTACGCCGAACTACAAGCTTCATCAAATTTGTTAAAAGGACAGAACCAGACCCCAAAAAAATTCAGTGTTACTCACCAACCCCAACTGTACACAGTTTTGGTGGACTCAGACCGGGCAGTAGTGTGGTCAGCTCCACAAGTAATGGAGGATATCTCACAATCATCGAGTGCACTAATGATAAGAGGCAGATGTCTCTCTTCAGCATCTCCATGCCCAAGCTGCCCATCTTCGGCACGACCCCATGAACAGACCACATCGCCAGCTGTCCAACACCCAAGAAAAAGAAAACCGATTCATTTTCAATGAATCAGATCCAAGACTTCGTTTAATTTGCCCTACTGCTCCCATGTACGCTTGGTTCAAAACTAACAACTAAATGCCAGAACAGCAGTAACCAACAGTGTGTATCCTCCAAAATCCTTCCACATGCAAGGAAAACCAGGTCTAAAATTCTCTGATCTTTCTTGCTTAGATCATGGCGCACCCCAGTGACGACTATCATGCTGAGTTCATAAGAAGGAAGATGTCTACAAAGAGGTCCCATGACTGAGAAACTTGAGTTCACTAGAGTGCCCTACCCACTCTAATTACCTACTCAACGTACACACTTGAGCATACTTTACCCCACACTGGTTGACAAAAGGCGAACACTTCATTCCCGGATCCACCCAACACTTCACCAATTAGTGCTTAACCCGATTCCGTCCACAGTGAAATATACCCGCGTCACATAGGTCCAGAACACACATACACACGCCTTCCATTTCCACATGCAGATAGATGCAGAGGGAAAACTAGTCGCTTACACAGAAGCGCAACTGTGTGGCTGGCGCCTGCAGAAACCGCGACGACGCGCTTCCGAGGACCCTCACTGCTGGCAGCCTTATCCTCCTCCATCCCTACCCTCCACCACCCAGCCCACCAGGCTCACCAATCCTGGTCGACCAAACCTCCCAAGCTCCACCTTGAACAACAACAACAACAACTCACTCTCTACACAACCACCAACTCAAACAATCAGCTCCCTCCCAACCCCACCCCCATTCCCAAGTCCCAACCTTGATGCATGGCCATCTCCACAAAAACCATCTCAAAAACTAACTCAAAAACCTACCCAACACCGACACAATGCAACAGAAAAATCATCACATGGTATGATCCCACTAGACATAGCCTCTGAATGGGTCCAAATCTGCACTCACCTGGACACAGAAGACGAGACTAGAAGGTGGCCTCTACTGCTAGAGCTGCATGGTATCCAGCAGCACAAGCAGTTGCAGGAATGGCATTGGGTGGGGGAATCGTTCGGGGCTGTTGGAATGGCTGCTGCGAAAAGGGCAATGAGCCGGGTCTAGGATGGAAAAACACAACAGAGTGGCCAAGAGTAGAGTTTTGAGGAGTTGAGGAGTTGCGGAGTTGAGTGAGTTGGGGGCCCTTATCGCCAATTCTGCGTCTCCCCCGAGGCGAGGAGCGAGGCGAGTGTGTTAGATTCCTGCATTGCAGTGCCACTCTGGTTTCGTTCGCCTTTGTGGGCTGCGCTGGCCCCGCATTCCCGGCCTCTCCAGATAGCGCTGGCACCATTTACTGCACTTCCCACCTCCGGAAGGGGAGCACTGCTTGCTACAGACCCGGTACTTTCGGAGAGTTTTTCCGGGTGGTTGTATGGTGCAGTTGTGTGAAAAAAATATATTTATATACAAAGTTGGGGGTTGTTGAGGTGTGGATTATTGTAAAAAAAATTAAGGTTTTTATCACCATTTGTTGCAAAATAATAATAATAATTCAAGGTTTTTGGAGTTATGTTGAATCTTTTGTGAATTTGTGAAGGTGAGAAGATTGAATATAGTGATTGGGATGAGGAGGCTTATATAATCATATGCCGGTTGAGGCTCGTGGCTTATGAGGGGTTTTGAGGCGAAAGGCAACAGCAGAGCCCAACCCAAGCTTAAGAGCCTTTTTTGAGTCGTTAGTCCTTGTGGTCTAAGTGTAAAAGGGCTCTCTCATCATAATCTTTATGGTCTAGGCTATCGAGCTAAGAAACAAATTGCCTTGAATTTACTATGAGGAGGAATTCCACTTGAAAAACCGAGAGGTCTGTGTCAAGGAGCATTCCACAACATGAGGTCTACAGCGTAGAAAGGGGGGCAAATCTCTAAAGGGGAAATGTTATTTTGAATTATTGATATACCTTAGTAGAGAAGTTGAATTTTTTTAATTTATTACTGTTCTTATTTTAATCCCTAAATGCCCACAATGGATTTCATATCAAAAAAAAATTCAATTGTGTTTTTCTTTAAGTAAACTTTTTAAAAAATTTCCTAACAATCTTTGATAACTCCAACTAGAGGGATTTAAATAAGAGCCAAAAATTTGGAAAAGGATTTCTTAATAATTTGGCTATATAATAAGGGTTCAAAAACAAGTTCTTTTTAATCCTTCAAAAAGCTCGATTCTTATTTTCAATGAATTTTCTAAAAACAAGTATTACAATATTATAATGGGCAACTTCATATTTTGTTAATAAAAAATGGGTTATAAAATCAACGCAAAAATATTTAAAAGACAAAATGATGATTATCATCTTTAAAGGATATATAAATTAGAAAGAAGTGTATAATAGAAAGAAAAATGAAATTGCTAATCACATCCATACAAAAGTAGACAATTTTTCAAAATTGTTAAAATTGAATTCAAAATGAGCTATTAAAGTTATTTTTCATGAAGAACTGAGTGAATTGACATGTCACTCCTCTCATCTCCTACCTCACTTATTTGAATAGATAGACTCAAAGATTCTTATATAAATATGAATATTTATAAAATAATAATATCTTTTTATTAATAAAAAAATATTTAAAATTTTTAGTGGTTATTTGCGTTGAACCTAATCGTCTTGCTTTAGCCACTAAAGCACCTCTACTTGTGTGACATGTGAGGAGGTTATGTAATCTTTTTGTACTTGTATCTACACTTCATTCAATAAAATTCAGTAAATACAATAAATACACTGATTTGTATAATTACTATGATTATTCAAATTACTTTCAGTTTTATCATTATTATATTTAATGTAATTATTGTATTTACTATGAATACTATAGTTACTATAAGTAAGGTAATTTTAAATTACTGCAATTAATATTAAAATCATTACAATTTACAATTGTACTTTTAAGTTAGTACATTAAATAATTATTGTAAATTAATTACTATAATTTATTTTTATAAATTACAAGAATTATAATATTTATTAACATTTAATTAAAATTGCAATTATCAAGTATTATAATTATAGTATTTACTATTGATTATTTATTTTAAGTTAATTATTTGAAGTTACTATAATTAAATGAAGTAAAATAACAAGTTACTATAAATTAATTAGTATAATTAAAATTACATTAATTATAATAATTAAAACTAAATTTGCAGTAAGTAAAATTCCTTTATTGAAATTAATATATAAATATTCACTTTATTGAATTGAGTGGCACAATGGATCTATTTTGCAGTTATTTTTCAAAATTTGTTGGAATCAATAGATAAAGATTTACTTAGTTGATTCATGTAGCACAAATATCATGATTAAGACACATGTGAACAATTCCAAGAAATCTCAAATGAAGGAGGGCATTTCTCATTTGTACACAAATGATCATCAATTGGACTTCTGACATCTCTTCCAAGTTCTGAAGCCTCCCATACTTGCACCATTCCAATGTGAGTGCAAGTATAGACTCATTCTTCACAATATCAATAAGTTCATTGACATGTGGAGACTAAGCCAACATCTGCACTACCGTGATTTCTCGAAACACATCCTTCTCCACCACTTCTACATCTTCCAGTTGTGTGAAAGAAAACACCTTCTTCACGTACTCCATTCCATCTAAAGAACACCAGACTGTAAAAACAATCGCACTAGAGCTTGCGTTTGAAGTAGACTTCTTGGATCAAACCTCCAAAACTTCGCACAGTGACATTCTGAACTAATAAACTTGAAAAATAAGCCAAAGTGATCAACTTCTACAGATCTAAACTTTTCTCTTGCAATTTTTTTAAAATTGTTAAAATTGAATTCAAACTAAGCTATTAAAATTATTTTTCATGAAAAACAGAGCGAACTGCATTTATGATGCCGCTCGTCTCATCTCATACCTTACTTATTGGAATAGATGGACTCAAAGGTTCTTATATAAATAAGACTATCTACAACATAATAAATTTCTTTTATTTTTTGATAAAATATTTGAAATTTTTAATGATTGTTTGTATTTGACATAATCGTCACACATTAGCCACTAAGGCACGTCTACTTGTGTAACATGTAAGATGTATGTGAAAATTTTGTACATGCACCTACTCTTCATTCTCTAAATTCATTATATACAATAAATACACTATTTAGTGTAATTACTATATTTATTGAAATAATTTTATATACTATAATTATTATATTTAATGTAATCATTGTATTTATTGTGAATATTATAATTACTCTAATTCATGTAATTTAAATTCACTCTAATTAAAATTAAAATTACAATCATTACAAATTTCAATTGTACTTCTCTATTGTTACATTAACTAATTATTATAAATTAATTACCATAATTATTTATTATAAACTAAAAAAATTACAATTTCTACTATCATTTAATTGAAATTGAAGTAATTAAATATTATAATTATAGTAGTAACTATTACTTATTTATTACAGGTAAATTATTTGAAATTATTATAATTAAAGTAATTATTGTAAGATGTTATTTTTAATTAATTAATATAGTTAAAATTAGTTAATTGTACTAATTAAAATTAATTTATTAATTACATCAATTAAAACTAAAATAGAAGTAATTAAAATTCCTCTAATGAAATTAATAGATAAATGTCCATTTTGTTGATTTAAATGGCACAATCAATTTATTTTGGAGTTGTTTTTCTATATTTATTGAATCCAACAAATAAGTATTTTTTTCTATATAAGAATGTTTTGCGAAACATATTGGCAACACAATATTACAATTGAATGAAAAAACATATTCATTATGAACACATAAATTGAAAGAATCATCTTAGGAAAGGATGTCACAATACCTAAGATAGTTTCTAGAGAAATTCTCTTGAAAGCATCCTTTTCCTTTATCTCAAAAGAAGATCCTCTCCTTCAATACTAATAATTCCTTCTTTCATTGCTTCCAAAATAGCAAATTAATTAATATAATTAAAATTACATTAATTATATTAATTAAAAATAAAATTGTAGTAATTAAAATTCCTTATTGCAATAAATAGATAAATGTTCACTTTATTGATTTGAGTGGCACAATGGATCTATTTTGCAATTGTTTTTTGAAATCTGTTGGAATTAATAGAGAAATATTCACTTTGTTGATTCATGCAGCACAAATATCTTGATTTTGCTCATGTTTTTTAAAATCTGTTAAAACCAATAGAAAATTGTTGATTCTATGTTGTTTCGGACTACGTTTACTTGTAGTGATCCCTCAACAAAGTGTGTTGTGTGCAGAATTGCCACCAAATAGTAATCATCCACTACGGGTCAACCAAATTGCTAGTAGGATTAGCTAAAATCTTTTGTGTCCTTCTTCTCATCTATATAAGGATGCTTTGGCAAACATATTCGCAACAAAATATCACAATTAAATAAAAAGACATGTCCATTATGAACACACAAGCTGAAAGAATGATCTTAGGAATGGAGATCACAATACTTAAGATAGCTTCTAGAGTAATTCTCTTTGAAGCATCCTTCTCCACCATCTTCAAAAGTAGGTCCCCTCCTTGCACACTCAATATTCCTTCTTCCATTGCTCCCAAAATAGCACTCTCCATAAAAAAAATCTCATTACCACCCTCCATCTCGATCATGGGAACAAGTCCAATAGAAACTCCAACGGAAATTTTTAATGCAAAAACATCCACACTATGATCAAAAAATTCTCCATGAAGAATCTCTGGAGCCAAGTAGATGTTATAGCTACACCTTGGCTTGTCAAAGTCAAGGTATTGACATGCATGAAGAAAATACAAAATATTAATATCAAAGAATCATATATAAACATTATTACATAAATAAAATTAATGAAAAATTCAAAAATGAACAAGTCTTGTAGCTTGTACCTTTTTCACAAAGCAAGGAGAATCGAAAATCAACGCAAAAATATTCAAAAGACAAAACGATGATTTTCATCTTTAAAAGATATGTAAATTAGAAACAAGTGTAGAATAGAAGGAAAAATCAAATTGCTAATCACGTCCATATAAAAGTGGATAAGGTCGATTCTAACAAATAAAAAATTAATATGTAAAAAAAAAACTTTTGCAATTTTTCAAAATTGTTCAAATTGAATTCAAAATAAGCTATTAAAGTTAATTTTCATAGAGAACTGAGTGAATTACATGTATGATATCACTCCTCTCATCTCTTACCTCACTTATTAAAATAGATAGAGTCAAAGGTTATTGTATAAATATTAAAATCTATAAAATAAAAATATCTTTTTATTTTTTGAGAAAATATTTAAAATCTGTAGTCGTTGTTAACGTTGAATCTAATTGTTAAGCTTAAGCCACTAAGGCACCGCTATTTGTGTAACATATGAGAAGGTATATAATCTTTCTGTATATTCATCTACTCTTCATTCTTTAAATTAAGTGACTACAATAAAAACATTGATTAGTGAAATTATTATATTTATTGAAATTACTATAATTACTATTATTATAATTATTGTAATTATTGTAATTTTTGTATTTACTATATTTATTGTAAATACTATAGTTATTGTAATTAATGTAATTTAAAAATACTGTAATTAAAATAAAAAATACAATCATTACAATTTTATTTTTTTGGAACCAATCATTACAACTTACAATTGTACTTCTATGTTATTACATTAATTAATTATTAAAAATTCATTATAGTAATTGATTTTTATAAATTAATATAATTATAGTATTTAATATCATTTAATTAAAATTTTAATTGATATAGTATTTACTATTAATTATTTAATATAATATAATTATTTGAAATTACTATAATTAAATAAATTACACTAATAATTTATTGTAAATTAATTAGTATAATTAAAATAACATCCATCACATTAATTAAAATTAAAACTGCAAAATTAAAATCCTTTATTGAAATTAATAGATAAATGTTCATTTAGTTGATATAAATGGCACAACAGCAACGATATTTGGCGTCCAAGAGTTCACTACCTGGCCGTGTGTGATGGTTGGCTCAATGGAACCATAGTCAGTATCAGCCATGATAGGATAGGACACTATATGTACCTTCATCATCCTCTCAATTAGAATATTCCCAACAAGTTTGAGAAATGGAAACCAACAAATAAATGTTCAGTCTCTTGATTTGAGTAGCACAAATCTATTGATTTTGCTCTTGTTTTTCAAATCAGTTAAAACCAGCAAAAAATTGTTGATTCTATGATGATTCGGACGACTTTTACATGTAGTGATCCCTCTAGAAACTGTGGTGTTAGCCCAATTGGTAGCAAATAATAACCTTCCACTGTGGAGTTAGCCAAATTGCGAGCAAGATTAGATAGAATTTGTTGAGTTCTTCTTCACATCTATATATGGATGCTATAAGAGAATGTTCTCAAGATTAAGATCCATGTGAGCAATTCTAAGAAATTTCAAATAAAGGAGGACATAAGTCATCAGCACACAAATGATCCTCGTTTGGACTTCTGAAATCACCTCAAAATTTCGTAGACTTCCAAGCTTGCACTACTCTAGTACAACTGAAACCCTAGACTTATCTCACACAATGTCAATTCACTTCTTTACATTTGGCGACTGAGCCAACATTTGCAACACAATACTCTTACAAAACACGCCATGCTCAAGCACCTCATTGTTTTTGAGCTGTTTGTAAGAAAATGACTTCTTCACATATTCAATCCCGTCCACAATGCATTGGACTTAGCAAAGAGTGGCACTCGGGCTTGCATTTGATGAAGACTTCTCCAATGGAACCTGAATTTGATGAAGACTTCTCTAATGGAACCTTCAAAACTTTGTTGAGTAACATCGTGAATTATTTTACTTTAAACATAAGCCAAATACAAGCCTCGTAATGAACAAAATAATGTCATCCTCAAAATACTTAAAGCATTCACAATTAATTTTTTCCGATGCTTTGGAACCTCTAAGAGTAATTTTTTATCTTTTATTTCAGATTTAATTACATGTAATTGAATTAAATATAAATTTTTATTAGTTAATTCAATTACGTTAGATGTTCCAATTTATTCAATTATTGTTATTGAATTAAATGTAATTAATTGTAATTGAATTAAATGTAATTGATTGTAATTGAATTAAATGTAATTGATTGTAATTGAATTAAATGTAATTATTTTATTTGATTACATTTAATTAAATGTAATTGAATTATTTGTAATTGAATTAAATGTAATTGAATCAAATAAAAGATAAAAAAATTCATTAGATTGAATTAAATGTAATTGAATTATATGTAATTGAATTATATGTAATTGAATTAAATATTATTGAATTACATCCAATGATAACTTTAAATTTTCTATGATAACCATAGGAACCTTATAAACACAATTCATCTCTTTATGATATAGCTACACTAAACTATAACAACGAACATTCATATTTTGTACTTCTTATTTCTTACTTTTCATGAATTATAGTCCAAAAAAACTCTTGTGACGCTTAAAGTTTTTGTCTTTAAGATTTGGTGGAAATAATGGACGTTAAAGTTGATGAAATATTTTCACTTTTATCTTTGCAAGCAATTCCATTACCTTGTCCATTTTGCTATGAAGTTTTGTAGGATTCTTTTCACAAAATTTTCTTACGTGCTAAAAGCATAACGTGATCTTGACCTTAAGAAAGACTTCATATTCACAAAGCATTAAAAGATAGGAGGTTGGATAAAGACAAGTAAAAAAATACAATACTAATGTTGTCATGTACACTATTCAATGGTTCATTTCAAAATACGATGCAATGAACTGAATTTGGAGGATTTTGCACTAAGGGTCAACGACTAAAGTCTCTAAAAATGCCTACATGTGAGCACTTTTTGAGAATTTGGGCAACAAAAGCCTGGCCCCTTGAGGAGAGTTTAGGTCAAACAAGAATAAAAAACCCAAGCTCTCACCAAAAGACCAAATTCATTTTCATTAAATATTTAGAAACTTACCAATTTAATATTTCAATATTTTTTCTTCTCACCTTCCTTTTTCCTCCAACCTTCTTTCCATGCTTTTTCCTTTAGCCATGTGTGATAAATAAAAATTTGATGGCAAAGGTTGTAAAAAGTCAAATTTACACTATTCAATGGTTAATTCCAAAATACAGTAAAAAGTATTGAATTTGGAGAGTAAATTTAGAATTGACGAGACCATGGTGGCCAATATGTTGAAGCCTCCCACTCCAAATTTGGCGTTGACGCTGCCGTTGGCATCAACAATGAAGATGGTCTTAAAGGCGTTTTAGACTAGGCGCCAAAGGCCAAGGATCGAGAGATTGGAGCAATTTCATTAGTCTAAAGCTAAAAATCAGCCTATAGGATTCTATGCTAAAAGCCAAAGGCTAAAGTCCCTAAAAATGCTCACAAGACAACACTTTTTGAGAATTTTGGCGCCAAGAATTTGTCCCCTTAAGGAGAGTTAGGGCTGAACGAGTACCAAAACCCAAACTCTCACCAATAAACCAAATTCATTTTCATTAATTAAACATTCAGAAAATTGCCAATTCAATATTTTAATATTTTTCTACAACTCCTTACAAAGTTTGGCCTTCGGGCTGTGAGTGAATCGCCCCCAAACTTCCACCTCGAATCCAAAAGATTTTCACTGGAAACAAATCCAAAAAAATCCCTGGCAGAAACTAACTTACATGGTCATTGAGAGCCAAATCCAAGTAACCAGACTGACGCCCAAACTAGCCAATAACTTCACAGAATTGGATTCCGTCTCACAAGCACGGCGACGACGTCGCCGGCGTCGCCGTGACGCCGTGACGCCGCGATGACGGCGACGACGACGCAAGGCAAAGCTCCGCAACCGCAAAGGCAATACCAGGCGAAGAGCGCGTTGCAAAAGGAAGGGCGCAACGCAATATGGCATTTGGGGCAGGAGCCAAGTGGAGGAGATCAATCATCTCCGCAATCATCCTCTCTCCTGGCCATGGGATGCCTCGCCCACTCCCAAGGCCACGACGCCACCAGACATCGCCGGACCCGCGCTAGCTGGAGCGCCTTTTTCCTTGCCCACCTGCGACCTCTACACCTGTGAATATGCAACCAGGAGCTCTCTCTATGGCACAGGACTTCGCCACCCCGACTGCAACCTCATTGCACCGCTAGCTAGCTCGCTCAGATACAAAGTTCCGGTGCCGCGCACCTGGGGTGTTCAGATTCGTATAACTGGTTTCTTCAGCTGACGTTGAGGACTTACGCCACGCTAGGCATTGCGTTTGTTTGCTTGGATTGGGTGTTTGAAGTGGGGGCTTTTCTAGAGGTTGGTGACCTTGTCGAGTAACAGCGTTTCTAGTTCCTGAGTGCGCAGTGTGGTTGGAGGTGTTTGTTTTTGGGTGGGTTTGTGATTCTGCTACGTTGGGCGAGATTCTAGTTATTGCCATGTGGTGGTGGTTGTAGTGGTGGACTTCGTTTTGGAGGATATTCTGGATGTGATTAATTTTGTGAATTGCATTGCAGAGCTGCGTCGTCGCTGGTTGAGATAACTACTAGATTTATCTGGAGCTTATTACGTTTGGTTGCTGAAACTACATTTTTTTTCTGAAGGTTGGTGCTAGCGACTTCCTCTTCATGAAGAGTCTGGCCTTCGTCGTGCGTTGTGAGTTGATTTAGGACTGAAGGTTCGGGTTTTTTCACTTGACCTGAACCGTGAGCTTTTTTTTTCTTTTTTTTGGGGATCCATTTCGTTGCAGGAATAAGCTATGGCGTTGCTTGGAGCTCCTGCGCACGAGCTCCTTCGTGCTCACTTTAACTCCAGTTCAGTGCGGGAATATCAAACAGTTCCGGCTGCTCCTAAAGATGCAGCAGCTCTTAGAAATCCCACCAAAGTAAGGTTTCCGCAGCTGGGATTCCAAGACCTTAGTGCTAATTCTGTAGCCGGCTATGGCGAAAACTCTCTGCACAGTCGGCGATATCATGTGAATAGCGCAAGTAGTAATTCAAGCGCCTCCGCATCTTCAGCATTACAGGAACAGGTAATCACTTGCAGACCAGTTCTCAAACATTAAACTACACATAAATTTACAAATGTGGATGCTTGATTCGGCAAATGGCATCTCGTCCTTTGTTACAAACGAGAGCAAGTCTATTTTCCTTTATATACATTAACAGGACTTCCAAATTCATATGTTTCATTCGCCAGTTGCAAGCATGATTAGTCTGGACTCAGTAGCATTGCAAAGCATCGCAAACAGCATGTAAGAGGGTTTGTAGAGCCGGGTGCAGGTGGAGATTCTGGAGAAAGAAGTTGAGAGAGAGACTGAAAAGGAGATGACAACGTTAACCGAAACTGTGACATCGGATCCCTCTTGTCCTCTGCCGGACGTTCCTTCTAGTTTAGTCCAAGTTACCCTATTAAACCCTTTGAAGTCATCCCAACCTCCTTACAAAATTCCCTCACAATCAGCACCTCTGTTGGTGTATGTGCCGGGAATGGACTGCACCGGCCAAGGAATACGACGACAGTTGCCTAGTCTTGTCGCTGCTGGGTAAGGCCCTTTGAATTTACATCACAAGGTTGGGATCGGAACTTGGTGGTCTTGCATTATGCTTTCAAACCGATTATCGTTTTCATGAATGGGTAGTGGAAAAACAATTGTAGAGGATGAATGGGCTGATTCGAATATCGACTACAATGCTGCTTTGATGTTGCAGATATGATATTCGATGTGTATTCATTCCAAGTGATGATAGATCATCATGGCAGCAACTTGTACAAACGATACTTCCTTTGATGGAGAAAGAGGTAGAAACCACTTCAGGCAAGCCTCGGCAGTTGACTGTACTGGGGGAGTCCTTCGGTGGCTGTCTGGCAATCCGTTTAGCGCAAGCTGCCCAACATATTGTTTCTCGGCTAGTACTGGTATGGATGTCCGACTTCCTTACATAGTTTTACACTTGCTACTCTTCTGAAAGTTTTCTAGAACATTTGAAAATGTTCCTTTTATTCTCAAACCTCACATGGGTTTGGGCTTGGGCAGATAAATCCTGCTACGAATTTTGCTGAAAGCAACGCAATTGCTAGTTTTGCCGCACGGACAGGCTTGTTGGCAGCTTTTCCTGAACCTCTTTACCAAGTTGCGCAGGTTTGGTTGCATATTCCCGTCTTTTTGTTATTTTTTTTGATGTGATCGCTTCGTTTTTGGGAAGTTATTGTGGTACACCTAGCTTGTTGTTTGTTTTGATGTAGTAAGGGATTACCAGTGTTTACTTTACTTTCTGTAGTTTGGGTTCTGGTTTTTTAGAAAATTGAGAGCAAGTAGGCGGTCCGCTGCCTGAAAAAATTGGTCTTATGAGGAGAAGATTTGTTTTCTGATATTTTGGATCGTCCAAAATGTTTTAATTTTCAATCTTCTCGTTTCGATGGACTGCAGGACATTATGTTGCCGCTGATGGTACGGAAGGGCCGTGTTTCGAGGGCAGGCAACGAAGATATGTTGTCTCCCATCGATTATGTCCCTGCTCAGTGTGCAGCATGGCGGTTTTCAATGTTGAATGATAGCACTGGACTTTCTGATAGAGAGGTTCAGGAAATCAGAGTGCCCACTCTCCTGGTAAGATCCATTTGAAGCTCGTCCATTCTGCCTCTGTATTCTTATCAACTTTTTAAAGAAATTGCATTGGCTCAGCTTGAAAATTAGGGAAAAAATTTGGATACAAATCTTTGATGGCATGGTGTTGCTCTGGGTGGACGTTGCAGTTCGCATCAGCAAAGGACCGGGTTTTGTGGTCAACAACTGAGTGTCTTCGCCTCCAGAAACTCCTTCCTAATTCCAAGCGAGTTGTTATGGCTGAGAGGTAAACTGCTCACCCAGTTCACTTGATTCCTTGTTTGTTTACAAGCAGTCTGATTCCTCTTTCTTAGGCTGCAGCTGCCGCCAGGAAATGGTACTAACAACTTTGTATCAATGTCATTTGCAGCGGGCACACACTTCTTTTTGAGGATTCTATCGATTTGGCATTTTTATTGGATAAGTATGGATTCTCTCCACCTCATACGGAAATGAGCTCCTCTGATTCTCCGACTGCATCGGATTCCAATGGAGCTTCCCATTCTGCAGCAGAGCGCAAGGAAGGCAACTCTTTGCAGTCGAGGAAACATGCTGTCTCCGACGAACGATACGATGAAATGGGGCTAATCATAGAGCCATGGAGGGTAAGCTTTTCATGGTAGAAATCTTTTAATTTCCATATAGCTCTTCGATGGACCTCATTTGCCGTTTGGAAACTACTCCTCCAAGTAGACGCTATACGTAGTAAGCTTTGGTTTTCTATTGTATCAACATTCGATCCGTGGTTCCCTTTAGACAAGACATACAGTTTAGTGTATGATTGTAAGAAAATGTAAAGTACTCTGCATTTCTTGTATGTCGTAGTCTCCTTGTCAAGTAGAAAGCGAAATTAGTATTCCTTCACACAAGATTTACTTCCTGGTGGATGCAGATACTTACTTCACCTTATGTTACTGGAGCGGAGTCTCTACCAAATCCAGAAATGAAGGTCTGTAATTTGCCATCCTTATTCTTCACTTATCATATATTTTAGCAGAACATATCAATCACTCTAGGCTTAAATAGTTGTTATTTGAATTTCTATTGATGTCTGTTTCTGTACAGAAACTAAGGCTTTGGATATGAAATTTGGGTCCTAAAATATCACAAGGAAAAATATCACGTGACAATATATTCTGCATCTGCCCTAGGTTGCATAGCATTTGAGATGTTAATGAGATCTGGTGTTTTGCAGCCAAAGAGACCAGTTCTTTTCGTAGGAAACCATACAATGTTCGGCATCTACGACTCTCCCATTCTCGTTCGTGAGGTGAGTATCTTTATTCCTATCATTTCTTTGTCACTGCCCTAGGTAGTACTTATTTTTCCTCTCTTAGAAAAAAAATTATTTTCTCTAACATGCATTCTCCTCTACCATTGTGTTGTAGCTTTACACAAGGGGATTCCGGCTTCGTGGATTAGCTCATCCAGGTCATTGGGCAACTGGTGTGGGGCCTGTTTTTGAGAGGTACATTACTTCTTCAGTATCTAATTTTTGTTTTGCAAGTATGTACTGTTTTTTGCGTATATTCCGTTGCTTAGCATATATTTACAATGGTTAATAACCCAATTATCGATTGAGTCAATTTGCTGGTTGTAAGTAGCCTGACGATATTGCAGTTTTTTACAAGTAAAAGTTCATTTATACGATGATTATGAATCATGCCCTGAAGTGTTGAAATGAATACATTTTGTTTTGCACAGGTACGGAAATGTGAAAGCAACAAAGATGGCGGCATATAAGTTGCTCAAGGTTATTGCTGAACCTACAACTACTCTTATCTTGTCATATCACCACCACTGTTAATGTCTTCTTTTGTTGCGTCTTTTAGGATGAGTTGTCCCAGCGTAGAGTGTGCTTAGATTGTTCCATTTTAGTGAGCTATGTTTTGTTTGTCTAGACTTGACAGAGGAGAATCCTGCCCAAAGTTACTTATATGAAATCAAGTTCAATTCACCATCCTTTTTTTTTTCTTTTTTTTCTTTTTTTGTTTCACAACACGGTTTGTAAACAAAATCTGTTGCTTTCAATTGATTTCTAGGATGGAGAAGACGTTCTATTATTTCCAGGTGGAGCACGAGAAGTTTGCAAGCGTAAAGTACGTCTTATTCTGTGCTTTTTTGTAAAATTTTATGTATAATGGGTAGTTAATTCTCTGGATTCTCTTTTCAAAGCACGCATTTCAAGTTTTATAGAATACAATTTTTGGAATTTATAATATGTCTCAAAGGATTTAAATATTGGGATTTTACCGTGTGTGTAGGGGGAGGAGTATAAGTTGATGTGGAAAGAGACAGTTGATTTCGTACGCATGGCTAGTCGTTTGAACGCTATAATTGTTCCTTTTGGGATCTTGGGAGCAGATGATGCGTACGTCAATCTTTCTAACTTTTCTTAAACTCTTATTTGCAACTTCTGCAGTAGTTTTCAGTTTATAAAGTAGCTATAACTTCTTCTAAGGCGATTCTTGGCACTATTTTGATAGATCAGGTTTTCAAACAATTCTATAGAGGGTATGTGTTATTGATAGCTAGCTTTTATTGTATTCAATGCACCAAATGATTTGAAAAGTTCCGCATGGTTACAGGTATAAAATTTTATATGATGGAGATGACTTCCTCAACTCTCCTCTTGGACCTCTTATAAAATCGGTATACGAGAGGTTTGATATTGGCTTGGAAAATATTTATCCCCTCACAGCGTTGCCTGGATTAGGATTACCCAGGTACATTCCTTTATTTTACTCACTTTCATACACACTGCCTAATTTTGTTTACTCAGGATATTTGATTTCTTCCTTTGAAGAATTTCAGTTGCTCAATTTCCATCACCTATCCTTTCTCACTGATCATTAACACAAATGGAAAGTTTTCGTCCTTCCAGAAACAAATTAAAAAAAAATATTTTTTATTCTATTCATTAACCAAAATTTGCTTGTGCAGTATTATACCCATTCCAAGTGTGGAGCGTATTTACATCCATTTTTCAGAACCTGTGGACACGCAGGAGTATAAATGCAATTTAAGGGATAAAGAGCAAGTAAGAACTTTTCTCAGGGATTGCCAAACTGTTTGAATCAATTATTTCCTTTTTGTCTGAATCCTTTCTGTTTACAGTTTTGAAGTCCCCATTTAAACTTCTTTATGTTTACTAATCATGAGGTTGGTTTGTGTTGCTGTTGTGCACCCATGTTGCATTATGGACAGTGTATGGACCTGTACAGTAAGTTCCATCACTAGTTTCCACCATTTCAAAATTACTCTCTCTCTGTTTCAGATGGGCACGCTCAATTCCTTTCTGTTTTTCGGAATGAGTACAACTCGAAGCTAATTTATGCACTTTGTGGCATGCCTGGCTTGATTTTTTCAGTGTTGGTGAAAGGGAGGGTGGAAGATGCTATTACTTCATTGAAACAAACCAGAGATCAAGATTCTGTAAGAAGCTCTAGTACCATTTTGTGATGTAGATTAATGGTACATCAAAAAGTTAGTAGATTTCTCTTCATGATTTGAGTATTTTCAGTGCTCATATAGACAATGTTTTTGTTGCAGGAGAGATCATTGCCAACGCGTTTATTGGGAAAAATCGGAAGGCTGCTACCTGAACGTAAACCCTGATTTTAGTCTGTATTATATCATTTAGGTCTTTGTAATTAGTGAATACATTAAAATGATGAGCTGATAGCTATTATTTTGCTCCCAATTGGGTGCGTGTTATCTTCCACTTTTTGTACAATCATTGTTGAAAATACATCGGTTTCCAAATTACAATCAGAGAACATATTAGAGCTTGTGGGTCTACATTGCAGATATACAACCTTGTACCATCTTGAAGAGGTTACAAAACTCAAAGTTCGAAGAACATCATAGGAAAATCCAATCCTATTGCTTTCGTTTACAGCCACTTTTAAAGTCGGAACATTTATCGAAGTGGAATCATCAAAGTCACATGCGGTACTCCCATTAAAGGACAGAAATCATAAGAATGCTTTGAACAATAAACTTTAAAAAAATCTTTATTACGTGCTATACCGTTGGTACAGCATTTCTAGAAGCCAGTTGGTAGTTTTATTCCATGCTTCTTCTGAAGAAACTGAAATGTGAGCTCCCTCCTAATCACCTCAACGGTGACATTCATGATTTTACAGAACCATGAAAAATCATCTCCTTTTATTCAATCTAATAAATAGGAGTGCTCTAAACATTGAACACCTGCAACACTGATGTTCTGTTTTATTAGGAACAATGCGAAGTTCATCTAATCACAAGAGCCTAAACATGCTTCAAGATGCCTGCTTAAACATCAAGCGAGAATGACTCCAATATCACGTAAGAATTATATAAATTTCAATCAAAAAATGCGCACACGAAACTCCCCAAAGGCGTAAATTGATGGATCCAACTTGAAGTCACCAACCAATGCACAGTGACCTGGATTCATCACCTGATCAGCCTCATGCCAGCAGTTTATAAGCTGTGATAAAAATCACAGCCCAGACATGGGCCCAGGAGCAACCGGAGCATAAGCTGGAGATTCGGAGGAACTAGGCCCCAATCCGACGGAAGAATACCCTGTGCCGCGACGAACCATGAAGGCCCCCACTAGAGCACCTTCTGGAGCACCTTCTGGAGCCAAAAATGGAGCCGGGGACGGCTCATCGATGACAATGGGCGCCGGAGCAGGCCGTGCGGCGTTCACTTGGGCTGTCATGGACATGCAAACAAGGAGAAGCGCAGCCAACACCGCTAGTATCATTCGCTGAGATTGCTTCGCCATCTTGAAGAAACCGGACGCTATCAATGATGTGAAAAAAATGGAATTCTCTGGTCTATGAACTAGCACCTCTGATGTGGAGAAAAACGAAGAGCTACAGGTTCTGGTGTGATGTGGACGATGAAGGTGTGTTGATGTTGAGGTTGGGAATGGAGAGTTTGCTATAAATACGAGTGATATTACCGTATTACAGAAGAAATGGGTGTCCATTTTTCCTGATTGAATGAAGGTTGGGCTTTGGACAGGAGAAAGGTTGGTGAGCACTGTTGAACTGTGGAGATGGTGACTCCTTCCAACGCTTGCTTGCTCCATGTCCACCATGTAGACATACCAAGCTCCAGGTGCCTGTGGTATTGACTGAGTTTGGTCGCTGTGGGTATTGCCTGTTTGGTATTGCTTCGGTATATATGGTATTGCTCACCTTCATTTAATTTTCTGAATACTTAAGTATGTGGTTGAGTAGGTTGGGGGTGGTCCTAGTTGTTGGAATGTGCGGGCTCCACTTTTCTCAAATCATTGTGGAAAACGGTATAGATGATAGAGGGTAATCATGTGTGTATCATAACGTTATGTGTGGTGTATTTTATTCCGTGTGGAGGAAGAAACGTTGTATGACGACAACGTTGTGTTTGATTAGTTTTAGAGCATGGTTGTGTTCAGGTTTAATGGTAAACTCTCTTGAGCATTCAGTAATTGTTATACTACGATTTTGTGTTTCAGGTTGTATTCTTTTTAATTAACATGAGTGTGTGAGTCAGATTATGGCAATGTTTGTTTTCAAAAATGTTCACAAAGATGTACAGAAGTCAAATGCTCGGTTTGTAATTTAAAAAAAAAAGATTAGAAAATAGTTTGTCTCGAACTCAATGTCCCAATAATTTGTTTTACTCCAAATTACGTAAAATACATGTGTGCGTGTAAACCAACTCAAGAAATGGAGAGTCACACACAATATTTCATAAGGAAGTCGATATCTTCGCCTACAGTGCTGTCATCCTCTTCGTCCCTGGAGCTTTCATTTTCGCTCTCATCAATGTCAGTTTCAGTTGTAGCAACACCGCCTTCCGATGACCCCTCGACATCGTCAGGTTCAGAAGCAAGCTTCTTACTAGATACTCTGTTAGGATGACTATCATTGTGTATCCGCAATATACCTGACCGTTCTTCGTCATCACCTACTTCATAAGCAGCATCGTCTTCCTGACTAGCCAGTCTATCCTCCTCATCCACCCACGCAGTGGAAGCGTCAAAGTCGTCAATGTCTGCATCTTCAGAACTGTCACCTCTAAGGGCACCCCATATGTTTGTGTCTACAGGGGCCCAATCCGTGGTGAGGGCCGGTTCTTTTACCAACTCGTCATCATCAGTTTCTACTTCCATTACATCATCTAATGATTGTCCACGACTACGCCTCTCAAGTGCTGCTTTGACTCGCTCGTCGAATATTTCGTCATTGCAGGCCAGCATGGAGCGAAGATGTAGCACTATGTCGTAAGATTTTAGAATCTTCTGGCGTGGTTTGATTCTTCCCTCCAAGGAATAGCTGAAAAATCTGTCGATACATACCATCCAAAGATTTTAGAAGTACTGTAGCACCAATTAGTAGCTACTACGCAGAGATCACCCCAAGTGAGGTGTAGTCATCACCAATATAATAGTTCCTCCACCCTCTCCTTGACTCTACCTAATTATTATTTCTGGGTGCAAGAACATTACCTACTGAGTTCCCAATGGATGTCCTCAGAAACTACGTGTATCTTTAAACACAGAAATAGTTTGAGCACATAAAACAACATTTATCGCATTTGGTATGCTTCTGTGATTTTGGTTCCACCCAAATCTCAGAAACTGTTCCAGTATTCCAAATTTCTATCATAGTACAATGTAATTAAGTTCAAGGCCCATGAAGTGCTCCTATTGCCAGTTATCTGAGTGATTTTCACTTTTTCTATTATCTGTATCATTATTATAGGACGAGGCTGGCAGGCCTCTTCGACGGCCGGGAATCTAACCTCAAAATAGGTTCATGCCAAACGGATAACACACAATCACTTACCGGGGAAAGGAGATAAGATCTTCGACTGGACGCTTCATATGCCGCTTGAAAAACTTTAACTTGGATTCGATAACTACAAGGTTGTATCTTAGCAGCATTGGAAAGTCTGCAACCATACGCCCTATTTCCTCACGCCTCAGCTGTTGGTTCCGTAAGTACTGCACCAGAGGCTTAAGTCTTAAAGTCAAACCCGTCCCTATCAACTGTGGTCGTAAAGCAATAACTTTTCCAATATGCTCTTCCTTCACTCCTGCCTCTTCCAAAATAAATCTGACCTGTAAGGCAGATTCGTTTAGGATCAGTGGTCACATTATAATCAATTTGATCTACTTGTTACCTCTTCCCTTCCAATATCGTTTTAAAATGTAATCATTTGACCCAAGTCACAGTTATAAATTTGGGTGCACCCTCTAGACGATTTTTCACTCCTATCCCATACCTTGTTGAACCTTATAGGGATTTTTTACAAGATTTCGTACCAACTGCAGTATGAATACTGAAAACCTGGAGTAGCTAAAATTCTACTGTAAACATTATTTGGTTTAGATAAAGTCATCACAGAAGTACAAACAGTACTTACCACTGGGCGAATCTTCCTGTCCATACTGTAGCTCATTAACGCTGGAAAATCAACGATAACCTGTCCTATGGCGTCTTCACGAATTCCAATTGCACGAAAAAATCGAACCTGTCCCAACCAAACCATTCAACCACGATCACCGTACATCAAGGACCCTTCTTAAAACCTTCTTATGAATTTTCAAAGTAATAGGTCTTGAAAAAAGGGAGAATAGAGGATGGTACTAAAGAAGTCAATAATATAAACGTAAGGGCTAGCCCTGTCTATAAAACAATTGAGACGGGTGAGATACATAATTTTGGGACTGGCACGAGCTTAGAAACATCAAGTATTAGAAAGCATTGCGTGTAATCTAGCTTTACCTTAGGTGCAATGTTCTTCTCCAGGTTCATGCAAAATACAGATGGGTGCACATGAAATATGCGCTGAATGCCTGCATCTTGAATTCCTAAGAATTTAAAATACTTAACCAGCCGCTGCCATCCATTCTCAATATCACAAGCAAGTAACTGAGGTCTCTGAGCAATTGCTTTTCCAATGCTGGCGTCCACCAACCCCAGCCGTCTCAAAAATTCAACCTACGAGCCAGTCATAATTAAGATGAGGTTCCCAAAAAAACTTCCTGTTCAAGCAATACTAACATAAAAGATAAAAGACAAAATTGGTTTCTCTAGTCAACACTAAGGACTGTTTTCAATTATTGATCAATCAAGTTTCCCATCATCTTCAGGTGTACAAGATGGTCTTTAGCACAGACAGAATTCCCGAATGCTTCAGAGGCGAGTGAAAAATTATCATTAGATCGGTCCTCAGATCGTGGTAGTAAACCATCAAAGCATTAAGGTCCAGGAAAAGGCTGACAAATCGAGCCACTGAAGCACCCAAATCAACTCGTACCTTAGCTTGCATCTCAGACAGAGGGAATCGCCCAATGCTGGCAGGGAAATTAAATGCCATGGGGCCGAGGTACTCTGGTTTCACACCCAACTCTTGGAAGAACGAAATCTTGTCAAGAAGTTCGTCAATACTAAGGGCAAGAACTCCTGGAGACCGGCATATGACAAACCCAACCCAATCTCTTCGCACTCCAGCATCCTCAAGCAGTTGTATTAAATTGCAAAGCTCTTCCAGTGGTCTCTCAAGAATAACTGGATGTCTTGTGAGGACTACACCAAGGTCGCGACCTCTCACATAATTCTTCTTCAGAAAATGAATCCGTTCACGCAATCTGTCTAAATCTGTACCCTTCAAGTCCACTAACTTGCCAATTCGTGGGTATGTAATGTGATTGTGCTTCATCCATCTGCACACAGTGAGCACTTCAGAAAGTGAGTCCATGGTCTCTTCCTCGATTAAAAACCATGAAAGAAGTCTGCTCATTTCAGACATATACTTACTTGACCAGCGCAGCAACTTTGGTCTGTGCAAGGCAGGCTCGAGCTCGAGCCACAAACGTTGAGGTTACATATCGCTCCTGTGATTTAAGCGCCACGGCTTGAATGAGGATATGATCCACGAAAGCTGGCATATTCTCCACCACGAGCTGCGAAAAAGTCCTGCTCAGTTGCGCTTCTTTGAAATGTTCTCTCAACACTTCCCTGGTCTGTTCTCGCCTTTGCTTCAGAGCCTGCCTTAGAGCTTTCTCGTCAGCACTCATGTTTGTGGTAACTGCTACCGCTTCTGAACTGGGAGACCTCTTGCTTGCGTAGGGCTGACTAGAAATACTCGCCTCATCCTCCTTCAAATCCTCAGCTTCTAGTATGAGGGACTTAGAAGGCTTAGGGTTTATCGACCTAGCATTAAGCAACTGCCGCAAGTACGTTTCTTTTTCCGGCTCCTCTCTACTACTTGAAGGCAATGAATCCCCGTTCCTAACACCATCCTGATCCTGAACCCTAGTCGCGATCTGATCAACACCGTTTCTAGAATTCACAGGATAGAAAGGATTCTTCTTCGGATATACAGGATTCGGAGCATATCTCAAATTCGAAGGATAAACCCTCCGAGGATTCGGAGGAGGCCACTGCCCCTCACGCGGATGACGCCACCTTCTTTCGCCTTGCTCTCCAAACTTCGAATCCCCTCTTGTATCCTCTATCCTTCAAACACAAACCCGAACCATTAAGAAAAACCCAAATCAAAAAAAACCCCGCAGCTTCAACAGCAATTCAATTCAATAGCAATTCAATCAACTCATGCCAGCCAACTCCATTACCTCGTGAAGAAGCTCCCCGTCCTCGCCCTCGCCCTCCACCTCGACCGCCATTACTCCCACCGCCTCTAAATCCCCCCCGCCCTCTCCCTCTCCCTCTCCCTCCCGCCCGCTCCCGAAACCACCCCTGATCCTCCCCCTCCCCTTCTAAACCCCCCACCACCTTCCCAGCTACCCTAATCCTCACTCCCACCACCGCATGCTCAAACCCCCGCAACGAAAAACGCGACAACGAATCCGCAAGCGCATTCTCCCCTGGCCAACCCTTCAAGCGAGCAACACCAGAGCGAGAAGAAGTGGAAGCAAGACCCTCAATTCCACACGACGAGGATACCACCGGAACTGCAAATGTGTGCATTGCATCCTCCACAAAGCCCCACACAATCAACAACCACTAAGCATCATCTCGTTGCACACTCCTCACCATCATCTCGTTGCACAGCTTCACTCCTCGCCGACTCCTTCCCCCATCCCAAACCCGTCACTCAATCCTAAACCCGTCATTCAATCCTAAACCCGTCATTCAATCCTAAACCCGTCACTCATCCCTGACCTTTCACTAACCCTGACCAAGGAAAATGGAAGATAGATTTATTCCATGGTCACAGTTTTTAGAAAAAGTTTGTAAATTTCAAAGGCCTTGGCGTCTCAATAAGGTAAAGAAGCCAAAAACTGTTAGAGGAGAAAGGAGGACAGAGGTTGAAACGCTCTAAATATTTTTTAGAGATGAAGAAGAAGAAATGATGGAGAATGGAGCTTATTTTGTATTTTTATTTCATGTAAATAATTGTCTAGAATTTCTGAAAGTGCGAAGTTTGTCAACCCCCTTCTTGTATACTAGACTCTTTCTTAACCAAACGTGATGGTGTTCTAACATCGTTAACTAATATCACGGAAAACTAGACGTAAGACTATTTAAAAAACTAGAGTTACTTTACATTATGTGGTAAAACCTGGCTGGTCTACTAAAACCATGCAAAAATTCTTTGTTTTCAGGCTACCTCTTCCATGTTTTTGGGCAATTCTATTGTACGCCTTGAAGGCATTCACGGTTTTGGTTTCTTCACCTTAAGTGTAAACTAAACGTAGATGTAGAGGAATGATTCATGTCTACGTTACCTGGGTCTAAAGATCTAGTGGAATAATCGTTACCAGGAATGACCATGTACCTAAGGTTTGACGCGACCTTACATCCAGGGAAAGTTACCCAGACCAAGATCGACGAGTAAAAATAGATGAACGATGACGGGCCCCACATCCTCGACATCGGATGCAAGTGCTATAGAGGCTCCTTCTTAATATCTTTAAAAAATAATTTTACAATCTTCAATTAGAACATGTAATTTAAAAATTATGAAACCACCCTACTTTAAGTATATGGTCAATCTTCTTAATCCATGGTTGGTTGATTTACATTATTAACCCTTGAAGGACAATGCGGCAAAAATGGGCTATTTTAGAGTTTGGGCATGTACATGTGACTTCAATTTTACCCCTAAATGCTCTTGAAAATTTCAGGCTCAAACTGTCTTTTGATACCTCTTTGTAAGGCAAACTGATTTTTTTAATTTCATAACATTCTTTTGCAATTTCAACCGTAGGATCTTATAAATAACTCATCAAAAAGCTATTTCTCAAATTCTTAGAGTCAGAAACCAGACCAATCACAAGATCATGATGTTTGAATTTCCAAGACAAGTTATTTCCAATCCTTCAAAAAACTAAAATCTTGGCTTCAACGAATTTTCAGAAAATATGCTTTAAAATTTTAGAATGGGCAATTGCATATTCTATTTAAAGAATGACTTGAGATTCTTCACAAAAAATCTCAAAACATTAAACCTTAATTTTCATCTTCAAACCATAAATAATTAGAATAAGATGTAGAATAGAGGGAAAAACTAAACTACTAATTTTGTCCACATAAAAGTAGATATAGTCAATTCCCACGGTGAAGATGATGTAACAAGTAACCAAAAACTTTTCCAATTTTTAATTTTGAATAATTGCTAAAATCGAGTTCAAAATCAATAGTTGAAGTTATTTTTGATGAAGAGTTGACTGAACTGCCCGCATAATATGACTTCTCATATCTCTTACCTCACTTATTGGATTGGCATGGCTCAAAGCTTCCTATGTGCATACAAATCAGTAGAAAATGATGATATTTTAATTTAATTTAAAAAAAAAGATTTGAGTTTTTTTTATGCTGCCCGCGTTGAGATTTTGAACCTTTAATCCTTCATAGCTTTTGCATTACATATCAGAATCATATGAAACAAAGCTTGACATGTACATAATGACTGAAAGAATCTACATACAAAATTTCAAAACTTAATAATTATTTTTGACGTCGTAGCAGCCTGCCCAAAATAGGCTGCGACCACATTTTGGTCGCCAGTGCATTTAGGGGGTTAATTCGAGATTTTATGAATTTTTTTATGAAAGTAGGCCTTGATGAGAGCTTCGTGTCGGTATTTTTTATTCTCACTTCCGATGTCGGAATCAAAAGTTATTCACCTCTAAACCGCAAAAGCTCCTCCAAGGGCAGGAAGTTAGCCAATGAGAATGACAGTGAATGCAGCAAATTCTGCCCAAAACTGCCCAAAATTACCAAAATCTGCCCGAAGACAAAACTTTGAAATTCCACCAAAAATTGAGATTTTGATGATTTTCAAAAATAAAAATTTATATGTATAGAGAAGGCAGTAGAGCATGTTCCCGCCGTTCGGATTTTTAATCCAAAATTATTTTATATGCTATTTTTATTGTCAAAAAACGGCCTTTGTTTGTGAATTTCAGTATACCCCCTAGCGGAAAATGATTTTTTTGGCAACCTTCTACAACTTTTTTGAATATTATATTTTTTGAACATGTACCTAACTCACTTAGAAACAAGAATTTGGAGAGACGCATTTCATATCTACTTTAAAAAATGGTGTTTTGGGCCTTCAAAATTCTGCTGTCCCCTTTTTGCGCATGGAAAAAAATCTTGTTTTTCAACTTTGAACGTTATGATCTTGCAATTGGTCAGGAATGAGTGTGTGAGATTTGGTGTACATGTAGACATACAAGTTAACTACAAGATCTTACGGTTAGATGTACTAATTAAGACCCCAAGTTTGCAAAATCCACCTTGCGTGTGAAGAGGGGCTATTTTGAGGCAGTTTTGATGAAAAATATCCTCAAAACTTTAGGGGTTAAAAAGTGAATTGCTGTTAGACTGGGATCTAGGATGGACGGGCGAGTGTAAAGGAACCACGGAAAGACAGGGGAACCGAGAGTACTTACGTACTAAGTAAGTTACCTTGGGGAAGGAGAGAGGGACTGGAAGAGGTCTGGGTAGGCGGGAGGCTTAGAGTGTGGCCAAGAGAGAGAGGTGGAGAATCCCTAGGCCCCAAGGAGCCCTGTACTCTGTAGGCTCGCAGTCAAGGCAGCAGTCCTAGAGAGACTAGATAAATAAGACACATATGTGAGACATAATCCAAGGCTAATATTCAAGCTAATGATCAGGGTAGACAAAGACAGTGCAGGAAAACAGACATTGGTAGTGAGCAATCAGTAAGGTTTTCAGAAAGGAAGGCCAACAATTATCAAAAGAGGACTGCTTTACTTAGTTTTAATAGGAGCGTCTCCATTGGAGTCAAGGTGTGCCATGGAACCCAAGACCGAGGCCAAGGGCAATACAAAATCAGAGTCTACTTCTCTAAGACCGAACCACGACTCATACAAACTATGGAGTGTCTACTCTGTAAAGTATCCTAGTCTTTATACTACTCGATACTGCCTAGGAGTCCTTGTTGTCACTAACAGTGCCACCGCTGGAACTGAAGTTCACCAGCTTCCACGCCTTTACTGTTCCTTCCCAGTCTTCCATACTTCCCAATCATCAAATTTATTGCTACATCTTTTTGCAAATTGGGCAGGTAACAATTGCATCTCCAATCATCAAACTTATTGCTACATCACACACATGCATTGAAGTCGTTCCAACTGTGCACTGACATAGCACCAAAATCCAATCTCTGAGCCAATTAGGCTACAACTTCACGATCTTCTTCATACTTGTTCATACTCTTGTTCTACATTTTTTGGGTAACTTAGGGCTACTTTATATTTGGGGCCGGACCTGAGTACACCAATCATTGCCATTTTTGTGAGCCGCATAATTAGTGTGAATTTTCTCACCATGCGTAAATTAGTGAGAGACTTTACATATGGTCCTAACTACTCATTGTGGAAATTTTTAGTTACTATGACTCACAGGTTGTTCCAATACCACAATTATCGCGAGGATATATGAATTATTGTGACTTACAATAGTGGCAATAAATTGATAGTGTTAAATGAGGGTCTTAGGAATAGAATTACAATATGCTTGCAAGTGTCCATTGTGTCTTTATTTCCAAATCCAAAATACAATTCTAAACCTAAACTTGGCTAGTAAAAATGAGTCTAAATTTGTCATGGAACATTTTGGCTAGTAAAGAGTCTTTTCATGTCAAATTAGATCCTCAATGATTCACAAGAGAATTTGAGGTACCACTTTCTTGTAATTGACCAATAGAGTTATCCAAGAACAAAAGAGGAGTTCAACTGGAATTTGCATTCAATATCAACAATCAATCACAAACAATATTTGTGAACCTACAAAAACTCTCTTTTGACACTGAAAAGCTCACGAGTGTCATATCCCACAATAGTAAAGGGCCTTGCTTTAGATTATCCTCATTATAGACTAATTTGCAATCTTTTCAAACAAACAACACTCTTATTCTAAATGTAGTTCAAAAGAGTAGTATTGTTCCAATGTCCCTTTGTCCGCTGGCCATCGGGTCATTGACATTATGAATGGACACTTTATTCACGCCGGCCCTAAGTTTCCTAAAAAGGGACCCGAGTTTTTATCTATCTAAATCATCTAGTTGAAAACGTAATGAGAATACTTGTATATACATTTCCAGACTTAATTCACTTCACCTAAATCACTCCTAAGTTCCTAACGTCTTGACTCCCTCACGACTGCCACTCACAAGCACCCAATGACCTGACACGTGTAGGCCAGTGTTTATTTAGCAGGCGAAATATCGCCAGAAGGCGAAATAAAAATGGTAATTTTCTATTTTTGGCTATAAAGTCCTGAAATCACTGATTCAACGAAGCCAGAAATTACCTAACAGATAAGTTGGATGGAGCCATCATTCTCCCGACAAATTACCCCTTTTAAGGTGTCTAGTTACATAATACTACATAATACTTGAAATTAGTGGGAAAGAAATAGGGATTGCCAAAGGACTTTTCCATAAAAAAAATTGATGAAGCCAAAAATTCGCTCCTAATATATTCTTTGTGGCCACCCTAGCACCAAACCAAAAATCCTAGGATTTACACTGGTGTAGGCTTCCGATAAGCCGTGACGGATGACGCCCCATTGTGAACTACACACAACAAACAGTCCATGACTTTCGTCACACTCATGAATATCTCATCAACCTTTCTTTGCAGCTTCACTCGCATCGCATGAATTGCTTCCCCTCGCCGGGTGAGGGGACCGGAGTACAGGAATATTCCTGTATTTGCAAATTTTAGCTACGTACTTCTGGCTAGAATTATACGTACTTCCAGATTATTTTACATACTTGTAAATAACCATCATCAGAATATTCTTAATACTTTAGAAGTACAAAAAAATTCGTATGTATGTGAAAGATTCCTGGAACAAATACAGCATATTCTCTGTACTCCGGTAACCATGCCTCGCCCGCAGCCCAAATTCCAATCACCTCGTTGCGTGCATCGATTTAAACCCAAACAACAACATCAAGAACAGCACCGCAATTCAACAATCCAACCCAAGCCGCAACGTCATTTTCCCACATCCACACTCTCAACTCTGCCAAAATCTAGAACCGGGTTGCAAGGATCCATAGCAGCGATGGCAGCTGCCGTGCCGTGTATGTGCAAGCCCAAATGCATGATGGATCATTTGCGGGCTTCTTCTTTCGTGTCGACATCGTCGTTTTGGCACAAACTGGTGCGAGCATGACAAGTATTAGTGGTAGGCGTGGCGCGGTGAGGGGCGCAAGCAGCTGCGACAGTCCTTGCGGAGGCGCCGCGAGTGTCGTTCATGGAAAAGTGACAAGACACCATGCGCAATATTCTAACACAAAGACTGGTTCTGGATTGGAACCGCGACATATTTCATATGTACGTGCACTTGCCCTAAGCCCCGCCTTTTTTGTTTGAACTGTAAAGTAAGGACATCTCCGCCATTTTGTTTTCGTATAACATTTTTGTTGCGCAGTGGCCTAAAAAAGAATGTCGATACAATGCTGATTCCGCCATGCACTCTACAATGTTATGTAGGGACTTGTGAATATCCAGTCTCTCATGCAGACAATATTCTAGTCAGAAAGAAATATGCTCAAACGCCTTACGACTAACACAATGCAAAGTAACTTGCAAAAAATAAGTAACTGCAACCCTGATGCGAACGCCACAGCTTTCCAGGCCAAGTACTTGGTCACAATCAACGATGACGAGCTGCGAATCGCTTCGGAAGGTCAGCTTAGCGCTCTCAAATCTGATCTCGACCAATACATGGACTCTCAAAGCTGATTGAAGGCCTTTCAGGTACATGTTTAGAGAGGTTTTGAGCAGGTTTTTGGTTGCGGAATCAGTGCAAGGACGCAACTGTCGTTTAGAACAGGGAAGAGCAACTATACACTACAAGAGAATGGGGATTTTACCAACTGCATTGGATACTGAAAACTGAGTGCAAACCATGGCTTTCACTTCAGTGCATTTTGACATGCCTTTGACCACCGAGTGCAATACATACCGGATGAGACAAGAGAGTTGACTGGTAAGTTCGAAGTTACTAGAGTAAATATAAGCGAGTTACCATAGTAAGTGAAAAGAAATTTCTACTGCCCAATTTCGATGTTGCCCATGCCAAATTATCGCTTGGCACTTCGCCTGCACCCCTGGGATGCGGAGCACATATCGACGGCCTACAGTGATCTCCAATGTCAACCGCAGGATCTTCAAGAGCGAATCTAAGGCCCGCAATGCTCGACGATGACAGCCATAGGATCGGGAAGGGACGATCGACGATCCGCAGCAGTTTTCTTCGACAGCCGCACGATCCTAGGGTCGAGATCAACGGACCACATGGATTGTTGATGGTAACCGCACGATTGGGAGGAAGAGATCGACGGCCCACAACACTCGCTTATGACAACCGCACGATTACAAGGAGAAGATCGACGGTCTGCAGCGATTGTCGATGACAGCCGCACAATTACAAGGAGAAGATCGACGGTCTGCAGCGATTGTCGATGACAGCCGCACGATTACAAGGAGAAGATCGACGGTCTGCAGCGATTGTCGATGACAGCCGCACGATTACAAGGAGAAGATCGACGGTCTGCAGCGATTGTCGATGACAGCCGCTCGATTGGGAGGACTGAATTGACGGTTCACGGCGACCTTTGATGTCAACCGCACGATGGCAGTGGATTGTCGTCACATTCGATGCAGTGCTGACCGTTCGATGAGGGTGGAATCCAATACTGCTTTTGCTCACAAACTAGAAATTCCACGCGAATGTGCATTATATTTTGTGTACGGTGACTGCTCAAGTTTGTATTCAAAGTTGTGTAATTCAGAATTGCAAAAACAAAGATTGCAGCTTGTGATGTTTAAATCATACATGTGTGCTTTTGAGTGGTAAATCATTGAACTGTGTATGCATCTGCGAACCTGGAATTTTTTTGTACTATAAGTGTATATTTATTCACATACGTGGAAAACATATCAAAGCTACGATGTCGACATCCTGCAGCTCTTGGAGTTCATCTTGCAGAATTCGATCACCATGCCAGTGAGTTTGGAAAAAGGAGACATATTTACATATCTGCAACGTAATTCATCAGGTATTGCCGGAGAGACGTCATGTTGGAGTGTTAAATCCGAGATATTGTGGCGGTTGTCAAGGTTGTAGAGGCTTGCACATTCGAGGCTGCATACTTCACTACTGTGTCTGCTCCACGCGGTGGTGGCATGCTGTAGGTAGGGATCTTCAAGTCTCAGGTCTATCTGGTAGAGGAAGTGAGGAAGTGAGTGCCGCTGTGGGTTTCACCGTGAGATGGAAAAGCGAACGATTAGAACTCCAGGCCAAGGGCAACTCACTTGGTTTCGAGAATGTAGTCCGGGTTCCACATGATCCAAGCATCGTCAGTGAAGTCGGTGAGAGCATCTTCCACTACACGCAGGTGAGGTTGTTTGTTTTTATACATGGGCGAGATTCCTGGGACAAAAACCGGGTGGACATACACCCACTGCACGCCAATGTCGCACACCCTACCCTCCAACTTGGATTTAGGCATCCTGTAGTAGACACCCGACGTTCCTTCTGCAATAGCATCACCGTGGTGGTCTGGGTGTATGAGGTAAACGACCTTGGAAGGTGGAACAGGCACCTGGTTTTTGACATACATCCGATATGTCAGGAGGTGGATTAGCTATAGGCTGGAAATGCAGACTTTGAGTTGGCAACTCTGCATCACTCAATGAAATGCATAGCTCACAGTGTGTAGCTGGGATTAGCTTAAGTGTTGGAACTAAAAATGGTATGACTCTTAGGTGTATGAGGCAAGCGAATTCAGAGCTCAGGGATGAAGCACTCATATCAGGCCGGTTTTAGGGGTCATGTCTTGGGAGCGCTGGATGTCTCCGAAGCGCATTGGCTTCTTCTTCTGCCGTGCGGCCTTCTGCTAGAGGTCGGTAGCAGCTGCCTCGACTGATCTGGGGTCCTCGCTGAGGTCTACAAGTAGGCCCTCATCAATGTGCACTCGAACAGAGTCCTATCGCCTTCTTTTCCCTTTGTCAGCAGTCTCGGATGGGTCAAGTACCTCCTTTCCTGTAGACTTCCTAGGAGCTGCACACACCATGCTTACAAGGGTCTGTAACTGCTACGTTGAAAGCTAGGAGGCATGCATGGGAGGGTACATAGAGAGAATGATATATTTGGAAACCTAAAATCTTGAAATTTAGAAGGGGCGTATGCAGTAGGTCAGGCACAATGATGACTTTGACATTGGCATATCAACATACCTACTGGTAACGGGTAGTAGTTCGAAGTGGGTGAAATGGGAGGTCGAAATGCCGGGATTGGGTAATGTCGATCACGGCTTGTAGATGGAGGGGGGGTAGGCGCTGCCTCCGGCATATCAGGGAACTCCTCCTACACTGCTGATGGGATGTATGTGTTGGTGGGTTTTGCTGGACGTCCTGCGCCACGACCTCGCCTTCCTCCTCTCCCGCCCCCCCTGGCAGTCGAAGTAGATGCGTGCGATGCACCAAGATGTGCCAACTTCTTCTCGATGTAGAGCCGTCCTCCATGATCCAAGCTGATGTTTGGAATGTCCCGGCCTTCTGTTGCGGCCATGTAGTTGATTGCCGTCATAATGCAGATACTGTCGGCGCGCATTCCCTCGGTGTCTTTACAGGACATCTCGACCGCTTTCTTTGAAAATGTGGACTCCTGTTCCAGGGCATCCACTCTTGCATGGGCGATTTTAAGCTCTACCTGCATCGACTTCATCATGTTCTCAAGCCACGCCATGGTTATGCTCTCACTATCGGCGGACGTGGATGCCCTCTCAACTGGCCGTAATTTGGAGGTACTTGGAGGTGGCGAACTGGGGTTGCACTTACCTCCCCCCTGGACATGTCCACAATATAAACGGATCAGCAAGGTACGGCAAACCGTATTCCCTGAATTAAGACAGTCTCATGCGTACACGGGTACATGTCCCGCACAGCTACAATAATCAAAGGTGTTGCATGCAAAGTCCACATGTGACTATCACCATGTCAACATGCAAGAAAGCACACAGAAGGACCTGGGAGCATCTGTTAGCAAGGAATGTCCGAAACTAATGGTCTAAACCTGGAAAGAATGAGAGGCAGGGCGGATAGGCTTGGGCGGTGGCAACATTTTTGGAAGAGGTGGGACCTCGTCGGCGTCTGCAGCGCCGTCGTTTTCATCCGCCGACATCGTGTCCGCCATGGCTGCGTCGTCGTCAAAGTCCTGCCAGAAAAATCCATGCGAGTTAATGTTAACTGATGGTCCGCAAGACGAGGATGGTATGTTGTACACATCCAGTACATGGCCAAAACAGACCTACACCAACAGACAAGTGACATGCAAATTGGACCGAAGTTCGAGGTATGTGCTGCTTACGGGGTCTTCGGGTGCGGCGCTGCCATTGTTGCCCTGAATATGACTCTGCCAATCATAATGACCAGGACCAGAAACCATGGGACTTTTGCCAGGTCGTGCACCGACACTGTGTTCTTCAAGCACCTCGAGGTCATCTTTGCCATCATGGTCATCTTCGTCATCATGGTCGTCTTCGGGATCATCGTTCAGTTCTTCCTGACCGCGTCGCGTGACCTGGGCCCTGGCCTCCTGCATCCGCGAGCTTTTCTCTGCTGCTAGCTCAGAGTCCCAGTGTCGTACGAGTGCTGGGTATCGCTTTGGAGGGCAGCTCTGATGTCGAGTGCCAGTGCGGCGGTAGAGTTGGCGCCACTTGTATCGACAGGCACTCAACGATCCCATCAAGTATTTCCTGACGTACCTGGGCTTCAATGGTGGATCGAAGTAGAATAGGCGATGTACCTCGTGTTCAATGATATCGAGTGCGATTTGCGGATGCTCGGAGAAGTGTATGATGCTGAGGTCAAGTACCCTCTCAACAACGTCCCTGATGGTTTTGTTGAGGACGGTCTTCAGACCCGTCACCTCGCCGTAGGAGTTTGTTGGAATCATGGTCTTCCCTGCAGATGCGGCTCCTATCCTTTGCCCTCTCATGTAATCAGTCCGGAGCCTCCGCTGCTAGGCCCTCTTGGTCTTACTGCGTGCATCGCTCACAGGAACAATCTGATCCAATGATGCAACTCCAGAATGCGTTGTCGCCCAATTCTCCACTGCTGGCCACGATGATGGTGGTGACATTCTCGAGGGTGAGCTGCTATGAACGGTCCTTGTTGCACCGCCAAAATTGTGGTACGGTTGGCGAGTTGACCTCAGTAATGTGCTGCCGTTCCAAGTCATTGTGCTTGTAGTTGCAGAGGCATGCTGTGACGCCGCTTCAATGCTGTTCAATGCGCCAACCGGTGGACCCAACCCTGTGACACCCATTAGATACGGTCTGCGTGCACTGGTTTCAGGTGTCATATCCACTGTACTGGGAGCGTCTCCACACGGGCGCATGGACGTAGCCTCGGAAACAGATATCGTGCCTCTTTGCGGACGCTAGAACCTCTCTGGGATCATGCTTGCAATAGCAGAGGATACAAAGGCGGTCGGGTTTGTGCAGAAGTTTGCGACGTGGTGCCGGCCTCGGTCCAAAGGAGACGGCTGCCTCGCTCGTAGAGAACTCCGGCACTGTTCCATCTCATCGTCGACTACGTCGTCGGGGATGATAGGCGTTGCGGTCAGATGTGACTGCAGCACTTCCATGAATTGCATAGGGTTCGGTGTCTGCAGACACGTACTCAATTATGCGTAAGTACAAGCACGGACTCCATCAACATGTTGCTTGATCATGAACGTCTACAGAAAAACTTGCTATCTGGGATCATGCTTTGCATGCTACTTTCACGTCCATCATATCATCTCGGAACTCACTCGCACTCGCTCGAGTGCTACTTTCACAAATGTCATGCTATCTGATTGCGGCTTCTACTGCTAAAACCAAGTGCATCATGCTATCTGATCGCGGACTCTACTGCTAAATCCAAGTGCATCATAGTGGCCGATGCAGTGACGAGGGTGCCCATAAGTGCACATGGCTGTTGTTTCCATAATCACCGGCAGCACGGTAATGCCCATTTGTGATGCATCTACACTACTCGATTGACATAGATTATGCATCTACATGTTGAATTCTAGTTGAAAAGACAGCAATGACTGAAGTGTATCATGAAAGATCAGTAGACTCACCTCCCATGGCGCGTCCATGTTGTCCGAAAGAAATGCCATGCTACCATGTAGCTCCATCGCCTGCTGCGCTCAAGAAGCAGATGCTCAAATTCCAAAGGGGTGTGATCTCGCTCCTGATGTCTAGACGAAGGAATGTGACGGCCGTGGCAGTGTTGGAGTAGTTCCTGATAACTCTCGAGAAGATGGTCACAACTTATACTATGGGCGGCGTTGATGTACATGTTGCATGGGTCATGAGCGTGGTAGCTTTTGCTATGTCTAAACCCGTCGCGTCTTACCAAGGAGGCACTTGCCTGCTCAGCGAGGTTGTAATATTCTAGCCTATAAACCCTGCTATGTAGAATATTCTGGGTACTTGAGCCCGCACTGACGGCCTTCTAGGGCTTGCAATTACACCATGTACCTTACTACTTTAAGATTGTGCCCTTGTAATCTTCAGAGGTTGTGGCAGAGATATGCGCTGGAGCAGTGCGGAATAACTTTTTTGAGGACGTGGACATGTCCGCAGTAACTACCACGTTAAGTGGGATTTACGGTTGGCCCACCTGCAAGTTGCCCCGCACACGGCCTTCACTGAGCGGCAATGTGAGCCCCATCTTTGCTCGCAATCCGCTTTTTCCATATTGCATGTTTTACCACCTCTTACTTCGTGATTTTGAGCAATTTCACGTGTGCGGGTCTTTGAAGAGGAAACGTTTCAGCTGCGCGGGCTTCCGAAGAAGAAACACTTCAAATGCGCGGTTTCCTGAAGAGGAAACGTACTGCTCCAATGTTCTAGGAAAAAGTGTTTTGTACTACAACTTCCAAAATTTGCGTTCGTAGTTGTTGAGTTGAGACACCTCTATGAACACCACAAAGTTGAACAAAGTGAATGCAGTCATTTGGAAAAGTGACCGTATTACATTGTAGTTTTGACAAAAATCACTTTTGACTTCGCGAGGCCCTTCGTTTGTACATTACGCTTGTAGAAATGATCCGGGTGGCCGTGTTTGCAATCCTAGATTGGCGAAAAGTATCCCCGGGACGTTTTTAAAACACTGTTTTCGGTGAAACCTTTTGTGAGGTTTTTTTTCACCAAACATTGTTTTTTAAATTGGAAAAAAACATCTTCTAAAGACAATAGAGGCCCCAAATGAAGAAATTAAGACTTTGGAAAAGTTAGTTTTCATGATTTAGAACTAGTGGTCAAATTAAGTTTCAATTGAAGATGTTTTTTTTTATGGAGATGTATGTAAGATACCTTATGACACCTTAAAAAGTGACTAAAATGCTCAAAAACTACACCGAAATGCTCAAAATCAGCTTTGAGCTATAAAAAACAGCACACTTCATATTCACTTCCTAGTGATCACATATTGCACTTGGTGGTCCACTTTATTGTGCTTCCCCCCACTTGAAACCTAAAATTTCTAGATGAAGTTTCTAAAAGTGAAATTTGGCTTTGCAAATTTTACCACATACACTTTGCGGTATAGGGAGCATCTAGTAAAATTCTTAGGCAAAAATAATACTTTTAATCCCTTCATGTAGGCTGCCCGAAACAGCCGAGAGCCATTTTGGATTTCTGTTACCTTTAGGGGTTAACTTCCATCAATATTTACATGATATGAATATGGTGCCATTGTGTTGTTTCAAGTTTGCAAGTTTCCATCATTTGTTCTTAGCCATGCCACCAACCCAAAATCATTGGTAAAATTGCCACATATTTTGCACTATCAGTAAATTCAGAAATCTCATTATGTAGAATGTATTGCAATTATTTAAACTAATCAAATCTATACAAACATTGAAAAGTGAGTAGTGGATCAGAAACTAATCACAATGAAACTGTCCATGGCCTTTATTTTTAGAGAAACTAGTTATCACCCACTTTTAATATTCATACAGTATTGCACCTTGCTTGTAAAGAATTTGCGCAAAACTAAAATCACCCTCATGATGAATTTCAAGCAATTGTGGCTTTCATTAAATCCATTAAAGTACGTACAAAAATATTGTTTGTGCTCTATGTAATGTACTCAACAAATTCATCAAGAGACCATCTAAGTATAACAATCTACCATGGTTATTGGCCAAATTGTACCATTTGAATTTCCAAATGAAATAGTGATATTATCCCTTGTGACCTTTTAAGTCATTTAATACTACATATTCACTTGTCAAAGTTGGCTCATCATATCTTTTCTTTCCTTCTTAAAATCAAGAATTGGTTTAATAGCTTATTAATTAGGAGTATATGTTTCCTAGTGTAAGCTTGAAGTTTTTTCTATTTATCCGATGCCCAATGCCCAACGAAGGTAGTGATGTTGTATGGAAAGGGCATCTCTTTTACTGAACATATTCTAGAATGCTCTTAGTCAATGAACCTTAACTGTAAATATCTCCATTAATTTGAAGATGCTTTAGAATTGGTCTGTTTCCATGGATTCACATTTCCGAGACCCACAAACATATATCGAAAATATTTTAACTTTAGGACTTCCAACCTGATATCAAAAACCTCAAAAATCGCCAACTTCTCCCTTTATTGTCTGGTAACTTTTGGCCCTGGGCTTTGCCTGATGAGGGCTTGTATTCTTTTTCCTGTAATGAATTTTGCTTCAAAAAAAATAAAAAATAAAAATTGCCAACTTCTACCCCCACAAGAAAGCTAAACAGTCTTCATCTCCACGGTGCCATTTCCTCACTTCCGGTTTGATCCTCCCAATATTTACTGCTACGAATTCTCACACAAGTCCTATACAACTTCAACGGTTTCGATTTAAAAAAACCAAAGTAGAATGAACTCAAATCTCACAGATTCGGGAACCACTGGGACAAATTTAAAGGTTAACCAACCTAGGTGGCCAAAACACCCGGATGGTTATGACGCCGAGGGAAATAATCATTGAACATCAACCAACAATTGGAAGAAGGGATAGAGTCGTCGTCTTTGTGTGCAGATACAATCCACACAACTTCTGCATGGCTCGACAACACATTGAATATATTGGATGAAATTCAATAAGTGTGAGGAAAAAACAAATGAATTCTTGCAGGTGGCATTCTCGCACAAGCTCACTTCATTGTGTGTTATAGGAGGTCTTCAAAATTGCAAAACTACTCCAGTCCAAAAAAAACAAGACTACCGCACTCTTCTGCTCCGATGAAGAAGAATCATACATTCAAGCTCAATCTCCTTGTCAGGATCGTAGTCGGGGTGCATAGGATTGTTCATCGAAGATTAAGGTCCGCCCTCCATTCCACATTATTCTTGAAACAAAACAAACACGATTCAAAAAGATCGATATGTGCGATCCGAATGAAGAATTCAAGGTGCACTTACTTTTGAGATGTGCACACCAAGGCCCCGGTGCACTCCACAGCACTTGATACACAGAAACACTCCTATACTTGTCGATCTGCATTATCCAATCATAGAAGAACCCAATCAAAAACAGCAACACTTAAAGCATTCGATCTAACAATCAGAGACCCTGTATACCCTAGCAAGCACGATATTCTCGCAAAGCCAACCATAAGAAAGAAATGAAACAGAAATCGGATACATACGCCCATTTAGGATCTGCAGCCCCGCAGTCCGCACACACGCGGTTGTCAGGCTGCTGCAAAAGCTTCTTAAGTCTCTCCATCGCTCTCTTTCCGAAACACACCTCTGTCTTCACCACCAATTTGAGAGACGGTACAACAACCCTCCTCTCTTCTTCCCCCAAGTACTACCCTATTTCTTCCTTGCCAGCTCCCCTCACCAGAATCCACCACTCTCACTCCAGGATTTCCAACAGTAGAGCACAATTCACGCTCTAGAAAATGTCGGACACTACCACTAAGCCTAGCACCTCTTCACATCAACTCACTCCAAAAAAAAAAAACTAAACTAAAGTTCTCCCACATAAACTCCTTTCACATTCCAAAAGATGCCATGCAGCTCACAACATCAAAGAAAACTAAAAAACGAAAAATAAATTCCAAAAAATTCGCAACCGGCCCCTGATCCTCCCAAAGCCTCGAAAAACTAAACCTAAACCAGTAACCCAAATGTGACGCTTTGAAGCTGAACCCAAAGATCCTACCTTTCTAAACACCACAAAAACTCTAGACACGAAAACGAGCTCCACCCAAACTCACTCCCAGACTAGAACCTCAGTCAGATAAAAAAATTCATGCTCCAGTCGAATAACTAGAATCTAGAAACAAGGAATAAGTTTCGTAATGCGCTATAAGTCTTCAAATGCGCTGTAAACAAGGAATAAGTTTGTGTAGTTCCTATCTCTACAGTTCTATCCAAGTTTGTAATCTGTGGCCATCGGTAAGACAGAAGAAACAACAGAGTACAGAGATTTCAGTTCAAAACACGTACAACAACAATTTTATTCTAATGTAAACCCACGTAGACCTATTCTATCATCATGCAGAGCGATCCTATCATCATGCCTCAAGAACCCGTAATACAGACATTTCTACAACAAAAACTCAATCCCCGACGCACTACTGCCTCAGTCGCTCACTCACTCACAGAGTCACCAAACGTCTCAAAATTACGCTCAGCTACAAACGCACATTCCACCATTACAACCGCCAAGCACTTGACTCCACCAAACCGTATGCCAAGAACACAAACCTTCACAGACACTGACAACAACAGAGTACACTCAAAAATTGAAAGGCATCAAAAAAGAATCAATCTCCTGCTTCGTGACGCCTTATTCCCGCGACAGGCCCTCCTCCGAACCGCACACCCTCGCCAACGATGATGTCCACCTCCAAAAAATAGAAACAAAAAATTCCCTCCACAATGTAAGCTCGACTCCATTCCGCTCTCCTCTGCCTCCGGCACAACGTTTCCAATCCTACACGACGTAACGCCTCAGATTTCGGATAGATTTCGGATTTCCACAGCACTGATGGCGAAAACCCGACCCACAACAACCCGGCAACCACCTCGCCTCACTCCTCCATCTTGCAACCCACTGCAATCAGCCCCAGACCTCGCAGAGCTCGATCAGCGACTGGCACGCTTCAACCTGCACCGCTCTGGCCCTCAAACTCCCAACCGAGAGCAACCCACTTGCAACCTTCGCAGGAGCTTGCTCCCTCCCCAGCGCTGCTCCTGCCAGTGTAACCCTGCTCGCAGTCGCTGCCGCCATGTCTCCTCCCCCGATGAAACTCCCGCAACGAAATCCTCCGCTTGTCAATCCTCAAAACTAATCCCACAACTTCATGCTCCTCAAAACTGATGCGATTCACAACGCGCTTCAGCACCTTGTAATTTCCGCAGCAGGCGCCTCCCACAAATGTCCCATATCGAAGGGGACTTGTGGGAGGGCTCTCAATATAAGGAAGGAATTTACTCTACTCTTCTGTAAGAGGGGTACCGAGTACCGTAGCTTACTAGCAGCTTAGGCACTTGTTTGCCTAATAACTAATTAGAGTACAAAAAATTGTTAAGCACTTCAAAAAATGATATCTGAGAAGGTAGGCACTTTTGAATTTTAATTAAATGTGAATCAGGCACTTATCCAACTTCAAAGGCATAGAATGCTCAGTAAATTATATACGAGGAGTGGAGTTGTATTCAACAATGCATGTGGGATATGTGAACTTTGAGTTGAAACAACTAGTTAGTCTTCATTTTAATAACAAGCATAGCTTTTGCAAAAAGTCTCCAAATGACACAAAATTTGTTGGAGGTGAAAGATAGCATGATTTTAAAGCTTTTTTTAGACAAAAATATTTCCGAAAAAGTTGATTTGCTATGCACAAATGAGCTTTAAAAAAACTGTTTGGAACACATTTTGATACATGGACCTTGACGTGCTGTTTTGTTTATATCTTTTGCATAAAAACTTTTTTTGACATAAAACTTGTTGGAGATGGAAGAAGGCTTGGTTACTCAACGTTTCTTAGTTCATCACATTTTCATATAACTTCATCTTCTATGCTCAATCACACTCCAAAAATCTGTGTACAACACATTTCAAAAACCCCACCTAGAGTCTTGCTACTTCTTATCCCATATTCTTTGTGGAGTAGAGTAAGTGGGCTTGATTACAAAAGGAGCACCTTCTCTCCCTTCTCAATCATTCTATGCCTCAAAGTGAGATATGATCTACCGAAGAATTGAATTTTCTCAATTTTAGGCAATGATGAATTTTAAATTTCATAATATTAGGCAAAAATTGCCCATAATTTCCAAAAAATTTAGGCGTTAATTTTTAGAATTAATTTCTGCCTAAGCTGCTAGTAAGCTACGGTAATGTGGAATTGACGTGGAAATCAAAGTGGTGCTTGTGCCGGATTCCATCCACTCTCGGGCCCCTCACCCGTCCCTTCCCCACCCTTTGCCGTAGAGCCCTCTACCACACACGGTCTTCCTTTATGGACTTTTACCCAACTTTTAGTTTTTTTTTTTTTTTTTAAATCCTTGATTATTTGAAGCAAAATCAAATATGAATAAATCAACGTACAAGGATTAATGTTGTTTCCAAAATAATCTTTTGTCATGATGTAATTTAAAGAATGATATTTTAACTCATAGTGCCGGATTCGGCGAAATCGGACATATAATATTCACTTCAATTTAAATATATATCTTTTGAAAATTTCCTCAAATGTTTAATAAATGAAGAACTTTGAGGGGATTTAATTCTTTTTAATGCAATCGACAATCTAACAAACAATAGTCCTTCATGTATTTAAATATTGTAAAAAATAAGGAATTTGGGGAGCCATGTAAAATACAACTATTACCCTTAAGATTATTTCTAGGATTTTATGTTTTTACACAATATTCTTGATAGAAAACATACCCTGTAACCATAGTACCTAGTAGAAGGTTCTTAGTTATTATATACAACTACTACAAGTATTTTATAAAATTTTAGTATAGTCCTTATTTCTAATATTGATTATCTTTGTTTGTTTTCATTTTAAAATATGTATATTAATTACATAATTAAATCATGAATTTTTATAATTTGGAATTTAAAAATTAGCTTACCATCCTTTTCATATATGGTCACCAAAGATTGTTTCGTCTCTGATGAAGAGATGTAATGTTTTCGTATTGTTATCAATATTAATATTAAAATGCCATGATCCATCTATGTTGATTTAATGTGATGGTAGTTAACATTGCACAAAAGGAATATGCACTTGATGAATTACTACTGATAACTAATTTCTGAGACTGGAAAAACATAAAAGGGATATATACTTGGTGAATTAGCACTGGTAATTAATTTCTAAGATTGAAAAAACTTGAAAGGAATATGTAGGTGATGAATTAGTACTGGTAAATAATTCCTGAAATTGAGGAAACTTAAAAAACAATCTTGTAAAATTTGAATTGGGGGACAAATGATATATTACTTGCATTAAGTACCAATAACATATCAACTGTAAGTGTGACAACATACTACCCCATCAATTGAGAAAACATATAGAAATAAACTAGACTTATCAATTAGACCATTGTGTGCTAAATCAAGAAAATCATACTTACTTCACCCAAGTTCAAATCAAACACAACGACTATCTGTGTATGAAGAGGAAATGGATACTCTTCTAAAAAACCAATGACATGAAAATCCATTTGATCAATTCTAGCTGATTGAGGCCTGTAGATAAACGGCTTCTACCACAATCCAAGAGGTTTAGGCCAGTTTCTGTGCCTTCTTCAAAGCAAGGGCCAACAACCTGGGCTTTTCCTTGTTCCAACTCCCTTCTGAATAATAGCCTGCTGAACAGCAACTTTACGGACAACTGTCTTCCGAATACCACCCTTGCAAACACGAGGAGTCTTTCTAAGAACTCCCCCAAATTCCTTCGAAAATTTGAATTGCCGTACCATTTCCACTGTACCAAAATGAATGATAACACAAATAAATAATTCTTCAAATGTTTTACTTTTATGAAACTTATAAAACTTATATTCCAAATAAAAACACAAAGGTAATGAAATTAAAAATACTCACTTTTTTAAAAATGCTGGAAAATTTCCACAGTTCTTGCAAGGGCTTTCTTTCCGACATTCCTCTTCACAGAACATGACATTCCAATGATGTCATGTCCATAAGCCACCCTCGTACAATGAACAATTGTACTAGTAGAGAAAGCAAAAGTTGTCCCATTGCGAGGTGCTATAAAAATACCATACTCGGGTAACAAAAATTCTCCCCCATATTTGACATGACCACATCCTGCACGGTCTGCATACCAAAATCAAAATAAAATATTAAAAGATAATCATATATATCTACAATATTTTCTCTAAAACTTAAACTTCAAAAATAATGAATTTTTTTTAACTTACCTTTGGTAAACCAAGTCAAGAATGCAAAGCCCTCATCTTCAAGATCCACATGAGGTTGAGCAAAATAATTCAATGTAATCCCCAATGTAGTCAAGCATCGGTTTGCCATTTTTGCAAAATAGATCACAGTGCCTTCCTGTGAAACCAAGTCTTCCTGCAAAAAACTCCCGTACTAGCGATCAATGATTGGTGCAAGCAATGCATTTGTCAGGAGGTCTGATATGTACTCCAATTCTTCTCCCCCAACTATCTTCTTCTGTAATTTTGCCCGTACCCCATGCGAATACCTACAAATATACATGTTTATAAAATAAATTCAATATGGTAAAAAAACTAAGAAAAATATATACATATATACAAAATGAAAAAGAAAATAACATATTAAAATGAACACAGTACCTTCCAAACTCATCGACATTACCCTTATGCTTTCCTATGTCCCTCCTCCATCCACACATAACAGTCCATCCTCCCTTCTTTTTCTTACTCCTTTGTAATTTTCCACCACAAAAGTATATACCCTTGCTAATCTCTTCAATGAGGGTACATTCTTCTGATGAAATATCATCAAAGGCAATAATGCCTATGATATCATCCTCTTCAACCAAGACTGTAGAATAGTGGATCTGGTTTAGGCATTTCACAGCGGCATCCAAATCATAATTGAATTTCTCTTCTTCACTTAGTTTGCATTGTCTCTTAATCTTTAGGACCCTCCGAACACAAAGGGAAATTGAAATCCCCTAGGCCCGAAAAGATTCAATTATGGATAAACCCACAAGAGGATCTTCGTACTTCAAAGGATTTGAAGTACCACTAACCTCGGAAGAAAAGAAGGAAATCATCATATATTTCTCATAGTAATCAAAATCACTGTGGATGGTTGGAAGCCCCAAAACTGTCAAACGGTCCCTATGTTTTTTTCGACCATTGTGGGCCCGAAAGTCCCCAATTGTGTGTGCAGGTGTACAACAAACTGTACACCAAAACCGGGGATCCTTAGTAAAATGGTGCAATCCGTGAAGGGGAATCTCACCTTTGGATTGGGAAAAATAGTATAACATAATTTCCTCCAACTCGGTGTCCAAAGGGATGTTGAATTTTTTTAACATCTTAATATGGTGGGCACTCTTCGGATGTCTCTCTCACTCTACAATGCTCTGGATTTTTTGATTACAAAGTCCACAAAACTTAGCTGTCCTTGGTCCTTGAGCACGTGTCATCCTTTCTTTCCAAAACATCTCCATTTTGGTACCTACAGTACCTAGAAACAACAATAAATATTAGTGAAAATTTGAATGTTGAAAAAGTGTCATCATGGAACCGTAAGATAAGAGAGATGACATTACATGAATAGTCTATTAAAATATCAAAAGCCCCTACTGCCAACGTAATTTTCTCTTGCACACAAACATACACTGCAGTAACCACAAATGGATCAATAACAATTAATCCAAAGCCACCTTCAGCACTGAGCCCCTTGACTGTACCCTTGATCCACTTCTCGTAAAAGGCTATCCTGCAAGGGTGCATAAGAACGACAATAAAATCAACATTCATATTCCAAAGAAATAAGAAATTCTTAAATACCAGATAATAAATATTAGGTGAGCATGGGTTCCATGGGTTAACATTAAAAACAAGAAAACAGGCATACAAATGCTTGAGAGATGAGCTTCAAATCACTTAGTCTTAGGAGCTGAAGAATTAGTATGTACACTATCACTTGAGGACCAGCATACCAATCAAGTGTGACTCCACTAATATTATCTCAATATCCAGATGGCAGCGCACCTTGCAATGAAGCCTCAGAAAAGGGCAAAAGTGCCTTGAAGTCCAGAAAATTTCTTTGTCATGACTTTTTTCTCACGACTAATCATAAGTTCTCCAATAACTTGGAATCGGAATCTAAGCTCCAACAGAGTGATTAATTATTCAAGTTTGCTGAAGATACATGTAGAAGTGTCAACAGTCCTGCAGTGCGGTAAACCTTATGTAAATAAAGAGATTATCACTGATATACTACAAAGAAGCACCGTGACCGAATGGACAATTGACCTAGTCCTCGATCTATGGTAATGAGTTTTCTTGTAACTAAAGTATTTTTACTCAAAAATAAGCAATACAATGTTGGAAAATATACATATGACCCCTCCCCCTCCCCGCCCCCCCCCCCCCCCCCCCCCCCCCCCCCCCCCCCCCCCCCGCTATTCCTCCCTCCTTTACATTCAAGCAAAACCAAAGATCATATGTTTAATACCCTCAAGAAATCCCCCCGCTATTCTTCCAAGCAATTCAACTCATAAACTAGAGTATGCAGTGCTAGAGTACACATGGTATTGAGCCTCACACTAAATGAAACCAACTAAATTGTTTTCAAAATATCAATTGATTCAGAAAGTCATATGATAACTGATGGGTAAGTAATTAGCTCAAAAAACAGTACACACTCAGTTCGGAATTTAATTCACTAGCTTTGGCATGCCACTTTGAAGTTCCTTCTAGTAATCTGCTAAATCTTGGTTAATTGATCTGTTTTGCTCAATTTTATGTTTAGTGATGATCAAGACGACCATACTGAAGTTTAGTGTCTTGGACTAATATGCTACTATTATAAATTCATGTTAAAATAACGGTATCTGCAAACTCTCCGAAGATGGGACTCACATGGTATTGATTTTTGATGAAAAGTTGCTTGGTAAATATCCCCCCAATTTGTCGTGGCTCAAGTCCCTACATTGACAGAGACCAGCGCAGTCTTAGCTCCGAAGATGATCATGGTATGCATGCTACACCAGGCTTTACTCCATGATAACAGGGAAGCTTCAAGGGGTTGATGCTCGTACAGAAGTCCGTGCTGAATGCTCTACACCCATGCCTTCTAAAGAAAGACCATCGTTGAACAAAGGAGTGTAGCTACTCTTTGTATTAAAATGAATGCAATCACTTAACAAAAATCCAGTCTGCAACAATAGACAACAACAAGAAGTCATGTAAATGAACTGAAATGTAAATGGCGAATTACTCCATTGAGTGCATTTAAATCCAACTAGAATATATTTATGTTGACTTGTTTTTATTAAAAAGTAATTTATTGCAACAACACAAGTCAGCTCAAATTTCCACAGCCACAACAAGCATCCAAGTTGGTGATTACAAGTATAGCAACTTTTTTAACAGAGAATCCACAACATGAAACTAGCAACCTCCAATGGAAATTTGAAGTAGTTCAAGCACACACACCAAAAAGATTTAATCCAAAAGGTTAATGTATCATTATAATGTATGATTGAAAAGTCAATGTGGTTTGGTGAGCATATCATGTTTCCTCACATGAAACAAAAACAACCACATGAATGTGGACGGATTTGTAACATGCAAGGAAGCCCACCCAGAATGACAAGAATGCTTGAAAGCATCCACGAGATTCTGAATGGACCTATGACAGCAACAACCCCAATGTAAAACACAATTACTAAGTGAAATAATTTCATATTAAAATCAACATTCTCAACTCACATAATCAGGATCCACAACACTTACGAACTTAACCAATCCACTACACAATCACATGGCAATCATCCATAGTAAAAGACCACATGAACATATCAGCGATGTAAATTCGCTTGGTCACCTTTTATTCCCAATTCCCTCTTTCTGTTACACAAATGTATTTGTTATGATGACACTAAATGTTCTGATCATTTTGCTCATTCTGAGTAAACCTGCATCCATTAGTTTAGGTCTACTGGCCCATTCCAAATATTGAATTGTGCACACACTGCCTATTGGAAATGAGCTTGCCAACCTTATTCAACATCTACTCTCCCGCTTCAATGTGGTCTTTGCTGATTGCTCATTCCATGTGCAAGCGTGGAAACGTTCAATTCCCTTGTACAGATTTCTGTCGCTTTCCCCACCTTCTGCTTCCCCGTACACCAATCCTTCAGCTGCAACACACTCAAATAACACGATAGAGTACCTGCAGCAGGAGAGAAAGAAAAGGTTAAAGGCGAGGACAGGCAAACAAGTACACAGCCTGACATCGTACAATATGAATCTGCAATTTTAAATATCAAAATATATCAACCAGACCTGTCAACGGGGGCCTCCGTCAACCTATTCTGCTGAAAACCAGGCTCTGTATCCTCTCGGTGATACTGTTTAAGAACACTAGTTAAGATCCACCTAATCAGTTTCTCTGAAGTAACAAACACAACAACAATCTGCACAGGTTTCTAATGCATAATCAACACCAAATATTAGTTGAACTTGTAACTCGTCGTGAACATTTCTTCAGACTCGATGTGATCATGGAAGGATTCATTTCAGAATGACTTGTGGTCTAACAGCTGTTAAGCAGTGCCATCAAGCAAATTAAGCCACAATAGCACGAAGGCAATCTGTACCAGTAAGGAAAAACTCGTTCGTGATTCACAACGCTAGATCCAAATTCTTCTCCCCAAGCTTCTCAGCAACATCGCATCTTCGTCTGAAAAAACACCAAGTATGTTAACAGTATGTCTACGTTCAGAAAGAAGCATATGTTACTTAATAACTAACCCAAATATTCAAAGCTCCAGATGCAATATGAAGATTCTCAAAAACCCCTCTAAGTTAACAAGAGAGATTTGGTTTTCCTTGTTTGAGCTAAACAATAGTCTTACTTCATGGTATCTGCATCATATGGGCATATCCCAAATAGCGCTCAGCTTCCACGGTGGTCCCTCAGAATCGCCAAAAGCACGTACTACCTCAATCTGTGACAAGAAAGTGGTTATCAGCAGCATGTTCTCCCATTTTCATTTATATGACTTTCAAGATAAATATTGAAGAGTCTAAGAACACTAGTAAAGATCCACCTAATCTTAGTTAGATATCTGGTCATCTATAGCAAAAACAATCCTTACTTGTATCGCAACTCGAGATGTAAAGTTGATTGACTCGTCTTCGGTGAGTTTCTGCGATGGAAGTTTTCGTCGGCTTGCTTTCGTGACACCCTTCGTCGTCTCTCCTGATTGCTGTCGCGCTAATAGTCCCTCATGAAAATGCACCTGCCAGGAATGAATGCTGTCAGTACTCCAGAAGAGAAATAAATCTAGAAGCACCACCATGGAGTTCCAAACTGCACCATGACCGAATCTGTGTCTCCATAAATTACCTGGTTGTCCAACACAAGAATCTCAGAGAGATTAGTTACAATTGAAGACTCGAGGAATTACAGTATCAATTAGAACAAAGTTTCAAAGAACTATATCTAGAGTGTCATTTCCGTCACTACTTTCGTATCTCAATCTTCAACCTCCAATGATGGAAAGAGAATTGATTGCCTATAACAGTTTGTTCCCATGAAACCACTCAAACAATGTCATCCAGTAGGGTTCATAATAGACTGGAATTCTCAGCACAAGTATCTTTCAACAAAATAAGGACAAACAAAGAGATATGGATCGCTTGTAGGTTTTCTGGCTCAGGCTCTCACCTCGGCATCATAACTGTAACTGTTCGCTGTAGTAAATCGCTCTTGAACCAATTTCTTTGTGTGGTCTATCATCTGCCGTCCTGTCGCCCACAAATCACCGCTAGTACATCAAGAGCTTTCAAAATCGAGGGCATACTTAGGTTCATTCTTGCTGCAATGACTAGATCATATTCTACATTCCAAAAATTATAGTAGAAAGGTACACATCAAATTGCTCCAACTCAAACTCATTGGAGCAACCAATTCACCAAGTTAAGTGAATAGCGATTAATAAAAATAATTAATTAAAAGAAGTGGGGAATAAAACTTGCATATCTAAAATGTTGGTCGTCTGAAATTACCAAAGCTGATAACGCTGGAGGAGATTTCAAGGCAAGGCAGCTGCCCAATGGTTGCCCCCGTGAATCCGTACACTGAATTTGCACTGACCTGCAGTTATTCACAATGTTAAGGAGGTGCCTTCTCCCTGTACCGACCTCAATATTTCTCGTATAACTATTCCGATGCAGAAAGAATACACAGCAGTATGCATCATCTCAAACGATTTTCTCCAAAACGTGAATTTCCACCAAAAGCAAAAAGCAAAATTCTTTTTAAAACCTTGAGAGCAAGCTGCCGTCCATCCAGCACAGCCTTCTCCAACGGATCTGTTGCTTCCTGTTAACAGACACGGATGCATCGCAGATTATGTGTCCGGACAGCTGGAACGAGGAGCAGTAACGAAGAATAGATCACAAACCAAATAGTACCCATTGACTTCAAAATCCTGTTAACCACACATCATATAACAAAAATGTCGCAAAAGTATTTCAATCAAGGCACTAACATAACCAAATCTGAGAAATCAGGAAAAGACTAACACGTTACTGAAGAATTCCTATGTAGAAGAAAGTAAAACTTTGATTATAAACGAAAGAGCAGGTCAAAATTAACTTCGTTTAATTGAATGTTTGTCGCCTGGAAATTCGCTACATTTTCCACAAGACGAAGGCCATCTACTAGAAGCACAATTCAACCTCGAATCACAGTGAAGTGGATGAGGTGCGATGAGGTACCCTAATTAAAAACCTGCATTGTCCAACACCGAAAACCCTCCGATGTGCGAAGTCATAGGTGATTAAAAAGCCTGCACCGGGGTTTATCTGCAAAGTCGTAAGCAGATGATGCACACCAAAGCGACGAAAGCAGAAGCCATGCACAGACAGAGCGAAATGCGAAGCCACGTAAGATCCCGCTGTCTTCACATTCATAGCTCGGATTCACGCAGAGCGACCACCTCGCCTCACTCCTCTATCTCGCAACCCACTGCAATCAGCCACAAACTGCACCGCTCTGGCCCTTCAACCTGCACCGCTCTGGCCCTCAAACTCCCAACCGAGAGCAACGACGCGCAGGAACTTCCCGCCCCGACGCACCTGGAGCTGCATCTTCAAACCTCCGCAAATTTTGGATCACCAGGGCTGAAATTGCACCTGGGCTTGGCTCCTTGCACAGTGCGAACAAGCAGCCTCGCAACGTCGTGGCCCAGGCGATCCGTTGCAAATCTGAAAAGGCATCGGGTCTGGCTTTACTTAGAGCCTTGGCGGTTTGTCATTTACTACACTTCATGTGAAGTTGATAGTCAAATTTTGAAACATTTACTGTGGGAAAATCACAAGAATTCTAACTTTAATCCCTAAACGACAATCATCCACATTTAGGCTTTTTCTTGAAATTTGGGCCGGTATCAAAGATGTATATTTTGAAACTATTTGTGAATGTTTGCCGTAACAAGACCTTTGAGGGAATCTTTTTTTAATTCATTTTGACATTTCAAGAAATATTTATGGTACCCGCAGTGTAATTTTGTGTTTGGTGGGTAATTTGGGCAGCCATGCCAAATACATTTGTTACTTTGAGGTTATTTCTACAAATATTTAGTGTTCATCTAGTTGAGATTTCCCACTTCTTTTTACTACGAAAATGTTCACTCCACAAAATATCAAAGTTTTGTCATCATTCTGGGTAACGAAAAAAAACCAACTTTTGTTTTCATCCCAACTATTTGTATTGTTTGTGTAGATTGGGACTTTATGAAATTATGGAATTTTAGGGAAAGAAATAGGATTTAACATTCTTGTATATTCAACTTAATAAAAATATTATTTACAACATGTTGTACTTGTCTTTTGTGTGTTAATGTTTGTATACAATTAGCTACCTTAGTTGTCTTTGTAATGAAAATTTGGAGAATTTGGGGGTCATCCAAATTCCATAAAGCACAAAACCTAAGAAAACAAGTTCAAATGTTGTACATGCTAGTTAAAATCCGTGTCAAAATAGTTTGTTTTCAAATTTCAATTGTTATATTCTTCAAATCTCTAGAATTGATTATGATGAAATGTTTTGAGTTATGTAGTAAAATAATTTTCTTGAACATCTACAATCAGAATTACAAAATAATGATGTTTTTCTCATTCATGCTCTTTACATTGGAAATAGTAGTTTTGGAGCATTTTTGGGTGAAATATAATCAAGGAACTTCATGGGTTACAGTGATACAAATATAACTCCAGTTTCTAAATTTCTAAAATATCATGTGATTACTGTAGTCCAAAAATCACATTACAAGTAGAAGACCAAACAACAAATTGATGGAAAAAATTACATTATGTTTGCTAAATGATAAATTCAGCATGTAGCAAAACTATGTCAAGGCGTTCAGCTTTGAAAAATTCTCAGTGATTATGTTTCAATGTGTCCGAAGTAGGAAAATAATAAATTCGTGGAATGTTGGATTTACAGTTGCCTTATATCAAAATATTTCTCGATTGGAATCCAATGAAATGGAGAATTTCCGAAGGGAATAGCCTTAGTATATATTTGTTGACATTACACCAAAGATTCCTTGGATTCAAGCCCATGTTATTTTTTATAGATAAAAAATGGGGTTAACCCCTAAAGCATTTGGCCATAAAATCCCAAATTCTGCCTCAATTCTGCCCTGTTTTAGTTCAAGGAAAAATTATGCAAATTTAAACCTATGTTAAAGAATCTAACCGTAGGATCTAGTACCTAACTTGTACATGTATGTGTACACAAAATTTTAGATTGTAACTCCTTGCCGTTTGGAAGATCATAAGGTTTGAACTTGAGAGAAAAGTTTTTTTTGGTACTGCCCGGCAGGGACAGCCACCCTTTGGAGAGTGAAATAGCCAATTTTTTGAGATCGTGCGGTTGGAGGCTCTTCAGTTTTGGATTCTAAAGTGAGTTGGGAGTATGCTCAAAAAAATTGAAGACAATACAACACAAAGAAGCATTGGAAAACCACATTTCCAGTGACGGGAGTCAAATGAATTGCATATACATTGGCTCTTTCTCCACACTACAAATGCCTAAGAAGATCATCTATTTTTTGAAATCCGAACGGTGTATACATGCATTTGTATGGAAAAGAAATTTTAGAGGAAAAAAATCCAAAAAATAAATAAATCCAAAATAGATATGAATTTTACAACATATACTGTGGTTTAGGAGGAGAAAATGGTGAAGGAAAAATGGGTGACGAAGCTGTTTGAAAGTTTTTATCAAACTTGGAACTTTGACTAAATATATCTCAAGATCCGTACGGTCAAACTTTTCAAAACTTGGTACGTAGACTAATTAGATAGCTTTGAACAAGATCTTACGGTTGGATTTCTCAAAATCAAGTTTCAAAAAAAATTGCGAAACGATTTCAGAAAGGATCATTTGGAAGTCACTATAGAGTGTCACAAATTTGGTACACCACTCCAAACGTGCCCGAGCTGCCCTGAATTGAATTTTGATCTTTACACACGAATTATTTCTAAACTACGGGCCCGATGAAAGTAAAGTTTGGTCTTGTTAGAAAGATATGACAATTTCCTATGCTGTGCCAAAGATACAACCACATCCGGTAAAATTTGACTCATAGGGAGTCTGACCGGACCCAAAATCATACCAAAACTGTTGAGTTGATGCTTTAGGGGTTAAATTTGTACATTGAAGAAGTGTATCATGTTTCCTTAGGCACCAATCCATTAAAAATATTAACCTTAGAAGCTTGTTTTATTTTTAAGTCCAACAAGAAACTTTAGTCCTCAAGTAATTGGAATCTAGAAGTATATTATTGTAACTCCTAAAGTTGAAAAGAGCCCTATAAAGGTCCATTAAGCTATGGTCGAGTTATTAATTATAAAATACAGATTGTATGCACATGGTTTTGTAGATCGAGCAGTCAAAGCTTTATAACATAGCTCAGTGTAACTAACTGGTTTTAATTTCAAGAATATCACCCACCTTACTGTGCTCCCATTCAAAACCAAGGTAAATGCTAAAGACCTAGATACCACTTGTTTTTTTGGATTAAACCCTTGTTTTTTACCAAAAAAACAACACCAATTATTTTGTTAGACCGATACCAAAGTGCTTTTGGAGGTACATTAGCAATGTTGGCCATGCATAGACGGTCTTTGCTGCTTTGACATGTAAAACATAATGACTTCCTTCTTTTGTGATTAACATATGAATTTCAAAACACTTTCTCCATTTGTTTTTAGACCATGGATATATATATATATATATATATATATATATATATATCCGTGGTCAAGTATTTGGAATGAGCTTTATTAAAATTATATATGCTTATCTAGATGTTGGGACAATGAGCTGGAAAAATCTTCCGAGAACAAGCGCCCATCCGTATACAGAACCTTCAACCATCGACACCGCAACTTCAAACGTGGTCAGTGCGGCTCTGTGATGGCTCTGTGATGAATGTTGGCTAAAGGAGAGTGAAGCATGGGCTGATGCTGTTCTTGGTACATGCTACCCTCTAGTATTCCTAGCAGTTGACGTCATGTTACAGCAGACACAGCGCTGGTTCTGTGACTGCAATGTACATCATGTATGCCTTGTCGTGGGATGAACTGACGTGTGTACGTGTGCATCAATGTTGCCACAGCAAGCATGGACTACGAAGGAATTGGGTACCACGACCTAAACCCTACAATTTGCGAGCAATGGCGTCATTGAGCTTCAGATCAAACATCATAGACTTCCCTCTCTCTGTAGACCCTGACGCTTTAAATTGTACTCACAATGCAAGCATGTACTGGTAATCCACATGATATGTCATTGTTTTCCTAATCCTTCAGTTTGTTGTAGAGGTAGTTTTGCCGTTGTAGAATAGATAGTACGAGCTAGAAGGGAGAGAGAACTAGTGGTTGGAACTAATAGCAGAATCATGAGCAATGGTGAACCACGGAGTGCTGTGGAGGGGAAGATCAAGGAGAACTTCACGGAGTCACGTACGCATGAATGGCAGATGGCCTGGGATATGCCATGTATGTGGTGCCGCAACATACTCAATGTGCAGCGCATGCACCGCAGTCGAGTGTTACGTATGTCCCTATGACTGCTACGAAGAAGCACACATTTACATTGACAAGAAATTGAGAAGATCGAAAGGTGCTGGATGGCGATGGAAGATGGTAACGTGCCCTGACTTCATTGCACAGTACTTTTATGAAAGATGAAAGCACCACCTTGGATGTTGAGGACAAGTGTATTAAACAATGTCATCGCTTGTTGTCAATGTAGGGTGCGAAGGGCCCCCGTCCATGTAATTGTCCTTAGTGCGTCTGTCTGTGTTTGATCAGTCGATAGCGACAACAATAGTATAAAGAATAGTGTAGAGGCGATGATAGGTTCTCAAGACTGGGGCACAACAAGATGCGGCGAGGAGAGCAATTTTACAAATCGGTATCAGTTGGCAATGTGCGTGGAGACAACGATATATTGAGAAGCGTTTAAACAAGACGGCCTTTGGTTGACATTCACGAAGGATGCAATCCCGTGCGGTGGATTCTATGTTGGGACAATGAGCTGGAAAAATCTTCCGAGAACAAGCGCCCATCCGTATACAGAACCTTCAACCATGGACACCGCAACTTCAAACGTGGTCAGTGCATCGGATTGGAGCCTTCGGAGATTTGGAATCACGCCTATTCCACACTAGGTACGTTTCCAGACCATGTAGTTTATTGAGAGGCACATTTAATCCTAGTCCGCTTTGGTAATGTGAGCCACCTCTTAAATTTTCTAGGTAGTACTTTACATATAAGTGTATATAAAAACCTACTCAATGTTTGCTTCAGGTATGATTATGTTTATTTCAATGGAAACAATAACTAATGTGATGCTCAATCTGTAAGCTCATAGTATTGAATAAGTTTAGTCTCCAGAAACGTTGGAAAACCAAACTCTAGTTAGAATTGTGGAAGCATAGAAGTGTCTTCTGTTTTTTCAAACCCCGATATAACTCTTTTTATTATTATATGTATCATAGGAAAGTTTCCATATTTTTTAGAACTCATGTTTTAAAAAACGATTTCTAAACCCCCATCCCTTGTTCCCCACCTTTACCCAACAATTCTCCCTTTACCCCTCAGTCCTTTTTAATATATTCTTCATTATTATATATATAATATGATTTATTTTAATTTTAAAATACTGGTATTAAAAATTAATTTCAGAACCCCCTCCCCTTTTCCCTCTTATTTTCCCCCCCTCTTATCCCCTTCTTCCTCTTTTTCCTCATTTTCCCCCTTTTTCTCCCGTTTTCTCCAATTTTTCCCAATTTTCCCCAATTTTTTCCCCTTTTTTGTGTTTTTTTTTTTTTTTTTTTTTTTTTTTTTTTTTTTTTTTTGTGTTTTGTTTTTTTTCCCCTTTTTCTGTGTTTCGTTTTTTCTCCCCTACGTGACGCTATATGCTAGATCCTCGTCCCTACTCTACTAAGGTAGGAAATAGAATGTCCCACCCATGGAACATGATGGCACTTGATGCCCTTCCAGATGATGCCCTTCCTCATGATGTCCTTTTAGAAAGGTGATGCCACATCGTCACTCAAATGGGGGGTGGGTAGATTCCATGGGACCAAGTTGTGACATAGGCAGATTCGACGGGACGGGGTTACAGCCTGGAGAAGGTGACACGGATGAAGGTAGATTCTACTGATGTTTTTTACTGTCGTCTTCGTTGCAACATGTCTTCCGTGAATTTGATGTACTTACATGCGCTCAACATGTGGTGAAAACATATTTGGACAGCAGGGTTGTTGTAGTTGGTGACGCCTCTTCCCAGGGAGTTGGAGTCGGTGAGGACCTGGTGTCCGCCCTGGAGGATGCAAACCTCCACATCGGCGATGACATGGCGCCTGCCATGGCCGTTGGAGTTGGCAACCACCCCGATCTCCTAGTCAACGACGTACACCAAGACTTTGCCGTCTACGTGCCCTCCAGCGCCACGACCACGTCCGCTGGTAAGTATACTGTATCCAATCCTGCATCGTAGGTAGAAGTTTCAGAGCACGTAGTAGCATCCTTGAAACACTGATCTATGCCCCCTTTCCCATTATACACTCGTTCACAGTTCCACGGAATGTGACCTCCTTCGGATTCTCTTGCATTTACTTTTGCTCTAACACTGCCTCTAACACCGTGTCTCCTAAATGTCAAATTTAAATAGCAGATGTGACGGGCTCAGAGCTAGAGGTGGCTGTGGCAAGAATGATCGGAAGTGACGAGACATTGTTCCAGCAACCCCCTGAAGATCAGCACAAAGCCCTGGACTTCACGACTGCCCCTGCCTTACCATTCCGGCACATCCCTCTAGGTAATTTCGCACAACCTCTACCCTGGGATTTATGTTGCCATTGCTTTGGACAACATGTCTATGACCTAATGGCAACCATGTTTTTTTGCTTGCAGCTAACCCTGAGGATCAGAGCATTGACAACTCTCGGCGCATTGTACAAGGCCAACTCGACATCTTCAGGGAGTCCGTACAGGGAGTCCAGAAGTGGATTGACAACTTGGACGATGAGCTTACCACGCTCGTTGCGCTATGTTCGTATTGGGAGAGGAGGAACGAGGAGCTGTTTTGCATGTGGGAGAGGGAGAAGGCAGTGGTGCGGTACCTGCGCGCAAGGTCACTTCGTCTCCATGCGGAGCAGCTGCAGATGGAGACAGGAGCCCGATCTGCAAAAGATGCGGCGTGGGTGGAATGCGAGCAGGTGTGGCAAAGCGCGAGGAGCAAGCGGATCGCCATTGAGGAGGCCGGGGTTGTGCATTCGAAGTTGGTGTGGGCGCTTGGTGTGTTTGAAGCGGAGCAGGAGAGCACCGCTGCTCGTTTGCATATGGAGCTTGCCTCGGGAGCTCCTCTCGCCGTTGCATTTGAGAACGTGGGGCTCGCTTGCGGGTGTTCATCTCCGTCGTGCCTACTTCCTACTGCTCTACAGGTCAATGTATCCCTTGCAGTGTGACCACGATACCCTATACCGCACCCCCTTAGACAGTGTCACAACATCTGTAGATAGTCTTTCTCATTTTTTGTAGCATTTCCCTCGGCGAGTTTTTGAGTCTCAGTACATAGAACTTCAGGTGCGAATCTTCTAGAACACTTGAATTCCCGGCGCTCTTACGAAGCTCGAGGTCACTGTACAGTAGACCCTCTGGAAAACCCTAAACGGGCATAGCCTAAGGACAAGACAATTTTTTGTGGCTAAAATGGAGATGGACAGTTAGCATAGTGATTGATACCTAGATTTTGAGAGATAGGCTGCTACAGTGTAACTAGGATTTTATATAATAGGATTTTATATAATACAAACTCTCGGCTCCACTATGTTTGTTGTTGAGTCGACATCGAAGTCCTGAACATTGAGGCCCTGAACACCTAGTTTTTAGGTGGAATGGGGCGGACATGTGAAACTTAACACCTGGAATGCAAATTTCATTTTATCTTGAAATCGGATTTTAAGTTTTTCCAAAAACCCTGAATTGCGATTGGACATAGAATTTTGCCATAAAGTCACACACAGCGAACAACCGTTTTTGCTTGGAAAAGCTCCTCTATTCGCAGTAAAGTGGCATTTTGAACTGCCCTGGGTTTGAGAAAGTCGAAAGGAGTGTTGAGAGGTAGTTTCCGGCACATACGAGGGTAATTCGAGCAGCCACATCACTCTCAGTCTCACAAGGCGACAAAAATGGTGGCGTCACAGTTTAGGAGGGCTCTCTGATTGGCTGCAAATCCCGAGGCACTATTCACACATGTTATTTTGCATCCCCACTCACTTTTCTATCACAGCTCACAATTAAAAAGACCCTGTTTCCTTGTAGTGATATGTCTCGAATGTGGGAGTTCTGGATTTGCTTCTCAGAAACTGGATAAGAAAGTTGGCCCTTCATACTGCGAGTTTCGCTTCTCTTTCAGTGCAGGTCTGTCCGAATTACTGTGTGCAATTAACTACATGGGCGGTTGACAATGCGCAACCGTGACTAACAAGCATGCAAACAGTGTCTCAGTTCTCGTGTTCCTAATTACCAGAGTCTCACAAAAGAAGCGTAGGAACGAATCACCCATATGATCATCGTCAAATTTTCTGGCAGCTTTACTTCATATCAAAGAGTGCATACATGATTTATTGGTAACCGAAGCCTGGTTACACAGCCTTATGTAAGACCTTTGAGGAAGTTGTAGTGCCTTACAGCAGCTTCTTTTGTCAATTTGAATATTTTTAGCGATGTTGGAAAAAGATTCCAAGTATTCCAAAAATTCCTAAATGATTCCAAAAGATTTTAGATTCCCTGAAATTTTGTGGATCTGGCCATTACACTATTCAAATCGATAGAAAGTAAATAGCTATTTGTTGGTTTTTATGAAAAGTTTTAAAATTAGTGAAATCTGTCATTGTAGTGCTTCAAACAACACAAATTTGTTGATTTTTTGTTGATTTATTCATGATTTTCTACTAGTGTGATTCCATTGACCAATTTGCCTTTGTCGGATAGCTATTTGTTGGTTGCAGGCTATTTGGTCACGGCTCTTGGTCCCTGGGACAAGTCAGATTGGGTTAGTGACGGGTCTGGGCGCAGTAACGGGTCAGGGATGAGTGACGGGTTTGGATTCCAGGCGGGGGGAAGGATTCGGCGAGGCACTCAGTGTGAAGCTGGGCAACGAGACGATGCTGTGAAGGTGATTGCGGAGGTCTTTGATTGTGGAGGTGATCTCAGCGATGGAAGACGACGCCCCTCTCGCAATCCCGCTCTTCCCCACTTCACCCCAACCTCACAGCACTGCTGATCCACATGAATCCGTTCCTGGACAGGTCTCGGAGACTCCAGCATCTGGAGACGGGGCGCAAGGCAGTGGCGATGGGCAAGCGGAGCCCGTGGGGATCACCATGATCACAGGCTACTTGGGTGCGGGCAAAACCACGGTGAGCGAAGAATGGGAACAGTTGATTGATGCATCTTGGCGCCTTAAACCCTAAACCCTAATTCGAGCCTTAAACCCTAAATTAGGGTAATTCGTGGGTTTCTGATTGAATTGGAGGGTGTCATGTTGTTGGATTGAGCATTTTTGTGGGAAGGGAGATGAATTTGGGGGTGGAGGTGGTTTTAAGAATGGGTTGAATTTGGGTGGGGTTTTTGCTGCAGTTAGTGAACTATATATTGAATGAGAGGCATGGGCGGAGAATAGCAGTGATTTTGAATGAGTTTGGGGATGAGCTCGGGATAGAGAAGGCTATGGTGAACGACGGAGCTGGTGGTGCACTGGTGGAGGAATGGGTGGAGCTAGGTAATGGTTGCGTTTGTTGTAGCGTCAAGCACAGCTTTGTTCAAGCTCTTGAGCAATTGCTGGAGCGCCGGGAAAAGTAAGGGCTCTCTGTGTGAGATAATGTTTTTTCTTGGGGCCTGGAATGCTATGTCTCGTATTGAAACCGGTAGGATCGGTCTTTATCCTATGAATTTTCTGTGAATTTTCTGTGAATTTTCGGAGTGTTTAGATTCGTTTTGTGATTTCAGTGGCTATGCTCTCATTGTGCAGGTTTGACCATATTTTATTGGAGACCACAGGGCTTGCTAACCCTGGCCCGGTTGCTGCTGTGCTCTGGGTTGATGATCAGCTGGAATCTCCTGTTCATTTGGACTCTATTGTGACGGTATGTTTTTGACCGTCACCTTGAAGAATGCTCGTCGCGAATCAATTGTTGTAAGCTTTTGAGAGTTGAGCATACTTGGGCAGTCACTTATAGATAGTTGAGCTTGGGCAATAAGATTACTTCTGCAAACTTGAATTTCATTTCTAGAATGCTGTGGAGACTTTGAAGTTATACCGTAGTCCTTTTCGGGTTTTCGAATTCGTACGTCACTATCAATACCAATGCGCGTTTACTGCCTAAGTAGTTAAGTGTCTGCTAATACTCCTTATTATCTAGCCACCTATTCCGTAAAGAATATAAGACAGTATCATTAGTCCTTGCCGGTGCTTTTAGTTTGAACGGGCAGTGAATAAGATGCATGCTGGCAGGTTGTGGATGCCAGGAATTTGAAGCAGCAGCTTGCAGATTCACGGGAAAATGGGGCAGTGAATGAAGCTTACCTTCAGATTGCATTTGCGGTAGGTTTCTCTGATCTTGCGAAATTTTTCTTACTAAACTGATGAGCTTGAATGTCACGTTAACTGACAGTAGGATAGGGGACTTCACTATAAGGATCACTCATGTTCTTCTGTGGCAATAATCGTGCCAAGTTAAATCTGGAAAATTTTAATGACAGTGATAGTGAGGAACCACTGTAGTTAACAAGAAGCTGAACCTGCGGAGGAATTGACAGGAACTGTGATACAGGATGTGGTACTCCTGAACAAGGTCGATCTTGTAACTGGAGGTACGACGGAAGTGGAGGATTTGGAAGCTCAGATCCATAACATAAATGGATTGGTGAAAATTGTTCGGTCTGAGCGTTGTCAAGTGGACCTCAAGGATGTCTTTGAGCGCAGAGCATACAGAGCTCAGGTGCACCCGTCTATTTCTAGATGGATTGTTGCCGTCTAAGCAAACTTTGTTTTTTGTTCTTGAAGAGTTCTAAACCTTCTGTGAGAGTATCTAATCTTTCTACGTGTGAACATGCACAGCCTTCAGCGGATCTTGAGACACTCTTACAACTGGATGAACGAGATGTTCACGATCGTATGGTGGGCACTATCAGCTTCTCTGCATCCGAAACTACTGATCTGGCCAAAGTAATTGGCGCTCCTCTTCATTTTTGGGTTCTTAATAATGTAATGATGATTTTTCAATAATGTAATGATGGTCACAAAGTTTATTCAGTTATCATCGTTATTGTAAGGAGTAGTAGTGTTCACAATAGTATGTTTTATTCGATAAATTCAAATATTCCTCTCAATCTGTTGACAGGTAAATGACTGGCTTGGGGAGCTCTTGTGGGAAGGAGGCATGGATTCTGAAATTTATCGCATGAAAGGCATCTTCAATATCCACGGGTCTGACAACATGTACATGCTTCAGGTAGTGTTCTAAATCTGTGGACACTCTTCTGCAAGAATTTCAATATATCTGAAGGTTGCAACGTTACAACCAGAGAGACCATTTTATGAACGACTTATTTCTGCTATTTTGGTTGTTTACACAAGAGTGATGTTTTTGGTGTCCATAGCCTACCGGTATATTTCTGCCGGAGCCTTTTTAGTACGTTATGCTCATCTATTATTGTTGGGCTAACTTTTGAAACACCACATAGTTCAATCCTTCAATTTGTTTAAATTTGTATTATGGATCCGACTTTCCTTTTCTTAATTATAAGAAGCTGCATTGTCTTGCGCTATCTAGTAAATTTCTTTAGGCCTATCGTAGGGTCTCATCTTTGGAAGCATGTTTAATTTGGTTATCTTTTTGATACGAATGATAAGTGAGGGAGTGCTTGGTTTCTGTTGCCTCTATCAGGAAATTTATTCAGTATGACTTGCAAATGCAGGCTGTTCGCGACCTTTATGAGATTGTTCCTACTCGGTCTTGGAAGCCAGATGAGAAGCGGAGGACCCAGATTGTCTTTATAGGTGCGTCTTGCTTTGCAACGTCATCATTGATCATTGATTATCATGCATGTTTGAGTGTTTGTGTGTTCTTATTCTATTGTATTTAATATTTCCGTTTCTGAGAACATCCCATGCTCACGACCGTGAATAAGACTACGCGAAGGATTTTGTGAATTATGGCACTAATAAAGTCTTTTGTTTCCTTGCTAGTAACGTGTGAAATAATGGCAGTTATCTCTGGTGTCATTCTGAACTTAAATGTGGTTTTTGTGCAGGGAAGGATCTGAAGAAAAATACTCTTCTGGAGTCCTTTAAGAAGTGTGTTGCTGTGTAGTTGCTAAATCATGTTTTTATCAAGAGTCTTTAGTTGAGTTTTAATATTAGAGTCAGATTAGAAATGAGAAAATAGAGAAGGAGCGCGCTGAACACCGCACGTCTATGACGATGTTGTGGAAATATGACGAATCCCAATCTACAGAAACACAATCTACGCCTTCTGGATATATTGTAGCTCCTCCAAAGAATTGAACAGCCAATTGAGTTGTACTTTTTCGGGATAGTTGGTAATTAGCGATCTCCCTAATCTACATTCGTTCCGGATCCTTGCCCTTGCAATTTACACATGGTGGCCTGGAATGGTCAATAGAAAATGCTGATACTAATCATAAGTTTTCGATGACGACAATTATTTAAAGTTCAGTCCTGCGAACTACCTGTCTTGTGAATGAGTTAAAGGATGGACTTGATGTGGAACCTCAACTGATTCACTGCCAAGTAAATGGGACAGAAATGATGGTGAATTTGTGGTGAACACTTGCTGAATTGAGGAACCACCTCTGTTTGTTAAAAGCGTTAAGATGTTTGTTGTCCAGTTAATACAAAATTGCGAAACTAAAGTCCAATCTCCTTTTTCATAATTCACAACCTTACACCACATCTAAACCCTCAATGACCAGAAAATGAATAAAACTACTTTTTGAATAGATCACGATGCATTATTATCATCATAACTTTGACAATTTCAAATCACACATGCTATGTAGTGACATTTTCTTACCCGTGAACTTATTACCACTAAACAAAAACGGCAAAGGCGAAGTACAACCTCCTGACCAGTTTGGTTTTGGATCTTGTAAATTGTTGTTATATAAAGCTAGAACTTGCAAGTTTTTCAAGGATGCAAGGTTGGCTTGGAATACAACATGTTAAGATGAAATATCGCAATCATCAAAAACATGGTTAAGACAATACTGGCTGGTTTGATACAAAATTACAAATGTAATGTTAAAATCACTTACATAAAATATGCTCCATAAAATAAATGATCGATTGATTTTGTGAGAACGTTTTTAATACAAATGTTCATGGCCATAACCTGAGCGGACAACCAACAACCCAAAGGAGTCCTCGGTGGAAGCAAAGCAAGGAAAAGAATATGAACACCAAAATCCAGTGATATTTACTGCTTTCTGTGACCCAGTTTACATGATCTGTTTCTGCTTGATGGTCGTCGTCTCTAAAATGTTGGCCAGATTGTACCAGCAAGTCATGAGCAGCGATGCTTTTTCTCCACTGCGACAACTAGACTAGTAGGCTGCAACTGGGTTGAGTGCCCCAGATTGTTAGCACATAGAATCAACAATAACACTATCATACAAGGGCATCAATCACCCTCACCAGTCTGCACCAACAACTGGACATCAGACCTGAAAGTAGCTACCTAGTCTAGCTATAAAACATCTGTAACTTATGGATTGCTCAACGTGCAGCCTCAACGAAAACCCAGACTTGAGCTCCGATCTGCATCAGAAGCGACATGAAGTTCCCAATCTCTGAACCTGGTTCTTGCTCTTAAACCTCACTTTCGCAAAGGATTCCGGCAGGAGCTTCTGAACGCGCTCAAGGAAGAGAGACCACACCTTCTCATTCATGTCCGTCAGAATCAGAGAGCCATGGATGTCGTTGCTGTCGTCACTATTATCACGCACCGTTTGAGCAACATTCATTGCTGCGTACCCCCGAAGCCCAATCGAGCGAGGCTTTTCAAATTGTGTATGAGAACGAAACTTGATTGTCTTCAGCGAGGTTGTTCTGGATGGTACCGACATGCGAGACAAAGAATATGAGTCGCCATTGCTAGTTGGCGAAGTGGGTGATTTATACTCTGGTTGAAAGCCGAGAGGTGAGCGTGGAATCGGAGATATATCCAGGTTGCGGAAGCTCGACGTCAACGTCTGGGAGTTTGGAGTCGACTCTTCATGTAGAGGCCATGGTGGAGAGCGTGCCAGTGGTGACATGGATCTAGAGCCAGCCGCAGGTGAATAAGAAGTGCGTTTGTGGATATCCGGAAGTTTCAACGCCGGAACTTCGAAGGTGTCGTCCATGTCAAACTGGAAATCGTCAGAAGGATCCTCCACGAAGCTCAAGTCATGTGAACCGCTAAAACCGTCACTCTCAGGGCTCGATGACAAAAGCTCTCCGTCAACCTCCGTCTTCGCTTGTAAGCACACAATCTCAAGCTCACTAGCTTCCTCGTCCACGCCACAAAGCTCCCGGGTCATCATACCACCGATTTCTGCGAGAGTCAACCCTGCTTCTGCTGCCAGTTTCAGGAACGTGGTGGACAGCACCAACATACGTAAACAAGCCTCCCGCATCGCTGGAAGCTCCTTCCGCAGCAAGTTACAATCATAGCCAGGATCTAGTTTCTCTATGTAATCCAGCTCTTCCTTTGAAAATGGCATCGAAGCTTGAGGCCAATGAAGCCACTCGAAGTAGGGTTCATCTAAAGTTTCAGGAAGGCAGAGACCATGATCGATAGGAATGAGATCCATGGCCTCCTCAAACAGACTTCCACAGCCATCTTCGACATTCATTTTCTTCACCAGTATGTTGCCTGCGTGGCGATCAGTGTTGAACAGGCGAACATCAAGTATCCCAATTCGATGTACAGAGGAAACTGGAAACCGGGAAGTACCGTGATCGCTTGCATCAAAATCATGCCTCACAAACTGCTGGATGGAGGCTATTTTGGCACCACCGGGTTGGGAATGACCTGCTGCGTACTCTGGGTTAACATTAAATATAGAATGAGTTGCATTTACCAGAGCTGTGACAGGCACCCCAGCAAAATTGTCATGGTCTAATAAATAAGCAGCCACTTCCCTTAAACCGGTCTCCCCTACTCGAATAGAAGGTTTCAATCCTGGTTGACCCAGTGCTCTGCCGGTCATCATTTTCGGATTGTTGGGTGCAAAAGGCTCCTCATCGGTAGGTTTAACAATCGCAATATTTTCTCCAAAGGTGTTCCGAAAATAATACGCTCCGCCCAGACCCCCTTTCGCAATGACAGGCTGCACCCCAGCTTCGATACCTCTGCAAACTTCGCGCACAAGTCGCTTGATCTTTGGAGAGTGTTTGGAGCCACCAACAATTTCGAATGCTCTGTTCTGATGGACGTCTCTGCTCCTGGGCGATAAACACGGCGTTGAAGAGCTGCGGTAAATGCCTTTGGTGAGTAAGACAGGAGCGTCATTTCTGACCTCGCTTAGATCCTTGTCAAGAATATGGTCACCGAAAATCAAAGTACTTTGCTCCGTAGGAACGCCAAATGCAGCTTGGACTTTCTTCTTCACAGACTCCACCTTATCTCCTCTGTCCAACTCAATCCCAAGGACGTTCCCTGCATTACATCAAATCTCACGTGAGTCCCAAATTATACATCATGGCTGCCCACTCACATTCAAAACCTGGTCTAGAATAGTGATCAAGAGAGAGCAGAAAAGAGGAACACGAACTACATAATTTATTTAAGGCTAGAAACACACGCATGTGAAGGCTAATGATAGCTTCTTAAAATAAACTCATAGTCACAATTTTCACCTGCATAAGTTTGCACATAAATTCGTCGTCCCCCGGTTTGGCGACATGCGTTTTTATGAAAGCCATTTCTGCCAAGACTTTGGCCATTAACTGAATCTGTAACTGCCACAGGTTTCCGAACTTGCACTGGACCTTGTGCATTGGGAGGCATACCTGAAAAGCCACAAAAACGTTTATCATAAGATTTATTATATCAAATCATACTGACCTCAAAACGTCACTACTTACATTCAATTGATCACCGACAGGGTTAAGTATATGACTCGGAACATGTGGGATACTTGCTGAGCGAAATTATTCCACCAATGACCATAAAAAATCCCTACATATGTAGATGTGTCGGGAAAAGACCAGGCACATGTTACCAGAAAACTTCGACCACCACCTCGCCGATGCCAATCTCGGGTCCAGTAATTGTAAACCTCTAGAAACATCAACTAAATATATGCTTGCATAATATATTTCATATGAGATAGTATACAGTGAGTTGAACGAGAAGCGACATGGAAATGAGCGAGGGGAGCTCGACCTTACCTGAACCTGTCCCCGCGCCTAAATTGTTTCGCCTCAAGTGTGCTCTCTTTACTTGCAACAGGCACCCACAATTGCTTCAACGGGGACACAAACATCCAGTTGCTGAAGCTTCTGTTCGCCGTCCCAGGCCGCAGAGAGATAAATCACTCGTATACTCTTCCTGAGCTACAACCTACCTAAACTAGAGGCACAAAACACCCGCCTCACTACCATCAAAGCAAAACTGCGGGCTACTTCGGAAGAATACCCGTAGCAGCACCTTGATAACAGAGCCGGTTGCGAAGCCCAAGACGAGCACCGCAAGAACACACTAACTACGTCCACATACAACTTCCGCCGCAAGATTGCTCCTCCTTCGACTAAGAACCTGCTCACGAGTTCTGAACAAGCAGTGCGGAACAAGCAGTGCGGAACTCCGCGATCGTGGAAGCAAAACGAAGTCGCCGATGCAATGCGCCTACTCAAATTCCCACCAAACTACGCTTCATATCTCCGTCTGCTTCCACGCCAGCAGCCACCAAAGCTAAAACCCACCAAGAGCTTCACCCCCACAAAAAACCACCCTGACTCACGGAGCCCCTGTGCATGACCCGTGATCAACTTTCTCGCTACATCTGCACAGCTTGCGCTACAAGCTTAGAGCCCAACATTCCATCTCCCCTCCCTCCAACCGCCTCAAACCTCCGTGGCCACCACTCCAGGACCCCCACCAATGCGCTCCGCTCCTCAAAACGCCCGCGCTCGTCAACGAAATTCCCACCTCCACAAGCCCACCCACACGCAAACTCACACTCCCAACCCCCGATCCTACAGCCTCCTCCTCCGCTGCCGAACCCTAACCCACCTGAACCCACCACAAACACACAGAACACCTCTCAACACAACAAAAAATCCATCCACTTCCGCAAACTCACTCACTCCCAAATGCTCAACTCCAAATGCTCAACCCCAAACGCTCAACTCCAAACAACCACACACAATGCAACCATACATACATCTCAAAAATCCCAAACATCCCCCACACATCCCAAATTGGCCGGCACCCAGGGGTTTAGGCCGGCAACCCACACTGCAACCTCAAAACCAACCCAGCAACACAAACAACACACAAACACACACCGATCTACACACACATAGCCTCAACACACAAACAAACAAACAACAATAACAACGATTCTCACCGCCCAAATTCTCCTCCCGGCCGAGGCTAACCAAACCTCAAACCCAACATCAACAACATCACTCCCAGGCAAGGCAAGGCAAGGGAATGCAATGCAGAGCTCGGTCTCCTGCGTAGGCTAGCTTCAGATGCGATGTGTCATGGAAGGAAGCAAGGAAGGATGTGGGCCAAATGTGGGAGAAGACAAGTGCAGGGCAAGAGCATGGCAGCCAAGTCCGGAAAGTCGAAAGTGAGGCGAGTTTCCAAACCTAAAAGGATGGATGGATGGCCGACCAGCGTTGATGCTTGTGGGTTGTGCGCGGCGCAAGACACACTGGCAGGGAGGCAGGCAGTGGGAGTCGAAGGCGAGGCTGCCGCTGCCGCTGTGCCGCTGCTGCTGCTGCTGCTGCTGTTGCTGATGCCTGGGCCGGGGGAGAATTGGTGGGTTCTAGAACTTGGGTTGGGCGCTGGCGGGGCGGAGGCGCGTTGCGAGGAGCGGCACCGGGGCGCCGTGGTGGGCTTTTTTATACTGCGCTGCAGATTCCGGGCCGCTCGCCAGGTGGAGCGTCGGACGCCCCTCCGGAGGTGGACACGACAAATCCGCTGAGTTGGCCCTCGTTCTCATCCGCTGAGGTTTTTTGTTTTTTTTCCTTTTTTTTGGGTCGATGTTGTTGTGATGGTGTTGGAGGTTCGTAGGAGGTCTTTGCGGGATGGATTTGGGCTCGACGTGTGGGGATTTTTCTTTTGTTTGATGGGTTCTGGGTTTTTTTTGGACTGGTTATGCTGGTGACTGTTTGATGGGGGTTCTTTTTGGTGTTGTTGTTCGGAGTTATGAATGTTGCCGGATTTGATGGGGAGATGGGGAGATGAATTGAATTTTGAGGACGTTTTGGTTGTGGAAATTGTTTGATGGATTTAATAGGTTTTGATGGGTTTTGATGGGTTTTGATGGGTTGCAGGGCACTTGATTGGGGAGATGATGATGATGATGATGATGATGATGATGATGGGGGTGGGAGTGTTGGTGAGCGATCTGACGAGCAGGTGCGTTTCGCATTTGATTGTGATGGAAGTCTTTGATTGATGATGTAGTTGGTTATTGGAGCGTGCATTGGTGAGTTTTGCAGTCGTTTTGGTCTTTTGAGCTGCCCCTTGAAGGTCCACATTGCGGTTCCGGTTTTTTGTGTGAGTCTTGGGTTGATCGAAGTGTTGCTTGATCTGTGAATGGTATTGTTCTGAAGTGCACTTGGTTCACCTTGAATTGCAAGAGAGAATTGTAGGGTCTAATGACTTCTCATTAATGGGTATTTCGATCACGTAGACGATTGCCGAATTTGGCGAACCGCTCCTGCAGCGCGCGTAAGGCCCGACACTCTGAATTCTCCAGAGCAGTCATCTGAATGACGTCCTTCCGCTCCTCACTAGACAACTCTGCGCGGGTTCCTTGAGATGGTGTGGCGATGGTCTGGGTGATGCATTTGGGGAGATTTCCTGGGCTTCAGGGAGCTGAGGGGACCTGTGAAGCTCGTTACTGCTCATGACGATTTTGAAAGCCGAAGGATACCTTTTCATGAATATCTCGGCAACCCCGAGGGCTGCCCTACGCAAGGTAGGGCGTACGAGTAGTATGATATATTCTTCTGCCCTCACTTGTTGGAGGTTCTGAGAGAGTTAAACATTCTTAGAGCGGAGATTAAGGCCTAACCCCTCGTCGTCTTTTTGGAAATCTAATTGGCTTGAGTCGGTAGGGCTTCAGAACAAATTGGGAATAGCTCTGAAATGCAATTTCCTGAAAGAGCATAATCGTGACTTAGGCTTCTGCCGCATAACCTGGATGCAGAAATCCTTTTAGAGAAGTGCAAAACCATTGAATAACTTAGGTTGTCCGCATTCATGCTGCCTAAAACCTTCACTTCATCTTTGTTTGAGTTGTTCAAGTCAATGATCGCATTTCCTCGCCAGTGTGTGAAATTCGAAAATCGAAGCTCTTGTCCGACGTTACTAGAAATGCACCCACTGATACTCTGTGGGGACATCAGATGTGCCTGGTTGTGTTTTGTCAGGATTTTCAGGAGTTTGTGATGAGGTTTGATTTTGTAATTTTAGTCCTTGTACCAATATCAACATGTTCGTTGGAAGTCGCCGTTGCAAAGTAACGATCAGCAGTTTAAAGTTTGTACTCGTGTTGTGAACTTTGATGACGAGCGACAACATGAGAACCAGAAGAAGCTTCGAGGATTTGCAAGTATCATAAATTTGGATAGGAAAAACATATTTTTCTTCTCTTTTTGTGGCAGTGCAGCATCTCGGGAATTGATTACCAGCCCACGAGGTTGATTACCAGCTCCCTCTTCTGCCCAAAAATTTCAATGGCCTCATTCTCTAGGTTTTGATAGCGAAGGTAATTGACAAGGTGATTTACTTATATGTTTCGAATATATGATCTGAGTTTTCTTTGCGACTCGCTTACAATACGTGATTTTGAAGCAAATGAATCTGAAGAGTCTAAACGGGTGTACTCGTTTGCCAACAGCTGGGTCCTACGGGAAGACTTCCTAAATGCTCATGTTTTAATGTCGGCAGGTGCTATCGAAGTCTGAGTTTCTGTACCTTGCATTATTCTTAGCCATTCGACCCGACATGAAGGTCGTTCCAGGATGCGGGACCTGGTAAGTCACTTTCTAATGACTTTACGTACATGTGAGATATTTGGTTGAAGCCTGCTAATTTATGCCAGGTGAGCTTAAATGAAAATATTTTCCAGTATTTTACTAGCGGTGATCTCCGTGACAGTCTGATGCGGTCATCCTCATCTAGAGGAATCAAATTGTGATATGACTGCAATCTGTCCGAATGTCACAAGTTGTAGTGAGAGTTACAGGATCATATCTAGATTCTACGCGTTATGAAGATTTTAACTGGGCACGCGTTGCAAGATTGAGGGCTCTCACCCTGAGATAGTGGATTTGATGATTTTGTGTATTAACACGTGCCATTCCTGTGATTCTTTCCTATTAATTAGCGTGGGCTGTTTTATCGGGACGGCGGCACTGGAGTTGAGGCCTACATGTTTCGCTGGCTTCGAGTTGGATCAGAAACATATTTTTATCGTATTTGTACTTCAATTTCTCCTGAAATTGTTTTTAAAACTCAGATTATATATTGTTTTGGAACCTTCATAGTCGAAAGCCACTGAAGGATGTGGTAAGTGACTGCAGAAGCTTCATCCTGATACCTCAGCTATAACAAGCATTGAACTATTCCTCACCAGCTGCCTGTGACCAACCGGGGACTGGCCTTATGCATAGCATTTGGAGTTCAACTTCTACCCTCTGCAGGATCGAATTTTTTTTGTTGGTTCATGTGGAATGATCATCACACACCTTCGTGCTGCTACTATGAAGACCGAAAGTACTCAACTCTGAAGGGTTGTTTATCTAATGTGCAGGCGCCTGCAAGCTCAGAATTAGAAACAAGTACAGCTCTAAAATCCCGGAGTAGTTTTTTGAGCTTAAAAGTTGCGGGTGATTTTCATGTAAAGTTACTACCCTTTACTGCAGATTTTTGGTCAATTCTTTATCAGCTTGCGCTCGTAGTGTAAGTAATAATCTGTGCAGGTGCATATAGAACAACTGTGGGGCGGCCACAGCCAGTACAAGTGTAAATGAGTTAGGAATCTTCTTCGAATGTAAATCTGGAGAGATATATTTTGGAGTTGCTCATTATAACATGTCCGCTTGTACTTGATGAAACATAGAGGTACCTATCATTTATGTGCACAATCTAAAGATATGTACATCTGGATCTTGATCTTGAGAATGTACAATTTATGTACAGAAAGTACTAGTGAGTATTATGTGCTTATATGCTTTCAGTCCCATTTTAATCCATATTTTCATACGATACAGCATCTGTATATTGAATTTCAAAGGCCATTACTTAACTCTCGGTTTGCTGCATCTGCTTCAAAAAAAAATTGTGATCCTTCTGACTAAAACCTATGACGACTTAGTAACTTCACTCTTCGAAAGTTCGTCACGGTACTGTTGACTGATAGGATGATGTGTAGGGGTCAATGAGTATGGGCCATGGCCTCCCAGGATATTATGCAATGCTAGCTTTCTAGGTGAACTTAGTAGTTCCTGATTACTGTCTATGGCGTTGATCATGTCCTTAATCTACTGATTAAGACCTAAATCTGTACAGCGTTATCAGCACCATAGCCAATGAGTCAGGTAGGGTGTTGTACTCAAACTCTACAATTTTATACTGACTTGGGTTCGTGGGCCTGATGCCATAGGCCACAATGGAATTATTCAATCCTTGGGGTTAGGAGGATTATCTCACATGCACCAGATGCTCTTGTAGGCTAATCAATGATTTTGACTATTTCTGCGATTGCCTTCAAAATAGACCTCCATAAATATATTGAAGCTAACTAAGAATGCCACGCAACGCAGTTGTACAGTGTAAAGTATCTTAATTAGAAGTTGGAAGAGGATGAGTGTAGCAACCCCCTAGACAGATATGATCAAAGGGGAATAAGCGTATTCTCAGGATGCCTTTGAGCTTGAAAGAGTAATACTCGTGAACATATTGGGATGATGCAGAAAGTTACTGACTATTGGAAATTTGGAAGAGTATTGGAAGGGTGCAGGTTTGCGATGGAATTTTCTTCACCTGCGTTCAAATTGTACAAAATGGTGATGTTTATTGAAATCAGTGCTAAGTTAGAGTACTCACAGCTCACAAAGTGTGGTATCCTAATTAAGTAGGTGCATCGATGTTCGCAGGTACTGTTTTCCACTCAGATCTTTGGAGGGTGGAGGTCAGCACTCACCAGAGCCTGTCCTTAAAAGCCAAGATTAATGGGAGTAGATCTCAGTGCAAGTGGAAGATATTGCACAAGGACCCACACAGTATGGAAGACCATGCATAGCATGCAATATTCTCGTGCATGGTACTGGCCCATCCAATCCGTGGTTACTGAAAATTCCTGTAAGTTGCTGAAAGTTCACTCTTGTCCTTCGGAGAGGGCCCATCTCGCTCATCGAAGGTGCCCACCTGCCTGAGACCTCCCTACAGGCATCGTAGCATACGATATGTTCGTAGAAGACCGTTTCAAATAAAAAAGAGCAACAGATTAAATGACACACGTACTCAGCATGAGCAAACTTCAGAAGGTGCTCTCTCAAATGGCAACCATACATTTGAAACTCTTACTCAAAGATCATCAGGGCCTACACTGTAGAAAGTTGGCCTGTATTCATGAAACACCATCAAAATTGGTTGGTAACAAGTTAAATGTTCACTAAAAGTAAAACTGGAGCCAGTTTGATCGCTGCTAACTGAGTTGAAAGACTGCTTATATTTCCAGACCATAGGTTGAGGACATTAAAGCACAGAAGTTTTCACGCTTTGTACTCAGGGCAAGAGATAATCTTAAATTGAAACGTAGTTACACCTGAAACCCGTCCTATTCTTTCCAACCATGTCATCAACAGTGCATCTTCAGAAAATCTTGAAAATGTGAACTAGTACTGACCCACCTGCGAAATCAGGGACTGGAGAAAGTGTGAGTCTCCCTAACTCAAGTAATGTATTCAGTCCGGAACAGGAAGCAAATGATTGCAGAACTTCCCTACCATATGCTATCGACGTTGTCACGTGGTTTGGACAAAAACATTGAATGAACAATTAGTTTTGCATCACAATCACGTACTCCCCCCTTCTAGAAGTCACAGATCTCTTTATAGGAGCAGACATACACTCTGATATCTCCGCTCTGAGGTACTGAAATCCAATTGCAAATCGCTTCAGATGAGTTAATTCTTGATTCTCTTCTACGAGTTGTGAATCGAGATCCTGATCCAGACATTTCGCATTCTTGGAACACGAATTCTAGAAAGTCACAGCTGTGGTTGGTGTGAGTTGGCCTCGTTGCATAATCGGCACACATGACCTCGAGCACGACACTGATGTTTTTACCTGCAAGAGCAACAGCATCATAAGCAATGAAAGGATTAATACCTTACTCGATTCCCGAAGGATATATCCTCCGAGTTTTCCTCACATGTTTAGTATAACCTGCGGTTGTCTATAGAATTGATCAGCAATAGACAACAATGACGTGGGAGTTAAATACACTATTTTCTGGACACACAGCAGCACTGCAACACGCCCTTGCAATAGCCGTTGCAAATCTGCAACAGAGGCAGGTCGTCACCGTTTTTCAATTGGTGGTTATCGAACTCTCCTGCTGAAAATGATCGGATTCTGATCATGCCCAGAGCGGTTTTTAATGGTGAAAATTCTCAAATATGACTTCTGATCCAGTGTTAGTGGTTCACATGAGCAGTAAAAAATAAGAATTCGAAACAATGTTGCCAACACTAAATGAACGGAAAAGTATAGCAGATTTGGCAAATTGTGATCAAAATGCATCTTATCTGCAATTGAAAGTAGCACTGCTTCAAACTACCACTCGGGGACGTCCAAGGTACAGCACCGCCCACTTCTGAGCCTTCTCATACGAGCATAAAAATAAGTATATCCTTCAGGATCACATGAAGGCACAAAACTGTTTCAAAAGTATACAATTTTATTTTGCAAATGCCACAAAAGGCTGCAGGCTTGAAGCTAAGAAGACACTCAAGCTTAAAATATGATGGTCCATGTACCGTATGCCTGTAACCTCCGCAAATACAGATACAGTGCAACACCGAATTGATCCTACACTGGTTCAAACTGTACAACACCTTACATTTAACCTGCACTGAAATGATCCCAGTAGCAATCTATCTGCAGCAGCCGAGGACCCCATTCACGCTCATTTTTATAATTCGATGATGTGAAAGGGTCGATGCTTGTCAAAATTAAGGGATTCAAAGATCCATGAGGGTATTCTTGTTCTCCTGTGCTGAAGCCTATAATGCAAAGCATTACTTAAACTTGCATTACATACCTGCAAAAAGAGAAGGCCAGATATCATTCCATCAGCAAAATGTAAAATTTCACAACAACAGAAAGAAACTGTGAATGACAATCCTGCGGTCCCAAAGTGTAGTCGAACATCTGAGGCAAATTAGCCGGCATGCCAGATTCAACAGTATGAATACAATCAATCTTCATTACCGAACCTTAAGTGCAATGTCTCCTGCCCAGTTCCTAGCAGTAAACACCTCAAAATTCAGACAATACAGCAACAAATTCATGTTAACACTGGGGAAGCCTTACTCTTGGCAAGAGAGTCCGCTTTGCCTGTGAGGTTCTGGACCAGATCGGTAAAGCTTTTCTTGAATGATGCAACGCCTTCGTTCTCCAACTGCTTGCCAGTATCCTGCCATTTGATACCCAATTCCTCAACTTTGTCATATATCCTTTTCGCTCCTGGCAAGTCCGCATCAATTGTCCTGGCCGCGGTTCCATGATCGACAAAGGCCAACAGTGCCCCTTCAGGCATGGTTGTAACCTACATCACGTGCCACATGGTAGTTAGGGTGTGTAACCCGAATAAGTTTTTAACATTAAAAAAAGAACGAAGTATAATATTATCCATGTCTGGAGAAAAAAAATACCGTGTCAGGACCGATAAGGGGGTCGATGTAGAGAGTATCTGGGTACGATGGGTCCTTAACACCAGTTGAAGCCCAGAGCACCCTCTGCTTCTGTGCTCCACGTTTTGCCAAAGCTTCCCAACGGGGACCTGAGAACTTTTCTTGATATAACTTGAATGCTAAAGCAGCCTGTGCATTTGCAGCCTGCACCACAAAAAATATTGCGTCATTAAGAGTTTAAACGTTTTTAACCGCAACAGTTGTTCGTGCTCTGGATGCTTTGAGCACCAACGATTCTACCCAAAAGAACAGCCATGATCTATGGTCTTGAACAATGAGATACATATACTAGCTTGTGAATACTAGTTACTGAACACAAAATCTAACGAATATACAATCCATATTGAGAAAGAACGAATAAACAACATTCCTCTTTTCCAAAGCTTAAAAACTCACTGAAATGTGCACAGTATGTTGTCACCGATACTCACATATTGATTTAGTGGGAAAAAAAACAAAAACAAAAACAAAAAAAACAAAAAAAAAGACAAATTGCATGCAATATTCGAACTGTTCAATTACACAAAATTCCTCTGAAAGCTTCAAAATTGCAATACCTTGCCCTTGAGTTCAAGTGCCTCTTTTGTGCCGATTGCATTCAGCTTCTTGTCAACCAATGAATCCACACGACTGACGAAAAATGATGCCACACTTGCAATCTTCGACAAGTCTCCTTGAACAGCCTCTAGCCCATCTAGGTATGCATCAATAACGGCCTCATACCTATCCAGAGAGAAGATAAGCTGCAAAGCAAAGTAAAATACATCAATAATAATTTAGAGCAAGAACCTCCAAAACTTCAATACTTGGCAATTAATTGACAGAATACCGGTACTTACCTTCACAACCTACCTTACGCCAAGACGCGACAAAAACTGCAGCGATTTAACAAAGCAGCAAATAAGTCTTGGATTGCATAGGAAGCAAATATCTGGAATAAAACACTTACCGTCACATTCACGCTGATGGATGAAGCAATAGTTTGCTTGATGGATTCTATGCACTCAAGCGTTGCGGGGATCTTGATGAGAACATTTGGTCGGTTTACTCTTTTGTGTAGATACTTTGCGGAGTCGATGGTTTGCTGGGTCTCATTAGCCAAAAGAGGGGACACTTCAACAGAAATGTAACCATCTCCACCACGACTCTCTTCGTAAAGTGGTAAAAACAAATCACATGCATCCTGGATGTCTTTGATCACGAGTTCCCAGTATGCTTCCTCGACGTTCTTGCCCTCTTTAATGCAGTGTCTGGCAATAAACACAGTGAAGGCATAAGTTCTCACACAATAAAATGTGATTTCAAATAGGAACATGAGCTGACCCAGTAACGATAACAAACTAACTCATTGTAAGGATGTTCAATCCATTGAGAGAATACAGGAACACAACAATACCTGAACTGGTCATCATATTCAGCGGATCCTGTAATTGCCTTCTCAAAAATCTGCAAAGCAAGAATGAAGAGTAAGACAGACTGAATACAAAATTTTACTTCCATACGTGTTTCCTATTGATATCATTTTCATAGTAAGCCGGAAAATTTCACTAAAACAAACACAAATTTCTGTTGGGTATTTTGAGAAAGGGTACCGTCGGGTTGCTCGTAACTCCACGAACACCCATCTTGATAAAAGGCTCCAACATGGTCACCGGGCGACGAAGGTTATCATACCAAGGGCTCTGCTTTTGTTGATCATACATGTCATGCAGAAGGGTCTTCTTCTCGGTAGAGAGTGTGTTCCAACATCTGCAGATATCAAACCGAGCAAATCATGAGTACCCAAAACCTCAGTAATTGTTGGTTCTAATATTTAGATACCTTAAGACATTAAAAAGAGCCTGTAGTATTCGAAAATCTCTATCAAATGCAAGGTGCCGTATTAAATGGACAACCAAGCCGCCACATTCTGAAATGACATGCAAGAGCTTTCACAAATACAAGCATAGATTTCTATATAGCGTGTAAGCTGCAATGCAGGTCAGATTGTAAGCTTACTTGGCCAGATGCGTCGATGGTGCTGCATACACAGGCATGGATCGGGTGCTGAAAGACGTTGCTTTCAAGGATGGCATCATCTTCAGGCCCACAAACTCCCCAGAACCAAGAATAGACCCATTCGTGCGACTCTCAACACTTGGTCCGAGGGTTCTTCCGACTATCGCAGACGAGCAGTACATCTTGAGAGCCGCCATCTGGGGAACTTAACCTGAAATGGCAGAAAAATGCAATAACTCAGAGTTCCAGAAGTAGGAACATGAACTATTCTCTGAATTTTAAGAACACATTGTCTAGACAATTACCAACTGAAAGCCATTTTCCCGATTCGAAATTTGACCCCCAAACCCTTAACAGTAGTATTGCAAAACAGAAGAAAACGTGACGTAAATCCCCAGGACTCGCTCAGACGCGATTATCAAATTGAAACCACTTTGCTGCGGTGCAGAACATGCGACAACGTACTACGAAGGTGTACCAGAATGTGATGCCCTGTTTCAGAGAAACGTGATCGCTTGCATTCTTACAACCCATGCAACCACGACAGTAGTGTAGAGCAACTAATAGAGATTTTAAGGACCGAAAGGGGCCAACACACGCTCAAAGGGAATGTTCTAAACTAGATTAAGAAACCCTTGCCGATCTTCAGCTTGAGAGAAGAGGGACAGATTAATACGAATAGAAGCGCAAGAAAGTATGCCTATCGTGCAATGCCGAGTCCTCAAACTAAACCGGAACAGGAGCACATTCTACTTAGTACAAAAACAAATGGCAGACGCTAGAATCAAAGCTCACCCTCACCTTCCCGCTCTTCAACTACTACTCCCCTCTAAAACTATCTAGCAGTACCAACTCCCAGTCATCCTCTTCCAAAACCCTCAAAGCAAAACACGCTTCCCTCCTTGTCGTTATACCCGATCGTCGTACCAAAGTCTAACAAAGCGCCAACACTAAAACCTCTGCAAAAGCTAGAAGTTCCATCAACACACCCGAAGAAGTAGAACCCAAATCAACCCCTCTAGCACCGCAGCTCAGGCTCCATTGATCAAACTCCCACAAACGCAAAACAGAACCACCAAAACGGCACAAAACCAACTTCCCAAAACCTCACACAACCCAGACTACCATAAACAACACCCACCTGAAACCGATCAAACCTCGAAGATCAACCGTGTCAAAATAGCTAGTATTCCAGAGGAAAGGGACGAGAGAGAGGACACGCAGATGGAATGCACCGATGCTAGCAACCGAGAAACAATCCGGTACTTATGTCAGTCCGAAGGCATGGGGCCCTGGCACACAACTTGCCAACTGTAGTCGCCGCGACTCTTCACCAGACTCGACGATGTCAGGGCTCCTTTCCTTATTATACAATTGTTTCGATCGCACCGAATCGATGCACAGACGATCAGGTCTGTGAGACAATCAGGGCTCCCTTCGGTCGACCAGTGCAGTGACTCCAGTCCATGCTAACAATCTCCAAGTTGGCTCTTTCTGCAGAAACCTCGTCTTCGGCAGCTGACGTGGGAGAAATCCAGGAACAAATTTAGCCTTTCTCAAGCGCGGAAGATGGCAGCTGGGATGAGTAGAAACCTAGCACCAGTGCGTGGAATAATAATAATAACAACAATAATAGAAAGTCCGGATCACGTCGCCGCGACACTGGCGTCCCAGCGATAAAGTCTCAGCGGTATCGATACCAGGGCACCTTTCTCTGTCAGTACGAGATAAGCGTCGACGCACTGCTGCAACATCAACCCTAATCTAATCAGAACAACTTCCTGATCAGTTCCGATTCCTTATTCCAGTATCATAGAGGCTCTTTCTCCGGAAGGCGCTCTCAGAGCTGCCTGCGACGGCAGCTGCCCAATGGAGCCCCACTGCTGCGTTGGCGGATGACGCAGTAAACGACTACAATATCTAGACTTCGATTCCAGGAACATATTCTTGTTTATGCGAGGTAGACGTACGTCGTCTTTCTACTGTCGACATCTGTCATGGCATGGGATCAGCATGTGGGGGTTCGAAGTTTGCAACTTGGAAAGGATAACCCTGGCCCTCCCCTGGCGACTGAATTCATTTCCTAGTAGCTCTGGTGATCTGATCGAAGATGATGGAACTCGTGCAGCGGTACTTGTCTAGACTTTCTTGCGATCGACGTGGGTCGGGGTCGAAGGGGAGCATGTCGATTGTCTAGGTCCCGAGTGCGAGAAAATCATGTACTCAGTCAGGTCGATAGCTAGCTTGCGTTTCGTATGAAGTGATCGAGGCTTGAGCGAGTGGCGATGGTCGAGTGCATGCGATGGATTGTTGTCCATTTTGGACTTCTTTTCTATCGACGTCGACTGCTGTCTGTCTGTCTGTCTGGCAGGAAGGTTGTTTGTTTTTTGGAGAGACTAGTGAAAGGCAAGGTTGGTTGATTGATGTATTGCTTGCTGCTGGTTCTTCTTCTATTTGACAGGATTATGTCTCCGGCCAGATTAGATTACTTCTCTCCAGGTTAGATTAGTGTTAGGCTGTGTGGTTTGTGTTTTTGAAGTGAGCAGGGAGAGCATTTATTATGCTTTGAGGTCGTAATTGCTAGTGTGTCTTTCAACATATGATTTAGTGGTTGTTTTAGTGGTTGTAGAAAAGAGTGAACAATTCCAAAATCTCCATGAGCTGTTCCAATTTGGTGTGTTCGTCTTGGATGTTTCAAACTAGTCTAAGGGAGAGAGATCAGTAATTGAGAAGGCCCAATAACTGACAAAATTAGGCTTTTGTTAATAGATTAAGATGGTACCGATTTCTTACTCTTCATTTTAAGTGTCAGTGTCTCCTCATTGGCCTATTAATACTTCGGTAATCATTACTTTTGGGAGTTTGTGATGTTCTATCAAAAACTAAAAATTTAGTCACTGAAAATAGTTAATAATGAAAATGTCACTGGCTAATTTCAAAAAACAATGTAAGTTTAAGTATTATATGGCCAATGAAGAGAAATTGACATTGAAAATGAGGAGTGAGAAATTGGTACCATCATGATATGTTAATGGAAATCTACTTCTTTGGTTGTTGGTCCTTCTCAACTACTAGTCGTTCTACCTTAGTATCTTTTGATCCCTTTACCTAAATATCTTTTTGCAAAAAAAACTTGGATTATTTGGAATTAATATGTGATTTTGTACATCATGTAGTAATTACATGGAAGATTTTATTCTTCCAAGCAAAGACATGCATGTTAATCATTTTAATTTTGGTCTATGTTTTGATTTTTCAGTATTGGTCTCACTTTTGGTTTCTACCTCTTCCATAGACCGGTGTACAATATGATGAGGCCCCATATATATATTTATCAAAAGCATTGTGATAAATATATAAACATATATAAACATACTAGTTTAAATACACATATATAAACATACATGTATAAATAAACATATATAAACATACAGGTTTAAATATTTAAAAGTTCATATGAAATTCTTTAAGAAAATAAACAAATTATATAAAATATTCAAGAGTACATTCATTATAATAATTAAATCAAGTCGATTAAAATATTGCTTTATTATGGATTAAGTTTTTTTTTACATCATTAATTATACAAAAATACATAATTATAGAATTTAAAAATAGAATATATAATGAGATATAAAGATTCTTTTTATTTCACTAAATTTAGCCCTTGGGCTTTTTTCAATCAAAACAAATCGTTTCTTTTAAAATACCAATGTAAATCTTAATCCCTAAAGGACAATTGTCATAGAATGGGCTTTTTTAGAATTTGGGCATGTACCTATGACTTCACTTGAAGTCAAGATTTTTTGAAACTTTTTGTAAATATCATCCATAACAAGAACTTTGAGAGAATTTTTTTTTTTTTTCAATTGGACATTTGATATGGTGCCCGAAGTGGAAAAAATTGCTCGATGGGCAATCGAAGCATCCATGCTAAATACATGTGTTACCTTTGAAAATATTTCTATAAAAACTTCATGATTTCATCTTTAAAGTTTCTAAAATAATCGACTTTGAGTGCATAGTGTTCACTCCACAAAATATCAAAGTTTTCTCACCATTTCGGGCAGAGTACTAAAAAAGAACTCTTATTTCCTTCATAAAAGTTTAAAAAAATATTATTTTAGGTTTTTTCTTTTTTTCAGTGAAAGGATGGACATCAATCTTTACTTTGACCATTTAGATTAGGACTTTATTAAATAATAGAATTTCTAGGAATGAAATAAGATTTAGCATTTTTGTTTATTTAAGTTAATGAATATATTTTTTTCAACATGCTACGCTTGACTTTTGAGTGTAATTTTTTAAATACAATTAGCTAACTTAGTCTTCATTGACATGCATCAAAACCCCTAGATCCGTATTGCAAAAAACCTAAGAAAAAAAAAGTTAGAGTGTGTCAACTTAGTCAAAAATCTTCTCAAAAAAGTTTGTTTTCAAATTTCAATTGCTATAATCTTCTAATCTCTACGGTCGATTATATTGAAATTTTTCAAGTTGTCTATTACAATAATCTAGTTGAAGATCTTACAGTTATAATTAAAAAAAATAATGATGTTTTAGTAATTCATGCTTTTTACATTGGAAATGGCAGTTTTGGAGCATTTTTTTGTGAAACATAGTCAGGGAACTTTAGGGGTTAATTATACAATTTTGTATTAGACTTACTGTAAATGATGTGAATAAATCAAAGATTTACAAAACCTATTAGATTGGAAAATCATAATGTTTCAATGTTAATGAAATTTTAACATTTGATAGGAGACCTTTAAATTGGATTGCTATTTCTAAATAATCAAAATAAAAATATTTTCAATTACAAGATTATTTTAAATCATTTTAAATACTCCCTCATTTAAAATAAAATAAATATAATAAAATTACCTAGCAATAGACTTAGATCATCAAAGATTGGTTCAAAGTTTTGTAAAGCAAAAAGGAATTATGAAGTTGACATTTTTGTACCAATATTATGTTGTTCTTGACATCACCTAGAATTATGCTCATGAATTAGACTAGTATTGGAATTGAAACAAAAAACTTCATTGAAATTGAAATCATATTGAAGGAAAAATGACTCTTCAAAGTTACAATATAAATTAGTCCATATAAATGTAGTTAGGAGTTAATCCATATAAATTCTATACTCTTTAATATTTGAATATTACAAATGTCTAATGTAAGTGGAATGAAAATTATAAATTCATATAGAACTGAACTTGTAGATAATAACAATATTTTTAAACTACCTCTACACAGATGAATCTATGATTGTTATCACTTACATCTTAATATAATTTTGGATAAATTAAATTAAATTTTTATTTTTATTTCACAAACAAATTAGATATTGACAATATAAAGTGAAATTTATTATGATGTATGGAAATGTGACACTTCAATGGTGTTGATATTCAATATTTGGCTATGTAAGATTATTTTTAGAAACAATGTTTGAAATAATTTAGAGTTACTTTAGTTGAATTATTTCAAAGCATTGAAAATTCACAAACAAGAATTTTTGATAATTTCTATATATGCACATAATCAACAAACCATATAATTTAATAACATTCTATAATAATTGGATTAATCTCAAGCATGCATGGTCTTTCACTCCATGTAATTAAGCGTTGAGAATTTTGTAAGTGTAAGTACACTAATTTAAGTCTAAATTAAGCTATTAACTTGATCTCTAAAGAACTACTTGATCTTTAAAGATGAGTGGACGGGACATTTTTTTGTAGGCAACTTATATCACCTTTCTTATTCTAATTCATCATATTCTCAAAATTATCAAACCATATTAAATAAATGCACTTATTGTAGTTCAAATCACTATTGCAAGTTAGTGTTTTTCATTGCCAAATGTACAATGAATACACTACTAACAACATTGTCTTAAAACTAATCATGCAATATCAAACATAACATAGTTTAAGTTTCCATAAGTCATTTTACACCATGATTGTTGGTGTGGTAAAGTAAAAGAATCTAAAGGTGAAGAACTTCACATTTCTCTACAAGCACAACTAAAACTACAATTAAGATTTAATTTGTAAACAAGGTGTCAATAATCTTTTGCAGTTATTGCACCTAAGAGAATATTCAAATCTTACATCATGCAGACAAATAAAAAATAATTGGAAAGAATCTTATTGCCATAACAAATCAAAAGATGTAACTAGTCAACCAAAACCAACCATGTGGCACATTGCTTTAGCTCCACACCACCAGTAACCTCACAAGCTCTAATAATCTCTCATGCACCAAACCTGACCATTTGGCACTATCCTCTAGCTCCACGCTAGCATATACTTCATAGATTTTAATAATCTTTTATCTACCAAACTTGATTCAGCCATGTGGCATAGTACATTAGCTCCACACCACCATGTATCTCACAAACTTTAAAACTCTTCTACACACATCTAATAAACTATAATTACTTTTTAAAGCAAATAGATAGCTAGATGCACATAGCGATTTAGAAACTTCCACTGTTTTGTATCATAACTATTTATTTGTTTGTTGTTCCTAGACAATTTAAATGAACATCTATACCGGCCCATTCATCTTTGATCCTTAGATGGATATTAATCTAAAAAAGATGGTCTTAAAAAAACATAAATTTGGAATAACTACCATTATGGCATCTCCAAAGGAGGTGGGTGAAATCTATTAATTTACATCTTATCCAACATATCATGCCATAACATATTTTTGATATAACAACTTCCAAAATATTACAAGTAATTTACAAATTTATATTGGAGGTATCCATATAATTAATGAATGCAACTATTGTCTAAATCATTGTCAATACATAAATTCCATTTCATAGCCAATATAAAGGTTCTTACTTTCATATAGCCTATTGAAGCCTCCCAACATTAAAAAAAAAAAAAAAAAAAAAAAAAAAAAAAACGAAACAATAAAAAAAAAAATTATGATTTTTTTTTTAAAAAAAAGAGAGAAAGAAAGAAGAATCATCTTCTGAAGCCTGAAAACGATGTATTAACCTCCAAAAAAAAAACATGACGAGGACTTCACACACAAAAAACATTCTTCTATAAACCGACGATATAAGTATTTAAAGCGGCAATAACCCACATTCACTTCCAACCCTAATTCTCTAAAGACTCTTCACCTTTCTCGTATTTCCCTTCCAATCACACGAGTAGTCAAACTCCCCTTAGAACTACAAATCAAGTTTCTTCAAAGTAACTCCTATCTCTCTACTCTAGACTCTTCCAACAAAACCTCCAAAAACAAACAACAATAAAATAAAATAAAATAAAATCTCCCAACACCGCCACGTGGCAAACAAAACCAAACTCACTCCCAATGACACCTACAACAAAGAAACCACCATGTCCTCTTCCCTTCCTCTTCCCCTTCCATCCATTCACTCCACCCCAACAACACTCACCTCCTTCCTCACTCTCTCCCAACACACCACCTCTCCTTCTTCTCCTTCTCCTCTCCAACTTCCACATTAGGGTTTCCGAACTCTTCCATCTCCCACACAAACCCACCCACGCACAATCCAAATACCCATCTCTCCCTCCATTCCATCTCAGCCGAAATCCGAAACCAGATAGAGATTGAGGATGTTGATCAGACTGCGGAGCCGGGATGGGCTGGAGAGGGTGACGGTGGCCAGCAACGCCACGGTGGGGGATTTGCAGGGGGCGATAGCGGAGACGCTGAATGTGCCGGTGAGCGCGCAGCTGCTGTCGCGGAACCAGGCGCTGCTGGTGAGCAAGGACCCTGTGAGCGGGAAGGAGTTTGCGGACATGCAGAGCCCCGGGGCGACGCTGGCGTCGTTGGGGATCGGGCACGGGACGTTGCTGTTTTTGTACTACAGTGGGAACCGCGTGGTGGCGCCGGTGACGGCCGTGACGCCGCACGGGGCGTTCGGGCGGAAGATGACTATGGATGATCTGATCGCGCGTCAGACGAGAATCGAGCGGCAGGAGACGCCGCACTGCAGTGCGTTGTCGTTTGATCGCGAGGCCGCGAATGCGTTCCAGCGGTATGTGCATGAGAGTTTGGCGTTTGCGGTGAAGCGGGGCGGGATTATGTACGGGTCGGTGAATGAGGCCGGGGAGGTGAAGGTGGACGTGATTTATGAGCCGCCGCAGCAGGGGACGGAGGAGGGGCTGCTGCTGATGCGGGACATGGATGAGGAGAAGCGGGCGGATGTGATTGCGGAGGGGTTAGGGTTACGGAAGGTAGGGTTTATATTCACGCAGACGGTGAGCCAGGCGAGTCGGGATTATACGCTGTCGAATGCGGAGATTCGGCAGGCCGCGGAGTTCCATGCGGAGTCGGAGTTTGAGCACTGGGCGACCGCGATTGTGAAGTTGGAGGTTAATGAGGATGGCGGTGCGGATGTGCATTTTGAGGCGTTTCAGTTGAGTGACCAGTGCGTTAAGTTGTTTAAGGACGGGTGGTTTTTGGAGAATGTGCCGGATTTGGACCCGAAGTTGACGCGGATGAAGAAGGAGGTCATTGTTCTCCAGAAGGACACTTTCACTGTCGACAATGACTTTTTCTTAGTGCCTGTGAAGATCTTTGATCATGAGGTATGTGATTTCCAATTTTTTGTGGAGTTCTGTTTATTGGATTGATTCATTAAGTTTGTGAGGTTTTTGGTTCCTGTACTGTGTCAGTTATATGAAATTGCTCATTGTTGAGTGAATTCGTGCTTTTGCCAGGGTTCGCTGACGACATCGTTCCCTGTTGAGAATCGGGAGCCACCTGCTACTCTTCAAGCATTGAAAGCCCATTTGGAGCGCCACAAGACCAAGCCCTATGTCAAGCGGATCTCTGATTTCCATCTTCTTCTCTTACTGTCAAACTTCTTGGACATAAACACGGATGTTCCACAGCTGACGGAAGCTATCCGGACCGAAGGCCCTGTACCGGATGGGTATCAACTTATTATCGAATCTATGGCTAGTAGTTTCTGAGCATTCTAACTCGCACAAAACAATACGTTGAGAGCTAGTTGATTGATATTCGGGTACATTTTCTATACAACTTCGAAACGGGAAGGTATAATTGGTTGAACAAGGTGTCACCAGATTCTTCACGTTTAGCACCTAGATATGTTCATGAGGTCATATTTCTGCACCTAGTTGTCGTTCATATGGAGACGTACTTGTAAGATTCTGTGTGTTGTAGATATGTAAAGTTAGTAGCATATCAAGGTGATTAAGGCCAGTTCTCGGTTCAACTTAAACTCAACCCGATTCCAATCATTTTGTTAAGATGATATCGTAGAATTTCGGTGGGGCATGGGATCTTCATTTGTCTCAAATTACAGAGACTCTGTACTCCTTTTAGGTTCTAAAAATTGTTCATTCGGCTCCTATTTTAACTTCTGTTGGGGGTCAAGCGAGTGTTTTAAACGTCTGAAGAGAAGTGCATAATGCTTGATAGCTTCTGTTATTGATACTCTCTACTGTGATATAATGGACGTTTTAAGTTTTGTCCTTGACTACATGTCCTAATTGGGGAAGGATAATGTTGACTACGAGTATTGTGGTCCATCTGCAACTTGATTTGTGAAGCTATGCTTCAACATGTGTACAAGTTGGCCAGTACGTCACAGTGCACAAGTTTGAATTTCCAATACGCCAGTAGCACACGTCTTATAAAGAAATTGAATGCGCGAGAACTGTCAAATTGCCTGCTGGAATCATTATTCAATAGAAGCGCATTCCAAATGTTCTTGACACTCGCATGCAAAAATATTATCAGCTCCAAGCTTTGTTAAGCTGGATGGACACCCGAATTTGCGTGTCGTTCTCGAGTCCTGAAACCTAGAGACAAAATGGATTGCCAACCTTCACTTCGCAATCAGCAAATTGGACTAAACCTCCGCACTAACAAGGTAGAATTCCATCTCTGATACAATTAGGCACATGCTCTCACTTCAGAGAGCACACTACCAGACTACCTATCGTCGAAGCACAAGACTATCTGCAACAAGAGATTCTGGCCGGCGTTCAATCACTTCATCCACCAGACCAAAGGTCTTGGCCTCCTCTGGTGACATAAAATGGTCTCGCTCCATACTTGATTCTGCAAAATATTCATCATAACCGCATCAAACATCTGCCGTTTCATTCAACGATAGCATTATCAACCCTAGCACACTGTCGCAACTCACGACAGTCTCCATTAGATTATCAGTAAATTTATCAGAGATTACAGCAACAGATTGTGGAATACCAGAGAAGGAAGTACGCACCGATCTTTTCATAAGTGTGACCTGTGTGCTTCACATAGAGACGGCTCAGTCGTGCCCTCATGTCCAGTATCTCACGTGCCTGAATTGCAATATCGCTGGCCTGGCCACTGGCACCCCCCGAAGGCTGATGGATCATCACCCGAGCATTGGGCAACGAGCGTCTCTCTCCAGGTGCCCCTGCAGCTAGCAAAAGTGAACCCATTGAGGCTGCCTGCCCAACGCAGAGCGTGCTCACAGGGCTCCTAATATACTGCATCCACAACGATAGGTAACAACCAGAATTTCAGGAGTGAATCACAGATCAGATAAAAATTTCTATCAACTCTCTCATGTTCCTAATTGGCATGATACTGAAGAGTTCCCTGCAACAAATTTTCGTACATTTTATGATGAAATAGCTTGCAAATCCCTAAACAACGCTACATTACTTCACTGGCTTGTAGTATCTTCCAAGGTGTTTTCCAATCTAACGAAAATAAGGAACATGAGAACTCTAAAATATCACACCGCATATGGAAATAAGCATCATTAATGTGATTCGCGTGACTAATTCAGGATCAAGAAGACTCTCCATAATTTTCAGTACACAGATATTCACATAGACATTGTAGGTTTGTGATGCAATATAAGGATAGAACAAGAAGAGGTGTCCAAAGTTCAAACCGAACCTGCATAGTATCATATATCGCCAGTCCTGCCGTCACAACACCCCCCGGGGAATTGATGTAGAGGTGGATCTGCAACCAAATGCAATTTTACACTTTCAAACGGAACAACAGAGATACATGAGGTGGATATACAAATCTAAGTGAACTCGCCATTCTAAAATCACATGATGGTTAATAGAGAAACTTCAATTGTTGATCTTTCAAAGTGATTCTTGTGACCTAGACATCCCGTCCTTGGTGCAACCCTAATCATGGACCACTGATTCGGCAATACGAGAACCATCCCGCTTGCACAATCCTTCCACATGACTGATCGTCCAGCAAATATAAACTAGATCCCATCTTTTGACAATAAGGTCAGTACCACAACATAAATGCTACACGTTGCTCACATGAAAAGTTCACGGGTACGTGAAATCACGATTACTTTCACGTCGGTCGTTCCATTACTCTTGAATCAGAACGTTTAAAGAATCATATTCAAAAATCTGCCGAATTATTGCAAAAAATTTGAGAAACACAGTAGCAATTTCATAGGGCAGAACTGATTAAACCTTCCGTACCAAGAAACGTTCAGTAAGGTGCAATAACAATGCCGCGCTGTAGATTCAGAGACAATTGCAATATTCCGAGAATACGTGCATTCAGGTGAACCATTCCCACTAAATCTTCATGAAAAAAATAAAAACCTAACTACGGTTCCTACCGCTGCAACTCATAGAACCTGCTATTTTATTCAGGAAAAAATCAATCGTGATTAAAAAAGAGCACGAATCTGGATTCGAAAGAGAGAGTGAGAGCTCCTTCGGGCATTTAAAGAAGTCACCTATTCTAATCTGCTGGGAATTTGTGCGATTTTTCTTTCAAAATCTACTGCAGTTATGCCATTTACGTGCTATCTGAGACACAGATAGACATACCCGAAATCCTGTCTCCGTCCACATCCAACAATAGCCCCATTCAACCGTAAACTAACCAATTCGCAACACTACCACCTCATTCACAAAAAATTCACACATCCTCCTTCACAAAAAAATCACATGCGCCACCAATTCTATAACACTTGAGCCACGAACAAGCAGGATTACAAAACTCAAAGAAATTGAGACCAAATTGATTTTAAAAATTACCGGCTTATCGGGATGCTCCGATTCCAAGTAAAGCAGCTGCGCGACAACGAGAGACGCGGTGTCATCCGAGATCGGGCCATGGATGCAAACAATGCGCTCCTTGAGAAGCCTGGAGAAAATATCATAAGCTCTCTCCCCACGCGACGTCTGCTCGATGACCATAGGCACCAAGCCATATCCACGCCTAAACTGAGACGGAACCAGCACTCCGTTCTCGAAGCCGCACCGCTCCAGAGCTGCCGTCGAGGCCCGCCACAGCCTCCCCGCCCCTCTCATTCTCGCTGTTGAGGTGCCAGTCCCGGCTCAATTGCCCTCCCTTCCCTACTCCCTCATACACCACCACCAGCACCGTCTGACCTCGGTACGCAAGCTCAGGAAGATTTGGAAAAGTGCGCGTCAGAATCACATAGGGAGGTGCATCATGCGGTGGTGGTGAGGGGTGACGTTGCAATGGCCATGACCATGTCGATGGCGATGGCGATGGCGATGCTCGTGACGATGGTGTGTTTGTGTGTGTTTGTGTGTGAATTCAGAAAGGTCACCGGAACCCTAAAGGAGGGCCCAGATCATAGATGACGCTGGCTTTGGATGGATGGGTGGATGGTGGTGGACGTGGATGATCTGGCTCTCGCTCGATGACGGTGTTTGGATGAATGATAGCTGGTCACTGCGGACTGGCACGATTCATCCCTGCAAACCTTTCCAGGAGGATTTATGGATGGATAGATGGATGGTTGCGGATTTGATGGAATCGAAGTCGGCGTTGAGGATAGAGATGGATGGATGGTGGCGGATTTTATGGGATCAAAGTCGGCTTTGAGGGTAGAGATGGATGGATGGATGGATGGATGAATAAATGAGGTATAAGGAGATAAAAAATTTAAATATAAATGTCACTCTTTGGAAGATAATAGGTATGATTTTATAAAGATATCATTTTTTTATAGATTAGTAGAAATGAAACATTAATGAATAAATATTGACCCTTGATGTTTGTAATTATTCAATTAGTATAGCATTCAACAATGGTATCCTAATTTAAATGAAGATGTATAATTTTATGTTGAATGATAGTGTGATTTTCTACTTTTTAATGTAATAGGATTTCTCAAAACAACACAAAATATATATATATATATATATATATATATATATATATATATATATATATATATATATATATATATAATCCTAAAAAATAATAATTGATTCAAAGTTTGATTCAAGTTTTATTCAAATCTCATATATTTTAGTACTATACATTTGTATGTGTTTAATATTTTAAATGAACTAATTTGATATAAAACACGTATATTATTTTATTTTATTATTATTTTGATTTAAATGATTTTATTTTGATTTTGCTAGCACCTTGGCCATTAAATCCTCTATGAATGCTACATTGTCTTAACTTCATCTATTTTTTTCATCAAATTCATCTCAATTTTGGTAAATTGTTGCAAGAATTGCTTATGCTTGTTAGCGGCAATGGGTCTATGTCATTTTTAACCCTAATCAACCCTAATTAACCCTCATTCTATGAGGTCTATACACCTCTCTCATATCTCTTCCAATCACATGAGTAATCGAGCTTCTTTTTACCTCCAAATAGAGTAACTCGAAGTAAGTTTGCAATCTAGACTTCTGCTTTAAAATTACCAATCCTTGCACCATCTTATTCAAAGCCCCATCTATATCGATGGACATTGATGAAATGAAACTAGACAAACGAGCCAAAATCAAACATGGTCCGATCTGGGACCACATACGAATACGTATACGAGTACGTACGAACGCGATATACTGTACAATACTCGTGCAACGTTGCCAGTGTCCCATGCCCAGGAAGGAGAAGCGGTTGGCGACGGACCCTGGCGCGGGCATCGCTTGGCCGCCATCACGAGGCACCACGCATGCATGCAATGCAGCCTTGGCGTCGATCGATCGGGCCCAAGCAAGCGATGGACTCGCCTGCACCACGGCTCTAGCCCCAGGCGAGATCGAGGTGCCTCAATCACCATTCTTAATCCGCTCCTCCTGCAATGGTTGCTGCCATGAGAGGCGCCGCGGCCTGCTTCAGGAGATTGGCTGAATCCACTGAGCGATGGAGGAGTTTTACTCCGGAGTTGATCATGTGTCGGCGATGGTATGCAGCTGGAGCGGATGGGGATGTGGTAGTCATAGGTGGGGGGCCCGGTGGATATGTTGCGGCCATCAAGGCGGCCCAGCTTGGGTTCAAGACGACTTGCATTGAGAGCCGGGGTTCCCTCGGCGGGACTTGCCTCAACGTGGGCTGCATTCCGTCCAAGGTCTGATTGGTTTTCTCCTCATCATGTGCTGTGTGTGTGTGTGTGTGAGAGAGTAGGTTGGGGTGCGTGATCAATTGGGGCAAGGGACAGAACGCAGATTTGGTCATGGAAGGAGAAATATTAGGTCATGGTGGTATGTGATGAATTACAGACATGGTGTGGTGTTGTCATGCTGTTGAGTGTTAGTCTGGCTTCGGCGATTGTATGGTTTCAAAGAGTATTGGCGTACATCATGAGCATTGGCATTTGGTCTTTCGGCTTGAACGTGTCGTGACATGTCCTTGGATTTTGGATAGTTTAAGTGCCGAAGTGGATTTGGAATTGTATGAAGAGAGAGTTTAATTTAGAGATTACTTCTTGAACTGTGGAAGGGTTGATGATTACAGGCCCTGCTGAACTCATCCCACATGTACCATGACGCCTTGCACAAGTTCGCAGGGTACGGGGTGAAGGTGGGCAGTGTATCGATCGACTTACCAGCTATGATGAAGCAGAAAGACAATGCCGTGATGGGGCTGACGAAGGGGATCGAGGGGCTCTTGAAGAAGAATAAAGTCACGTACGTGAAGGGCAAGGGCAAGATCAAGAGCGGCAGCGAAGTGACAGTGGAGCTGCTCGAAGGAGGAACACAAACAGTCAAGGCCAAGCACATCATCATCGCCACAGGCTCCGAGGTGAGGGCGCTGCCCGGGATCACAATCGACGAGGACAAAGTTGTATCCTCAACGGGAGCTCTAAAGCTGAAGGAAGTTCCCAAGAAAATGGTGGTCGTGGGCGCGGGGGTGATCGGCCTGGAGATGAGTTCCGTCTGGGCCAGGCTAGGGGCGGACGTAACGGTGGTCGAATTCGGCGACGTCATAGTCCCGTACATGGACGGAGAGGTCCGCAAGTCTTTTCAGAAATCTCTAGAGAAGCAGAAGATGAAGTTCATGTTTAAAACCGCAGTGAAGAAAGTAGAAAACTCCGGGGGCGGCTTGAAGCTTCACATGGAATCCGCCGGAGCGGCCACCACCATGGACGCAAACATCCTCCTCGTTGCGGCTGGAAGGTCACCCTACACCAAGGGCCTCGGCTTGGAGGAGGCGGGCGTGAAGATGGACCAAATGGGCCGCATCGAAGTCGACCCCCACAACTTCAAAACCAACGTCCCTGGCATCTACGCCATCGGCGACGTGATCCCGGGACCAATGCTCGCCCACAAAGCGGAGGAAGACGGCGTGGCCTGCGTTGAGCTCCTCGCTGGCAAAGCCGGCCATGTAAACTACGCCAATGTCCCCGGAGTGATCTACACCCACCCCGAATACGCCAACGTGGGCCTCACCGAGGAGGCTGTGAAGAAATCCGGCAAGCCCTACAAGGTCGGCAAGTTCCCGTTCATGGCCAACAGCCGCGCCCGCACAGTGGACGATGCCGAGGGCATTGTGAAGATCATCGCCGACAAGGAGACAGACCTCATTCTCGGCGTGCACATCTTCGGCCCGAGCGCCGGGGAGATGATCCACGAGGCTTGCATCATCATGGAGTACGGCGGGAGCAGCGAGGACATCGCCCGCGTCTGCCACGGCCACCCGACTCTGAGTGAGGCCGTCAAGGAGGCCGCCATGGCTACCTACGACAAGGCCATCCACTTCTAAGCACCTCCTCCAACATCTCCTCTCATCTGGTCACTTATTTTCTAAGCTTATCAACCAGAATTTGGCCAATGTGCTCCGAAGCCTCATCTGAAGCCGTCCAAAGGTGATTCAGGTCATTGCCGAAGCCTTGTGCTGTGTCTGTGCCGTTATCATCTCTTCATTAAATGTTGATGATCTCCAATCTAGTATACATACTGTTAAATTGTTTGGAGCTCACGGATTATGAAAGCTGACCAGTTTTTTATTTGTGTTGGAAAATTGGATTTGGTGTAGCCTAAGTTAGAGTGGATCAGCTTCCGGGTTGCTTGTGAGGAGTGGGTGTGTGACCATGACATGAGAGTGTCAAGGAATGTGTTGTATGTTCAGCTTTTGGAGCAGGAAGTTAGTAGTTTGGAAATGAACTCTCAACAGTCTGATGTTGAATAAGTTGGTGTCTTGTTTAAAGAGATTTGTGTTTTTAGGGTTCCAGGTAATGAAGCTTGTTGTGATTGAACTTGTGTTTGAACTGCAGTTTTTTGCAAGTTATAAAGTGGCTTGGAACTTGGGCATGCAGTGATAGGGTCTCATTAAGCCTCCTAAGTTTGTAAATAGATAACATAATTATCTTGTCTAGATATATGCTCACTTGGCAGATACAATATTGGGTTTGTCAGTGTTGCATGCTTTTAATTTTGCAATAAGTTATCTCGTGGTGGTTTTAATTGCAATATTTACAAGGCACAAGGAATATATTTGATTCCAAGGTTGTTGTAACCTTAGTTGGTCAAAGTAGAACACATGTCAAATGCACTAATGGATTGACTTGATTCTTGAAGTTTAGATTTGTGGATGAGTCTTACTTCTCCAAGGTAGAAGGACTAGTAACTAAGAAGGAAAAGACCAGTGTTGGACTGTTATGGCATCTTTCTACAGTGAAATCTTGGACAGTGGTTCATTCTAAATACCCGTTTGAGGTCCACGGGTATCTAGAATGAACCACTGTCCAAGATTTCACTGTAGAAGATGCCATAACAGTCCAACACTGGAAAAGACCAACAATTGATAAAACTTGACCTCCATTAACTAATCATGATGGTATTAATTTTTCACTCTCGTTTTTGGTGAAAGTGTGCCCTCATTGGCTTATTAATCCTTGAATTGTAATTATTTTGGGAGTGAGTTCGTGATAGTTTCATAAGCAACTATTCATCAGTTATCGACACCTTTATTTATTGACACCCTTAGATACCGGTATTGGCACCCTTAGATACCAGTATTGGCACCCTTAATTGTTGGCACCCTTAATTGTTGGCACCCTTAGTTTTTGAACTTCAAAATTTCATAAAAATTCAATACAACTTCAAAATTTTTGATTTTTTGGAGGTTCATAATCTTTATGATTATTTGACCTTTGAGTATTTTTATCACACTTCTTGTGCCATTTAATCAAGAGAAGGGCTTCAATTTCGTTAGTTGTTGGTCCCTCTATCCTGCGTGGCATGTGCATCATGTATGGAGATCATATGCCTAAGCAATATGATTGTATTTCTTTACAAATATAACAAGTGCTTATTGTAAAGATCTTAATCCCTAAAGGTCCAGAGTGTTTTGGAAACTCCAAAACCCGAAACTGCAGATTTTGACCACCTTATAGAAATTGATGTATGTTTCCAATAAAGTTTCCTTTTCTGGTATATCCAACAGTAAAGTAAGATCTTCAATCTAACTAAGGTAGAGATGGGTATTCCCGTCAGGGTTCTAATACCGTAGCCTATCAGTGCACCAATATCTGAGCAGACAACACCTGACTACCACACTCAGCAGATTGTATAACAACCTATCATGTTCTCCATGCAAGAATCTTTGTATTGCATATACCTACTCACGGAAATAGTGGTCTGCAATGTTGCACTTCAAATATTCATGAAAATTTGATAAATTTCAAAAAAAATATTAAAAAATCAGATTTGTAATTTTCGACCTAACTTCTATTTGTATAAATTTTATCCCCATAGTTTTCTCAATCCCACATATGCTGAATGGCTTAAATTGACGGGAATACCCATCTCTACCTTACTTGCACCAACACCATGTCAAATTTCAATTGTTGGATTTTTACCATTTGTGAGATTATAACGTCCAAAGTTTCCTGTTTTTTTTTTTTTTTTTTTTTTTTTTGGCTTTCCTCAAAAGGCATAGTCTAAAAGGTGCCAAGAGAGACTTAATGATTGCTACCCCAAAAATTTTGCTCATATTTTTTTCCATGTAGGTAACTAAGTTGAGCACCTCCATGCAAAATTTTGAAGATTTTTTTTGATTTTTTGGCCTTTATGCAAATTATTTTCCAAGAGCAAGTACAAAATCGTCAATATGGTAAAACTTAAATATACTCTGGAGAACACTTTGGTAAAACTCTACCGATTCCCATTCAAAGGGGAACAATACAAGGAGATATGAATTTTTTGGTTTGGAAAAAAATGAACCGTGAAAAATTACATCTATGAGTTTGTAAATTTTAGAAGAAAAAAAAATTAAAAATTTTCTAAATCTCAAATTTTGACAATTTTTGAAAGGAAAAAAATGTAAAATTACAGAAAACTTTGAAGCTTGTTCATATAATTTTTGGAGGCTGCCCTTGTAAAATTGGTAAATGTTTTGGCTTGGGTCACTTTGGATTTTCAGTAATGATTTGGTTATGAACATATTTAAAAAAAAAATTGAAAATAAACCTAATTTAAACTGCCATATTTCGACTTGAAACCTAAAATATCTAGATGAAGGTTCCAAAATTGGAATTTGACTTTGGAAATTTTATCACATACACCTTGCGGTAAAGGGAGCATCCAGTAAAAATCTTAGGCAAAAATATTACTTTTAACCTCTTCAACTAGGCTGCCCAAAATAGAAAAAACCCAAATCGGGTATCCTGGACCTGTAGGGGATAAATGCCTCACTTTGGTCCAGTGTAGCTGCAGAGGTTGTGTCTAAGAATGGAGTCAACTTGTTTTCCCTGATCAGATAAAGAGTTCAAACAAGCAAATTCTTGCAACATAATCAATGCAAATCATCAATGATAAGTATCCATTTTGAGTAAAACATTCAATGATTGAGCAAATGATTAACAAATGTATAGTAAATAGACATTTTGATGTAATATGTGGCATGCACCAAAATGCTAAAGGATTAATCGTTTATTAATGGTTTTCAAGTATAAGCAGAGGTGAAAGGCTCCTACTGCTGATATTTGGAATGGAAATCTGGAACCATCACTGAGTATTCAACCAAAATCAAACACTAATGTGAAATTTTAGAATAAGGTATAGACACCTATAACCAATAACGAACCCATCCCTAATATGTAGATTTCCCGGATACAACACATTGGTTTACCAAAAGTTGATATTTGCATGATGCAATATTTGCAAGAATCCATGATGCGTTCTCCAATAAGACGCGTTTGTAACTGTTACAGAATTAAATAGTCTCATGTTTGTTCACTACTCTTGTTGTTGTTGGTCATAGGTGAAGCTATACGTTGGTTGTGGGCTCTTACCAACTTTTAAACAAAAACACACTTTAGTAATTTAAATTTTATTCAATTATTTTTGAAAAAATGCTCATTCTTCATGAACCTTATTTTTCTTCAAACGAAAATTATCTCCTTATCGATAACCCAAGCTTTGATATGCTGAAATGCTTAAACCGGTAGTTCCAACTCCCCAACTCACTTCCAAGGTTACCTCCCCCTTTCTAACTTTGGAGTGAAAATATCTTGAACTACTACTTTGATTCCTTGAGAGCTCTGAGAGAGGTGGAGAGACCTCATAGGAATAGGGTTCCAAATGGTGCAGAGTCTGTCCCGCCTTAGAGCATCCCTAGTAGTATTGTAAACCTCTAAGCCTGTAATCATGCGAACGTCGTTCTCCCAAACCTGCGTGCCTTTCCGAAGCAAAACATTCCAAAACCGTTTACAGATTTACAGGTTTGCCCCAAAAAACCTTCCAAAATCAGGTTTCGACCTGTAAATTACAGACTTACAAGCTCGAATACAGGCTTGGCCTGAACCGCAATTCACGTCTTTCTACATCTTTCCGTTTACAGGTTTACGGTTCAGGCCTTACTGGGGATGCTCTTATATACCGGTTTAAGTTACCGGTTATGGGGGAATTTAGGATACGACTTAGAGTGCACCACACATAGTAATTCGAGTAATCATTTTTATTATTTTATTGTACTGTTGTCGTGAACTGGGATGAAAGCTTCAGTAAAACGAAATCATTCATCGAGTCTGTCAGTGCAAAGGTGAGAGAGAGAGAGACAGAGAGAGAGAGAACGCGTCGTGTCGAGCTTTTTGGCTTCGCAAGGCGTTGTTGCACCACACCCGTGTCGCACAAACAACTCCCAGCCTTCCGCCATGGCGCTCGTCCAGCCCGCGCTCAAGAAGGACGACGACATCGACGACGACTGTAAGCCCTCTCTCCCTGCGAAAAAATGGCCTAGATCTTCCCAAAAATGAGCAAGATCTGACTCAGAACGGAGGGAGGGAGGGAACCGAGCGTGAGGGAGTGAGTTCAATTAGGTTCGTGTCTGATCGCGTCTGATCGCTTTGTTTGGATTGTTTGCAGCGGAGTACTCGCCGTTCTACGGCATTGAGAAGAGCGCCGTGCTGCAGGAGGCTCGTTGCTTCAATGATCGGGAGCTTGACGCTCGCCGTTGTGCGCAGGTATGGGAAAGCTAGGGTCGATGGCTTTGCTTTCCGTATTCGTTCATTAGCCGTGTTTGTTCAGTTTTATTTTTTGGATTGATTGCGAGTTGCGATCAAGCAATGGAGGAAAGCAGATGAGTATGTGCTGATGGATGTTTGTCTGTGACTTGTCAGGTCATTACGAAGCTGTTGTATCTCATCAATCAGGGGGAGACTTTCACTAAGGTTGGAAGAATGCGTTGCTTTTGGTTTTAGGCTGCTAGTTTCCGAGTGAGTGGTTGAGTGATCGATCAGGGTGACGTGGTGAATGTTTCTAGTGGAAAGGCGAGACGACGGAGGTCAATTAGGGTTTTCATGTTGGAATAATTGATGTGTTACGATGGAGGAATGCGATTCTAGGAGATTGCGTAGTTGCGCCGGGGTTTGATGTACTTCTACTACATTGTTCTTACATTTTGAGTTTGTGTAATCAGAATGAGGCGACCGAGGTGTTTTTCGCAACTACTAAGCTGTTCCAGTCGAAGGATATTGGTTTACGACGCATGGTCTATCTTATGATCAAAGAGATTTCCCCGTCAAGTGACGAGGTAGGCTAACCTCTCTATATTCTTTTTAATTAGTAATTATTTCCTTGATTAAATGTGTTGCAACTACGTTCTTTAGCATTGCTTAGAGTAAGTGCTTGTTGCTGAAATGGTGGCCTCCGTCTATTTTAGAAGGAACTTCTATTTTGATTTTTGTGTGCGTACTTCACAAATGTACCAGCAGGTACTCTCCATGTGCACGATATGTTCCATGGAGGGGTGCTATATATGAAGTACTTAATATATGTAGGTTTCTTCTCTTAACAAAAATTTATAATGTGACAAACTTAGTTGAGGTTAAGTGGAAGGTTAATCATCAAAAGCATGTGGCAGGTCATTATTGTAACTAGCTCCTTGATGAAAGACATGAACAGCAAGACAGACCTGTATCGTGCGAACGCTATTCGGGTTCTATGTAGAGTCACCGACGGTGGGTTGTTGGGCCAAATTGAGCGGTATCTCAAGCAGGCTGTCGTGGATAAGAACCCTGTTGTGTCGAGCGCAGCACTTGTCAGTGGTATCCATCTTTATCAGGTACAGCATTTAAGAGAGATTATTACTTCCAAGGATATATTTCCTAGTTTAGCATCCGGTGCCTAGTTTAAATTACAAGAGAGTCTATACTCTGTATAGCTTGTTTGGTTAGAAGCAGCTCTTAAGTGCACATGAACTTCGCTTTGGTGCTCTTTAAAATATTTTTCTCCAACATGAAATAAATTATAACTGTTCAAGAATATGATGATGAGATTTACCTTGCTCGCCTTGAATGTGTGATTCTTAGAGCAATCCTGAAATTGTAAAGCGATGGAGTAACGAAGTGCAAGAGGCTGTTCAATCCAAGGCGCCACTTGTCCAGTTTCATGGTTTGGCACTGCTCCATCAGGTTAGAGTTCCTTCCCCTCTTCATCCCCTTGCTGGGCCAATCTTTAACGATTTGTTTTGTGAACGATTGTCGTCATTGAGAATTGTCTTAAGTATGTTTCGAGATATGGTGTCTGGAGTGCGTAAAGTGTAAGGCAGTAAGTGAAAATGTTGTTTTTCGGCTTGGCACATTAGTCTGTTTAGCCCAGAGATATCGTCCATGGTTCTCATCAAATTTTGCTCCAATGCTGTTAAGTGCCTATCTTGCATAAGGTCCACATAGATTCGGGAGATCTCTTGATACTGTTGGTGTTTTTGCAGATCCGTCAAAATGACCGATTGGCACTGAGCAAGTTAGTGAGTAACCTTACTAGAGGTTCTGTTCGGTCACCTTTGGCTCAATGCCTGCTCGTCCGCTATACATGCCAGGTATATTAATGTTAGTTGTAAAATCTGAGAATGCTCCTCTTGCATTTACAGGATTAGATGAGCTTGGCTCGCACTACTGCTGCTTTGATGCACCCTTTACAGTACTCTTTAAAAGTTTTATCGTTTGTAGGGAGACGCGTCCAAACACAATAGTTCCAGAAGAGGCATAAGGCAAGAACTCGTCGTTCCAACCATGATGGATTAGTTGTGTGTAATGCCAGGTCATTTCAGAGTCGGGTCCGAATACTCAGACTGGAGAGAGGCCATTCTTTGATTTCCTGGAGAGCTGTCTGAGGCACAAGACAGATATGGTCATCTTTGAGGCTGCCCGTGCAATCACGGAATTGAACGCTGTCACTAATCGAGAGCTAACGGCAGCGATTACTGTATTGCAATTGTTTTTGAGCTCATCCAAGCCCGTTCTACGATTTGCGGCTGTGCGAACTCTAAACAAGGTGAGTATGATTCCTCATGATTTTTAATCAAAATGGTCCTCAATAGAGAATAGATGTTCACAATTGTATCTAAACTAGAAAATAACTAAAAGAGTCAGTATTTTAGCGTCGTGTACAAATCGCAACACCAATCAATTTTTAAGGTTTCTTTTCTTTGTGGATTGCTCTTGGTGTGAAACGCGTGGTCGAACTTTCTCAACCTTGAAAATTTACTTAGTTTTTGCCAGGGGGCTTTTCGTAATAGCATTACTGTTTGCTTGTATGTTATGCTGTTGGATCAGGTTCTTAATTTCTCAATCCCGAGATAGGGGAGATCACTGTGGACGAGGATTAGTGAAACCGCCGTTTTTTGTATTCCTCGAACTTTCTCAAACCTTGTCAATTACGTTAGCTAAGCCTGTTGTTGCTTGGGTTTGACTTTTCAGGTTGCAATGACTCACCCACTGGCAGTTACCAGCTGCAATATTGATATGGAAAGTCTCATTTCTGATCAAAATCGCAGCATTGCTACTCTTGCCATCACTACCTTACTGAAGACTGGCAACGAAGGAAGTGTTGATCGGCTGATCAAGCAGATCACTAACTTCATGTCCGATATTTCTGACGAGTTCAAGATTGTGGTGGTGGAAGCGATCCGCTCTTTGTGTCTCAAATTCCCTAAAAAATATCGATCATTGTGAGTTTCATATCCATATTATTAGAGCTTAGTCGTTGTCTTCGTGACTCTCCTATTGGATGCCTCTCAGAGTCTTGCTTTGTGACAGCTTCTCTGGTTCTAACACTTAATATAAAGATTGCCTCACTTTTATTAGAGATGATGGTTTTTGTGTGAGTCAAGTATACTGACCACGTTGCTCTTCTTGCAGGATGAGTTTCTTGAGCAATATCTTGAGGGAGGAGGGGGGTTTTGAGTACAAAAATGCAATTGTTGACTCTATCCTCATCCTCATTCGTGAGATTCCGGATGCTAAAGAGAGCGGACTTGCTCACCTCTGCGAATTTATAGAAGACTGCGAGTTCACCTACCTGTCTTCCCAGGTTAGTAATATCCGAATCTTTAACGCTGCTGCACATCGGGAGAGATTTTGGTAGTTAAATCAGATTCTATTGAAGAACACTCTTGTTTTCCTCGTTTCCCTTCCAACATCATGGCGGCCTTACTGCAGAACTGATTTTTCAGCGAGCAATACATCTCTGACTTGCCTTTTTACTTGGCAGATCCTGCATCTTCTAGGAAACGAGGGTCCGAAAACTGCCGACCCAAGCAAATATATTCGCTATATTTACAACCGTGTCATATTGGAGAATCCAACAGTGCGTGCAAGTGCTGTCAGTGCTCTGGCGAAATTTGGAGTAGTTGTCAAGGAATTGAGGCCACGAATTCTTATACTGTTGCAGAGATGTTTGTATGATAATGATGATGAGGTACCTAATTTCCTTGTGTTTCGTGTCTTGAGCATTGTTTCTACTATATCATCTGCTTAAAGGTCAGCAAAGTTGTTCACACAATACGACGGTACAGTAAATTATTTGCATCGGAGGTTTTAGCTATCAGGATTTACTATGGATGTACAATGAAGTCAATCCAAAAGTGTTACTGTGACTTGTGAGTCCTGTTCAAATGTTTGTAGTTTCATCTTAAAATTGATCTACCTTCCTGTAGTACTAGGTCGTCCTGTGCATGGATGTGGTTATAAGTGAGACGAGGATCCTCTCTGACGATGTAGAGGATGACGTCTTTAGCTGCACTTAACAATGAACTGTTTTGAACGTGATTCATACATCTCTTTATTCACGTGTTCTATACACTTTGGCCGTTGTTGAAAATAGTTTTAAAAATCCAAGTTTTCTGGAATAAGTATTTAGGTCATGGAGTGAATAAGGTTAGATTTATAAATGCAAATCAAAACTATTCGTCTCAGTGATGTAATGAAATCGTGACAGGTGCGGGATAGAGCAACTCTCTATTTAAGCTTTCTCACGGATGGACCGGAAGCTGTTGATGGTGATGCTCAGGCGTTCTTGTTTCAGCGCTTAGATTTGCCCTTGGCAAATTTAGAAGCAAGTTTACAATCATATGTAAGCAATTTTATCATGCATTATCATCGAATTTTATCCTCGAAACTTATTATGACAATTTTGCTTTCACCTTTCATATTAACGTTTCAGTTTCTTTTAACCTGTTTTCTAATGTTGCTTGGGGTTATGCAGGAACCAAGTGAAAGGCCATTCGACTTGGCAGCAGTTCCCAGGGATGTGAAGCCTCAGCAACAAGTCGAGAAGAAGGCTCCTACAAGTAGGGAGAAGAAGGCTGCCAAGGACGCTAGTCAGAAGGCAGCAGCTGATGGTGGTGCTTCAAATACTTTTGAGGCTCACGAGAAACTACTAAACTCAATCCCCCAGTTTGCAGGATTTGGAAAACTTTTTAAGGTATTACACATATTCTTGCGACTACAAAACGATAAATGGTGTCAGTCGTGACGAGGGTTACACATTTGTAGTTGGAATTTGTTGCAGTAGGTTTTCATTTTAGTTAGAGATTACTCTCATTACGACATCATTGATGGGTCTAACCTGATACTGGTTTTGAACTTTGCACAGTCTTCTACTCCTGTGGAGCTTACAGAAGCAGAGACGGAATATGCTGTGAATTTGGTCAAGCATGTGTACTCTGGTCACATTGTCTTCCAGTTCAACTGTACGAACACGATCACAGAGCAGCTTCTTGAAAATGTAAGCCTTTAGAACTTTATGAGCAAAGCACATGTATCTTCTCATGTATTGGTACTTGCTTTTGATGTTCCTCTATTTTACTTCTGCGTACTTCTTTACTCTGAATTATTTTTAGAATTCTGGTAGGATACATTGAGTATATTATGTGCATCTGGCCAAGGTCGTTGGATTTGCCAAAGATGCCCTATTTGTCATGCTTTACCTGTCGTTGGTTTGAGCTGCAATATTTCTAGAAGTTGGTTGCAATTTTCACTTCTTGTGAAGGTAATCTGAAGGTTGCCTAGGATAGGGTGCACAGAATCATGTGTTTTGTACAAATGGATTCTGAGTTAACTCTGACAAAATCAAAATATTTGTCGCGTACAGGTGAGTGTTGTGATGGAGCCTATTGAGGGAGAAGATTTTAATCAGGTGGCAACGAAACCTTTAGCGTCTATGCCATGTGGGGTACCTGGTCAAGCTTTTGTTGCTTTCGAGAAACCGGAGGGGGCCTGCTCTCTCGGAAAGTTTTCCAATACACTGATGTTCAATGTCAAAGAGGTGTGTATGTCAACCTTCTAGGTAATTCCTGCTGTCGATTTGTTTAGATCGTAAATGTTGTGCTTCAAAATGAAAATCTACAAATTAAACCACTTGTCATAGCTTGATGTAAGCATTAAGCATGCATGTGTGTATCGCAGGTGGATCCCAGTACAGGTGAACCCATAGAGGGAGATGATGGGTACGAGGATGAATATCAGCTTGAACTTTCAGAGGTGAAACTTCTCTTTTAGATATCGGTTTTTTTTTTCGTCTTATGTGCACTTAACTTATTGCTGGTTTAAAGGTGGACTATAGGAACGACACTGCTGTTCTCTGGGATTTGATCATTTATCCGAGTGCGAGTACTAACGACTCTACTTGGTGTAGTGATTTTTTCAAGAGAACAGCTCTGCTTTATATCCAAGAAACTCGGTTTACAATCATCTGCATTTCTTGTTTGTGCACAGGTTTCCGCAGCAGATTACATCCTGAAGACAGGAGTTTCAAACTTCAGAAATGCCTGGGAGTCTATAGACTCAGAGTTGGAACGTGTTGATGAGTATAGTCTTGGTGTGAGGGAGAGTTTGCAAGATGCTGTACAAGCTGTAACTACAATTCTTGGGATGCAAACGTGTGAAGTAAGTTCACTGAATCGAATCAGGACATGCGTCTATGTTTCCTGAAGTTCATTTTGCCAATTTGTTTACAGAACTTTTACCAGTGGCACTTACACTGGGATTTTTTGGCCTGCAGGCAACAGACGTTGTACCAAGCAATGCAAGGTCCCATACTTGCTTGTTAGCTGGCAAATTCCTTGGTGACATACAAGTGCTGGTTCGCCTATCAGTTGGCATCGACTCTCAGAAGCAAGTCGCAATGAAACTTGCAGTCCGGTCGGAGGATCCAACTGTTAGTGATATCATTCATGAGATTATCAATTCTTAGAAACGTTTGACAGTACCTTCATTCATCGCTGCCTTCTGATATTATGTGAAGCGGATCGATCTCCACCAAGGTGCGACCAATGACAATATCGACGTTCTTTGATCCCCCTGAATTCAATCTACATAGCACCTCACATATTTCTAGGGACCCTTCTGGCCTACGACCAGATCGTTCTTGGTCATCTTTTAGAATAGCTAGTTTGAGAATGAGCACTTTAGTTCTGAGTTTAGAGCCTTGTACTTGGCTGCAAAGAGCTCTCTTGGGCACTCTACACCAGCGTCCTGCAATTTTGCTATAGAGCTTCTTACTTGACGAGCATGATGCCTGTGCAATCTTTACTATTCAATACGGTGTAAAACCTTTGAGTGGCTTACCTTCGGTCTGCATGGGGAGTGAATGAGAAAGAAAAGGGGCTAAGCATTTATAATTTGACCAAGCATTTGTAGTTGAATATCATGTTAAAAGCTAAAGATGATCTAAATATTCTAATCTGAACCTAAGGAACTGGTATAGCACTACCAAAAACCATTCTTGAAAGAGATAATCGAAAAACATTTTTGTTCTTTAAAATTGAGAGAAGTTGAAAAATCTAGTTGCTAGATTCTTATAACTCCAATGTTTAGGAACTAAGGTATATCGCTCATGGCTCTATAAAAGTAAGCTAAGTAATGACTAACAATTAACAACATCACATACATTAGCCATTAAACTCAAGTCATGTATCGAAAAGATTTAAAAAATAGAAATTAGTATCTACATAAAAAGTTGATTTTACAAATAAGCTAAATTTCTGCTCATAAGCTAAATTTCTCATCTCATCTAAAAAACTTGTCGTCTCATCTATTAATCTAAAATTGCAACAACTAGAATACTTCTACTCATGGGTTTCTTCATGATTATCTTTGTTATTGTTTTTAAATTCCAAGTTATATGAAGATCGGAAGGGTTCAGGACATACACAGGTAAAAACTGTGAGAAAATAAAATCAGCCACGGTAATAAGAATCCATCATCCATCATCATTCATTGAACCGGTGGTCCGGAACCATCATCCATTCCACTCCGAATGCAATGATAAAAGCGACGCCAACTCAGCAGCTCCCTTCCCGCCCTTCCTCAGCTGCAGCCACCGCCTTCCTTCCCTCCGTCACTGCAAAGGACCCGCTCCACCATCATCATCTACCAAACACCAGCTTTATCATCTACCAAATTTCAACACTACAGACATCTACCAAAACCTCGAGAATCCACAGCCTTCAAATGGGAAGTGACATGCAAGGATCGATTCCTCACCGACGACGCACACGCTCTCCGATCATATCCCCGACAGACACGACACTACACATTCATTCTGACTAGACCCCTCCCTCTCTCTGTAAGAAAAGTTCGCAGCGGGTAGTAGTGCGGCGGGCCCCGCGAGTCGACCCCAGAATCGATCCTTTCTCCATTTCCTCTCACCTCGCGAACAATCGCCACCTTTCTCACGTCCAAACTCACAACCAACACTCTTCACGAACAAGCTTGCGAACTAAGTTACTAGGGTTGCAGGAGCTCGGAGACAAAGACACACACGAGTTTAGTTCGGTGGAGCTGAGCTCACATTGGGGAGACCAGACGAGACGAGACCAGACGAGACGAGACGAGACGAGACGAGACGGACAAGTAAGTACAAGAATGAACTCACTCCGATCCTTTCCCTTGTTGTTTGTTAAGTGTGTCTTTGTATCAGTATCGACAGACAGAGAGAGAGACAGACAGGACAACGATCAAGAGGACAAGATTGTTGCCATTTTAGAATGATGCAATGCCATCTTGTGAGGAAGGGAGGAGGAGTGCGCGCTATGGAATACACGACAGATGATGAAACAGATGATGATGATGAAGAAGGGGTGAAGAGGTTGCAGTTGCGGAGCCACTTGTGTAGGTAGAGTTGTCATGTGAGCTAGGGTTGCATTTTGGCGTTTTCATGTCGATGGTCATGGATTTGCACTTCAGAGTGCGTTTCTTAAGAAATGTGACCCTGGCTTTGTAGGAAGGAGTTCGACATTGAGTGTGGACGGGTGGTTGTTTGTTGCTGTGGGAGAATTCTTGTTAGGATTTTGCGTTTTTGTTCTCAGGGAGGGAGGGAGGCTTTTGGTGTGGATTGAGTAGCGTCAGGTGGTGGCAGTTGTATTCCGGAGTGTGTTTTAGTTTACGGGTGTGTTTTACTTGCAAGGTAGGGTTGTAGGAGTTGTCGTGGCGTTGTGGTGTATTGGCAGCTTTGCGTTACAACGTCGTGCTTTTAGTCCGAAGCTTTGCAGTTAAGAGCGGGTTTCTGATTCTATGGAGTGGCGGAGGGGGAGTTTTATGGAAGTTTTTGGTGGAGTAAGTATGTGGTTTCGACAATGTTGAAGTACGAG